>CM066591.1:21700607-22275607 GCA_033816785.1 Picus viridis
GCTGTCTCCCCCTCCCCCCCCCCCTCCTCCCTCCCCCCCCCAGGCGGCTCTGACGTCCCCTGGGCTCCTCGGAGCTGCTGCCCCCGGGGGGCTCTCCGCTGCCTCCTCCCCCCCGCCGGCCGCTCCTGGGGGGCTCCCGGGGGGGGCAGCCTGCTCCCAGTGTGTGTGTGTTGGGGGGTGACCTGTGGTGGGGCCGGGGGTGCAGGGAGCTTGTGGTGACCCTCCGGGGCTCTTCCCTTGGCTTGAGCAGGGGGGAGGGGGAGGGGAGCCGCCGCGTCCTGCAGGAGGCAAGGGGCAGCGCGGGGGGGGGGGGGGGGGGAAGGGGAGGAGGGAGGGGGAAGGGGCTGTCCCTCATCATCCCCCCTCTGCCTCCCAGCTGCCCCCAGCCAGGTTCCTTGGCTCTGCTGGGAGGGTTTCCAGGACCCTTTGCAGCCCCAGGAGTTGATGGCCCTGAAGGGCTGCTCTTCCTTGCCCCCCCACCCCGGGGGGGCTGCTGCTGCTGCTGCTGCTGCCTCCCACCCTCCTCCGTGCCAGGAGGGCCTCGGGGACTCCCTGGGTCCTGGTGGGCAGGGGGGATGTGTGGGGCAGCCGGTGGGGTGTGCAGGGAGAGCCCTGGGGGGGGGGGGGGGAGGGAGGCCTCGTGGCTGGGGGGCTGCTTTGGGGGTGGGGGACACGAAGCAGCTCCTTCCCTCAAGGGCAGGGGCAAGGGGGTGGTTGGGCCCAGTCCTGCCCGGTGGAGGGACTGGGAGTTGGATCGTGCCAGCTGGGCTTGCAGGGGGAAGGGATTTGGGGGGGGAAGGGATTTGGGGGGAGGGGGCTGTGTGCTTGGGGGGGAGGGGGTGGGGGCTGGAGAGGGTCAGAGCTGAGGGCAGGGCTCCTAGGCTGCCCTGGCCCCTGCCCCAGCAGCTCAGCTGCCGAGGGAGCAGGCTGAAGCCACCTGTCCCCTGCCCAGCCCTGTCCCCAGCCTCCCCCAGCCTCCCCCAGCCAGCCCTGCGTTCCCCTCATGCCACTGAAGACTCCCAGGGGGATCCCTCCCCACCCCCCCCCCCCCCCCCCCGAGTCCCACCCAGAGCCTGGGGGCTGGGCTGGGCTCAGCTGCTGGCACCAGCTGCCTGGCTGCACAGTTGTCCTCTCCTTTGGGGACCTCTTTTGGGGCTCTGAAGTGGGGGGGGAGGAGGGGGAGGCAGGGTGGAGTTTGGGGCTCTGGATGCAATGGGACAAGCTGGGGAGGGACTTCTGAGGGGGTCAGGGAGGGCTAGGACCAAGCCTAACCTGGGCAGGTCCTCCTCCTCATCTCTGGAGGTGTTGGCTGGAGGAGGCTGTGAGCAGCCTGCCCTGGTGTGAGGGGCTGGAAGGTGTCCAGGGCAGGGCCAGGAGGCTGAGCAGAGGGCTGGAGCTGCTCTGCTCTGAGCACAGCCTGAGAGAGTTGGGCTTGTGCAGGCTGGAGAGGAGAAGGCTGCAGGGAGAGCTTCTGGTGGCCTCCCAGGGGCTGCAGGGGGCTGCAGGAAAGCTGGGGAGGGACTTTGGAGGGGGTGAGGGAGGGACAGGACTGGGGGGGATGGAGCAGAAGGAGAAGTGGGGAGCTGGAGCTTGGCTGTGAGGAAGAAGCTGTTGGCCAGGAGGGTGGTGAGAGCCTGTCCCAGGCTGCCCAGGGAGGTGGTGGAAGCCTCCTGCTGCTGGCTGGAGGTGTTTGCAGCCAGGCTGGAGGTGGCTGTGAGCAACCTGCCCTGGTGTGAGGTGTCCCTGCCCGTGGCAGGGGCTTGGGGCTGGCTGAGCCTGGGGGTCCCTTCCAGCCCTGCCAGCTCTGGGGTCGTTCTGGTGGCGCCTGGCTGGGGGCAGCTGGAGGGGGGTGGCCACCCTGAGGGGACAACGGGCCTGGAGGGGTGGCACAGCTCTGGGGCTTGAGGGGCAGGGGGAGAGCCTCTGCCTGGCTGCTCCTGTAACAGCCTCTGGTTTGCAGCTCCCCAGTGGCACGGGAAGAGCTGGGACAACACACCCAGAGCAGGGACAACACACCCAGAGCAGGGACACACACCCAGAGCAGGGACAACACACCCAGAGCAGGGACACACACCCAGAGCAGGGACAACACACCCAGAGCAGGGACAACACACCCAGAGCAGGGACAACACACCCAGAGCAGGGACACACACCCAGAGCAGGGACAACACACCCAGAGCAGGGACACACACCCAGAGCAGGGACAACACACCCAGAGCAGGGACAACACACCCAGAGCAGGGACAACACACCCAGAGCAGGGACACACACCCAGAGCTGGGACACACACCCAGAGCTGGGACACACACCCAGAGCCAGGCCAGCCCTGCCCTGCGGGGCACACACGGCCCTCAATTAGGAGGCAGCTCACACCCAGCTGCCCTGCCGCTGGCAGCGCTGCCTGCAGCCACACAAACCGGGCAGCTCCTGTTCAGGGCAAGCCAGAGCCCTGCTTCCCCTGGAGCTGTGGAGGAGGTGGGGACACACACACCCCCCCCCAAACACACACACACCCACCCCCAGCAGCACAGAGCCCCAGAGCTGGCAGGGCTGGAAGGGACCCCCAGGCTCAGCCAGCCCCAAGCCCCTGCCACGGGCAGGGACACCTCACACCAGGGCAGGTTGCTCACAGCCACCTCCAGCCTGGCTGCAAACACCTCCAGCCAGCAGCAGGAGGCTTCCACCACCTCCCTGGGCAGCCTGGGACAGGCTCTCACCACCCTCCTGGCCAACAGCTTCTTCCTCACAGCCAAGCTCCAGCTCCCCACTTCTTCTGCTCCATCCCCCCAGTCCTGTCCCTCCCTCACCCCCTCCAAAGTCCCTCCCCAGCTTTCCTGCAGCCCCCTGCAGCCCCTGGGAGGCCACCAGAAGCTCTCCCTGCAGCCTTCTCCTCTCCAGCCTGCACAAGCCCAACTCTCTCACAGCTGGGCCACCAGTTAGGCCTTCTGAGTGGGCTGGGGGGCCACCAGTCCTGGGCTGTGCTTGGAACTGCCCAGGTTAGGCTTGGACTTGCCTAGGTTGAGTTTGGACCTGCTCAGGTTGGATTTGGAACTGCCCAGGTTGGGCTTGGACCTGCCTAGGTTGAGTTTGGACCTGCTCAGGTTGGATTTGGAACTGCCCAGGTTGGGCTTGGACCTGCCTAGGTTAGGGCTGCTCAGGTTGGATTTGGAACTGTCCAGGTTAGGCTTGGACCTGCTTAGGTTGAGCTTAGGGCTGCTCAGGTTGGCTTTGGAACTGTCCAGGTTGGGCTTGGACCTGCCTAGGTTGAGCTTAGGGCTGCACAGGTTGGCTTTGGAACTGTCCAGGTTGGGCTTGGACCTGCTTAGGTTGAGCTTAGGGCTGCTCAGGTTGGCTTTGGAACTGTCCAGGTTAGGCTTGGACCTGCCTAGGTTGAGCTTGGGCCTGCTCAGGTTGGATTTGGAACTGCCCAGGTTGGGCTTGGATGCCTAGGTTGAGCTTAGGGCTGCTCAGGTTGGATTTGGAACTGTCCAGGTTAGGCTTGGACCTGCTTAGGTTGAGCTTAGGGCTGCTCAGGTTGGCTTTGGACCTGCCCAGGTTGGGCTTGGACCTGCCTAGGTTGAGCTTAGGGCTGCACAGGTTGGCTTTGGAACTGTCCAGGTTGGGCTTGGACCTGCTTAGGTTGAGCTTAGGGCTGCTCAGGTTGGCTTTGGAACTGTCCAGGTTAGGCTTGGACCTGCCTAGGTTGAGCTTGGGCCTGCTCAGGTTGGATTTGGAACTGCCCAGGTTGGGCTTGGACCTGCCTAGGTTGAGCTTGGACCTGCTCAGGTTGGATTGGAACTGTCCAGGTTGGGCTTGGACCTGTCAGGGCTGATCTTTGATCTGCCTGGCCTGGGCTTGGACCTGTCCAGGCTGAGCTTGGAGCAGCCTGGGCTGAGCTCAGTGTGGCACGAGCTGGCAGTGCCTGGATGCTGCCTGCACCTCTGAGCTATTGATCTCCTCTGGGCTCCATCAGCCCAGACATAGCAAAGCCTTCCCCTTCCCCTTCCCTTCCCCCTTCCCTTTCCCCCTTTCCTTTCCCTTTCTCCTTCCCTTTCCCCTTTCCTTCCCCTTTCTCCTTCCCTTTCCCCTTTCCTTCCCTTTCTCCTTCCCTTTCCCTTTCCTTCCCCTTTCTCCTTCCCTTTCCCCTTTCCTTCCCCTTTCTCCTTCCCTTTCCCCTTTCCCCCTTCCTTCCCCTTTCCTTCCCCTTCCCCTTTCCTTCCCCTTCCCCTTTCCTTCCCCTTCCCCCTTTCCTTCCCCTTCCTCTTTCCTTCCCCTTCCTCTTTCCTTCCCCTTCCTCTTTCCTTCCCCTTCCTCTTTCCTTCCCCTTCCTCTTTCCTTCCCCTTCCTCTTTCCTTCCCCTTCCTCTTTCCTTCCCCTTCCTCTTTCCTTCCCCTTCCTCTTTCCTTCCCCTTCCTCTTTCCTTCCCCTTCCTCTTTCCTTCCCCTTCCTCTTTCCTTCCCCTTCCTCTTTCCTTCCCCTTCCTCTTTCCTTCCCCTTCCTCTTTCCTTCCTCCTTCCTTCCTTTCCTTCCTCTTCCCCTTCCCCTCTCTCCAGCCCTTCTCTTTCCCAGTCCTCCTCCTTGTCCCTGCAGCCCTGCTCTGGAGAGTAGCACTGGGAGGGAGAGAGAGAGAGAGGGAGAGGAGAGAGGAGAGGAGAGAGAGAGAGAGAGGAGAGGAGAGGAGAGGAGAGGAGAGGAGAGGAGAGGAGAGGAGAGGAGAGGAGAGGAGAGGAGAGAGGAGAGGAGAGGAGAGGAGAGGAGAGGGAGAGGGAGAGGAGAGGGAGAGGAGAGGAGAGGAGAGAGAGGAGAGAGAGGAGAGGAGAGGAGAGGAGGAGAGGGAGGAGGGAGGGGAGGGGAGGGGAGGGGGAGGGAGGGAGGGGAGGGAGGGGAGGGAGGGGAGGGGAGGGAGGGGGAGAGGAGGCTCGGCTCGGCTCTGGGGGGCTGGGGGCCGTTCTCGGGGGCTGGCCGGGGGCCGTTACGTAAGAGCCCTGGGGATAAAGAAGCTTTTTTCCTGCCGGCCCTTCCCCTGGGAGCAGGGTCCGGGGCGAGCGCCGGCTCGGGTTACGTAAAGAGCCCTCACAGAGCAGCTCATTGTCCGGCAGGGCTCGGAGGGAGCTGCCCCTGCCAGCGGGGCTGGGGAGGGGGGCAGCTCGGCACCTCGGGGTGGAAGGTGAGGGGCTTCTGGCTCCCTCGGGTGTTGGGAGGGGGCGGCAGGGGGAAAAGCCTTTCCTCCCCGGGGGGAAAAGCCGGCAGCGGCTAGGAGTTGGTCCTCGGTGGCTCCCCTGCGGGCCTGCCCTGCCCTGCCCTGCCCTGCCCTGCCCTGCCCTGCCCTGCCCTGCCCTGCCCTTCACGCCGGGCTCCTGCCTCTTCCTCGGCCCAGGGAGGTGGAAATGTGAGCTTGAGGGGTGGGCTCAGGTGTGCCCCCGCCTCCCAGCCCAGCCAGGCGTCCCCTCCCACCCAGGTGCCAGTGGGTGCTGCTTTGGCATCCTCAACCCTTGAGGGTGGGCTCAGGTGTGCCCCCCAGGTACCCCCCACCCAGGTGCCAGTGGGTGCTGCTTTGGCATCCTCAACCCTTGAGGGTGGGCTCAGGTGTGCCCCCCACCTCCCAGCCCAGCCAGGTGCCCCCTCCCAGCTTCCAAACTGGGTGCTTGGCATCCTAAACCCTTCAGGGGTGGGGTCAGGTGTGCCACCCAGCTAAGTGCCCCCCCACCCACCCAGGTGCCCTTGGGTGCTCCTTTGGCATCCTCAGCCCTTCAAGGCCAGGCTCAGCCTCCTTGGAGCTTCTCCTTGGAGCCTTCTCCTCTCCAGACTGCACAGCCCCAACTCCCTCAGGCTGGGTTAGGAACTGGCTGGAGGCTGAGCCCAGAGAGTGGTGGTGAATGGTGCCACAGCCAGCTGGCAGCCAGGCACCAGTGGTGTGCCCCAGGGATCAGTGCTGGGCCCCAGCCTGTTCAATATCCTCATTGATGATCTGGAGGAGGGGATGGAGTCCAGCAGCAGTAAGTTTGCAGAGGACACCAAGCTGGGGGCAGGAGTTGATCTGTGAGAGGGCAGCAGAGCTCTGCAGAGGGACCTTGCCAGGCTGGGCAGATGGGCAGAGCCCAAGGGCAGGAGATTGAACACATCCCAGTGCCAGGTGCTGCACATTGGCCACAGCAACCCCAGGCAGTGCTGCAGGCTGGGGCAGAGGGGCTGAGAGCAGCCAGGCAGAGAGGGAGCTGGGGGGAGTGGTGGAGAGCAGCTGAACAGGAGCCTGCAGTGTGCCCAGGGGGCCAAGAGGGCCAAGGGCCTCCTGGCCTGCAGCAGGAGCAGTGTGGCCAGCAGGAGCAGGGAGCTCATCCTGCCCTGTGCTCAGCACTGCTGAGGCCACCCCTTGAGCCCTGTGTCCAGTTCTGGGCTCCTCAGGTCAGGAAAGATGTTGAGCTGCTGGAAGGTGTCCAGAGAAGGGCAACAGAGCTGGGGAGGGGTCTGGAGCACAGCCCTGTGAGGAGAGGCTGAGGGAGCTGGGCTTGCTTAGCCTGGGGAAGAGGAGGCTCAGGGAGACCTTCTTGCTCTCTCCAAGTCCCTGCAGGGAGGTTGTAGCCAGGTGGGGGTTGGTCTCTTCTCCCAGGCCCCTAGCCCCAGAACAAGAGGCCACAGTCTCAAGCTGTGCCAGGGAGGTTCAGGCTGGAGGTTACAAAGAAGTTCTCTCAGCAAGAGAGAGATTGGCCCTTGGGCTGTGCTGCCCAGGGGGGTGCTGGAGTGCCCATCCCTGGAGGTGTTGAGGAACAGCCTGGATGTGGCCCTTGGTGCCATGGTTGAGTTGATCAGGTGGTGTTGGGTGAGAGGTTGGACTGGATGAGCTCTGAGGTCTCTTCCAACCTGGTTCTATTCTATTCTACTCCTATTCTCTTCCCTCTCCTCTCCTCTCCTCTCCCTCTCCTCTCCTCTCCTTCTCCGAACCTCTCCTCCTCTCCTCTCCTCTCCTCTCCTCTCCTCTCCTCTCCTCTCCTCTCCTCTCCTCTCCTCTCCTCTCCTCTCCTCTCCTCTCCTCTCCTCTCCTCTCCTCTCCTCTCCTCTCCTCTCCTCTCCTCTCCTCTCCTCTCGACCCCTTCCAGCCCCTCCACAGCCTTCCTGGCACAGAGGCTCCAGAGCTGGGCACAGAGCTGCAGCTGTGGGCTCAGCAGAGAGGAGCAGAGGGGCAGAATCCCCTCCCTGGCCCTGCTGGCCACACTGCTGCTGCTGCAGCCCAGGCTCTGCTTGGCTCTCTGGGCTGCCAGTGCTCACTGCTGGCTGCTGCTGAGCTCCACGTTGAGGTCAGAGGCTCCTGAAGCATCCTTCCCCTCCCTGCTCCCTCTCCCCTGTGCTGTGCAGGCAGCTTTGCCTCCTGCTGAATGCAGAGAACATCTTCCACTCCATGGCCGACATCCTGCTGCGGGAGGAGGACCTCAAGTTCGCCTCCACCATGGTGCACACCCTCAACACCATCCTGCTGACCTCCTCGGAGCTCTTCCAGCTGAGGAACCAACTCAAGGACCTGAAGACCCCGGTATGGGCAGGCTCAGCAGCCTGGGGGGCAGGGGGAAGGATCTCCTGGGGCAGGGGGGTGGGTTGGCAGGGACCTGGCAGCCACCTGGGGGACGTCTGGCAGGCCCCAGGGCTGGAGCCCCCTTTGTTCCTCCCCCCCCCACTTCGGGAGTTCTTGGAGGGCTCTGGGAGGATGTGGGCCAGCTGCTGCTGGTCTCCCCCAGCCCTGCTTAGGACCAGGCTCCCCCAGGCCTGGAGCAGCTGCCACTTGCCTCCTGCAGGCCCAGCGTGGGGCCAGGCGGCGGCAGGAGCAGAGCCTCCCCCAGCCGGGGCCTCGGCTGCCCCCACCGCTGCTGACAGCCAGGCCAGGCCAGGGGAGGAAGGCTTCTCCTCCTCCTCATGCTGACAGCCCCCTTGGGTGGGACAAGCCACTGGCCCCCCCCCAGCCCCTCATCCTGGGGGAGATGCAGAACCCCTGAGGGTCACCCCCAAAACCCACCCCGGTCTTCTTCTGCATCTCCTGAGGCTGGGGGCTCCCACCAGTGCCGGGGGGGGGGGGGCTTAGTGGGGCCAGAAAGATCCCAGGGGGATGGTTGAGGGAGGGGATGGGGATTCTGCCCCTCTGCTCTGGGGAGCCCACAGCTGCAGCTCTGTGCCCAGCTCTGGAGCCTCTGTGCCAGGAAGGCTCTGGAGGGGCTGGAAGGTGTCCAGAGCAGGGCCAGGAGGCTGAGCAGAGGGCTGGAGCTGCTCTGCTCTGAGCACAGCCTGAGAGAGTTGGGCTTGTGCAGGCTGGAGAGGAGAAGGCTGCAGGGAGAGCTTCTGGTGGCCTCCCAGGGGCTGCAGGGGGCTGCAGGAAAGCTGGGGAGGGGCTTTGGAGGGGGTGAGGGAGGGACAGGACTGGGAAGGGGGATGGAGCAGAAGGAGAAGTGGGGAGCTGGAGCTTGGCTGTGAGGAAGAAGTTGTTGTCCAGGAGGGTGGTGAGAGCCTGTCCCAGGCTGCCCAGGGAGGGGGTGGAAGCCTCCTGCTGCCGGCTGGAGGTGTTTGCAGCCAGGCTGGAGGTGGCTGTGAGCAACCTGCCCTGGTGTGAGGTGTCCCTGCCCGTGGCAGGGGCTTGGGGCTGGCTGAGCCTGCAGCTCCCTTCCAGCGCCGGGAGCTGTGCGGTGGTGCTGGGGAGCAGGGGCGGTGCTGGGGGGGGGGCAGGGGGCTGCTGGGGGGGCGCGGGGGCTGCCCCGGGGCCGCATCCCTGTGCCTGCCGTCCCGCAGGAGAGCCGCAGCCTGTTCTGCTGCCTGTACCGCTCCTGGTGCCACAACCCGGTCACCACCGTCTCGCTCTGCTTCCTCACCCAGCACTACAAGCACGCCTACGACCTCATCCAGAAGTTGTACCCGCCCGCGGCCTCGGGGGCAGGGGGCGGGGGGCCGGGGGGAGGGGGCCATGGGGGGGAAGGGGGAATGGGGGGATGGGGGCAAATGGGGGGATGGGGGGGAACTCGCACTGCGAGGCCGCTGTGTCCATCCGTGGCCACCCGAGGTCAGGCCGTGGGCCGGCCCAGCCCCCAGCCCCCCAGCCCCCCAGCCCAGACCCCAGCCCAGCCCCCAGCCCAGCCCCCAGCCCAGCCCCCAGCCCAGCCCCCAGCCCAGCCCCCAGCTCAGCCCCCAGCCCAGCCCCCAGCCCAGCCCCCAACCCAGCCCCCAGCCCAGCCCCCAGCTCAGCCTCCAGCTCAGCCCCCAGCCCAGCCCCCCAGCCCAGCCTCCAACCCAGCCCCCTACCCAGCCCCCAGCCCAGCCCCCAGCCCAGCCCCCAGCTCAGCCTCCAGCTCAGCCCCCAGCCCAGCCCCCCAGCCCAGCCTCCAACCCAGCCCCCTACCCAGCCCCCAGCCCAGCCCCCAACCCAGCCCCCAGCCCAGCCCCCAGCCCAGCCCCCAACCCAGCCCCCAGCCCAGCCCCCAGCCCAGCCCCCAGCTCAGCCCCCAGCCCAGCCCCCAACCCAGCCCCCAGCCCAGCCCCCAGCCCAGCCCCCAGCTCAGCCTCCAGCTCAGCCCCCAGCCCAGCCCCCCAGCCCAGCCTCCAACCCAGCCCCTACCCAGCCCCCAGCCCAACCCCCAACCCAGCCCCCAACCCAGCCCCCAGCCCAGCCCCCAACCCAGCCCCTACCCAGCCCCCAGCCCAACCCCCAACCCAGCCCCCTACCCAGCCCCCAGCCCAACCCCCAACCCAGCCCCCAACCCAGCCCCCAGCCCAACCCCCAACCCAGCCCCCTACCCAGCCCCCAGCCCAGCCCCCAACCCAGCCCCCAGCCCAGCCCCCAGCCCAGCCCCCAACCCAGCCCCCAGCCCAGCCCCCAGCCCAGCCCCCCAGCTCAGCCCCCAGCCCAGCCCCCAACCCAGCCCCCAGCCCAGCCCCCAACCCAGCCCCCAGCCCAGCCCCCAGCCCAGCCCCCAGCTCAGCCTCCAGCTCAGCCCCCAGCCCAGCCCCCCAGCCCAGCCTCCAACCCAGCCCGCTACCCAGCCCCCAGCCCAACCCCCAACCCAGCCCCCAACCCAGCCTCCAGCCCAGCCCCCAACCCAGCCCCCAACCCAGCCTCCAACCCAGCCCCCTACCCAGCCCCCAGCCCAACCCCCAACCCAGCCCCCTACCCAGCCCCCAGCCCACCCCCCAACCCAGCCCCCAACCCAGCCCCCAGCCCAACCCCCAACCCAGCCCCCAACCCAGCCCCCAACCCAGCCCCCAACCCAGCCCCCAGCCCAGCCCCCAGCCCAGCCCCCAGCCCAGCCCCCAACCCAGCCCCCCAGCCCAGCCCCCAGCCCAGCCCCCAACCCAGCCCCCAGCCCAGCCCCCAGCTCAGCCTCCAGCTCAGCCCCCAGCCCAGCCCCCCAGCCCAGCCTCCAACCCAGCCCCCAACCCAGCCCCCAGCCCAGCCCCCAGCCCAGCCCCCCAGCTCAGCCCCCAGCCCAGCCCCCAACCCAGCCCCCAACCCAGCCCCCAGCCCAGCCCCCAACCCAGCCCCCAGCCCAGCCCCCAGCTCAGCCTCCAGCTCAGCCCCCAGCCCAGCCCCCCAGCCCAGCCTCCAACCCAGCCCCCTACCCAGCCCCCAGCCCAACCCCCAACCCAGCCCCCAACCCAGCCTCCAGCCCAGCCCCCAACCCAGCCCCCAACCCAGCCTCCAACCCAGCCCCCTACCCAGCCCCCAGCCCAACCCCCAACCCAGCCCCCTACCCAGCCCCCAGCCCAACCCCCAACCCAGCCCCAACCCAGCTCCCCAGCCCAACCCCCAACCCAGCCCCCAACCCAGCCCCCAACCCAGCCCCCAGCCCAGCCCCCAACCCAGCCTCCAGCCCAGCCCCCAGCCCAGCCCCCCAGCCCAGCCCCCTACCCAGCCCCCAGCCCAGCCCCCAGCCCAGCCTCCAGCTCAGCCCCCAACCCAGCCCCCAGCCCAGCCCCCTACCCAGCCCCCAGCCCAGCCCCCAGCCCAGCCTCCAGCTCAGCCCCCAACCCAGCCCCCAACCCAGCCCCCAACCCAGCCCCCAACCCAGCCCCCCAGCCCAGCCCCCAACCCAGCCCCCAACCCAGCCCCCAGCCCAGCCCCCCAACCCAGCTCCCCAGCCCAGCCTCCAGCTCAGCCCCCAACCCAGCCCCCAACCCAGCCCCCAACCCAGCCCCCAACCCAGCCCCCAGCCCAGCCCCCAACCCAGCCCTCCAGCCCAGCCTCCCCAGCCCCCAACCCAGCCCCCAGCCCAGCCTCCAGCTCAGCCCCCCTACCCAGCCCCCAGCCCAGCTCCCCCCAGCCCAGCCCCCCAACCCAGCCCCCAACCCAGCCCCCAGCCCAGCCCCCAACCCAGCCTCCAGCCCAGCCTCCAGCTCAGCCCCCCAGCCCAGCCCCCAGCCCAGCCCCCTACCCAGCCCCCAACCCAGCCCCAACCCAGCCCCCCAGCCCAGCCCCCAACCCAGCCCCCAGCCCAGCCCCCAGCTCAGCCCCCAACCCAGCCCCCAGCCCAGCCCCCAGCCCAGCCCCCAGCCCATCCATAGCAGGGTGGTGTCCCCAGGGGGAGAGGGTCAGGCCTGGGCTGGCTGATGCCAGCTGCCCTTCCCCACCCCCTGCTGGCATCCCTGCTCTGCTGCTCTGGAGGAAGAGGAAAGGCTGAGCCCTGACCTTCTCCTGCCTGGGAGGGGAGGCTGCTCACAACCCTCTTCCTCCCAGGAAGATGAAGGCTTTGGCCTCCTGGCCCTGTGAGGAGCAGGCAGCTCCTGGGGGGGGTGCAGCTCCTGGGCTCATGGTTGGGTGGTGCTGAGGGCCATGGCTGGGTGGTGCTGAGGGCCATCATTGGGTGGTGCTGAGGGCCATGGCTGGGTGGTGCTGAGGGCCATGGCTGGGTGGTGCTGAGGGCCATCATTGGGTGGTGCTGAGGGCCCTGGCTGGGTGGTGCTGAGGGCCATGGCTGGGTGGTGCTGAGGGCCATGGCTGGGTGGTGCTGAGGGCCATCATTGGGTGGTGCTGAGGGCCATGGCTGGGTGGTGCTGAGGGCCCTGGCTGGGTGGTGCTGAGGGCCCTGGCTGGGTGGTGCTGAGGGCCATCATTGGGTGGTGCTGAGGGCCATCATTGGGTGGTGCTGAGGGCCATGGCTGGGTGGTGCTGAGGGCCCTGGCTGGGTGGTGCTGAGGGCCATGGCTGGGTGGTGCTGAGGGCCATCATTGGGTGGTGCTGAGGGCCATGGCTGGGTGGTGCTGAGGGCCATGGCTGGGTGGTGCTGAGGGCCATCATTGGGTGGTGCTGAGGGCCATGGCTGGGTGGTGCTGAGGGCCATGGCTGGGTGGTGCTGAGGGCCATCATTGGGTGGTGCTGAGGGCCATGGCTGGGTGGTGCTGAGGGCCATCATTGGGTGGTGCTGAGGGCCATGGCTGGGTGGTGCTGAGGGCCATCATTGGGTGGTGCTGAGGGCCATGGCTGGGTGGTGCTGAGGGCAGTGTTGGGGTCCCCATCCCGGGCGGGGCCAGGGCTGGGTCCCCATCCCGGGGCGGGGGTCAGGGCTGGGTCCCCATCCCGGGGCGGGGTCAGGGCTGGGTCCCCATCCCGGGGCGGGGTCAGGGCTGGGTCCCCATCCCGGGGCGGGGCCAGGGCTGGGTCCCCATCCCGGGGCGGGGTCAGGGCTGGGTCCCCATCCCGGGGCGGGGCCAGGGCTGGGTCCCCATCCCGGGGAGGGGTCAGGGCTGGGCTCAGGCCTGGCCTCAGTCACCTTCGAGGTCTCTTCCGGCCCAGGCAGTTCCCTGCTCCCCAGCCCCCCGAGCCCCTTCCTGCGGGCTGGGGCCTGGCCCCGGGGCTCAGGACCCCCTCCCCACTGCCCTCCCCCCACCCAGAGCCCTTCCTGCACCCTCCTCCTGCCTGCTCCCCGGCTGGGCTGCCTCCTCCTCCTCCTCCTCCTCCTCCTCCCCTTCCCCATCCCTTCGGCCCTCGGCTGCCCCTTGCAGGCCCTTCCCGCGGAAGAGGCTTTGGCACAGCCTGGCACCCCCACGCTGGGCATCACCTGCCCAAGCCATCTGCCCACCCTGCCCTCTGGGGGTTTGGCTTGGTTTGGGGTTCCACTGCCCCCCCTCCCCCCGAGGTGCCATCCTTGCCCACCCCCCGAGGTGCCATCCTTGCCCACCCCGCCCCCGAGGTGCCATCCTTAACGACCCTCATCCAGCGGGGACCTGGAGGTCACTGTGGATTTCCTCACCGAGGTGGACAAGTTGGTGCAGCTCATTGAGTGCCCTATATTCACATGTGAGGAGGAGGAGGAGGAGGAAACCCAACACCCCCTCCCCCCCTCCCTCCCTGACCCCCCCCTCCCCCCAGCCTGGGCATGTGTCCCACCACCACCTCCCCCTCCCTCCCTCCCTCCCTCCCTCCTTTGCCCTGCTCCTCCGTGGGAAATAGAGCAGAAGTTATCAGACTCCTTGCCAGGAGCTTTGCCCAGCTCTGGAGCTGCCCCACCAGGGAGGAGAGGCTGGCAGAGGGGGGAGGGTGGGGATGGAGGAGGAGGAGGAGGAGGAGGAGGAGGGGGAAGGACACACAGACAAGAGGCACAGGCACACACACACCACACCCCCCAGCTTGCCCCCCGGATATAGGTTAAGGGAGCGAGGGGAGCTGGCATGAGAGGGGGGGGGAGGAGGAGGGAGGGGAGGGGGGAAAGGAAGGGATGGGGGAAGGGAAGGAAGGAGGGAAGGAGGGAAGGAAGGAAAGGAGGAAAGGAAGGAAGGAAGGAAGGAAGGAAGGAAGGAAGGAAGGAAGGAAGGAAGGAAGGAAGGAAGGAAGGAAGGAAGGAAGGAAGGAAGGAAGGAAGGAAGGAAGGAAGGAAGGAAGGAAGGAAGGAAGGAAGGAAGGAAGGAAAGGAAGGAAGGAAGGAAGGAAGGAAGGAAGGAAGGAAGGAAGGAAGGAAGGAAGGAAGGAAGGAAGGAAGGAAGGAAGGAAGGAAGGAAGGAAGGAAGGAGGGGGGGAAGGAAAGGAAAGGAGGGAAGGAAAGGAAGGAAGGCAGGCAAGGAAGGAAAGGGAAGAGGGAGGGGGAAAGGGAAGGAAGGGAAGGGGGGAGAAGGGGAAGGAAGGGGGAGAAGGAAGGAAGGGAAGGAGGGAGGAAGGAAGGAAGGGAAGGAGGGAGGAAGGAAGGAAGGGAAGGAGGGAGGAAGGAAGGAGTGAGAGAGGAGGGAGTTGGGGGCAGAGGGGTGGCACTGTGGGTGCTGGTGGGAAGTGGGAGAGGAGTTGGGGGTGCAGGGGTGGCACTGTGGGTGCTGGTGGGGAGTGGGAGAGGAGTTGGGGGTGCAGGGGGTGGCACTGTGGGTGCTGGTGGGGAGTGGGAAAGGAGTAGGGGAGAGGGTAGGGGACAGGGGTACAGCCCCCCAGAGCAGCAGCCCTGGCTGGGGGAGGCACCAGAGGTGCTCGGGGGCAACCCAGAGGTGAGATGCTGGGGCAGGACCCTCCCCCTCCATCCCCTGGGCTGCCCAAGGTGAGACCTTGGCTTGGCTGCCCAAGGTGAGACCTTGGCTTGGCTGGGGGCTCCAGCAGAGGCTTGGAGCCCCCAGGAGCAGTGCCGGGAGGGAAGGAGGGAGGGTGGTTCCCTCTGTCCTGCGTGGGCCCCAGCGGAGCGGAGCCAGCCTGCTCCAGGGGGTCGCTGTGAGCCCTGCTGGTGCGTGGTGCCTCAGGGCTGGGCTCCTGCCGGCGCTGCTGGAGCTGAGCAGCAGTCTCACCCTGCCCTCGGGCAGGCAGGCTTGGGGATCAGCAGCAGGGGAGACTGGGGAGGTGCAGTGCCCCCTTCCCCAGCTGGAGAGAGGGAAGGGGGTGAAACATAAAGGTATGGAAGAGAAGAGGCTGCTGGTGGCCCTCAGGGCAGCTGGAGCTGCCCCCCAGGACCATCAGCTGGCCCAGGGGGCCCTGGGGGTGAGATGCACTGGAGGTGGAGCTGCTCTGCTGTGAGCACAGCCTGAGGGAGCTGGGGTGGTGCAGGCTGGAGAGGGGAAGGCTCCAGGGAGACCTTCTGGTGGCCTCCCAGGGGCTGCAGGGGGCTGCAGGAAAGCTGGGGAGGGGCTTTGGAGGGTGTCAGGGAGAGACAGGGCTGGGGGGATGGAGCCAAGCTGGAGGAGGGGAGGTTTAAATTAGACCTTAGGAAGAAGTTGTTGGCCAGGAGGGTGGTGAGAGCCTGTCCCAGGCTGCCCAGGGAGGTGGTGGAAGCCTCCTGGCTGCTGGCTGGAGGTGTTTGCAGCCAGGCTGGAGGTGGCTGTGAGCCGGGGGGGGGGGGGGGGGGGGGGGGCAAGCTCAACCTAGGCAGGTCCAAGCCCAACCTGGGCAGTTCCAAAGCCAACCTGAGTAGCCCTAAGCTCAACCTAAGCAGGTCCAAGCCCAACCTGGACAGTTCCAATTCCAACCTGTGCAGCCCTAAGCTCAACCTAAGCAGGTCCAAGCCCAACCTGGACAGTTCCAAAGCCAACCTGAGCAGCCCTAAGCTCAACCTAGGCAGGTCCAAGCCCAGCCTGGACAGGTCCAAAGTCAAACTGAGCAGGCCCAAGCTCAACCTAGGCAGGTCCAAGCCTAACCTGGGCAGGTCCAAGCACAGCCCAGGACTGAGCTGGTTCCACCCCAGCCCACTCAAAAGGCCTAACTGGTGGCCCAGCTGTGAGAGAGTTGGGCTTGTGCAGGCTGGAGAGGAGAAGGCTGCAGGGAGAGCTTCTGGTGGCCTCCCAGGGGCTGCAGGGGGCTGCAGGAAAGCTGGGGAGGGGCTTTGGAGGGGGTGAGGGAGGGACAGGACTGGGGGATGGAGCAGAAGGAGAAGTGGGGAGCTGGAGCTTGGCTGTGAGGAAGAAGTTGTTGGCCAGGAGGGTGGTGAGAGCCTGGCCCAGGCTGCCCAGGGAGGTGGTGGAAGCCTCCTGCTGCTGGCTGGAGGTGTTTGCAGCCAGGCTGGAGGTGGCTGTGAGCAACCTGCCCTGGTGTGAGGTGAGAAGGACTCAGAGCTCTCCTCCCTCTCCTAGTTCAAACCAGTGCTAGGCTGGGGCTCAGAGCTGGAGGGCACTAGGGAGGAAAAGCAGCTCAGTGGGGCAGATAAAAAGGCAAAGAGTGGAGGTGGTGGTGATGATGATGACGGGGGGGGGGGGGGGGGAAGGACACAAAGCTCTTCCCCATGGCGGAGCGGGGGGGGGGGGGTTGGAGCCGGCTGAGCCTGGAGCTCCCTCCCCGAGCCCTGCCAGCGCCGGGCCGGCTCCTTGCGGCCGGCTGCTGCAGCCCCTGCCTCTCCTCTGCCCCAGACCTCCGCCTGCAGCTGCTGGACGTGCGGAACAACCCCTACCTGATCAAGGCTCTCTACGGGCTGCTGATGCTGCTGCCCCAGAGCAGCGCCTTCCAGCTGCTCTCCCACCGCCTCCAGTGCGTGCCCAACCCCGAGCTGCTGCAGACAGCGTGAGTGCCCTGCGTGGGGGGAGGGCACGGGCCGTGCCCCGGAGCCATGCCCTGCAGCATCCCCCCCTCCCCAGCGCCAAACCTCAGCCTCACCCTTCGGCTTTCACCTCCCTCCCCGCTCCCCCAGGGCTCCTCTGCGGCCAGGGCTGCGCCCTCGCCCCGCGGCCCGGCGGCGTTTGGCTCGGGGTGGGGTTGGGGGGAGGGGGTTGGTGATGTTTGAGGCTGGGGGGGGGGAAGGTTGTGTCTATATTTGGTAACCCTGGGAGGGCTGTGCCTCATCCACAGGCATTTGGCATCTGGGATGGAAAATTTCACTTGTGGGGTCGCTATGGAAACGAGCAGAGCCGGGAAGGAGCCTTACCCAGAGAGAATCCAGCAGCTGGGGGGGGGGGGGGGGGGTTAGGGGGGTTTGCTCCCAAAGTGGTGTCGTTTCCACACACACCCCCCCCAAACTGCCACCAGCACCTCCCTCCAGCAGCAGCCTGGCACCCAGAAAGGGACCTTTGTCACCCCACCCCACCCCACCCAGCCAGGGCTGGCTGCTCCATCCCCAAGCCCTGGGCTTCCCTTCAGGGCAGCTGTGAGGAGTGATGTGAAGGGTGGCAGCTCGCTGGGGACCAGCTGAAATCCTTTCCTGCTTCCTTTGCCCAGGGGTGGCCTGAAATCCCAGAGGTGGGATTTGCTCTGGCTAAGGAGGCTGGTGGGGAGGGGAGGGGAAGGGAAGGGAAGGGAAGGGGAGGGAGGGGAGGGGGAAGGGGGGGGGGGTGTGGGGGATAGATGATGAAGCTGCCTCTGCCTTCACAAAACCCTGGGAACAAAAAGAAGAGCTCCCAAGATGGGCAGCTTCCTGCATTAACACCCCCCCACCATCATCATCATCACCACCACCACCAGCACCACCCTGCTCCCCTCGGCTGCTTTTATTCTCCCTCCTGCCCTCCAGCTCTGAGCCCCTACCAGCACTGGTTTGAACTGGGAGAGGGAGAAGAGCTGTGTGTCCTTCTTCCCCACCATCATTCATCACCATCACCACCACTCTTTGCCTTTTATCTCCTCTCCTCAGCTGCTTTTATTCTCCCTCCTGCCTTCCAGCTCTGAGCCCCTACCAGCACTGGTTTGAACTGGGAGAGGGAGGGGAGCTGTGTGTCCTTCTTCCCCACCATCATCATCACCATCACCACCACCACTCTTTCCCTTTATCTCCTCTTCTGAGCTGCTTTTATTCTCCCTCCTGCCCTCCAGCTCTGAGCCCCTACCAGAACTGGTTTACACTGGGAGAGGGAGGGGAGCTGTGTGTCCTTCTTCCCCACCATCATTCATCACCATCACCACCACTCTTTGCCTTTTATCTCCTCTCCTCAGCTGCTTTTATTCTCCCTCCTGCCCTCCAGCTCTGAGCCCCTATCCTAGCACTGGTTTGAACTGGGAGAGGGAGGAGAGCTTTGTGTCCTTCTCCCCCACCATCATCATCACCATCACCACCACCACTCTTTGCCTTTTATCTGCTCTCCTCACCTGCTCTTTATTCCCTTGTGCTCTCCAGCTCTGAGCTCCTACCAGCACTGGTTTGAACTGGGAGAGGGAGGAGAGCTGTGTGTCCTTCTTCCCCACCATCATCATCACCATCACCACCACCACTCTTTCCCTTTATCTCCTCTTCTGAGCTGCTTTTATTCTCCCTCCTGCCCTCCAGCTCTGAGCCCCTACCAGAACTGGTTTACACTGGGAGAGGGAGAAGAGCTTTGTGTCCTTCTCCCCCACCATCATCATCACCATCACCACCACCACTCTTTCCCTTTATCTCCTCTCCTCAGCTGCTTTTATTCTCCCTCCTGCCTTCCAGCTCTGAGCCCCTACCAGCACTGGTTTGAACTGGGAGAGGGAGGGGAGCTCTGTGTCCTTCTACCCCACCACCTGGTTTGAACTGGGAGAGGGAGGAGAGCTGTGTGTCCTTCTTCCCCACCATCATCATCATCATCACCACCACCACTCTTTGCCTTTTATCTCCTCTCCTCAGCTGCTTTTATTCTCCCTCCTGCCCTCCAGCTCTGAGCCCCTATCCTAGCACTGGTTTGAACTGGGAGAGGAAAGAGAGCTTTGTGTCCTTCTCCCCCACCACCTGGTTTGAACTGGGAGAGGGAGGGGAGCTGTGTGTCCTTCTCCCCCACCGTCATCATCACCATCACCACTCTGCTCCCCTCAGCTGCTTTTATTCTCCCTCCTGCCCTCCAGCTCTGAGCCCCTACCAGCACTGGTTTGAACTGGGAGAGGGAGAAGAGCTGTGTGTCCTTCTCCCCCACCATCATCATCACCATCACCACCACCACTCTTTCCCTTTTATCTCCTCTCCTGAGCTGCTGTTTTTCTCCCTCCTGCCCTCCAGCTCTGAGCCCCTACCAGCACTGGTTTGAACTGGGAGAGGGAGGGGAGCTGTGTGTCCTTCTCCCCCACCACCTGGTTTTAAATGGGAGAGGGAGGGGAGCTGTGTGTCCTTCTCCCCCACCATCATCATCACCATCACCACCACCACTCTGCTCCCCTCAGCTGCTTTTATTCTCCCTCCTGCCTTCCAGCTCTGAGCCCCTACCAGCACTGGTTTGAACTGGGAGAGGGAGGAGAGCTTTGTGTCCTTCTCCCCCACCATCATCATCACCATCACCACTCTTTGCCTTTTATCTGCTCTCCTCAGCTGCTCTTTATTCCCTTGTGCTCTCCAGCTCTGAGCTCCTACCAGCACTGGTTTGAACTGGGAGAGGGAGGGGAGCTGTGTGTCCTTCTTCCCCACCATCATCATCACCATCACCACCACCACTCTTTCCCTTTATCTCCTCTCCTCAGCTGCTTTTATTCTCCCTCCTGCCCTCCAGCTCTGAGCCCCTATCCTAGCACTGGTTTGAACTGGGAGAGGGAGGGAGCTCTGTGTCCTCCTCCCCCTCACCAAACACACTTTCTCCCCTCCCTTAACCCCAGCAATGTGGGGGGTTTGTGGATGAACCAGAGCTGTCAGACAGCCTCAGCAGCTGATTAACTCTGACCTACATTCCTTCAAACCCCTGAAGCCAGCTTTCATAACGTGCCAGCCCCAGCTGCCCCCTCCCCTGGGGTGGAGAGGGGTTGGGAGGGGGACTTTGGGGCTTCCACAGCCTCCTGCCAGCTTCCTCTGGGCTCCACTCTGCTCCCCAGGGCAGCTTTTGGGGGGATGAGCACCCAGGGTAGGAGTCCTGAGGAGGCCACAATGGGGCACCAGCATCAGCAGGAGGTGCTGGGCATGGGGCAGTGGTTCCCTGGAGGGGTTTCAGGGGGCACCAGCCTCAGCAGGAGGTGCTGGGCATGGGGCAGTGGTTCCCTGGAGGGGTTTCAGGGGGCACCAGCATCAGCAGGAGGTGCTGGGCATGGGGCAGTGGTTCCCTGGAGGGGTTTCAGGGCATCCCCAGCATCAGCAGGAGGTGCTGGGCATGGGGCAGTGGTTCCCTGGAGGGGTTTCAGGGGGCACCAGCCTCAGCAGGAGGTGCTGGGCATGGGGCAGTGGTTCCCTGGAGGGGTTTCAGGGGGCACCAGCATCAGCAGGAGGTGCTGGGCATGGGGCAGTGGTTCCCTGGAGGGGTTTCAGGGCATCCCCAGCATCAGCAGGAGGTGCTGGGCATGGGGCAGTGGTTCCCTGGAGGGGTTTCAGGGGGCACCAGCCTCACCAGGAGGTGCTGGCATCTCCTGGGGCATGTCACAGGGCACCAGCATCAGCAGGAGGTGCTGGGCATGGGGCAGTGGTTCCCTGGAGGGGTTTCAGGGGGCACCAGCATCAGCAGGAGGTGCTGGGCATGGGGCAGTGGTTCCCTGGAGGGGTTTCAGGGGGCACCAGCATCAGCAGGAGGTGCTGGGCATGGGGCAGTGGTTCCCTGGAGGGGTTTCAGGGGGCACCAGCATCAGCAGGAGGTGCTGGGCATGGGGCAGTGGTTCCCTGGAGGGGTTTCAGGGGCACCAGCATCAGCAGGAGCCTCAGCAGGAGGTGGGGGCATCTCCTGGGGAGGTGCTGGCATCTCCTGGGGGCACCAGCATCAGCAGGAGGTGCTGGGCTGAGCGTTTTCCAGCTAAGGCCTTGGTGCTGCCTTTGCTGGGCATCTCCTGCCCCTCCCTGCCCTCACCCTGTGCTCTCCCCTCCTCCACAGAGACAGCAGCAAGCCGAGCAGCAGCTCCAGGAGGACCCCAGCCCCCAGCATCGACTACACGGAGCTGCTGCAGCACTTCGAGACGGTGCAGAACAAGCACTTGGAAGCCCGGCACCAGCGCGCCGGGCGGGCGGAGCAGCTGGACAGGAGGGTGGTCCTCTGAGCGCCCCCCCCCTCCCCCTCCTCCTACCCCCCGTGCTTGGGGCAGGGACCAAGGGGGGGACATGGACTGTGGGGATGGGGGCACCACGGGGTGCTGGGCAGCGCAGGATGGGGAGGGTTTCCTGGCAGAGGCAGCCCGGGCAGCGCGGGGCTGGGTGCCCTCCCTGCCTTGCCCGGGGGAGGGGGACACCCCATCCCCGCTGCCTTCCCCCTCCCCCAAAGCTGTGCCCAGCTTTCTGGGGAAGGGTGGCAGGAGGAGAGGGCCGGAGGAGAGCAGCTTCCATCTTCTCTTGCAAGCAGGCAAGGGAACTCCCCTTGGCTTTGCCTAATGCCTTCCCCGTGACCGTCAGCTGAGTGCCCAACCTCCTGCCAGCCAGACCGGAGGGGAAGGGAAGCCGGGAGCCAGCCCTGGCCTCCTGCCCTGCCAAACAAGCAGGCCGAGGCCACCCCTGCCACCCTCCAGCTCCCACCCTCCGGCTCCCAGGCTGTGCTGGAGGCTGCTGATGGCATCTCCCCCAGGCTGGGTGCCCTCCCTGCATCCCCTCACCCTCCCCGAGCCCCTCCTTTGGCACAGAGGGTGGCGCAGCCTTAACTACCACCCCCCACCCCACCCCCCAGCCCCCCAGCCGGTACCAGGGCTGGGTGCAGGGGGTGATGGAGATTCCCTTCCCCTCCTCCCAGCCAGCCCCAATTCTTTGTCCCTACGTGAAGCTCCCCCTGACAAAATAAACGAGCAGTGCGCAGCAGCCTGCTGCCGGCGGCCGCGGGTCTGCTCCCCAGCAGGGGCAGGAGGGGACCTGCCGCAGCAGCAGGCTTGCCCCGGGGAGCTGCTGGAAGCCCCGGGAAGGTTCTGAAGGCCAGGCTGGATGTGGCTCTGGGCAACCTGCTCTGGTGGGAGGGTGTCCCTGCCCACGGCAGGGGGGTCGGTGGAGGGGGTGGAGGAACTGGCTGATCCTTGAGGTCCCTTCCGACCCTGCCAGCTCGGTGGTTCTCTGATTCATCCTCAAACACACACCCCCCCCTCAAGCCGTGGCTTGGGCCAGCCCTGCCACGTTGCTCGCCAGTCAGCTGGGCTTCTCCTCCTGCTCTTCTTCCTCCTCCTCCTCCTCCTCCTCCTCCTCCCAGCAGGAAAAACAACCCCCGGCTCCAAACATTCTTCCAGGCCACGGTCATCAAAACCGCAGCGCGGCGACAGGCATCTTCCTGGCGCTGCCTTCCTTTCCCCCCGGCGGCATCCCATCCCATCCCATCCCATCCCATCCCATCCCATCCCATCCCATCCCATCCCATCCCACCCCACGGCACCGAGGAACCAGCACACACCGAGCTGGGGGGGGAGGCTCGGGGGCTCCAATGCGCCCCACGGCTTGTTTGCAGCCCCTCACCTGATCCCGCGGGAAAGGGGAGGGGGATTTGGGGTGGTTTAGTTGGGGGGGTGTTTATAGGGCTGTTTAGGGCAGAGCCAGGCTCTGCTGGCAGCGGGTTAACACCCCCCCCAACCCCCCCCCCCCAACAACCAACACCCCCCCCCCCCCCCAACCAGCCCTGCTCCGGAGCTGCTTTGGCCGGGATAAAGACATTCCTCTCATTCCCGGGGAAGGGCTTTCCAGCCCCGGTCACGGCGGGTTAATGTTAACAGCCAGCCCTCGGAGCTGGGCGAAGCGGTGGCTTTCCCCCCCCCCCCGACCCCCCCCAGACCCCCACCGTGCCGCACCTCAGCCGTGCCGGGAGGGACCCTGCTGCCGCCCGGCTCCCCCCCCCCAGCCGCTTGCTGGCTCATCGCTGGCCGCTGCCAGCCTCCCCCCCCGCCCAGGGGAAGGGCTCTGCCCGGGTGGCTCCTGCCGGGCTCCCTGCTGCTGAACGGCCTCTCGCCGTGTCCTGGGGGGAGGGGGGGGGGCGTTTCATGGGGAGAAATTCCGGCCGGCTGAGCAGCCCAGCCGGGAAGCGTTTCCTTCTGGGTGGTTCTTGATGAGCGCTGGGGACAGGGCCGGTGGGAGTCGGGGGGCTCGCTTCTCCGGCCGGAGGTGGGGGGCAATAAGCAGCAGCTCGGGTCGGTGAGGTCTGAGCCCCGGCTGAGCATCGGTTCGCCGTGAGGCGCCAATGAGGTTCCATCGTCAGGGCTCAGCCCAGCAGCCCCAGCTCCCAAGAGGATGAGGATGGCGGGGGGGGGCTCGGGAAGGGTTTGTCTGCTGGCGTTTCCCACGGCTCTCCAGTAAACTGAGTGGCCTAAGATGCCTGAGATCTGCTGGATGATAACCCCCCCCCCCCCGGGGGTGCTGAACTTCAGCCCGCACCAAGGTGGTTGCCCGCAGCACACCTCGCCCCGGTGTGAGGAGGGCAGTGCAAGAAGTAGCCTGGAGGCAGCATCCCCCCCACAGCTCCAGACCTCTGGGGCTGCTCCCAAGCCCCCGCAGTGCCCCAGATGCTGACCCCAGGCCCAGTATCCCTGAGCGCCCCCACGGGGCTCCCCACTCCAACACCCCGAGGGGGTCGCTTGGGGCTCCTCAGCTGCCCTGCTCCTCGCAGTCCAGGGGGACTGCACCTCAGTTCCAGCAACCCTAAGCATCCCTCAGGGGGACACTGCACTGCATCCCTGGGGGTCCTGGAGCTGCATCCCTGGGGCTCCTGGAGCTGCATCCCTGGGGCTCACAGACCTGCATTCCTGGGGTTCCTAGAGCTGCACCCCTGGGGCTCCTGGAGCTGCATTCCCGGGGCTCTTGGAGCTGCTTCCTTGAGGCTCCTACTCCACCACACTCCTAGAGCTGCCCCCTGGAGCTCACAGACCTGCATCCCTGGGGCTCCCAGAGCTGTATTCCTGGGGCTCCCGGAGCTCACAGACCTGCATCCCTGGGGCTCCTGGAGCTGCACCCCTGGAGCTCACAGACCTGCATCCCTGGGGCTCCTGGAGCTGCATCCTTGAGGCTCCCACCACTGAACCCCCTGGGGCTCCGGGAGCTTCCGGACGCTTTCCCCCTCCAGCTTCCATCCACCTCCCGATACATCCCAGACCTCCACCGTCCGATATCCCCGCACACCCCTGGGCGGGGAGGGGGTCCCCTCTGCTCCCTCCTCCCCCACCTTCCTTCGAGCATTCCCCGGGCTTCCCCCCCCAACACCCTCCCCGGCATCCCCACACCCCCTCCCTCCCGTCCCACCTCATCCCCTCCCCACGGCTGGCGGCGCATGTGCCGCGCAGCCCCCGCCCCGCTCCGCCCCCGCCGCCGCCGCCGCCGCCCCGGGGCCGCCGCCGCCGCTCTCCGCTCGGCTCCCGGCTCCGCTCTCCGCTTCCACCTCGCACCGCGGCGGCCCAGGGCGGGGGGCGGCGGGTCAGTTAACACACACACACCCCCGCCTTTTCCACGCCGCCCTCACTACAGCCGCCAGCAGCAGCAGCAGCCCATCCCCGGTGAAGGAAAAGGGGGGCTGGGGAGTGGCGATGCTCCGCGCCGCGCCCCGCCCGCTGTGTCCCCCCGCCGCTGAGCCTGGCCGGACTCGGCGGCCTCCCCCGGCGGCGCCGCCCGCCCCGGGCTGCCGCAGCACCGCGATGGAGACGGCGGAGAAGGAGTGCGGAGCCCTCGGCGGCCTCTTCCAAGCCATCATCAACGATATGAAGGTAGGAAGCAACCCCCCCACCTCCCCCCTCGCAGCCCTCTACTCCCAGACCAACCAGCTCGGTTCTGCTGCCGTGACAGCGATTACCCCCTTTCCCCCACCCCGTCTCCGCCTTCCCGGGAAGCTCCCGCTGCGGGCACCGACCGACGGGTACCGGGTACCGGGGCTCCGCATCAGCCCCGAGCGGCGGATCGAGGCCCCCCGGGGTGGAGATCGCAGCCCCGCAGCAGCCCCGCGGTGGGTGTCGGGGCCCCGCTGTGAGTGTCGGAGCCTGGCACTGGGTGCTGGAGACCGCCATCGGCCCCCGTATTGGGCACCGGGGCACCATTTTGGGCATCAGAGGGCACACTGAGGATCGCAGCCCCACATTTGCAGCCCCGTGCCCGTCCCTGGGGTTGGCAGCCCCATGCCGGGGATGGCAGCCCCACACCCAGCCCCGTTAGCCGCTGCCAGGTATCGGCGAACCCACAGCGAGCATCAGCGCCTGGCACCGGCTGCCAGAGCCCCGCGTCAGCCCGGCGCTGGGCATCGGGGCTCTGCGCTGCACATCGGGACCCCATGCCGGAGATCACAGCCCCACACCAGCCCAGCGCCCGTCGCTGGGTATCGCAGCCTCCTATCAGCGCCGTACCCTTCCTGGGGGAGCAGAGCCCCACGCTGGCTCTCGGGGGCTGGAGCCTGGCACGGGGGCACTGCCCCCCTCCCCCCCGCGGTGGGCATTTCAGCCCCGTATCCGTCCCCGGCTACCCATGGTAAGCCCCAGGTCCGGGTATCACGGGGCAGCGATGCTGGTATCGGGCATCACCTTCCGATTCAGGCACCGCGCTGCCCTCCCCCGCAGCTTCCTCTCCCACCTTGGGTCTCTGCCGGCCCCACTGGGACTGGCACCGTTGGCACACAAAGGTTCCCCCCGCGGCTTCTGGCTGCCGTTTCCCAGGCCGGGGAGGGGATATCGCCTCCACCCTCCCCGGGAGCAGGATGCTTCCCAAAAAAGCCTTTTTTTGTTTGTTTCCATTTCCAAGGGGGGGGGGGGGGGGAGAAGGGGGGGAAGGGAGGAGGGGAAGAAAAAACCAACCAAGACAAGCAGCTGGGAGCTTGGGGGGGGGGGGGGAGGGGGGAGACGACTTTGCCCTGGGGGGAGGAGGGGACCCAGCCGTGTTCCTTCAGCTGGGTAAATGGGGGGGGGGGGGTGGGGGATGACACACGAAATTCCTACTGCAGGCTCCAGCGTTGGGGGTTTAGCCCCAGTTGGGTTTGGGGGAGGCAAAAGCTCCCCTCCTCCTCCTTTTCCTCCTCCTCCTCTTCCTCCTCTTCCTCTCTCCTTGCTGCAGCCCAGTCCAGACAATGCTGTCATTGCCAAAGCAGGGGAGGGGAGGGGGGGAGGTAAAAAATAAAAGCCTTGCTGGGGAGGGGATTAACCCCTTTCGGGGGGGGGGGGCGAGGGGGCGGTGGGGGCTCCTCTGACTGACCTCCAGCTCTGGGCCGGAGGGGCAAAAAGAGCCCCTCAAAGGGAGAAACCTCCATTTCTCTCCCAGGATGGGGGGCTGGGGGGGGGGTGCCAGGGCTGGCAGGGAAGGGTGCTGGGCATCCCAGCCCTCACCAAACCCCTTCGACACAGCCACCCCCTCCTGGCTGAGCCCCCCCGGGGTGGAGGCTGGGGCGAGCCCTGCCTCGGTTTCCCCCGTTTCTCCCACGGAGCTGAGCTGCTGGGGCCAGGGTTGGACCGGCAGCCCCTGGCTGTGGCATCGTGCCACCCAGGGAGCCAGGCTGGCTTCCTCCTCGTGCCGTGAGTGGCAAAGACGAGGCGAAAGGGGGAGGGAAGCAGAAGGGGCTCGAAGCCCGGCCACGCTCGGCTGCTTGCCCTGCACGGCCCCAGCTCTCCGCGGGTGGCCCCCCCCTTGAAGGTGCCACCATCCCCAGCCTGGCCCCCCCCCCTCGCCTGCCAGCCCTCCTGGGTGTCCTGGCGCTGGGAGATGGCTTCAAAACGCCCTCCTGCCCCGAGAGCTGCCCCCTGCGGCGGCCACGACGTGCCCAGGGGCCCACGGCCGGCACCTCTGCTCTGGGCGTGAGGGCAAAGGGAGCTTATGGGGGTGGCAGGTGGCATCTTGGCACCCCCGGGCCTGGGCAGGGGAGGAGCCAGGCGGCCAAGCCTGTCCCCGGGCCGCTGCTGTCCCCAGGCCAGCTTCACTCCCCTTGCCTGTCCTCCCGAGTGTTCGGCGTCCCTGGGTGACCTTGGCATGTCCTTGTCCCTGCTGTCCTCATCCCCACCCTCCTCCTGCCTGGCACCCTAAGGGGGCTTGGGGCACCACGACCTGACCCCCCCTAGTTTGGGGGGGGGGGGGGGAGGGGAGGATCCTCCTCTGCTCACCCTGCCCGGTGGGGCCAAGGACATTGACCCTGGGAGGGTGGCCATGCCCTCTGGCAGTGGGACTCACAGGCCCTGAGCCAAGGTGCTGCCATGTGAGGTGGCATCACCAAGCCTCTTATTTGCTGACTCAGGAGGAAGCTGAGGCTTTTGTGTGTGTCCCCCCCCATTTGTGGCAGCTCCCCCCAGGGGTGCCACCGAGCTGGGCTTAACGGGGATGTGGCCACCCCCGTGTCCTGCCAAGCCAGCTCTGGTGCCCGCGCCCCCGGTGCCCACCTCGGGGGAGCCTGCAGGCCCACAGCAGTGCCATCAGGTGGTGGCACCAGGATGGCCTCAGCAGGACAGTGGCACCGGGACTGGGCTCTCTGGGATGGCTTGGCGCTGGGGATGGCAGCAGGACGAGCCGGCCGGGATGGCAGGACGAGCGTGGCCTCGCCGGCGTGGTGGCGCCGGGACTGCACCCTTTGGGCTGGCACCCGGATAGCCCCCAGGATGGTGGCACCGGGACTGGCCTCGATGGGATGGCAGCAGGATGGCCTTGCCGAGCTGGTGGCGCCGGGACTGGCTGTGCCAAGCTGGCGCTGGGGATGGCCTCGCCAAGACAGCGCCAGGACTAACCTCACCGGGACGGCTTGCTGGGACGGTGGCACTGGGATTAGCCTCGCCGGGATGGCATCGTGGCTGGCCTCACTGGGATGGCACTGGAGATGGCATTGCTGGGACTGGCCTCACTGGGATGGCACTGGAGAGGCATTTCTGGGCCTGGCCTCACTGGGATGGCACTGGAGATGGCATTGCTGGGCCTGGCCTCACTGGGATGGCACTGGAGATGGCATTGCTGGGCCTGGCCTCACTGGGATGGCACTGGAGATGGCATTGCTGGGCCTGGCCTCACTGGGATGGCACTGGAGATGGCATTGCTGGGCCTGGCCTCACTGGGATGGCGCTGGAGCTGGCATTGCTGGGCCTGGCCTCACTGGGATGGCACTGGAGAGGCATTGCTGGGCCTGGCCTCACTGGGATGGCACTGGAGATGGCATTTCTGGGCCTGGCCTCACTGGGATGGCACTGGAGATGGCATTGCTGGGCCTGGCCTCACTGGGATGGCGCTGGAGATGGCATTGCTGGGCCTGGCCTCACTGGGATGGCACTGGAGATGGCATTGCTGGGCCTGGCCTCACTGGGATGGCACTGGAGATGGCATTGCTGGGCCTGGCCTCACTGGGATGGCACTGGAGATGGCATTTCTGGGCCTGGCCTCACTGGGATGGCGCTGGAGCTGGCATTGCTGGGCCTGGCCTCACTGGGATGGCACTGGAGATGGCATTGCTGGGCCTGGCCTCACTGGGATGGCACTGGAGATGGCATTGCTGGGCCTGGCCTCACTGGGATGGCGCTGGAGATGGCATTGCTGGGCCTGGCCTCACTGGGATGGCGCTGGAGATGGCATTGCTGGGACTGGCCTCACTGGGATGGCACTGGAGATGGCATTGCTGGGCCTGGCCTCACTGGGATGGCACCAGGATGATCTTACTGGGACTGACATCGCCAAGATACTGCTGGGACTTGCCAGGACTGACCTCACTGGCACAGCACTGTGAGATGGTGGCACCAGGACAGCCCTGGGATGACCTTGTTGGATGGTGGCACTGGCACAGCCCTGGGATGACCTTGTTGGATGGTGGCACTGGCACAGCCCTGGGATGACCTTGTTGGGATGGTGGCACCAGGACAGCCCTGGAATGACCTTGTTGGGATGGTGGCACCAGGACAGCCCTGGGATGACCTTGTTGGATGGTGGCACTGGCACAGCCCTGGGATGACCTTGTTGGATGGTGGCACTGGCACAGCCCTGGGATGACCTTGTTGGGATGGTGGCACCAGGACAGCCCTGGAATGACCTTGTTGGGATGGTGGCACCAGGACAGCCCTGGAATGACCTTGTTGGGATGGTGGCACCAGGACAGCCCTGGAATGACCTTGTTGGGATGGTGGCACCAGGACAGCCCTGGGATGGCCTTGTTGGATGGTGGCACCGGCACAGCCCTGGAATGACCTTGTTGGGATGGTGGCACTTGCACAGCCCTGGAATGGCCTTGTTGGGATGGTGGCACTGGCACAGCCCTGGGATGGCCTTGTTGGGATGGTGGCACTGGCACAGCCCTGGGATGGCCTTGTTGGGATGGTGGCACTGGCACAGCCCTGGGATGACCTTGTTGGGATGGTGGCACCAGGACAGCCCTGGAATGACCTTGTTGGGATGGTGGCACCAGAACAGCCCTGGGATGACCTTGTTGGGATGGTGGCACCAGAACAGCCCTGGGATGACCTTGTTGGGATGGTGGCACCGGCACAGGCCTGGGATGACCTTGTTGGGATGGTGGCACCAGAACAGCCCTGGGATGACCTTGTTGGGATGGTGGCACTGGCACAGCCCTGGGATGACCTTGTTGGGATGGTGGCACCAGGACAGCCCTGGGATGGCCTTGTTGGGATGGTGGCACTGGCACCTCACCACGAGGGCACTCAGCCAAGACTTGCTGGGATGGCCTCACCGGAATGGCACCAGGGTGGCCTGGCCAGGATGTCCCTGGGGTGACCTCACCAGGCTGGCACTGGAGTGGCCTCCCCAGCACCTGTGGCCTGTCCCTGTCCCAACACAACTGCCCCCTTGAGGGCTGGGGGCAGCTCAGAGCCCTGTCAGACCTCAGGTGACCCGGGGACCGGGGCGACCCCCTGGGGCTGGAGCTCTCCGTGGTGGTGGCTTTGGAAGAGGCCACAGCACTGGAGAGCTCTGCCCTGCTGCTGGCCAGGGTCTCACACCTTGCCCGGGCATCAGCTCCTTTCATCCCCTCCAAACCCATCAGCTGCCCTTCCCCCTTCTGAGGAAGAGATTGCCCCAAATTCCTGAGGCCTCTGTGAGGTCTCCCAGGTTGCATGGCCCGGAGAGGAAAAACCCAGGAGGGGCAAGGGGTTGTGCTCGACCTCGGGAAGCCACCAGGAAGCCACACCTGACCCCCTGAGAGGGCCATGGTGGGATTTATCCTGCCCAGGAAAGGGGTGCAGATGGTTGAGGGGCTCCAGCTCTTACTGTCCCCTTCCCTCCTTGCAGAGCTCCTACCCCATCTGGGAGGATTTCAACTCGAAGGCCACCAAGCTGCACTCCCAGCTCCGGTGAGTGGTGGCCGTGCTGGGCGCACGCAGACAGACACAGGTCCCCGTGGGTGCATCCCCCCCGGGGTGCCCAGCACCTGCTGAGCTCCCTCCTCGCTCTCTCCACCCCAGGACCACGGTGCTGGCTGCAGTTGCCTTCCTGGATGCCTTCCAGAAAGTGGCTGACATGGCCACCAACACCCGAGGTAGGCTCCTGCCTGCCCAGGGCTGCCTTGGCTGGGCAGGGAAGCAAGTGAGAAGCATCCCCTGGGCCGGGGGGGGGGGGGGGATGGGAGGGGGTCCTCTCCCCTGGCCCACACAGCTGAGGTGGGCTTCCAGCAAGAGCCCCACCACCCCTGGAGACGTGTCCGTGGTGTGTGTCCCGAGGTGGAGCATCCCCTGGGAAGCAGGGCTGGGGAGAGAGGAGGTGCAGCTGAGGGGTGGGTGCTGCTCCTCCTCCCCGCCCGTGGAGCGTCTCCTGGTGGGGCTGGTCGGCTCGGGGGGAGGCTTTGGGGGGGTCACCTCCCAGGGTGCGCTGGGGAGGAGGAGCTGGGGGGGGATCCAAGGCTCCCTAGGGCAGGGGGATGAGCTGGAGGGAGGGAGGGAGATGTGGGACCCCCACGCTCAACGGGACAAAGCCCAGCCCTCCACGGAAGCCACACTGAAGGGGCGGGGGGGGATGGGGGCGGGGGTCCCCTCCATGTTGCTGTGGGAGGTTGGGGACTGCAACCTCGGACCCCTGGCCCCTCTGCGGGTGCCCACTGGTGGCAAGGAGCTGCTTCCTGCCCGCTCGGCTTCGGCCAAGCAGATGGTCCCGGGCTGCTCCGCAGACTGGCGGCATCCAGGCCATCTGGAGCTGCCGGGGGGAGGAGGAGGAGGAGGAGGAGGAGGCAGCAGCTTGAGCTGGGATCAGCTTTGCCTCCAAACCCACTGGCCCACTGCACTGGGAGGGGGATTAGGGCTCCCCCAGCTGCAGCCCTGGCACGCAGAGAGGGCACAGCTGGTGAGCAGCGCCGCGGGGCACATCCCGGCTGCTCTGCGCGGGGGAGGGGAAACTGAGGCAGGAGATGGGGGGGGGGGCGGGGGGGGCCCTGCCGGCCTGGCACGCAGCACGTGAGCACGCCAGGGATCGGATTAGGACCAGCAGGAGCCGGGATAAGAGCCTTAGGAGCGGGATTAGGAGAACACCCCAGCCCTGGAGGAGAGAAGACCCTCGGCCCGTGGGCTGCCCGTTTCCCACGGCGCTCTGGGGGGGGAGCGGGGGGCAGGTGCGGCCAAACCTCCTGTGCGGGGTGGGAGGTGTCCCGGGAGGGGTGAGAGAGGCGGAAAACCCCTCCCGAGCCCGCGGCCGGGGAGCTGGGATCGCTGCTTCGCCCGGGACTCGCCAGCAGCACTGCCACCCTGTGGCCATCCTTAGGTTCCAGAGTTAACAGCCAAGCGGGGACGCTCCTGCTTCCCTGCCGGGGGCAGTGCCCTCTTCGGGATCAATCACACCTGGGGGTGAGGGACGCTGCCAGCTGCCTGGCACCGTGCCACGGTGATGCTGATCCCGGAGCCATTTGCTCCTGCTCCGCTGGCTCTTGGTCCATGCCTGGGCTTGGCTGTACAGCAACTCCCTCCCTCCCTCCATCTCTCCCTCCATCTCTCCCTCCATCTCTCCCTCCATCTCTCCCTCCATCTCTCCCTCCCTCCATCTCTCCCTCCCTCCATCTCTCCCTCCCTCTCTCCCTCCCTCTCTCTCCCTCCCTCTCTCCCTCCCTCCCTCCATCTCTCCCTCCATCTCTCCCTCCATCTATCCCTCCATCTCTCCCTCCCTCCATCTCTCCCTCCCTCCATCTCTCCCTCCCTCCCTCCCTCCTCCGCTTCCCCCAGTGCTGAACTACACCTCACTCCCTCCCTCCCTCCCTCCTCTGGCTCCCCCAGTGCTGAACTACACCTCACTCCCTCCCTCCCTCCCTCCTCTGGCTCCCCCAGTGCTGAACTACACCTCACTCCCTCCCTCCCTCCTCTGGCTCCCCCAGTGCTGAACTGGACCTCATTGCCTCCCTCCCTCCTCTGGCTCCCCCAGTGCTGAACTGGACCTCATTGCCTCCCTCCCCCTCCTCTGCTTCCTCCAGTGCTGAACTACACCTCACTCCCTCCCTCCCTCCTCTGGCTCCCCCAGTGCTGAACTGGACCTCATTGCCTCCCTCCCTCCTCTGGCTCCCCCAGTGCTGAACTGGACCTCATTGCCTCCCTCCCTCCTCTGGCTCCCCCAGTGCTGAACTACACCTCACTCCCTCCCTCCCTCCTCTGCTTCCTCCAGTGCTGAACTGCACCTCCCTTCCTCCCTCCCTCCCTCCTCTGGCTCCCCCAGTGCTGAACTGCACCTCACTCCCTCCCTCCCTCCTCCGGCTCCCCCAGTGCTGAACTGCAGACCAACTGGGGCATCCTGGGTGCATGCTTTCCATTCCCAAGCCAGGGGAAGGGACATTCAGTGCTTTATTTATGAGTCAGTGGCTGCTAATCGATTGAGTTAACAACTTTCTTGGGGGGAGGGGGGAGGAACCAAGTCATAGAATCATAGAATCAACAAGGTTGGGAGAGACAGAGTCAGAGAGTCAGAGAATCAATAAGGTTGGAAAAGACCTCAGAGATCATCAAGTCCAACCCGTCCACCCAGCACCTCACACCCACTAGACCCCAATGCCACCTCCAACCCCTCCTGAGCACCCCCTCTCTTGAACCCCCCCCCCAACCCAAATCCCTTAGAATAGAATAGAATAGAATAGAATAGAATAGAATAGAATCGAATCGAATAGAATTAGAATAGAATAGAATAGAATTAGAATAGAATAGAATAGAATAGAATAGAATTAGAATATAATAGAATAGAATAGAATAGAATAGAATAGAAGAATAGAATAGAATAGAATAGAATAGAATAGAATTACCAAGGTTGGAAGAGACCTTGAAGATCATGGAGTCCAACCTGAACCACAACCCCACAACTAGACCATGGCACCAAGTGCCACGTCCAGTCCCCTCCTGAACGCCTCCAGGGACGGTGACTCCACCACCTCCCCGGGCAGCACATCCCAATGGTGAATCACTCTCTCGGTGAAGAACTTTCTCCTCACCTCCAGCCTAAACTTCCCCTGGTGCAGCTTGAGACTGTGTCCCCTTGTTCTGGTGCTGGTTGCTAGGGAGAAGAGGCCAACCCCTTTCCTGGCCACAACCACCCTTCAGGAAGTTGTAGAGAGCAATGAGGTCTCCCCTGAGCCTCCTCTTCTCCAGGCTAAACAGCCCCAGCTCCCTCAGCCTCTCCTCATAGGGCTTGTGCTCAAGGCCTCTCCCCAGCCTTCTTCCACCCCAAGCCCAAGCGCCCCCAGGCTGGCAGTGGGTGTCCCCAGGCAGCCCTTTTGTGTGTGTCCCCCCTCCAGGTGCCACGAGGGACATCGGCTCGGCCCTGACCCGCATGTGCATGAGGCACCGCAGCATCGAGGCCAAGCTCCGGCAGTTCACCAAGTAAGGAGCCCAGGGCCCGGCGGGGACGCCAGCTGCCCGGGCTCAGCCCTCTTTGGGGGGGGGGGGGGGCACAGCTGCTCTCTTCCCCCCCAATCTCCAACTCCATGCCCTCTCTCCCCTGCTCCAGTGCCCTCATGGAGAGCCTGATCAACCCTTTGCAGGACAGGATTGAGGACTGGAAGAAAACCGCCAACCAGCTGGACAAGGACCACGCGAAAGGTGGGCGCTGGGCTGGGAGAGGGAGCTGGGCTCCCTGGGCCGGGGGGGGGGGGGGGCAGCTGTGCTGGGTGACAGCTTGGGGGGGGTGTCCCACCTGACAGCACTTCTCTGTGTGTGTGTGTCGTCCCCCCTCCCAGAGTACAAACGAGCTCGCCACGAGATCAAGAAGAAGTCCTCCGACACCCTCAAGCTCCAGAAGAAGGCTCGGAAAGGTCAGGGAGGGGGCTCCTTCTTGGGGGGGGAGGGGGAAAGGGGGACCCCTGCCAGCTGTGGGGCACCCTGTGGGGATGGTGGGTACCAGGGGTGTCCCCATGGCCCTCCCCTGTGGAAAGCAGGGTGCTGGCATGGCCCTAGGGGGGGGTGGCAAGGGGAGGGGGGGGGAGGGGGGGGAGGGGGAGCACCCCCGGCCCTCTCTTTTTTCACACGTTTTCTCTGTCTCCTTCTCTCTGCCCTCCCCTCCACATCCTTCCTGTAGAGCTGCTGGGTAAGTGAACTGCTGCCCCAACCCCTCCCCCTGGAACCCCTCTTTGCTTCCTCATCTGTACGCCCACCCCACACCTCCCCAGAGGGGCTGGGGCTGCCTCTGTCTGTCTGTCTGTCTGTCATCTGCTGCCTGTGCTCCCTCCTGCCCTTACCCAGCGTTTAGCTTAGCTGCCACCCCTCATCCTGGGGGATGGGGTGGTAGCCAAACACCACTACCCCCCCCCCCCCACCCCCCCCCAAATCGGGGCCTGCATGAGGTGAGGATGCTCCCAGAGCAGCCTGGGGGCACAGAGGGGGCACCCACTTGAGACATGAGGATGGGGGGGGGGGGGGGGTGTGTGGCTCCCAGCTGGAGTGGATGGATGGCCTTGGCTTGGCTGTGGGACATCCAGAGCAGGGCCAGGAGGCTGAGCAGAGGGCTGGAGCTGCTCTGCTCTGAGCACAGCCTGAGAGAGTTGGGCTTGTGCAGGCTGGGGAGGAGAAGGCTGCAGGGAGAGCTTCTGGTGGCCTCCCAGGGGCTGCAGGGGCTGCAGGAAAGCTGGGGAGGGGCTTTGGAGGGGGTGAGGGAGGGACAGGACTGGGGGGATGGAGCAAAAGGAGAAGTGGGGAGGTTGAGCTTGGCTGTGAGGAAGAAGTTGTTGGCCAGGAGGGTGGTGAGAGCCTGTCCCAAGCTGCCCAGGGAGGTGGTGGAAGCCTCCTGCTGCTGGCTGGAGGTGTTTGCAGCCAGGCTGGAGGTGGCTGTGAACAACCTGCCCTGGTGTGAGGTGTCCCTGCCCATGGCAGGGGCTTGGAGCTGGCTGAGCCTGGGGGTCCCTTCCAGCCCTGGCAGCTCTGGGGTTCCTTGGCCCGGCAGCACTTGGCAGCTGCTCACAGCCAGGTGTTGATGCTCTGCCATCTCTCTGGCTCCATCTCAGTGCCTGCCAGCCCAGCCCCAGGGGCCAGGCCCCCACCAGCTCCCCTCTCTGCCTCCTGGCAAGCATTCCAAGGTGCCAGTGGAGGCTTTTGAGAGGTGGGAGCCGGTGGCTGGGAGAGAGGGAATGGAGCAAGCAGAGGCTCCTGCTCCCCAGCCCTGCCTCTGACAATTCCGTGATGGCTCTATGCCCCCCTGCAGCTCTGGGGGGAGGGGCAGTGTCGGGAGGGGAGCCTGGCCCTGACAGCAGATCCCCACCACCCTCCCCTCTCTCCCCTCACAGGGAAGGGAGACCTGCAGCCCCAGCTGGACAATGCCCTGCAGGATGTCAACGACATGTACCTGCTGCTGGAGGAGACGGAGAAGCAGGCGGTGCGCAAGGCGCTCATCGAGGAGCGGGGTCGCTTCTGCACCTTCATCACCTTCCTGCAGCCCGTGGTGGTGAGCACCAGGGGAGGGGAGCTGCTTGGGTGCTGCTCTGTGAGAGGGCAGCAGAGCTCTGCAGAGGGACCTTGCCAGGCTGGGCAGATGGGCAGAGTCCAAGGGCAGGAGATTGAACACATCCCAGTGCCAGGTGCTGCACATTGGCCACAGCAACCCCAGGCAGTGCTGCAGGCTGGGGGCAGAGGGGCTGAGAGCAGCCAGGCAGAGAGGGAGCTGGGGGGAGTGGTGGAGAGCAGCTGAACAGGAGGCAGCAGTGTGCCCAGGGGGCCAAGAAGGCCAGGGCATCCTGGCCTGCAGCAGGAAGAGTGTGGCCAGTGGCACTGCTGGCTCCTGTTCAGGTGATAGGTTGGACTTGATGATCTCTGAGGTCTCTTCCAACCTGGTTAATTCTATTCTATTCTCTCTTCCCTCCTCTCCTCTCCTCTCTTCTCCTCTCCCTCCTCCCTCCTTTCTCCCTCCCTTCTCCCTCCTCCCTCCCTTCTCCCTCCTCCCTCCCTTCTCCCTCCTCCCTCCCTTCTCCCTCCTCCCTCCTTCTCCCTCCTCCCTCCCTCCTCCCTCCTCCCTCCTCCCTCCCCTCTTCTCCCTCCTCCCTCCCTTCTCCCTCCTCCCTCCCCCTCCCTCTTCTCCTCCTCCCTCCCTTCTCCCTCCTCCCTCCCTTCTCCCTCCTCCCTCCCCTTTTCTCCCTCCTCCCTCCCTTCTCCCTCCCTCCCTCCCCTTTTCTCCCTCCTCCCTCCCTTCTCCCTCCCTTCTCCCGCCTCCCTCCCCCTCCCTTCTCCCTCCCCTCTTCTCCCTCCTCCCTCCCCTCTCTTCTCCCTCCTCCCTCCCCTCTCTTCTCCCTCTCTTCTCCCTCCCTTCTCCCTCCTCCCTCCCTCTTCTCCCTCCTCCCTCCCTTCTCCCTCCTCCCTCCCCTTTTCTCCCTCCTCCCTCCCTTCTCCCTCCTCCCTCCCCTCTTCTCCCTCCTCCCTCTCTTCTCCCTCCCTTCTCCCTCCTCCCTCCCTTCTCCCTTCCCAAACCTCCCCTTCCCTTCCCTCCCTGTGTGGCAGAACGGGGAGCTCACCATGCTGGGCGAGATCACTCACCTGCAGGGCATCATCGAGGACCTGGTGGTCCTCACCGCTGAGCCCCACAAGCTGCCCCCGCCAGCGAGCAGGTCAGTGGGGGAGTGCCACGGAGGGGGTGGGGAGGGGGGGTGGGGAATGTATCCTTTGGAGGGCTCACCCCCCACAAACACAAACCCTTCCTGCAGGTGATCAAGGACCTGAAGGGCTCTGACTACAGCTGGTCCTACCAGACCCCCCCGTCCTCCCCCAGCAGCTCCAGCTCCCGCAAGTCCAGCATGTGCAGGTATTGGGGGCAGGGGGAAATGCAGCCCCCCAGCCCCCTTTGGTAACCCTGGGAGGCAGGGGAGGGGGGAGGTGGTGGCTGCTGGTGCTTGCAGCCCTTGTCTGTGCTCACAAGGTGCGTGGCCACCCCCACGTGTCCTGGTGGCAAACTGGTCCCCAGGCGTGGGGAGGTGTTCAGGGGCAGGCCGGAGCTGGCTGTGAGCAGCCTGCCCTGGTGTGAGCTGTCCCTGCCCAGGGCAGGGGCCTGGAGCTGGCTGAGCCTGCAGCTCCCTTCCAGCCCTGACAGCTCTCTGGTTCTAACTGGGATGGGCACAGGGTCTGGGGGATATGTGGGGCAGGGTCTGGTTGGGTTCTATGGTGTAGGGCCTGGTGGGACCTAGGGTGCAAGGTCTGGTGGGACCTATGGTGCAAGGTCTGGTGGGACCTATGGTGTAGGGCCTGGTGGGACCTAGGGTGCAAGGTCTGGTGGGACCTAGGGTGCAAGGTCTGGTGGGACCTAGGGTGCAAGGTCTGGTGGGACCTATGGTGTAGGGCCTGGTGGGACCTAGGGTGCAAGGTCTGGTGGGACCTATGGGGCAGGGTCTGGTGGGACCTATGGTGCAAGGTCTGGTGGGACCTATGGTGCAAGGTCTGGTGGGACCTATGGTGTAGGGTCTGGTGGGACCTAGTGGAGGTCTGGTGGGACCTATGGTGCAAGGTCTGGTGGGACCTATGGTGCAAGGTCTGGTGGGACCTATGGTGTAGGGCCTGGTGGGACCTAGGGTGCAAGGTCTGGTGGGACCTATGGGTGCAAGGTCTGGTGGGACCTATGGTGCAAGGTCTGGTGGGACCTATGGTGGGACCTAGGGTGCAAGGTCTGGTGGGACCTATGGGGCAGGGTCTGGTGGGACCTATGGTGCAAGGTCTGGTGGGACCTATGGTGCAAGGTCTGGTGGGACCTATGGTGCAAGGTCTGGTGGGACCTAGTGTGCAAGGTCTGGTGGGACCTAGGGTCTGGTGGGACCAGGGTCTGGTGGGACCTATGGTGCAAGGTCTGGTGGGACCTAAGGGTCTGGTGGGACCTAGGGTGCAAGGTCTGGTGGGCAGGGTCTGGTGGGACCTATGGGGTAGGGTCTGGTGGGCTCTCTGGGGCAGGGTCTGGTGGGCTCTATGGGGCAGGATCTGGTGGGTTCTATGGGGCGGGGTCTGGTGGGCTCTATGGGGCGGGGGGTGGGCTCTATGGGGCAGGGTCTGGTGGGCTCTATGGGGCAGGGTCTGGTGGGCTCTATGGGGCAGGATCTGGTGGGTTCTATGGGGCGGGGTGTGGTGGGCTCTATGGGGCGGGGTCTGGTGGGCTCTATGGCGTAGGGTCTGGTGGGCTCTCTGGGGCAGGGTCTGGTGGGCTCTATGGGGCAGGGTCTGGTGGGCTCTCTGGGGCAGGGTCTGGTGGGCTCTAGGGTCTGGTGGGTTCTATGGGGCGGGGTCTGGCTCTCTGGGGCGGGGTCTATGGGGCGGGGTCTGGTGGGCTCTATGGCAGGCTGGTGGGTCTGGTGGGCTCTATGGGGCAGGATCTGGTGTGTTCTATGGGGCGGGGTCTGGTGGGCTCTATAGGGCATAGGGTCTGGTGGGCTGGGCTCTGGGGCGGGGTCTGGTGTGGGCTCTCTGGGGTCTGGGGTCTGGTGGGACAGGATCTCTGGGGCGTGGGCTCTATGGGGTGGGGTGTGGTGGGTGGACCTCTGGGGCAAGGCCGAGTGCCTCGAGGCGTTTGGGGCTGAGGTGAGGGGGCTCGGGGGCACGCGTGTCACCCTTACCATGTACCCCCCAGCATGCCCCCTCCTCCCCGCCGTGTGACCCCAGACGGGACAAGGGCCACCCCAGGAGCTCCTCGGTTCCTGCCCCTCCCCCGCCCCCCCAGGCCGAGCCGCGGGGCCAGGTTCCGAACCTCCTCCTTACACTGTTTCTTTCCTTCCTTTGTCCTCCTCCTCCTCCCGGCCGCCACCTCCCCCTGTGGTGTGTGCGCGCCCCCCCCCCCCGCCGCCGGTGCCCCGCCAGCAGCGTTAGCAGTGCCAAGGGTGGCGTGGCGTGGCCCGGGGGGCTCAGAGCTGCTCACCCAGTTCCACCTATCGCTACCGCAGCCTGGCGCAGCCCCCGGCCGCTCGCCTCTCCAGCGTCTCCTCCCACGACTCCGGCTTCGTCTCCCAGGACGCTGCTTACTCCAAACCTCCTTCCCCCATGCCCTCCGACATCACCAGCCAGGTACAGAGGGGTGAGGGGGGTTAGGGAGGGGGGAAGGGGGTTAGGGAGGGGGGGAAGGGGTTGTGGGGAAGAGGGGCAGTGCCGAGGAGCCAACCCGGTCCCCCCACCCTGCCTCGGTTTCCCCCAGCTGTGGAACGGGTGTGATGCACAAGAGGCGGATGGGACCTGGCCCCCTGTGGTTTTTCCAGCTGTGTTTTGGGGGGCTAATAAACAGCAGGGGATGCCACCCCTGCTGTGCCACCTTACCCAGAACAGGGGGTCTCCCAAGCCCCTAACACCCAGTTTGCACCAGCTCCTGGAGAGGCAGTGCGGAGCGAAGCTTCTGCCTCCCCCTGCAGCCTCCTCAGTGCCAAGGATGCTTTTGGGACACACACCCCACACCCCCCGGCAGCTGCTGAGCCCTCCTGCTGGCCGTGCCACCAGGCTGCTCTGGCACTGCCCACGCTGACTGGGCATCCCCATGGCTGCAAGGACCCTCCCTGATTCCCAGAGTGCCTCTCTGGCTCCATGGGATGAGCCAGCTCGGAGCTGAGCACCTCAGCCAGCTCCGTACAGCCCCCACCGCCGGGTCGCCTCCTGCTCGCCCTCCTGCGTCTGCTGCTGCGGGCTGTGGCTCTGGGTGGGGGTCAGCACCCCGGGGGGCCGTGGCTGTGCTTGCTGACTGCCTCTCTCTCCCGCTCTGGCTCGCCCCTCGGCCTTCTGGCACAGCAGAAATCCTCCAGCTCAGCGTCCTCGGAGGCCTCCGAAACCTGTCAGTCGGTCAGCGAGTGCAGCTCCCCCACCTCGGTTAGTTCTCACCCCCAGAACCAGAGAGCTCTGGAGGAGACCCCAGCGGTCACCGAGTCCCACCCACTCCCCCAGGGCTCACGCTGCCACCGCTGCTGCTGAGCCACCGCCGCCGCCCCACCTTCCCCTCAGCACCGCAGCCGGGCAGCTTTTGAATCCCTCCGGGGATGGGGGTGGAGACTCCACCACCGCCTCCACCCCTGGGCAGCCTGGGCCAGGGCCTGAGAGCTCTTCCTGGGAAGAGATTTCTTTCCCTCCTGTCCCACCTGGTGCAGCTTGAGGCTGTTTCCTCTTGTCCTGTCCCTTGCTGCGTGTGAGAGGAGACCAACCCCCTGCCTGACCCCAGCCTCCTCTCAGGGAGCTGTAGAGAGCAAGGAGGTCTCCCCTCAGCCTCCTCTTCTCCAGGCTAAACACCTCGCCCCCCCCCCCCCCCCCCCCCCCCCGGCTCCCTCAGCTGCTCCTCTCCAGACCACTCCACCGTCAGGGCCTGGGTGGGATGGGAAGGGGAACCTTCAGCAGCAGCCCTCTCCTCTTCCTCTCTCCTCCTTCCCTTGACACCGGTCCCCACCTCCTCATCTGGGGAACCTCCTCCACCACACCTCATGGCCTCGAGCCCCTACCTCTCCCCACCCACCCCACCCCGTCCTGCCGCAGGGCAGGGCACCTCCAGCAGCACCCTCGCTGCTGGCATCCCCCTCCCCCCAGCGTCACCCCTTGGCCCTTGCAGGACTGGTCCAAGGCCAGCCCCTACGACCAGCCGGCGGTGCCCACCCTGCAGCGGCGCAAGGACCGCGTGGAGCACCTGCGGGAAGCCGAGATGGGGACAGCTGCCGCCGGCTACCCGGGCGCCGCCTACCAGGGCAGCGCCGCAGGGGATGCCCCGAGGACGCCCCCAGGCCCCACCATCGCCGGCCACCATCGCCGCCAAGGGGCCGCCGGGGGGGGGGGCGGGGGGCTTTGTGGGGTGGGGGGGGGAACCTCCCAAGAGGGATGGGTGATGAGTGGCCTCCTGTCCCCCTCCCCGCAGCATGGGGAGGAGGTGTCCCCCCGCCGCCAGTGACCTGGCCATGGTCTTGACGCGGGGGTTGAGCTTGGAGCACCAGAAGAGCAGCAGGGACTCGCTGCAGTACTCCAGCGGCTACAGCACGCAGACCACCACCCCTCCTGCTCCGAGGACACCATCCCTTCCCAAGGTACCCACCCTGCCACGCCTGGGGGCCACCAGAAGGAAGGTCTGCAGTGAGGGTGGGCAGGCGCGGCGACAGGCTGCCTGGGGCGGGGGGGGCAGGGTTTGGCTGCCCCCCTCCCTGGAGGTGTTGGGATGCTCATGGCTGGGGCTGGCTGTGGTCATGTTGCAAGAGGGAACAGGTAGGCTTGGTTGTCACCTCAGTGTGATGGTTGGAGTGGTTGCAGTTGCCCTCTCTGATGGTGCTGGTTGAGCTTGAGTATGGTTGTCCTCCAGTGGTGAGGGTTGGGTTTGCTTGGGCTGCCTCCTGATGGTGAGGGTTGGGTTTGCTTGGGCTGCCTCCTGATGGTGAGGGTTGGGTTTGCTTAGGCTGCCTCCTGATGGTGAGGGTTGGGTTTGCTTGGGCTGCCTCCTGATGGTGAGGGTTGGGTTTGCTTGGGCTGCCTCCTGATGGTGAGGGTTGGGTTTGCTTGGGCTGCCTCCTGATGGTGAGGGTTGGGTTTGCTTGGGCTGCCTCCTGATGGTGAGGGTTGGGTTTGCTTTGGGCTGCCTCCTGATGGTGAGGGTTGGGTTTGCTTGTGGCTACCTCCTGATGGTGAGGGTTGGGTTTGCTTGGGCTGCCTCCTGATGGTGAGCGTTGGGTTTGCTTGGGCTGCCTCCTGATGGTGAGGGTTGGGTTTGCTTGGGCTGCCTCCTGATGGTGAGCGTTGGGTTTGCTTGGGCTGCCTCCTGATGGTGAGGGTTGGGTTTGCTTGGACTGCCTCCTGATGGTGAGGGTTGGGTTTGCTTGTGGCTATGTCCTGATGGTGAGGGTTGGGTTTGCTTGGGCTGCCTCCTGATGGTGAGGGTTGGGTTTGCTTGGGCTGCCTCCTGATGGTGAGGGGGTTTGCTTGGGCTGCCTCCTGATGGTGATGGCCTCCTGATGGTGAGGGTTGGGTTTGTTGGGCTGCCTCCTGATGGTGAGGGTTGGGTTTGCTTGGGCTGCCTCCTGATGGTGAGGGTTGGGTTTGCTTGGGCTGCCTCCTGATGGTGAGGGTTGGGTTTGCTTGGGCTGCCTCCTGATGGTGAGGGTTGGGTTTGCTTGGGCTGCCTCCTGATGGTGAGGGTTGGGTTTGCTTGTGGCTATGTCCTGATGGTGAGGGTTGGGTTTGCTTGGGCTGCCTCCTGATGGTGAGGGTTGGGCTTGGTGGTGAGCACCGTTTGCCAGCAGTGCTTGGGACCGTGTTGCCGCGGTGGTGAGCGAGCATGGTTGTGGTCCCACTGCAGTGGCATGGCTTGGCACTGGCTGTGACCGCGCTGGGAGGGCGGCAGCTGGGCTCGGCAGCGCCCGCTGGGCCACCCGCCCACCCTTGCCCCCTTCCCCACCCCCCAGGCTCCGACTACGACTGCTACTCGGTGAACGGCGACGTGGAGTGCGAGCCGCAGAGCGACTTCGACAAGTCCTCCACCATCCCCCGCAACAGCAACATCGCCCAGAACTACCGGCGCATGATCCAGACCAAGCGCCCCGCCTCCACCGCCGGCCTGCCCACCGGCACCAACCTCCCGGCCGGCGGCACCCGGGGGTGGCCACCATCCGCCGCACGCCCTCCACCAAGCCCTCGGTCCGCCGCACCCTCTCCAACGCCGGCCCCATCCCCATCCGACCCCCATCGTCCCCGTGAAGACCCCCACGGTGCCCGACTCGCCCGGCTACGCCGGCCCGACGCGGGTGGGCAGCGAGGAGTGCGTCTTCTACGCCGAGGACGCCTCGCCCGGCCCCCTGGATTTTGCCAAAGCTTCGCCCAAGCGGCTGAGCCTCCCAACACCGCCTGGGGCGGCGGGGCCGTGGAGATCTCCGTCTACCCCGGGGCCGGCCAGCACCTTTCCGCCGAGGAAGAGGAGGACCAACAGCTGGCCGCCAACCGGCACAGCTTGGTGGAGAAGATCGGCGAGCTGGTGGCCGGCGCCCACGCCCTGGGCGAAGGGCAGTTCCCCTTCCCCACCAGCCTGGCGGGGGCCGGCCCCGCCGAGGAGACCCCGCCCCCCGCCGGCGGCCTCCATGGACCCCCCCGCCGAAGACATGCTGGTGGCCATCCGGCGCGGGGTCCGCCTGCGCAGGACCATCACCAACGACAGGTCGGCCCCGCGGATATCGTGATGACGCCCTGCCCGCCGGGACCTGCCCCGAGCCCCGCGCCCGACCGAGCCCACCCGGCACCGCCCCACCCAGCCCGCCGGCACCCACTCTCCCCGCCCCCGCGCTTTCGGCCCCTCTTATCTCCCCTTCCCCCGCCCCAGCCCCTCCTTGCCTTGTGGTTTGTCCTCACCTGGGCTCTCTCTGGCTCTGCTGCTCCTCTGCTTCTCCACCATCTCTTTCTTCTCGGTTTTTTTTTTTTTTGCTCTCTTTCTGCTTTTCTGCCTTTCTCTTAATCCCCTCTCCCCCTCTCCCCCTCTCCCCCTCTCCCCCTCTCCCCCTCTCCCCCCCCTCTCCCCCTCTCCCCCTCTCCCCCTCTCCCCCTCTCCCCCTCTCTCCCCCCTCCCCCTCCCCCTCCCCCCTCTCCCTCCCCCTCTCCCCCCCTCCCCCCTCCCCCTCCCCTCCCCCCCTCCCTCCCCCTCCCTCCCCCTCCCTCCCCCTCCCTCCCCCTCCCTCCCCCTCCCTCCCCCTCCCTCCCCCTCCCCCCCTCCCTCCCCCTCCCTCCCCCTCCCTCCCCCTCCCTCCCTCTCCTCTCCCTCTCCTCTCCCTCTCCTCTCCCTCTCCTCTCCCTCTCCTCTCCCTCTCCTCTCTCCCTCCTTTCCCCCTCCTCTCCCTCCTCCTCTCCCTCTCCTCAAATTTGCCTCTTTTTCTTCTGTTCTTTTCCCCTCTACCTTTTCTGTTCTTTTTCCTCTCTTTTCCCTTTTTCCTCCTTTTTAATCTCTTTCCTCTATTTCCTCCCTCTTTCCCCACTCTCTCCTACCTCTCTCCTCTTTTGTCTCTTTCTCCTCTTCCTCATTTTCTTTCTATTCCTTTTCCTCTTGTTTTCCTCTTTTAGTTCCTTCCATCCCTCCCTCTTCTCTCCCTTTTTCTTTCCCCCTTTTCAACTCTTCTCCTTTTCTTTTTCCCCTTCCTTTCCTCTTTTTTCCCCTTCCTTTTTTCCTCCTGTCCTCCTCTCCTCTTTTTCCCCACTTCCTCCCCCCCTCTCCTTCTCCTCTCTCTGTTTCTCCCTGCTTGGGTGCCCCCCAGCCCAGCAGGCAGAAGGGGACAGTGCCAGCAGTGGGTGCCCCCCAGCCCAGCAGGCAGAAGGGGGCTGTGCCAGCAGTGGGTGCCCCCAGCCCAGCAGACAGAAGGGGACAGTGCCAGCAGTGGGTGCCCCCCAACCCAGCAGGCAGAAGGGGGCAGTTCCAGCAGTGGGTGCCCCCAGCCCAGCAGGCAGAAGGGGGCAGTGCCAGCAGTGGGTGCCCCCAGCCCAGCAGGCAGAAGGGGGCAGTGCCAGCAGTGGGTGCCCCCAGCCCAGCAGGCAGAAGGGGGCAGTGCCAGCAGTGAGTGCCCCCAGCCCCAGAAGGGGACAGTGGCAGCGGCAGGGTCCAAGGCAGGAGCAGCACCAGGAGCCAGGGGGTCCCATCCCTGTCCCTCTTCAGCTGCCTGCCCCCAGGCCAGCCCCACTATGGGGGGGCAGGAACAGCAGGGAGGGGGTGGGGGACACGCTGGGGGGGGGGACAGCGGTGGGACAGGCACCACAGCCCCCTCCAACTTGCGAAGGGACAGGAGCAACTGAGGACACCAACCCTTCTCTTTGACCCCCCCCTAGAAAGCACTGGGTGTGTTCCCCCCCCACAGACCCTCCACATCCCCTCCCTCTCCTGCAGCACCCACATGGTGCTGCTGAGTGGGGGGGCCGGGGGAGGGGTGGGGGTTCACACAGACACCCCCTCCCCAAAAGGAAAGCAGCTGATTTCTGCCGGTGGCTAGAGGAAAGCACAACCCCACCCCGGGCCCCCCTTCCCCCCCCGGCCCCCTTGACTGTACATAGCTCCCCCCCCCCCCCGCTGTCTGTCGCATCGCAGCCCCCTCCCCTCCCCTCTCCATTCCCTTCCCCCCCCCCCCCCTCCCCTTTAGGAATAACAAAGTAGTTCCCCCCCAGCCCCTTTCTCCCTGCCCAGAACCGCTGATGCCAAGTGACAAATGTTTGGGGTTGGGGAAGGAGGGGGTGGGGAGGGGGGGGGGGGGAGCTGTGATGGGGAGGGGAGGGGGCTGGGGGGGGGGAGTGGGGAGCAATGTGGTGTCTCTGATTTTGTACAGAAGATGAGAATTCCTTGGGAAAGAACAACAACAACAACAAAGAGCCTGAACCTGTCTCTCTGAAGTAACTTTTCTGGTGCTGGTGTTAACCTGCTCCTTTGTGTTTGGGGTTTTTTCCCTCCTCCCTCCCCCCCCGCCCCCTCTGGCTTTTGAGTTGTTTTGGTGGTTTGGTTTAATTTATTTCTCCTCCCCCACACCCCCTTCCTCCTTCCTTTCCCTTCCCCTCACTCTCTGCTCCCACCTCTGCCACTGCTTCCCCACCCTCAGCTCTCCAAACACCTCCCTCCTCCCTCCCCCGAGTTTCTTTCTCTTCCTTTCAGTCTCTCTCTTTTAATTTTATTTGAATTGCTTCTTTTTCTTCTTGTTGGGTTGTGTTTTTTTTTGGATGGTAATTCCTCTCCCTCTGCCCTCCCTCCCCCCTCACCCCCCTCACTCCCTCCCTCCCTCCCCCGCCCCCCGATTTCCATAGTCACTGCTACAAGTAACGAATGCACTGTGAAGATTCCAGTATTAATAAAGGTTGTACTGTAATTAAGAGCCTCTCCTGCTCTCCTCTGGATGGGCTTGGCACCCGTGGAGGTTCCACCATCATCATCATCACTTCTGGGGTGGCCCAAGGGCTGGGCAGAGTGGGGTGAGACGTCTGTGGCCGAGGGCTCTGCACGTGGGCTGTACCGCGGCAGGGCAGGTGAGGGGAGACCTGCTGGGGAGCAGCTCCAGGGAGAAGGACCTGGCAGTGCTGGGGGGGTGGGCAGCAAGCTCCCCATGAGCCAGCAGCGTGCCCTCAGGGGCAAGAAGTCCCCAGTGGTCTCCTGGAGTGCATGAAGAAGGGACCTGGGGGTGCTCGTTGATAGTAGGGTTGAACAGGAGGCAGCAGTGTGGCCAGGGGGCCAAGAGGGCCAAGGGCCTCCTGGCCTGCAGCAGGAGCAGTGTGGCCAGCAGGAGCAGGGAGCTCATCCTGCCCTGTGCTCAGCACTGCTGAGGCCACACCTTCAGTCCTGTGTCCAGTTCTGGGCTCCTCAGGTCAGGAAAGATGTTGAGCTGCTGGAAGGTGTCCAGAGAAGGGCAACAGAGCTGGGGAGGGGTCTGGGGCACAGCCCTGTGAGGAGAGGCTGAGGGAGCTGGGCTTGCTTGGCCTGGGGAAGAGGAGGCTCAGGGGAGACCTTCTTGCTCTCTGCAACTCCCTGCAGGGAGGTTGTAGCCAGGTGGGGGTTGGTCTCTTCTGCCAGGCCCCCAGCCCCAGAACAAGAGGCCACAGTCTCAAGCTGTGCCAGGGGAGGTTGAGGCTGGAGGTGAGGAAGAAATTCTTCCCAGCAAGAGAGATTGGCCCTTGGGATGTGCTGCCCAGGGAGGTGGTGGAGTCCCCATCCCTGGAGGTGTTGAGGAACAGTCTGGATGAGGCCCTTGGTGCCATGGTTGAGTTGATCAGATGGTGCTGGGGAGATAGGTTGGGCTGGATGAGCTCAAAGGTCTCTTCTAACCTGCTTAATTCTAACATCTGCACTTCTAATAACTTCTAAGAAATGTGGAGCCAGCAGGTGGAGGGAGGGAGGGTCTCCTCACCCTTTGCTCTGCCCTGCTCAGGCCACAGCTGCAGTACTGGGTCCAGTCCTGACACCCCCAGCTGAAGAGAGACAGGGGGTTGATGGAGAGAGTCCAGCAGAGGCTACAAAGCTGCGGAGGGGCCTGCAGCAGCTCTGTGAGGAGCAAAGGCTGAGAGCCCCGGGGCTGAGAGCCTGCAGCAGAGCAGCCCCAGAGGGAGCTGAGCGATGCTCAGCAGGAGCTAAAGGAGCTGTGGGGGGCAAGAGGCTGGGGCCAGGCTCTGCTCAGTGGTGCCCAGACAGGCCAAGGGGCAGAGGGCACAAACTGGCACCCAGGAGGAGAAAGTTGTTTGGGGTGAGGCTGCTGGAGGCCTGGAGCAGGCTGCCCAGAGAGGTTGTGGAGTCTCCTGGTGTGGAGAGCTTCCAACCCCCCCTGGGCATTGTGCTCCTGGGCAAGCTGCTGTGGGAGCCCTGCTGGAGCAGGGGGGGGGGGTTGGGCTGGGTGAGCTCCAGAGGTCCCTTCCAGCCTTCCCCGTGCTGGGGTTCTGTGTGCATGGCAGTTGCACGAGGGACCAGAAGCTAAACAAGGCAGAGGGAGGGCCTCCAGAAGAGCCTCCGTGGTCTGCTGTGGGGAAGGTTTCTGGTGCTGGGTGGTGCTGAGCAGCACCTGGACACCTCAAGCTGCTGCTGGCTCTGGAGAAAGGGCCAAGAGCTGCCCCAGCTGCTCAGCTGCATCGCAGCTGATCTCCAGAGGTCCCTTCCAATCCTCACCGCGCTGTGACCGTTCTGTCAGCGAGCGGCTGTGCAGTGCTGGACTCCTACCCCCTTACGACAGCTGAACTCTTGCACCCAGCAGCCCGCAGCACACCTCCAGAGGTGCTGCTCTCTTTCCAGAGATGGTTTTAGCTGGAAAGAGCACAGGGCACGGGTGTGTGTGTGTGTGTGTGTGTGTGTTAGACTGAATGATCTCCGGAGGTGTCGTGTCCCCCCCCCCCCCCGAGGCCCGCTGGCATTCTGTGGCTCTGCGATGCTCAGGGTGACCTCTGGGATGCAGAAGAGCATCACCCTGCCCCACCTGAGGAGAATGCGTGCAGGCACTACCCCCGCACACACACCCCCTGCACCCCACCCATCCCGGCAGCACCTGCGCTGTCCCCTCCCGAAGCCTGGCGGCCGATTGCCAAACCCCGGCCGGGGCGCGGGCGGCGGCGGGCGGCGGCGGCGGGGATGGAGGCGCTCGGCGCGGACAGCGTCCTGCTGACCGGCTGCGACGGGGGCTCGGGTTGGGGCTGCTGAAGGGCTTGTTGGAGCTACCGACCCCACCACGCCACCTCTTTGCTGCTTGCCTGGACCCCCAGGGGAAGGTAGGGAGGGTGCTGAAAGGAAGGGGCGGAGTGGGGGGTGGGGTGGGCGGGGGGTGATATTCAGCTGTGAGCACCTTAGAGGTGTCACCGACCCCACCTGGGTTTGGGGAGGGTCACCGTGCCCATGAGTGCCGTGGAAAGATGTCTCTGTGTGGGTGGAATTATTTTGCTCCTCTTGGCACAGGGGGTGGAGGGATGCTGGGTCTGGGGGGGGGGACACACACACACACACACACCCCTGGGGAGGGGGACACACACTCTGGGGGCTTTGAAGGTGTTGGGCTTGGCTGGGTGCAGAGAAGCAGCGACTCAGCCTGCAGCCCTCCCGCTGGGACTTGTTGAAACCTGTTGGTCGTGTCCCGGTTGCCGCCCCCTAGCAGGGCACCACCAGGGCCGCCGCCTCCACCTGGCACCTCCCTTTTCTCTCCGTAGGCTGTCAACGAGGTGGCTCTGGGCTTCCCCAACGTCGTGATCCTGCCTCTAGGTAGGTGCCAGGGCGGGAAGGGGCTGCAGGATGCGATGGCACCCGTGGGCGGCTGCAGGAAACGCCACCCAAGCGGGTGGGGCCAGGTCAGCGCTGGCACCAGGAGGGAGGATGCTCGGGGTCAGGGAGCCGCCTCCCGGCACCTCCTGCAGCACTTCGCCCGGGACACGGCTGGGCCATCCCCCCACCCCCACCGAGCCCTTCCTGTGCCCTCACAGATGTGACAGACCCCAACAGCATCAGGGCAGCAGTTGGGAAGGTGAGGGAGAAGGTGGGAAGGGCTGGGCTCAACCTGCTGATCAACGACGCCAGCACCACGCGCCGCAGCACGCTGGCCACCGAGACGGCCGAGAACATGGCCATGGTCTACAGCACCAACACCATCGGGCCCCTGCAGACCAGCCAGGTGAGCATGGCCATGGGCACCAGCACCAACACCATCAGAGGGGCCCCTGCACACCAGCCAGGTGAGCAGGGCCATGGGCACCAGCACCAACACCATCAGAGGGGCCCCTGCAGACCAGCCAGGTGAGCAGGGCCGTGGGCACCAGCACCAACACCATCAGAGGGGCCCCTGCACACCAGCCAGGTGAGCAGGGCCATGGGCACCAGCACCAACACCATCAGAAGGGCCCCTGCAGACCAGCCAGGTGAGCAGGGCCGTGGGCACCAGCACCAACACCATCAGAGGGGCCCCTGCACACCAGCCAGGTGAGCAGGGCCATGGGCACCAGCACCAACACCATCAGAGGGGCCCCTGCAGACCAGCCAGGTGAGCATGGCCATGGGCACCAGCACCAACACCATCAGAGGGGCCCCTGCAGCCAAGCTAGGTGAACCCCCAGCTGCTGGCAGGGGAGAGGAAGAGGATGGTGAGGAGAAGAGCCTCCTGGTGCACCTCTCCTGCCAAGACAGGCTGGGGGGAGAGTTGGGGCTGTTCAGTGTGGAGAAGAGAAGGCTCCAGGGAGACCTTAGAGCTGCATTTCAGTGTCTGAACGGGACCTAAAGGCTGGCTGGGGAGGGGCTGTTCAGGAGGGCTTGGAGTGATAGGATGAGGGAGAATGGTTTGAAACTGGAGCAGGGGAGATTTAGGCTGGGCATCAAGAGGAAGCTCTGCACAGGGAGCCTGGGGAGCCTCCATCTGTGAGTTTGTGATGGCCAAGGGCCTGTCCCCCACAGGCATTCCTGCCCCTGCTGAAGGAGGCAGCCGAGGCCGAAGGGCAGCGTGGGCTGAGCTGCAGCAGAGCAGCCATCGTTAACATCTCCAGCATCCTGGGCTCCATCGAGGCAGGAGAGGCTTGGCAGGAGAGGCAGGACGTCTGCTACCGCTGCAGCAAGGTACTGCCCCAGCAGGCGGGGGCCCGGGGGTCACCTCCTCCTCTGGGAGCTCCCCACCAGCCTTTGGCCGTGGCAGTGTCCGTGTCGTCCCTCCCCCCAACCCCCCACCGCGGTGGTGGCAGCTGCGTGTCCCCCACCCTAGGCTGCTCTGAACATGCTCACCAAGTGCCTGGCTCTGGAGTATGGAGGCAGTGGGATCCTCTGCGTGTCCGTGGACCCTGGCTGCGTCAGCCCCCCTCGGGAGAGGGGACGGTGAGGGACGGGAGCTGCGCGGGCAGGCCCTGGCTCTGCCCTGGCTCTGCCTGCTCCCCCGGGCAAACCCTTCCCAGGCACATCCTCCTCCCATGGGCAGCCCTTCCCACCGACAGACTTCCCACAAGCATCCCTTCCCACTTCCCAGGGACATCCTTCCCAGGGACATCCTTCCCAGGGACACCTCTTCCCAGGGACACCTCTTCTCAGAGACACCTCTTCCCAGAGACACCTCTTCCCAGGCACATCCCTTCCCAGGCACATCCCTTCCCACTTCCCAGGGACACCTCTTCCCAGAGACACCCCTTCCCAAGCACATCCCTTCCCAGGCACATCCCTTCCCAGGCACATCCCTTCCCACTTCCCAGGGACACCTCTTCCCAGAGACACCCCTTCCCAAGCACATCCCTTCCCAGGCACATCCCTTCCCAGGCACATCCCTTCCCAGGCACATCCCTTCCCACTTCCCAGAGACACCTCTTCCCAGGCACATCCCTTCCCAGGCACAGCCCTTCCCACTTCCCAGGGACACCTCTTCCCAGAGACACCTCTTCCCAGGCACATCCCTTCCCAGGCACATCCCTTCCCACTTCCCAGAGACACCTCTTCCCAGGCACATCCCTTCCCAGGCACAGCCCTTCCCACTTCCCAGGGACACCTCTTCCCAGAGACACCTCTTTCCAAGCACATTCCTTCCCACTTCCCAGGGACACCTCTTCCCAGAGACACCTCTTTCCAAGCACATCCCTTCCCACTTCCCAGGGACATCCTTCCCAGAGACACCTCTTCCCAGGCACATCCCTTCCCAGGCACATCCCTTCCCAGGGACAACCCTCCCCCATCTGCATCCCTTCCCACCGACCTCTCCTCCCATGGACATCTCTGCCTGGGAACGTCACCTCCCAGGGGCGTGGCCATCCCTTCCCAGGGGCATCCCTTCCATGGGTGTCCCTTCTCACGGTGGGCATCCCCTCCCCCTGGGTCATCTTCTCCTGGGGCCATCCCTTCCCTGGGGCCATCCCTTTCTCCAAGCATCACTTCCATGGACTGTCCTTTCCCGTGGCCATCCCTTCCCAGGACACCCCTGCTCGAGTGCTGGGGGAGCTGCACCACCACCAGGCTCTCTCCCCTAACCATTCCTTTCCCTCCCCCTCCCCCTCCCACGTCCCATCCCAATCGTGTGTCGGCAGAGGGCACCTCGGCCCCAAGCACAGCTCCAGCCAAGCCTCACCCAGGGTGCTGCTCCCCAGCACCCCAAGCCCCCCGGGGCCACCATCACCCTGAATTTGGCTTCTCCTCCAGCAGTGCTGAAGGGATGCTGGGGAGGAGCAGCTTGGCCAGGCTGGAGATGGCTGAGGGAGGGACAAACCGCGTTCCCGTTTGGTTAGGACCCACAATATCCACCTCCCTCCTCACAGCACCCGAATTAGGGATGAGTAGGGGGTGTAAAACCCCATTCCTTGGAGCACCTCCAGCCTCTCCTGGCCAGAGGTGGCAGCCCACCAGCGCTGGAGGTGGCTGGCAGAGGGTTTGGCGCCCAGGGAGGTGGTGGAGTCCCCGTGCCTGGAGGTGCTCCAGAGCCCTGCGGCCGTGGCACTTGGGGCCAGGGTTTGCTGGCCACGGTGGGGTTGGGTTGCTGGTTGGACTGGGTGACCTTTGAGGGCTTTTCCCACCCAGACAGCTCTCTGGTTCTATGATTCTGTTTGTTTGAGTCCACCAGGGCCCAGTGACAGTGGAGGAGAGCGTGCGGGGCGTCCTGCAGCTGCTGGCCCGGCTCTCGGCCAACAGCAACGGCACCTTCTGGGACTGGAGAGGGCAGAGCCTGCCCTGGTGACACCACCTGCCCAGTAAAGCCATTGACTTGTCCTCTCCAGGCTCACTCTGGCTCTCTGGGGTGACACCAGGGATCCCAAGGCTGTGGGGTGAGAGCTGGGGGTGCTGTCCCCGCACTGGGACGCGGAGGGATGGATGCTCCTGCATCCTGGTGCCAAGGGCATCTCCTGGGGCTGAGGGACCCTCCCTCCCCTCCCCCAGCATCCTCACACTGCCCAAGGGGCAGGTCTGGATATGGCTCTCTGTGGTCATTTAGCCACACTGGTTGGTGGCCTGGGGACACCACGGGCATGGGACATCCTTGCAGGCCCCCAGGTCTTACCCTGCTGAGCCCAGCTGCCTCGAGCCAGTCAGCTGCTCCCTCAAGCCAGTCAGCTGCTCCCTGCCCACCCCCAGGCTGTTGATGGATGTTTCTTCTGCTGATTCAAGGCCAGCAAAGCCTCCTCCTTTTCCCACCAGCTGGGGGCGGGGGTCACAACAGGAGCATCTCACAGGAACTAGCACGTCCCTGGGGATGTCTTTGGGATCTCATCCTGGGCTCATGCCCAGCACCCATCTCATATCACAGAAGGGGATTCTGTCCCTCTGCTGAGCTCTGCTGAGAACACCCCTGCAGTGCTGGGGCAGCTGTGGAGTCCTCAGCACAGACAGGGACCTGGTGGAGCAGGGCCAGAGGAGGCCACAGCGATGCTGGAAGCCCTCTGCTGTGAGGCCAGGCTGAGAGAGCTGGGCTTGGGCAGCCTGGAGAAGAGAAGGCTGCAGGGGGCACCTTCTGGCGGCCTTGCAGTGCTTCAAGGGGGCTCTGAGAGAGCTGGGGAAGGAGCTTTGAGCAGGTCCTGTTGTGAAAGGACAAGGAGTGATGGTTTGAACTGAATGAGGGAGACTGAGAGTGGAGAGAAGGGAGAAATGGTTGACACTGAGGGTGGGGAGAGCCCGGCCCAGGCTGCCCAGGGGCTGGGAGCTGCCCCATGGCTGGCACCGGTGCAGGGAGGTCGGCTGGGGCTGTGAGCAGCCTGCTCTGGCTGCTGAGCGCAGGGGGTCTGAACTGGCTGAGCTTTCAAGGCCCCTTCCACCCCAGCCCATTCCATGATCCGGTGACCCCACATCGCGAGACACTGCAGCAGGCTCCACTCCCCCTCCTCCCAGGAGCCCGTGGTGACCCTCTGCTGACATTCCTGAAGCCATCCCTCGAAAGAGGGACCGGAAAAACACGTCACAGGGCTCTCAAGTGGCCACTTGGGCAGGGAGAGGCAGGGAGAGGCAGGGCTCTGGCAAGCCTGGAGCCCAGCAGTCTGCCGTGGGGATGCTCCAGGAAGCCTGGCCCAGGCCACTTGTGCTGAGACAGCTTTGGGTTTCCCACGCTGGAGGAGCACGGGGAGGGGAGAGCCATTCCCACGCTGGAGTGGAGGGAGTGGGATGCAGGAGGAGGTCGACCCACAGCACGTGGGGGATGCTGGGTAAAGCCAGCAGTGATGGGCAGGGGAGGGAGTGCCTCGGGTTGCAAGTTGGCAGAGTGTACTTGGGAAGCTTCATATGAGACCTCCGTGGGCTTTAGGTAAACTTGAACCAGGGATGTAAGGAGGAGGGGGAGGGAGAGGAGGAAAGGAGATGGAGAAGGAGATGAAGGAGGAGGAAAAGGAGAAGGAGGAGGAGGAAAAGGAGAAGGAGGAGGAGGAAGAGGAAGAGGAGGAGGAGGAAAAGGAGAAGGAGGAGGAGGAAGAGGAAGAGGAGGAGGAGGAAAAGGAGAAGGAGGAGGAGGAAAAGGAGAAGGAGGAGGAGGAAAAGGAGAAGGAGGAGGAGGAGGAAGAGGAAGAGGAGGAGGAGGAGAAGAAGAAGGAGAAAGAGAAGGAGGAGAAGAAGAAAGGAGGAGAAGGAGGGGGGGAAAGGAGGGGGAGAAGGAGAAGGAGAGGGAGGACAACAATGGCAAGGATAAGGACGAAGATGAGGAGAAGAAGAAGAAGGGTGAGGAGGAGGAGAACGAGGAGAATGAGAAGGAGAATGAGGAGGAGGAGGAGGAGAAGGAGAAGGAGGAGAAGGAGGAGAAGGAGGAGGAGAAGGAGGAGGAGAAGGAGGAGGAGAAGGAGAAGGGAGAAGGGAGAAGGAGAAAGAAGAGGAGAAGGAGGGGGAAAAGGAGAGGGAGGACAACAATGACAAGGATGAGGACAAAGATGAGGAGGAGAAGAAGTGTGAGGAGGAGAAGGAGGGCAAGGAGGAGGAGGAGAAGAAGGATAAGAAGGAGGAGAAGAAGGAGAGGGAGAAGGAGGAGGAGAAGAAGAGAAGAAGGAGGAGGAGAAGGAGAACGAGGAGAAGGAAGACAACAATGACAAGGATGAGGACAAAGATGAGGAGGAGAAGAAGGGCAAGGAGGAGAATGAGGAGGAGGAGAAGGAGGAGGAGAAGGAGGAGGATGAAGAAGACATTCCAATCACTCCTACTGTGGTGCCCACAGCCTCACCTGCACACTCTCACAGGCTGCCTAAGCCGCAGGCGTACAGCAGTTAAGGGCTTTAACAGGTAATTAAGGTAATTAATTAGTCTGGGGAGGGGGCAGGCAGCGGGCCAGCCCCTCCGGCATCTCATGCTGCCAAGCACAACAAACACATCCAGAGCTTTTCCTGCCGAGGCTGGCAGGGGCGGCTCAGCAGGAGGGGGCTCTGGAGGTCTCTAAGTCGGGGTGGAGCTCTGCCCTGGGGCAGGAGGGGCACACAGAGCAGTGGGAAGCAGGGGAGGGAGGCGTTGGAGAATCCCAGCAGGGAGCCGGCTGGAAGCTGAGCTGCGAGGCTGAGGAACCACCTGGTGTTTAATGGAAGCAGAGGGCAAGGGACGAACCCAGACGGGGATGGGGGGATGCCCGGGCGGGGGGCGGGGTGTCCCCCAGCGTCACCATCCCCATCCTGCAGCAGAAGGGGCCTGGCATTGTGGATGAGGCCAACTCTGTGGCCAGGAACAGTCCCATTTGGTCCCAGAGAGGGTGGCACGTGGTCCCAGAGAGGGTGGCATGTGGTCCCAGAGAAGGTGGCACGTGGTCCCAGAGGGTGGCATTTGGTCCCGCAGGAGCTGGCCTTTGGGCCCGGGCGGGGTGGCAGTCGGTCCCGGAGGGGGTGGCAAATGCCCCAAGAGGGGGATGACATTTGTCCCCACTTTTCCATCTTCCTACAGGACACACACCCACCCCCCCTCCAACCCCAGCAAGGGGGTCTCCTGGGGGGGGAGGACAGAGCAGAGGCAGCATCCCAGGCTCCAGGGTGAAGGCATCTCGTGAGGGATCTTCCGTGGCATTAGGTGGCCTCCCACCGACCTGGGCAGAGGGGAGAGGTGTCAAGGGGAGGGACAGGAGGCCCCCCACCACCCCCGCCTGGCATCTCTGCCCACTAAGGCCTCCCCAGCCCACTCCCCACTCACAGGGTGCCCCGAAGAGCATCCTCATGACCTTGAGGCAGTTGTCCAGCAGCGCCTTGGGGCGCACGGCCTTCCTCCGGCTCTCCGCGCCCGCGCTGTGCAGCGCCTTCACCAGCTCGGCCACCACCTCCTCCACATCTGTCTGCAGGGGGGAGGTCACCCAGGAGTCACCAAGGGGCCACTGAGGTGCCCAGGCTGCAAAAAAGACTCCGGGCGTGCTGCATTGGCCGGGAATCGAACCCGGGCCTCCCGCGTGGCAGGCGAGAATTCTACCACTGAACCACCAATGCCAGCTGGGCACACCACCCCCGGCCCTGCCCCACGGCCCCACTCCACCCCTGCAGCGGGACAAGACACCAAGCCAGGGATGCCCCCTGGCCCCAAACCACCCCTCCCACAGTCTCCCCCTTCGATGCCAGCAAGACAGGGACGCTGAGTGCCAAGCTGGTGCTGCCAAGGGGACTGCACTTGCCAGGGCATCCCCTCTGGTCCCCCAGCTCCATGGGCACCTGGGTGTGCTCCTGCCAGGCCCCGCCGGGGTGCAAAAGCAGAGGTGCTGCATTGGCCGGGAATCGAACCCGGGCCTCCCGCGTGGCAGGCGAGAATTCTACCACTGAACCACCAATGCCAGCTGGGCAAGGTTCTCCAGATGTGCCTCCCAGCCCACACCTCCCCATGCCCACTGCCAGACACGGGCACGGACACCTCCCAGTTCCTGCACACTGACACCAACCCAGGCATGCTGCCTGGAACCCAAAATGCTCTTCCTAGGGACCCACCAGTGCCATCAACACAGGGATGCTCCTTGGCACCTAAAGAGCTCCTCCCAGGGTCCCCACAGTGCCACCAAGACAAGAATGCTCCCTGGCACTCAAAATGCTCCTCCCAGGGTGCCCACAATGCCACCAAGACAGGGATGCTCCCTGGCACCAAACCACCCCTTTCATACTCTCCCCCTTCAATGCCACCAAGCCAGGGACACTCAGAGCCAACCTGGTGCCAAGATCACCTCCCAGCCCTGACCTCCCTCCCCTATTGCCCTGCCACAGGGACCTGCACTGCCTGCAAACAGGGATCCTCAGCGCCACAGGGGCTCCAAGCCCCACAGGCACTTCCCGATGCCAGCCCGGCAGCCTCACGGCCTCCAGGCCATGCCCAGCCCCCGGCACTGAGCCTCTGCGGCCCTCTGGGCCACCAAGGGAAGTGCTCAGGCAGCTCCCTGCCACAGCGCCTCAGCTGGCCCCACAGGGCGGCAGCGGCGTTGTGCCCTGGCAGCGCTGGCAGGCCAGAGTGGGGGAGCGTTGCAGGTGGGCTGGGATGGCCAAGGGAGCCCCTGTGGGCTCTCCCCCTTTGGCGATGCTGCAAGTGTGACCCTGAGCCCGGCCGGGTGTCCAAAAGCAGAGGTGCTGCATTGGCCGGGAATCGAACCCGGGCCTCCCGCGTGGCAGGCGAGAATTCTACCACTGAACCACCAATGCCAGCTGGGCACACCACCCCCGGCCCTGCCCCACGGCCCCACTCCACCCCTGCAGCGGGACAAGACACCAAGCCAGGGATGCCCCCTGGCCCCAAACCACCCCTCCCACAGTCTCCCCTTCGATGCCAGCAAGACAGGGACGCTGAGTGCCAAGCTGGTGCTGCCAAGGGGACTGCACTTGCCAGGGCATCCCCTCTGGTCCCCCAGCTCCATGGGCACCTGGGTGTGCTCCTGCCAGGCCCCGCCGGGGTGCAAAAGCAGAGGTGCTGCATTGGCCGGGAATCGAACCCGGGCCTCCCGCGTGGCAGGCGAGAATTCTACCACTGAACCACCAATGCCAGCTGGGCAAGGCTCTCCAGATGTGCCTCCCAGCCCACACCACCCCATGCCCTCTGCCAGACATGGGCACGGACACCTCCCAGCTCCTCCACACTGACACCAACCCAGGCATGCTGCCTGGAACCCAAAATGCTCTTCCTAGGGACCCACCAGTGCCATCAACACAGGGATGCTCCTTGGCACCTAAAGAGCTCCTCCCAGGGTCCCCACAGTGCCACCAAGACAAGAATGCTCCCTGGCACTCAAAATGCTCCTCCCAGGGTGCCCACAATGCCACCAACACAGGGATGCTCCCTGGCACCAAACCACCCCTTTCATGCCACCAACACAGGGATGCTCCCTGGCACCCAAATTGCTTCTCCCAATGTCCCCACAGTGCCACCAAGACAAGGATGCTTCTCCCCCTTCAATGCCACCAAGCCAGGGACACTCAGAGCCAACCTGGTGCCAAGATCACCTCCCAGCCCTGACCTCCCCTCCCCTATTGCCCTGCCACAGGGACCTGCACTGCCTGCAAACAGGGATCCTCAGCGAGGCTCCAAGCCCCACAGGCACTTCCCGATGCCAGCCCGGCAGCCTCACGGCCTCCAGGCCATGCCCAGCCCCCGGCACTGAGCCTCTGCGGCCCTCTGGGCCACCAAGGGAAGTGCTCAGGCAGCTCCCTGCCACAGCGCCTCAGCTGGCCCCACAGGGCGGCAGCGGCGTTGTGCCCTGGCAGCGCTGGCAGGCCAGAGTGGGGGAGCGTTGCAGGTGGGCTGGGATGGCCAAGGGAGCCCCTGTGGGCTCCCCTTTGGCGATGCTGCAAGTGTGACCCTGAGCCCGGCCGGGTGTCCAAAAGCAGAGGTGCTGCATTGGCCGGGAATCGAACCCGGGCCTCCCGCGTGGCAGGCGAGAATTCTACCACTGAACCACCAATGCCAGCTGGGCAAGGCTCTCCAGATGTGCCTCCCAGCCCACACCTCCCCATGCCCACTGCCAGACACGGGCACGGACACCTCCCAGCTCCTCCACACTGACACCAACCCAGGCATGCTGCCTGGCACCCAAAATGCTCCTCACAGGCTCCCACCAGTGCCACCAGGCCAGAGATGCTCCCTGGCACTGAACCACCTCTTCCCAGTGTCCCCAGACTGCCACCAGGCCAGAGATGCTCCCTGGCACCAAACCAGCTCCTCCCAGGCTCCCTTCAGTGCCACCAGGCCAGGGATGCTCCCTGGAAGCCAAAATGCTCATCCCAGTTTCCACACAGTGCCACCAAGACAAGGATGCTCCCTGGCACTCAAAATGCCCCTCCCAGGGTGCCCACAATGCCACCAACCCAGGGATGCTGCCTGGCACCCAAAATGCTCCTCCCAGGGTCCCATCAGTGCCACCAACCCAGGGATGCTGCCTGGAACCCAAAATGCTCTTCCTAGGGACCCACCAGTGCCATCAACACAGGGATGCTCCTTGGCACCTAAAGAGCTCCTCCCAGGGTCCCCACAGTGCCACCAAGACAAGAATGCTCCCTGGCACTCAAAATGCTCCTCCCAGGGTGCCCACAATGCCACCAACACAGGGATGCTCCCTGGCACCAAAAGAGCTCCTCCCAGGCTCCCTTCAGTGCCACCAGGCCAGGGATGCTCACTGGCACTCAACATGCCCCTCCCAGGGTGCCCACTATGCCACCAAGGCAGGGATGCTCCCTGGCACCAAACCACCCCTTTCATAGTCTCCCCTTCAATGCCACCAAGCCAGGGACACTCAGAGCCAACCTGGTGCCAAGATCACCTCCCAGCCCTGACCTCCCCTCCCCTATTGCCCTGCCACAGGGACCTGCACTGCCTGCAAACAGGGATCCTCAGCGAGGCTCCAAGCCCCACAGGCACTTCCCGATGCCAGCCCGGCAGCCTCACGGCCTCCAGGCCATGCCCAGCCCCCGGCACTGAGCCTCTGCGGCCCTCTGGGCCACCAAGGGAAGTGCTCAGGCAGCTCCCTGCCACAGCGCCTCAGCTGGCCCCACAGGGCGGCAGCGGCGTTGTGCCCTGGCAGCGCTGGCAGGCCAGAGTGGGGGAGCGTTGCAGGTGGGCTGGGATGGCCAAGGGAGCCCCTGTGGGCTCCCCCTTTGGCGATGCTGCAAGTGTGACCCTGAGCCCGGCCGGGTGTCCAAAAGCAGAGGTGCTGCATTGGCCGGGAATCGAACCCGGGCCTCCCGCGTGGCAGGCGAGAATTCTACCACTGAACCACCAATGCCAGCTGGGCAAGGCTCTCCAGATGTGCCTCCCAGCCCACACCTCCCCATGCCCACTGCCAGACACGGGCACGGACACCTCCCAGCTCCTCCACACTGACACCAACCCAGGCATGCTGCTTGGCACCCAAAATGCTCCTCACAGGCTCCCACCAGTGCCACCAGGCCAGAGATGCTCCTGGCACTGAACCACCTCTTCCCAGTGTCCCCAGACTGCCACCAGGCCAGAGATGCTCCCTGGCACCAAACCAGCTCCTCCCAGGCTCCCTTCAGTGCCACCAGGCCAGGGATGCTCCCTGGAAGCCAAAATGCTCATCCCAGTTTCCACACAGTGCCACCAAGACAAGGATGCTCCCTGGCACTCAAAATGCCCCTCCCAGGGTGCCCACAATGCCACCAACCCAGGGATGCTGCCTGGCACCCAAAATGCTCCTCCCAGGGTCCCATCAGTGCCACCAACCCAGGGATGCTGCCTGGAACCCAAAATGCTCTTCCTAGGGACCCACCAGTGCCATCAACACAGGGATGCTCCTTGGCACCTAAAGAGCTCCTCCCAGGGTCCCCACAGTGCCACCAAGACAAGAATGCTCCCTGGCACTCAAAATGCTCCTCCCAGGGTGCCCACAATGCCACCAACACAGGGATGCTCCCTGGCACCAAAAGAGCTCTTCCCAGGCTCCCTTCAGTGCCACCAGGCCAGGGATGCTCACTGGCACTCAACATGCCCCTCCCAGGGTGCCCACTATGCCACCAAGGCAGGGATGCTCCCTGGCACCAAACCACCCCTTTCATAGTCTCCCCCTTCAATGCCACCAAGCCAGGGACACTCAGAGCCAACCTGGTGCCAAGATCACCTCCCAGCCCTGACCTCCCCTCCCCTATTGCCCTGCCACAGGGACCTGCACTGCCTGCAAACAGGGATCCTCAGCGAGGCTCCAAGCCCCACAGGCACTTCCCGATGCCAGCCCGGCAGCCTCACGGCCTCCAGGCCATGCCCAGCCCCCGGCACTGAGCCTCTGCGGCCCTCTGGGCCACCAAGGGAAGTGCTCAGGCAGCTCCCTGCCACAGCGCCTCAGCTGGCCCCACAGGGCGGCAGCGGCGTTGTGCCCTGGCAGCGCTGGCAGGCCAGAGTGGGGGAGCGTTGCAGGTGGGCTGGGATGGCCAAGGGAGCCCCTGTGGGCTCCCCCTTTGGCGATGCTGCAAGTGTGACCCTGAGCCCGGCCGGGTGTCCAAAAGCAGAGGTGCTGCATTGGCCGGGAATCGAACCCGGGCCTCCCGCGTGGCAGGCGAGAATTCTACCACTGAACCACCAATGCCAGCTGGGCAAGGCTCTCCAGATGTGCCTCCCAGCCCACACCACCCCATGCCCACTGCCAGACACGGGCACGGACACCTCCCCAGCTCCTCCACACTGACACCAACCCAGGCATGCTGCCTGGCACCCAAAATGCTCCTTCCCACCAGTATGCTCCCTGGACTGAACCACCTCTTCCCAGTGTCCCCAGATGCCACCAGGCCAGAGATGCTCCCATGGCACCAAACCAGCACCTCCCAGCTTCCCAGTGACACCAACCAGGCCATGCTCTTCCTGGAAGCCATCAACAAAATGCTCCTAAAGATCCCCAGTTTCCCACAGTGCCACCAAGACAAGGATGCTCCCTGGCACTCAAAATGCCCCTCCCAGGGTGCCCACAATGCCACCAACCCAGGGATGCTGCCTGGCACCCAAAATGCTCTTCCCATCGTCCCATCAGTGCCACCAACCCAGGCATGCTGCCTGGAACCCAAAATGCTCTTCCTAGGGACCCACCAGTGCCATCAACACAGGGATGCTCCTTGGCACCTAAAGAGCTCCTCCCAGGGTCCCCACAGTGCCACCAAGACAAGAATGCTCCCTGGCACTCAAAATGCCCCTCCCAGGGTGCCCACAATGCCACCAAGACAGGGATGCTCCCTGGCACCAAACCACCCCTTTCATAGTCTCATAGTCCCCTTCAATGCCACCAAGCCAGGGACACTCAGAGCCAACCTGGTGCCAAGATCACCTCCCAGCCCTGACCTCCCCTCCCCTATTGCCCTGCCACAGGGACCTGCACTGCCTGCAAACAGGGATCCTCAGCGAGGCTCCAAGCCCCACAGGCACTTCCCGATGCCAGCCCGGCAGCCTCACGGCCTCCAGGCCATGCCCAGCCCCCGGCACTGAGCCTCTGCGGCCCTCTGGGCCACCAAGGGAAGTGCTCAGGCAGCTCCCTGCCACAGCGCCTCAGCTGGCCCCACAGGGCGGCAGCGGCGTTGTGCCCTGGCAGCGCTGGCAGGCCAGAGTGGGGGAGCGTTGCAGGTGGGCTGGGATGGCCAAGGGAGCCCCTGTGGGCTCCCCCCTTTGGCGATGCTGCAAGTGTGACCCTGAGCCCGGCCGGGTGTCCAAAAGCAGAGGTGCTGCATTGGCCGGGAATCGAACCCGGGCCTCCCGCGTGGCAGGCGAGAATTCTACCACTGAACCACCAATGCCAGCTGGGCAAGGCTCTCCAGATGTGCCTCCCAGCCCACACCTCCCCATGCCCACTGCCAGACACGGGCACGGACACATCCCAGCTCCTCCACACTGACACCAACCCAGGCATGCTGCCTGGCACTGAACCAGCTCTTCCCGGGGTCCCCAGACTGCCACCAAACAGGGATGCTCCCTGGCACCCCAACTGCTCCTCCCAGGGTCCCCACGGTGCCACCAGGCCAGGCATGCTCCCTGGCACTCAAAATGCTCTTCCCAGTGTCCCCAGACTGCCACCAACCCAGGGATGCTCCCTGGCACCCAAAATGCTCCTCCCAGGGTCCCCACGGTGCCACCAAGCCAGGGAAGTTCCCTTTCACCCAGTCACCTCCCCAGATGTGCTCCACAGCCCTGGTGGCCAACCTCTGCCCCGCAGCAGCTCCCCACAGCAGCCCTCCACGCCGGGGGCCATGCCTGCCCACGGCTGCGTGCCCCCCGTGTGTCACACGGCTGCCACCCCAGCACCCGAGGGTCTGCCCCACGGACCCGCGGCACGCACGTGCCAGCGCTGCGGCGGCAGGGCAGCGAAGGGCACTGCCAAGCCAGGGTGCCCCAGAGGGGGCCGGGGGGGAGGGCCCCAGGCTGTGCCCACCTGCTGGTACTTGCTGTACTCCTCTGCCAGGGCGTCGAAGAGCCAGGCCAGCTCCTGGGTGTACCTCCAGGAGGGATGCTGCTCCGGCAGCACCTCGCGGATGCGCAGCACGGCCTGCGAGCTGACGTGGAACCAGAGGTACCGCAGCCCCTGCTCCGACACCGAGCCCTTGCGCTGCAGGGTGAGAGGGGGGACAGGGGGCCCAGGGGAGACCCACACAGCCCCAGGGGTGCCCACAGCCCCCAGGGGTGCCCAGGGTGAGAGGGGGCCCAGGTGAGACCCACACAGCCCCAGGGGTGCCCAGGGTGAGAGGGAGCCCAGGTGAGACCCACACAGCCCCAGGGGTGCCCAGGGTGAGAGGGAGCCCAGGTGAGACCCACACAGCCCCATGGGTGCCCAGGATGAGAGGGAGCCCAGGTGAGACCCACACAGCCCCAGGGGTGCCCAGGGCGAGAGGGGGCCTAGGTGAGACCCACACAGCCCCAGGGGTGCCCAGGGTGAGAGGGAGCCCAGGTGAGACCCACACAGCCCCAGGGGTGCCCAGGGTGAGAGGGAGCCCAGGGGAGACCCACACAGCCCCAGGGGTGCCCAGGGTGAGAGGGGGCCCAGGTGAGACACACCCCCCCCAGGGGCCCCAGGGGTGCCCAGGGTGAGAGGGGGCCCAGGTGAGACCCACACCCCCCCAGGGGTGCCCAGGGTGAGAGGGGGCCCAGGGGAGACCCACACAGCCCCAGGGGTGCCCAGGGTGAGAGGGAGCCCAGGTGAGACCCACACAGCCCCAGGGGTGCCCAGGGTGAGAGGGTGCCCAGGGGACCCACACAGCCCCAGGGGGCCCAGGGTGAGACCCACACAGGGGTGCCCAGGGTGAGAGGGAGCCCAGGTGAGACCCCCAGGGGTGCCCAGGGTGAGAGGGAGCCCAGGTGAGACCCACACAGCCCCAGGGGTGCCCAGGGTGAGAGGGAGCCCAGGGGAGACCCACACAGCCCCAGGGGTGCCCAGGGTGAGAGGGAGCCCAGGTGAGACCCACACAGCCCCAGGGGTGCCCAGGGTGAGAGGGAGCCCAGGTGAGACCCACACAGCCCCAGGGGTGCCCCAGGGTGAGAGGGGTGGAGCCCAGGTGAGACCCACACAGCCCCAGGGGTGCCCAGGGTGAGAGGGAGCCCAGGTGAGACCCACACAGCCCCAGGGGTGCCCAGGGTGAGAGGGAGCCCAGGTGAGACCCACACAGCCCCAGGGGTGCCCAGGGCGAGAGGGGGCCAGGGGTAGGTGAGACCCACACAGCCCCAGGGGTGCCCAGGGTGAGAGGGAGCCCAGGTGAGACCCACACAGCCCCAGGGGGGTGCCCAGGGTGAGAGGGAGCCCAGGGGAGACCCACACAGCCCCAGGGGTGCCCAGGGTGAGAGGGGGCCCAGGTGAGACACACCCCCCCCAGGGGTGCCCAGGGTGAGAGGGGGGCCCAGGGGGAGAGCCCCACAGCCCCAGGGGTGCCCCAGGGTGCCATGGGGCCATCCTCTGCTGCCAGCACAGCCCCAGGCGGGTGATGTTGGCCCCCCAGGGGTGCCCTCAGCACCAGGGGTCCTCGTGCCACTGCACCTGCAGTGTGTAGTCAGTGTGGGGAAGTAGTGTTTCTGGAATGGTGGAGAGAGGCCTCCTGGGAGCATTTCTGGGCAGCCAAAGTGACAGGGACAGCCCTGCCAGCCTCAGCTGGGACCCCCAGCCCACCACACCCCCCAGCTGAGAAGCCCTTGGGGACACACTCAGACCCCAGCCAACAAAAAAGCTCCTCCCACTGTCCCCCCAAAGACTCCAAGCCAGGGATGCTCCCTGGCACCAAACCAGCTCCTCCCAGGGTCCCCACAGTGCCACCAGGCCAGGGATGCTCCCTGGCACCAAACCAGCTCCTCCCAGGGTCCCCACAGTGCCACCAGGCCAGGGATGCTCCCTGACACCAAACCAGCTCCTCCCAGGGTCCCCACAGTGCCACCAGGCCAGGGATGCTCCCTGACACCAAACCAGCTCCTCCCAGGGTCCCCACAGTGCCACCATGCCTAGCACTCCTCAGTGCAGCTGTCTGTGGCCCACGGAGGCAGCAGAAGTTGAGGAGGGAAGGGAGGGGACTCAGGGAGACTGAATTCAGAGGCCACCTCCTGCAGGACACCCCCTCCCCGGCTGCGGCCAGACCCCGCCCCGAGCCCAAGCAGCGCTGGGCACCGCCGGGGGCTTGGCACCCCTCAGCGCCTGGTCAACGGCAATAACGCAGCAGATGCCGCCCCCTCCTCTTCCCCCCACCCCCTCCCCGCCCAGCAAGCCGGCCCCTGGCGGGGTCGTCCCCTCGGAGTCCCCGGGCAGGGCTCGGTTACCAGGTACCGCAGGCGCATCTCGTACTGCAGCTTGTCCTGCAGCAGGCGGCTCAGCTCGCACTCGCCGGGCGCCGCAGCCTCCAGCCCCAGCACGGCCACCACACCTGGGTGGGCAAACCCAACGCTGTCACCCCCCACCCACCCCTGAGGGGCTGACCCCCACCCCGGAGGCCATCCCCATCCCCTGCCCAGCCTGTCCCCAAGCTGTACTCACAGAGGACGGCCGCGTAGCCTGGCTGCATGCTGATGGTGGCCTCGGGTGGGCGACTACATGGCCAAGGCTCTCCGGGGGCCTCCTGGGCAGCGCGGCGTTTGGGGGGGGGGACGACGAGGAGGGACGGGCGCAGGTCCCCGGTGCTGGGCTGCTCTCCGGTAGCCCCAGGTGGCCGTCCCCTGCCATGGATGGGGGTTAGTCCCCCTTCCCGGTGGTCCCCACTGTCTTCTCCTCTCCGGCTGGCTGCGGGGAGGCAGCAGGTCCCGGGGGCATCACAAGGATGTTCTCCAGAGGGGAGAGGGGGGTGCGACCCCCACCCTGCACTGTAAGAGGGGATCTGGGGGAGGGGACTGGGGGGGCGGACAGAGACCTCCGGCTGCAGACTCCCCCCTCAGCCCCCAGCAGGAGGGCACCGGCTCGAAGCCCGGGGGCCGCAGGGGAGGGACAGCCCCAGGCGGCCTGGGTGGCCTCAGAGGGCTGCGAGGGGCCGTGGAGCTGTGGCTGCCCGTGGCCAGGCCGTCCCTCAGAGACACCCGCGGGGATTTCCAGGGTGGGGAGGGAGCAGCCCAGTCCCATCCTCCCTGCGATGAGTTTGTCCAGCCTCAGCAGGAGCCGCATCAAGGAGCACCAGGGCACGGCCAGGCCACCCCATGCTGGGTCCCCACGCGGAGCAGTGGTCCCCACAGCCCTGTGAAGGGGTCTGTGCCATGGCCCCACGCGGAACAGTGGTCCCCACAGCCCTGTGAAGGGGTCTGTGCCATGGCCCCACGCGGAGCAGTGGTCCCCACAGCCCTGTGAAGGGGTCTGTGCCATGGCCCCACGCTATCACACCGGGAGCAGGAGCCCACAGCGTGTCCCTTGTGCTGTATCCTCCAGAGCACATCCCCAGGAGGCCGGGGGGGCGGGGGCTGCTGTGTCCCCACACGGCGTGACACAGACAGCGTGGCCCCTGCCGTGCCCCAGCACAGATGGGACGCCTCCTGTGCTCCGGTATCGTTTCCCCTCGCACCGGGGGCCATGCTGTGTCCCCAGGTCGTGTCCCAAGGGAAAGCAATTGCGACGAGTCCCTGCGCCACACCCCCACGCAAAAGGGGGCCCAGGCGGTGTCCCCCGTGCCGTGTCCCCACGGGGTGTCCCCACCCCACATTCCCACACAAAGGTGCCATGCGTGCCGTGTCCCCCATGCCATGCCCCACGTTAGGCACCCGCCCCAGGTCCCCACTCAAAGTGTCCGCGCCGTGTCCCCGCGTGAGAGGGACCCGTCTCGTCTGTCCCCGCACCACATCCCCACGCGAGAGGACCCACGTGCCGTGTCCCCGCGCCGCGTCCCCGCCCCACAACCCCAGGGGCCACGCCGTGTCCCCATGGCGAGTCCCGGGGAAGGCAGCTGTGCCATGTCCCCACGCCGTGTCCCACGCCGCGTTCCCACCCCGCGTCCCCAAGCGAAGGGGCCCGCGCGTCGTGGCCCCAGGCCGTGTCCCCACGCCGGGCCGTGGTCCCCGCGCCGTGTCAGCCCGCAGCCCCTCGCCCAGGACCCACCTGGCGCGGTGCGTGGCGGCGGGTGCGGGACGCGGTCTCCCCGCAGGCGGCGGCGGCGGGGGCCGGGCCCGCACTGCCCGGGAGGCGGGCGGGGGCGGTGGCAGCGGCGGGGAGCGGGCGGGGCGGCCGCCGGGGGCCGGGCGGGGAGCGGGGAGGGACCGCCCGCCCCGCATGGCCCGGCACCGAGCCGGGGCTCGGCCGGCCCTGCCCTGCCGTCGGTGAGCGCGGCTGCACCAGCCGGAGGAACCGGGGTGCGCAGATAGCGCGGGAGGGGTGACACGGGGGCGCCGATAGTGGGGTGGGAGGACACGGGGCGCGCAGATAACACGGGTGGGGGCTCATAGCGGCCGGATGGCACCAGGGTGCGCCGCTAACCCGGATGGGCGTCCCCAGGGTGCTCAGCTAGCCCAGATGGTTGTCCCCAGGGTGCTCAGCTAGCCCAGATGGGTGTCCCCACGGTGCACAGCTAACCCAAATGGTTGTCCCCAGGGTGCTCAGCTAGCCCAGATGGGCGTCCCCAGGGTGCTCAGCTAACCCAAATGGTTGTCCCCAGGGTGCTCAGCTAGCCCAGAAGGGCGTCTCCAGGGTGCACAGCTAGCCCAGATGGGCGTCCCCAGGGTGCACAGCTAACCCAAATGGTTGTCCCCAGGGTGCTCAGCTAACCCAAATGGTTGTCCCCAGGGTGCTCAGCTAGCCCAGATGGGCGTCCCCAGGGTGCTCAGCTAGCCCAGATGGGTGTCCCCACGGTGCACAGCTAACCCAAATGGTTGTCCCCAGGGTGCTCAGCTAGCCCAGATGGGCGTCCCCAGGGTGCTCAGCTAACCCAAATGGTTGTCCCCAGGGTGCTCAGCTAACCCAAATGGTTGTCCCCAGGGTGCTCAGCTAGCCCAGATGGGCGTCCCCAGGGTGCACAGCTAACCCAAATGGTTGTCCCCAGGGTGCTCAGCTAGCCCAGATGGGCGTCCCCAGGGTGCACAGCTAACCCAAATGGTTGTCCCCAGGGTGCTCAGCTAGCCCAGATGGGCGTCCCCAGGGTGCTCAGCTAGCCCAGATGGGCATCCCCAGGGTGCTCAGCTAGCCCAGAAGGGCATCTCCAGGGTGCACAGCTAGCCCAGATGGGTGTCCACATGATACACAGCTAGTCCACGTGGGTGTCCCCACGGTGCCCTGTTAACCCAGCTGGGTGTCCCCAGGGTGCCCTCCTAGGTCCCTCCCTGCTCCTCGAAGTGCTTGGCTACCCCACTTAGGTGCTTGGCTGCCCCGGCTGGGTGCCCCCAGGGTGCTCAGCTAACCCTCCTGGCTCCCTTGCTTGCTCATTGGGGTGTTTGCCCCAGCTGGGTGCCCCCTGTGGTGCCTAACTCTGCCACAAGCCCTTCTGCTGCTCGAGGCGCTGGGCCAGCCCTGCAGGGTGCCCCAGGGCGCCCATCCAACCCAGCTGGATGCCCACATGCTCCCCAGCTAAGCTCCTTGCACACCCTGGGGGGCTCTGTTCCACCTGCAGGCGCCCCAGGGCAGCTTCAGGTCCCCACGGGTGCGTCTGGGGGCACTTGAAGTGGATGTGCAAGGGGCACGCTGGGGCACTGCCCTGCTGGGTCCGCGGCCAAGGGGCTGGCCGGTGACCAGCAGGACGTTGCCACCTCGTCTGCTTCTCAGCACCCCTCAGGGCTTCACCGCAGGCAGGGGCAGGGGGGTGGGGGTGGCCGCAAGGAGCCCCCGCGGGACAGCCCGGGGCTGCCGGGCGCGCCTGGGGTCGTCGGGAGCAGGCGGGCGGCAGAGCCGGGTCAGAGCTCGCAGGGAAAGGCGTGGGAAGGGAATGTGCTGCTGCGCCGAGGAGAGAGCGCTGGGATTCCCCTGGCACCGAGTCAGGGCCCACGGCCGCGCTCCTGCCAAGCTTCCCGCCAGGCCTCGCCAGCCAGCGCCCGGGCACAGCCCTCTTGCCTCCCTCCCTCCCTCCTTCCCTCCCTCTTGCCTCTTGCCTCCCTCCCTCCCTCGCTCGGATCCAGCTCCCAGCTCCTCGCTTCGGGCTCCGCGGGGATTTCGCCCGCGGCTGCTGCAGGCGTTGGGAGGAAGCCATTTAAGAGCCTGCCCTGCCCACGTAGGCATCAAGCAGCTTGGCAGCGGAGGAAAAGGAGAGGGTGGCACGGAGGGAGGCTTGCCCTCCCTGGCTGGAAAGCAGCCGTTGGTGCCAGCCCGCGGGAAATGGCACCCAGCACACGGCGCCGGCAGCAGCCTGGCACCCTGCTGGGGCTTGGGAGAGCTCCTGCCTGGGGAGGGGGAGTGCACCCCCAAGCAAAAGGGAGCTGAGGGCTCAGCCAGCGCCCAGAGCAGCCCCTGCCAGGCTATTTGTGCCAGCCCAGGCACCTGCTGGTGTCTGCAAGAGGTTTGGGAAGCGCCTGACGCCCCCTCCCCGGTGCAATTTCACCCCTGGGAATGTCAGCTCCTGCCGGAGCTCTCCTGGAACTGCTCCTTGACCCAGAGAAGGCAACAGCCCCGGGGGAGAGCAAGGGGGATGCAGAATGCCAGGAGCAGTGTCTGGGCACCCCCTAGCCCTGACACGCCAGAGGCTAGAACCCCCTGAGCTCAGCAGATGTCTTCATCCCTTCCCTGCCACAGCTGTCACCAGGGAGAGAATAAAGCCCTCCAGAGGCTGGGAGCCACCTGGGAGCCAAAGGGTGCAGTCCTGGGTGGCTGGGTGCCAGCTGGGAGCCAAAGGGTGCAGCCCCAAGGGGCTGGGTGCCAGCTGGGAGCCCAAGGGTGCAGCCCAAAGGGTTGGGTACCAGCTGGGAGCCAAAGGGTGCAGCCCTAAGGGGCTGGGTGCCAGCTGGGAGCCAAAGGGTGCAGCCCCAAGGGGCTGGGCACCAGCTGGGAGCCAAAGGGTGCAGCCCAAGGGGTTGGGTACCAGCTGGGAGCCAAAGGGTGCAGCCCAAGGGGCTGGGCGCCAGCTGGGAGACAAAGGGTGCAGCCCAAGGGGTTGGGTACCAGCTGGGAGCCAAAGGGTGCAGCCCTAAGGGGATGGGCGCCAGCTGGGAGACAAAGGGTGCAGTCCTGGGGGGCTGGGCGCCAGCTGGGAGCCAAAGGGTGCAGTCCTGGGGGGCTGGGTGCCAGCTGGGAGCCAAAGGGTGCAGCCCTAAGGGGCTGGGTGCCAGCTGGGAGCCAAAGGGTGCAGCCCAAGGGGCTGGGCGCCAGCTGGGAGACAAAGGGTGCAGCCCAAGGGGTTGGGTACCAGCTGGGAGCCAAAGGGTGCCAGGGGTGGGCGCCAGCTGGGGGCTGGGTGCCAGCTGGGAGCCAAAGGGTGCAGCCCTGCCAGCTGGGAGCCAAAGGGTGCAGCCCTAAGGGGCTGGGTGCCAGCTGGGAGCCAAAGGGTGCAGCCCCAAGGGGCTGGGCGCCAGCTGGGAGCCCAAGGGTGCAGCCCAAGGGGTTGGGTACCAGCTGGGAGCCAAAGGGTGCAGTCCTGGGGGGCTGGGTGCCAGCTGGGAGCCAAAGGGTGCAGCCCTAAGGGGCTGGGTGCCAGCTGGGAGCCAAAGGGTGCAGCCCCAAGGGGCTGGGCGCCAGCTGGGAGCCCAAGGGTGCAGCCCAAGGGGTTGGGTACCAGCTGGGAGCCAAAGGGTGCAGTCCTGGGGGGCTGGGTGCCAGCTGGGAGCCAAAGGGTGCAGCCCAAGGGGCTGGGTGCCAGCTGGGAGCCAAAGGGTGCAGCCCCAAGGGGCTGGGTGCCAGCTGGGAGCCAAAGGGTGCAGCCCTAAGGGGCTGGGTGCCAGCTGGGAGCCAAAGGGTGCAGCCCCAAGGGGCTGGGTACCAGCTGGGAGCCCAAGGGTGCAGCCCAAGGGGTTGGGTACCAGCTGGGAGCCAAAGGGTGCAGTCCTGGGCTGGGTGCCAGCTGGGAGCCAAAGGGTGCAGCCCAAGGGGCTGGGCGCCAGCTGGGAGCCAAAGGGTGCAGCCCCAAGGGGCTGGGAGCCAGCTGGGAGCCAAAGGGTGCAGTCCTGGGGGCTGGGTGCCAGCTGGGAGCCAAAGGGTGCAGCCCAAGGGGCTGGGCGCCAGCTGGGAGCCAAAGGGTGCAGCCCAAGGGGCTGGGCGCCAGCTGGGAGACAAAGGGTGCAGTCCTGGGTGGCTGGGTGCCAGCTGGGAGCCCAAGGGTGCAGCCCTAAGGGGCTGGGTGCCAGCTGGGAGCCAAAGGGTGCAGTCCTGGGTTAAGCCCCAGCACACACATGCCTGCAGCAACAGCAAGAGAGGGGAGAGACCAGGACAGGGCAGGAGGCTCCTGGATGGCAGCAGGGGCCACCCGAGTGCTGGGCAGGAAGCTGCCAAGCCCCTTCCCGGGCTGTCACAGCCCAAGGAGGGCTCCAGCTCTGCAGCCAGGGGCAGGAGTGAGGCAGGGAGCAAGGCTGAGTGGAGGGAAGCCCAGGAAGCTGTGTGGGCCAGCCTCTGCCGCCAGCTGGGAGAAAGCTGCCCTGAGCCTTCCCGGCAGTCAGCTGCTCCTCCCAGGGCTGCTCCTGCTCTGCAGGAGCCTTGAGACACAGCCATGCCCTGGCAGGGCTGGAGGAACAGTAGTTGGGGTGAAGACCCCTCCCACCTCCCCCTTCCCCCTCCCAGGGCACAGCGGCACTGGGGAGCAGCAGCAGCCACCGGGCTTGGGGCCAGCTCCAGGCTGAGCCGAGGGTGGGGGGGGAAAGAGAGGGGTTCAGAGAGCCACAGCTTGGCTCCAGGCTCTGGGCAGGCTGTGGGGGTGAGGGTGGGCACCTTTCTGTGCTCCTGCCAGCTCAGGAGGAGCAGCTGCTGGGAAGGAGAGGAGGCCAGAGAGGGGCGAGTTAAAACCCAGGCTTTTATTTCTCGCTGTGCTGCTCACAACTCGGAGCCTGGAGACGCTGCTCCTGCCAAAGTTATTATGAAACAAATCAAGTCCCAGACTCAGGCTCTTCCCCACCCCCAAGAGAGTCAACATTGTACAAAACTCTATTTACAGGAAAAAACAGTCAGCAACAGGAGAGGCCAAAGGGAGAAAAAAAAAAAGCCTCCACGACGCAGGAGAAAACCTTCAGGACAAGTGTGGCAGGCCCTGCACGCAGCCAGGCTGCCCCCAGGGCCAGGAGAAGCCCAGAGCTTCTTGCCACCCACTAGCAAGAGGAGCCTGAGGGATCCTGAGTGGCATTCACAGCTCCTTCCTTCACCAGAAAGCTGGGAAAGGGCAAAACCCACACAACAGGGGATCAGACAGAGGCTCGGCTGAAATCTGGCCAACAAGGCAGCTCCATCCTAAAGAGGGGCTGAGGAGATGGGGGTGAGAGGCAGAGCCTGAGCACTTCACTCTGGGGGGGTGGTGGTGCTGCAAGGGCACCCCTCAGGGAGGGCACCCCTCAGGGAGCCAGGGCACCCCTCAGGGAGCCAGGGCACCTCTCAGGGAGCCAGGGCACCCCTCAGGGAGCCAGGGCACCCCTCAGGGAGCCAGGGCACCTCTCAGGGAGCCAGGGCACCCCTCAGGGAGCCAGGAGCTTTCACCTGAGCAGGGGGATGTGTGCTGGGAGAGACCTAAGGTCTGACACCCCGTTCACCGGAGTCGCCGTACTCCGAACCATGAAACCAAAGGGGAACAAACCAACATCTGAATGGAAAAAAAAAAAAAAAAAAAGGGGGGGGGGGGGAAGGGGCAAAACCACAAAGGAAAAGGAGCAGAGAAGGGGAGAGTCTTCCTCCTCCCCCTCCTGAAGCCCCCAGGAGCCCAGCCCTGCTCCTGCCCCTCAGAAGGCGTAGCGAGTGCGGATGTCCTCCAGCTTCTTGGACACCTCAGGCGGGGTCCGGTCCAGCTCTTCAGCCACATTCTTCTGCTTGTTGGGCTCCATGGAGTTGAACTGCTCACACAGGTCCCCATCTATCACATTCTGCAAGGGTAAAAGGGGAGGAGGGGGGGGAAGAGAAGCCTTGAAATTGAGAGGCACTGAACCCTGCCTAAACGGGGGGAAGAGAGAAGAAAAGCCCCAACAGAAATGGAGACAAACAGTTTGTTCCCAGGAGCTTCTTAATCCCCTCCTGGAAACGAGAGCAGGCTGGGTGACCTCATCTGCTGAATAGCCAGCAGCAGAACGACTGACCCAGGCCTTGAGGAATGAAGGGAGCAACCCCAAAAGCCAGGGGGCAGCTGAAAAAAGGGAAGTCAATCACACCAGGGAGGGGGAAGAATCAAGAAGGTTGGAAAAGACCTCAAGGATCATCAAGCCCAACCTGGCACCCAACACCTCCTGACTGCTGCACCAGGGCTCCAAGGGCCACATCCCATTCCCTCTTGAACACCTCCAGGGGTGGGGACTCCACCACCTCCCTGGGCAGCACATCCCAAGGGCCAATCTTTCTTCTATGAAGAACTTCTTCCTAACCTCCATCCTGGACCTCCTCTGGCACAGCTTGAGGCTGTGGCCTCTTGTTCTGGGGCTGGGGGCCTGGCAGAAGAGACCAACCCCCACCTGGCTACAACCTCCCTGCAGGCAGTTGGAGAGAGCAAGAAGGTCTCCCCTGAGCCTCCTCTTCTCCAGGCTAAGCAAGCCCAGCTCCCTCAGCCTCTCCTCACAGGGCTGTGCCCCAGACCCCTCCCCAGCTCTGTTGCCCTTCTCTGGACACCTTCCAGCAGCTCAACATCTTTCCTGACCTGAGGAGCCCAGAACTGGACACAGGGCTCAAGGTGTGGCCTGAGCAGTGCTGAGCACAGGGCAGGATGAGCTCCCTGCTCCTGCTGGCCACGCTGTTCCTGCTCCAGGCCAGGATGCTATTTGCCTTCTTGACCACCTGGGCAAGGAGGACCTGCCTTCAGCTGGGTGAGGCTGCAGAAGGCGGCTGAGGGCCATCTGCAGCCAGATGGGAGACATCTCTGTGCTGCACATCAGCCTCAGGCATGGAGGGGTTGGTCTCTTCTCCCAGGCAAGCAGCACCAGAACAAGAGGACACAGTCTCAAGCTGTGCCAGGGGAGGTTTAGGCTGGAGGGGAGGAGAAAGTTCTGTCCAGAGAAAGTTGTTGGCCATTGGGATGTGCTGCCCAGAGAGGTGGTGGAATCCCCATCCCTGGAGGTGTTCAAGAGGGGATGGGATGTGGCACTTGGTGCCTTGGTTTAGCAGTCATGAGGTGTTGGGTGCCAGGTTGGACTTGATGATCCTTGAGGTCTTTTCCAATCTTATTGGTTCTATGAGATCAGCCTCTGTGCTTGGACAGCTTTAGCTTTTCTGGTAGTAGCTACTACCTTGTTACTCTGGCCTCACTGATCTGGACCCTCCTGTGACAGCATTTAGCAGCCAACAGCTTCCAAGGTGGTTCCTCAAGAGAAGGATCAAGTGTTTGCTACCAGGATTCCCATTCCCAACACCCAGTTTGGCCTGGTCATGCAGGGTGCTGCTTCCCTGATGGAACCACAGCATGGCAGGGGTTGTAAGGGGCCTCTAGAGATCACTGAGTCCAACTCCCCTGCTAAAGCAGCATCACCCTTAGCCAGGCCACACAGGAACACATACAGGTGGGTTCTGAAGGGACAGCAGCATGTGCCCTGTGAGGAGAGGCTGAGAGCCCTCCCAGGGCTTTTCAGTCTGGAGAGGAGAAGGCTGAGAGGGGATTTAATGAATGCTTATAAAGATCTTGAGGGCTGGGGGGGTCAAGAGGGAGGGGCCAGGCTCTGCTCACTTGCACCCTGGGATAGGACAAGATGCCATAAACTCCAGCACAGGAGGCTCCACCTCAACATGAGGAGGATCTTCACTTTGAGGGTCACAGAGCCCTGGAGCAGGCAGCCCAGAGAGGTCGTGGAGTCTCCTTCTCTGGAGACATTCGAGCCCAAGGGGAGGTGTTCCTGTGTGACCTGTGCTGGGTTCTGTGGTCCTGCTCTGGCAGGGGGTTGGAGTTGATGATCTTCGAAGGTCCTTTCCAGCTCCTCACATCCTGGGAGCCTGTGGTGCTGCCCACTCACACCTACCTTCACCGGGAAGTAGTAGGAGCGGAAGCTGAGGTGGTCTCTCCCGCAGAGAGGAGGGTGCTCAGACCTCAAGTGCATTTCCACATGCTGGAAGAAGTCATGATCCTGGAGGGGGGTGGAATGAAGAACAGATTGCCACATGTCAATGTCACTGGCAAGGTGAGACATCCACCAGAGAGGTGTGCCTGGAATGCTGCTGGCCCCAGGTTCTGCTGCAGCAGCCAAGGTCGTGGTTACCCTTGGCAGCAAGCACAGCAGCTGGCAGGGCCGCCCAGGGCAGGATCAGCCTCTCAGGAGGAGAAGCATCCAGCAGCTGTGCAGTGTGAACATCCTGGCACCCACTGCTCCAGGAGGCTCCACTCTCCAGTGAGTGGAGAGGAGAATACCACCTTCAGGACTTCAAACATCAGTGCCTCAGCAAGAGATTATGGGCTGGGCAAAGCAGGCCAAAGGGTCCCTCCTCAGACACTGAAGCACCCAAGAGCTCCTCTAGAGCATGAGGAGACTCAGAATTCTGGGTACAGTTTTGGGCCCCTCACTCCAAGAAGGACACTGAGGGGCTGCTGAGCAGGTCCAGAGAAGGGCAATGAAGCTGGTGAAGGGTCTGGAGAACAGGGCTGGGGAGGAGCAGCTGAGGGACCCAGGGGTGTTTAGTGTGGAGAAGAGGAGGCTGAAGGGAGACCTCACAGCTCTCTACAGCTCCCTGAAGGGAGGTTGCAGTGAGGTGGGGTTGGTCTCTTCTCCCAAGGAAGAAGTGACAGGACAAGAGGAAAAGGCCTCTAATTATGCCAGGGGAGGGTTCAGGTTGGCCATGAGGAACAATTTCTTCTCCCCAAGGTTTGTAAAGGCCTGGCCCAGGCTGCCCAGGGCAGTGGTGGAGTCCCCAGCCCTGGAGGGACTGAAAAGCCCTGGAGATGTGGTGCTGAGGGCCATGGGTGAGTGGTGGGCTGGCAGTGCTGGGGTAAGGTTGGACTGGATGAAGCCTTAAAGGCTTCTTCCAACCAAAAAGGATTCTGTGACTGCAGAACAGCGCAACAAGAAAACCACTTCACAGAACCACTGCAGGAGCTGAGAAGCTCCTTCTCTTCCCCTCTGCACCAGAGCCTGTCCCACAGCCACAGGCTTCCCTGCAGAGCCCCAGAGAGACCCACAGCAGGTTCCTACAGTGCCTGGGGAAGGGCACCCAGAGCAGCAGTGACCGTGCAGCGTGACAACGGGGCTCGCTCACCTCGTGGGAAGTGAAGGGGACCAAGATTCCTATTCCCCCTGACAAGGTGGTGTAGACAAGAGATTCAGAGCCTCCTGGGATGAGTGTGGTCTTCTGCAAGGACAGCACAGTCTCTCCCACGTGGTAATTCATGATCACTTCAGCCTGCAAGTCAAGCACAGAAGCCTGTGTTTGCTTTGGGGCATTTTCCTCTCTCAGCTAAAAGGCTTGAGAGAGAGGAAAGCAGAATACATGTGGCCACCTGCTAGTTCTGAAATGCCCTTCTGAAGGGGAAGGGCCTTCCACCTGTGACCAGATGGCACCACTCAGCATGCTGGAGCTGGGCACAGGGATGTGAGTGATGAGGGAAAGCAAACAAGCCTGCTGCTGCAATCAGACAGCACCAAATGGGCCTCAGCTGCCATTTCAGACTCAGAATTGGCTCCTGGGGACCGTGAAAAAGAATCACCCACACCATGGTGCGTTGGCAGTTCTGCTCCTGCACACCCACCTGGCCACCACTGCAGAGGACTTCACAGACCAGCAGCACAGCAACCACAGAATGCATTGGGTTGGTTGGAAGGAAGCCTCAAGCCCTTGCCCAACCCCCCCCTGCAGGCAGCAGGGACATCTCCAACCAGATCAGGCTGCACGGGGCCACGTTAAATTTGACCTTCAATGTCTCCCCAGGAGAGGGCCTCAACCACATCTGCCATGAAGCATTACCTTCTGTGATGCTCCATTAAGCAGGCCCCTGTCCCAGAGTGCTTTGTTGCCTGTGGGATCCTCATCAACCTCATCGTTGGTGTTGGGAGGCAATCTCACCTGCATTGGAAGAAGAAGAAGAAATGCTCAGTGAGGGGCACAGAGCAGCAGCACATTACCTCTGGAGAATGCCTGTGGTCTCTGAAAGGCCACTGTGGTGGACTTCACAAGAACCACACTTCATGCTTAAGAGCAAAATCATCCATTTGCTCCTCCAATGAAGCTTTCAGCATGCAACATGATTCTCAAGATTGATGGCCCAGGACTCCGTACCATGGGCAGGACCTCCTCACCAGGCTCTTGCCTGGCTTGGCACTCACAGATCACCCTGGGAGGTAAGGTCAAAATGGTTCAAAGGTGGTTCCCAGTAAGGAAGGAGGATTGATGTGGGGGGGGCAGGAAAGGCAAGGAGGACTGATGTGTGTGTGTGGGGCAGGAAAGGCAAGGAGGACTGATGTGTGTGGGGGGGCAGGAAAGGCAAGGAGGACTGATTTGCGTGGGTCGGTGTCCAACGCTGGCTGAACTCTGTGCTCCAAAGCACCCCACAGCACACTTCAGAGAGAGAGAGAGATCAAAGGCCTGGCAGACAGAGCCAGCTCTTCTTTCCTCCTCCTCTGCTGACACCCAGCCAAGCAGGGAAGTGTCAGCACTGACACAGCCAATTTGGAGAGGAAGGAGGAGAGCAAGAGCTCGATGCCAGGGAAGGGAAACTGAAGAGCGATAACCCTGACACCAGGCTCTGTGGCAGGGAGGGGGCAGCCCGTTGCACAGCCACAAGCTCCAGCCCAAGGCTTTATTCACGGCAAAGCACAAAATATGGACACTCCAGTTAGCACAAACCTGACAGACAGCAGCCAGCCCTCTCCCCTCCCTGCCCCTTCTTCCTCCCTTGAGGACAACTCCTCACCCCATTAGGAAAAACAAGTGACTGGTACAGGGCGTTGGCTCCAGAGCCTCCTTCTTTTTAGGCAAATCACAGAATCAATAAGGCTGGAAAAGACCTCAAAGATCACCAAGCCCAACCTGCCACCCAACACCTCATGGATACTAAACCATGGCACCAAGTGCCACTTCCAATCCCCTCTTGAACACCTCCAGGGATAGTGACTCCACCACCTCCCTGGGCAGCACATCCCAAGGGCCAATCTCTCTTGCTGGGAAGAACTTTCTCCTCCCCTCCAGCCTAAACCGCCCCTGGCACAGCCTGAGACTGTGTCCTCTTGTTCTGGTGCTGGGGGCCTGGGAGATGAGACCAACCCCCAGCTGGCTCCAACCTCCCTTCAGGTAGTTGTAGGGAGCAAGAAGGTCTCCCCTAACACATCCAAGTGCCAGGTTCTACACATTGGCCACAACAACCCCAGGCAATGCTACAGGCTGGGGGAAGAGTGGCTGAGAGCAGCCAGGCAGAGAGGGAGCTGGGGGCAGTGGTGGAGAGCAGCTGAACAGGAGCCTGCAGTGTGCCCAGGGGGCCAAGAGGGCCAAGGGCATCCTGGCCTGCATCAGGAGCAGTGTGGCCAGCAGGAGCAGGGAGCTCATCCTGCCCTGTGCTCAGCACTGCTTAGGCCACCCCTTGAGTCCTGTGTCCAGTTCTGGGCTCCTCAGGTCAGGAAAGATGTTGAGCTGCTGGAAGGTGTCCAGAGAAGGGCAACAGAGCTGGGGAGGGGTCTGGGGCACAGCCCTGGGAGGAGAGGCTGAGGGAGCTGGGCTTGCTTAGCCTGGGGAAGAGGAGGCTCAGGGGAGACCTTGCTCTCTCCAGCTCCCTGCAGGGAGGTTGTAGCCAGGTGGGGGTTGGTCTCTTCTCCCAGGCCCCCAGCACCAGAACAAGAGGACACAGTCTCAAGCTGTGCCAGGAGAGGTTTAGGCTGGAGGTGAGGAAGAAATTCTTCACAGAGAGAGTGACTGCCCATTGGAATGTGCTGCCCAGGAAGGTGGAGGAGTCACCATCACTGGAGGTGTTTAGGATGAGACTGGATGGGGTGCTTGGTGCCACGGTTGAGTTGATCAGATGGTGCTGGGTGATAGGTTGGACTCGATGATCTCAAAGGTCTTTTCCAACCTATTCCAGCCCTATCCCTATCCCAGCCCTATCCCTATCCCAGCCCTATCCCTATCCCATCCTGCCAGCTGTCTCAGCACCCGAGGATGGATCCCGTCCGGTCCCATGGGCTTGCAGGGATCCCAAGCGGCTCGGCAAGTCCCGAGCCAATTCCTCACGGATCTCAGGGGCGTTTGGAAGAGGCAAATCAATCAATCAATCAATCAATCAATCAATCCACCCCAATCAATCGTGGCTGGGAGGCAGACTCACCACACAGATGTTGCCAAACTTGTCCGCCCCAGCCACGGTGTCGTAGTCGAGGAGGGTGGCGGTGGTGACCCAGCGCGGGTAGGTGTCGTCGGCGAAGATGATCAGCTGGTTCTCGTTCCTCTTGTAGCGCACCCAGATGAAGCTCTCCTGCACGTCTGAAACGATCACCCTGTGCCCAATGGTCTGGATCCCACAGATGTAGTTGGCAATGTGCTGCCCAGAGAGAGGAAGGGGAAAAAGCCCTGAGCGCTCCTGAGCAGCCAGCTCCGCCCCGCTCCGACTCCCATCTTCCCTCCCCGAAGCCGCCTCTCCTTTCTGGTGGGCTGCAGGCCCAGCCTAAACACATCATCAGTGCAGGGCCTTCCAACCTAACATCCGCCACACAGCAGAGAGAGGGTCTCCTCCCTCTCTGCTATGCCCCACTGAGGCCATATATGGAGCACTGGGTGCAGTTCTGGGCTCCCCAGCTCAAGAAACAGGGAAACTGCTGGAGACAATCCAGCAGAGGCTGCAGAGATGCTGAGGGGAGGGAGGAATAAGCCCCTGCAGCAGTACAGGTGAGGGGTTGAGCTGCTGGAAGGCAGCTCCATGGAGAAGGACCTGGGAGTGCTGGGGGACGAGCTCCCCACAAACCAGCTATGTGCCCTTGTGGCCACAAAGGCCAGTGGTCTCCAGGGGAGCCTGCAGGTCAAGGGAGGGTCTCCTCTCCCTCTATTCTGCCCTACTAAGGCCACATCTGCTGTAATGGGTCCAGTCCTTCCGACCTCCCCAGGATAAGAGAGACAGGGAATTACTGGAGAGTCCAGCAGAGGCTGCAAAGCTGCTGAGGGGCCTGGAGCAGCTCTGTGAGGAGCAAAGGCTGAGAGCCCTGGGGCCACTGAGCCTGGAGAAGAGCAGCCCCAGAGGGGAGCTGAGCGACGCTCAGCAGGAGCTAAAGGGCCTGTGGGGGGCAAGAGGCTGGGGCCAGACTCTGCTCAGTGGTGCCCAGGGACAAGACAAGGGGCAGAGGGCACCCAGGAGGTTCCAGTTGACCAGGAGGAGAAGTTCTTTGGTGTGAGGCTGCTGGAGGCCTGGAGCAGGCTGCCCAGAGAGGTTGTGGAGTCTCCTTCTCTGGAGAGCTTCCAACCCCACCTGGCCACTGTGACCCTGGGCAAGCTGCTGTGGCTGACACTGCTTTAGCAGGGGGCTTGGACTGGGTGATCTCCAGAGGTCCTTTCCAACCCCCATGCTGGGATCCTGTAACCACCCTCAGCCTGCTGAACATGACATTAAGCATCCAGAGCAGATGCACTGCTGTTGAGTCAATGAAGTGAGCTGCCAGGGACAGTCCTGCAAGCAGGAGCTGCTTCTGTGTCCCCTCACTACCGTGGTCATAAAAGACCCAAGGAGGGCTTCAGCTGTTCATGTGAGTCATATTCAGGAAACAAAACCAAAACTACCACAAACCAACCCCAATTCCACTGGAAATTCCCAGCCTGCCTGTGCACTTGCTGGAGCTCCTTTGTGCAGCAGGGAGCAACTGGCACAGGTTCTGCAGCCTGCATGGGAGGGAGGAGGAGCAGGCAGTGGAGTTAGAAAGCCACACTCTGCAGTACCAGGGATGCCCTGCAAGGACCATCTGGTGCCAGGAGAAAAATCCTCTGTTCACAGCTCTTGAGGATCTGAAGGGGTGTTCAAATGCACCCTCCAACCTCTGGCCCCAGCCTGCTGATCATCTCACCCAAGGGAACAGTGCCAGCAGCTGCTGTCTCACGCTGGGCTAAATCCTCTGACACCTGCAGCAGAAGATCAGAGGCCTGACCCATAGAGGCTTGTGAAGCTCCTGCATGGGGCCAGCTGCACAGGCACAGGGGAGAAGCAGCTAAGCCTTTGTTTCACTGCTGCTGTCAAGCATCACTCAGTCCAGCTGAGCAGCTCTGAGAGAGAGAGAAGCCAGTACCTTATTCTCACACTTGCGGAGCAGTTTCTTCTTGCCCAGGTCATACACACGCAGGAGCTTCCCAACTCCAATCAAGACTCTGCCTTGGAAGGGAGCAATGGCTGCAGGAACCTCCTCCACGGGGGTCTACAGAGGGAAAAGGAAGACTGTGAGACTCTCATTCACAGAGCCAACCTTCCACCAAGCTTCCAAATGGATTGGGGCAGCTGAAGACCTTTTGGCTCTCTCTAACTCCCTGACAGGAGGTTGGAGCCAGGTGGGGGTTGGTCTGCTTCTCCCTGGTAGCAGAGAATAGAATGAAGAGGAAATGGCTTCAAGTTGTGCCAGGGGAGGGTTAGGTTGGGCATGAGGAACAATTTGTTCCCCAAAAGGGTTGTGAAGACCTGGCCCAGGCTGTCCCAGGGCAGTGGTGGAGTCCCCATCCCTGGAGGGACTGAAAAGCCCTGGAGATGTGGTGCTGAGGGCCACGGTTTAGCGGTGCCTTGGCAGGTTGCATCTGATGATCTGAAAGGCCTCTCCCAACCCAAATGAGTCTACAAAGCTCTCTGGCCTGTGCCAAGGCTTTCAACTTAAAAAGCTGATCACAATCTTTCTGCAGGAGGGCCACAAGGTTGAGTGCCCCTTAACTGAAGGGCAGGGCTGCCCTGAGAACCCCCTCACTGGGCAGGCAGCAAAGGCAAGCAAGGATCTGGTTGACTTGGTTCTTAGTTTAGCTTTATCCCCAACAGAAAGATGTTAATGTTCTGCCTAAACCCATCCAGGTTGTCTATTTTCTAAACCAAAAGCATGAATCTTATTCATCCATCTGCCACAGATGCCCTGAAGCTGCCAGTGGAGCAGTGTCCCAGCTGCACACAATTCACTTAGGGCTGAAAGGTCTCCCACCACTCATCAAGCTGAAGGATCAGGCACAGCAGAGAAAGGCAAGAGGCAAGAAAGCTTCCAGCTGCAGCGTTCCCAGCTTGCTTGGGTTGGCTAGGAGAAGTTATTTCACAGCACCAGCTCTGTCAGTTTCCAAGTGGGTGTTTGATGGCACCAGAAAAGCTCCTGCTCCAGCACAGAACCAACTTTCCTGCACATCAGGACTGTAGGAAGTGAGTAAGCCACAACATTCCTTTCCAGATGATCATCTGCTCCCATCTTGGAAGCACATGGGAAGGAGAACTCTGATTTAAGGGAGTTCTGCTGAAATCCCTACACCCCAGAGACTTGCCAAACAAGTTGGTCATCAGGCAACTGATCATTCCTCCAGGCAGCCAAAACAGCAAGATGACAGCTCACACCAGCTTCAGGTGGCCAGCCAAGGACTGAGTGCCTCAGCACCGGGGCTCAAGTGACCCAAGGATGAATTCTTTGTAAACAAATGCTCAGAGCAGCTCTCTGAGCTCATCTTCCACGAAGAAAACAGAGCTGTTCCTCTCCCCTCCCTTCAAGGGGCACAAAACCACTGCTCCTTTCCCCTCTGCCCAGAGTTGAGGCAAAGGGAGATCTGTGCTCAATCCTCAGCTCTTCAATCAAAAGATGTCCCAAGTGATTGTGGAGGTGGCAGCTTGTTTTCTCTGGGGCTGCTTCCAGCCTCTAGCATCAGCCTTGTTTAGTCTGAAGGAGGCTGAAGGGAGACCTCTTAGCTCTTTGAAACTCCCTGAAAAGAGGTTGCAATGTGGTTGGGGTTGGTCTCTTCTCCCCTGGTCTCAGGTGATAGGAGGAGAGGAACTGGCCTGGAATTGCGCCAGGTGAGGCTTAGTTTGGAGAGGAGGAAAAAAATTTCTTTGCTGCAAGAGTGGTCAGGTATTGGCACAGGCTGCCCAGGGAAGTGGTGGAGTCCCCATCCCTGGAGGTGTTCAAGAAGCCTGTGGCCATGGCACTTGGGGCCATGGTGGGGTTGGGTTGGTGGTTGGACTTGATCTTAGAGGTCTCCTCTAACCCTCGAAAGTTCTCCGACTGGATGAATCCTGCAACGTTCTGCTCCAGCTCTCACGGTGAAGTTAACAGCTACCCCAAAACCCTCCCCTGCAGCTGGTTCCAGTCACCCCCCCCTCTCACCTTGTGCAGGAACTCCAGCTTCTCCCCACTATTCACCAGCTTGTAGGTGTAGACAAACCCCCCAGCAACGGAGCGGGGGTTGAGGATCAGGTCCTTGGCCACCCCCACCAGCACGTACCACTCGTCCCCGGTGTTGGAGAAGCGGCACACGGCCACGCTGGGGAGGAGAAGACAGCCCAGTGTGAGCACCCAAACACACACACTGCACCCCTGGAGGGGCTCCTCCAGAGCACAGCCTGCTCCTAACCCAGGTACAGCCTGGGGAGCCTGACCTCCCAGCACTGAGGTTTCCCTGCGGCAGGGCCTCTCTTCCCCGCACCGCCCCCCGTGCGCTCCAGCCCCAAGCTTTGCTTTCACTGCTCAGCAATGGGCAAAGCTTCGCTGGAGCCACAGAGTCCTAGCTTGGAAGGAACCTCAAGGATCATCTGCTCCAACCTTGCTTAGGGAAAACAGGGTCCAGACAAGATGTTTCAGCCCCTATCCAGCTGAAGCCTGCGAGTGTCCAGTGCTGAGGACTTCACCACTTCCTTGGGGAGATCATTCCGAGGGTTGATTGTCCTTGGGAAAAGTTTCCCTCCTGTGTCCAGCTGGAATCTCCCCAAGCAGGAACTTGTCCCCACTCCTCCCTGTAGCCACCCTTTACACACTAGAATGTGGGGAAGTCTGCCCTTGGGCCTTCTTTCTTAAGGCTGAACAAAGTCAGTTCTCTGCCTTTCCTCACAAGAAGGAGCAGCAGCAGCAGCTGTTTCCCAGGCTGCTGCCATTTGAACACATCCATCTTACCTTTCCTCACCTTGCAGTGTTATTTCCTACCCTCTGCCTGGCTCAGCCAGGTTGGGAATCCTGGACACAACAGCCTTTTGGACTAGAATGACCTAAACTCTACCTGCTGAGGCAGTGGCTGTTCTTCATGGTTATTGTGCTGGTTTTCCCCTCCAGGCCCTCTAACACTTCCTTTCCATGTAATCTACACTCAAGTTTATCTGCATGAGAAGGGAAGCGAGAGAGAGCAGCACACTGTCCTGCTCCCAGCCCTCTGTTGGTCTTTAAGCCCTGGGGGCCAGCAAACACATCTGGAGAACCAGCTCTTGGTGTCACATGCAGACAGATCAGGGTGGAGAAGGGAAGGAAGAGCAAGTCCAAAAGCTCTGTGGTACTTGCTGCTGGAATTTCAAAGCCAGGCTCCCGACAACAGGCTGCATCTGGACTGCAACTCAGCAACAGCTAAGCAAAAGAAGTGTGTGTGTGGGGGAAAAAACCCCAAACCACACAGAAGACTCACCACAAGCAGAGATTCTTGCTGCATCTGGCACTGCTTCTTACCTGAAGGCAGCTTCATTCTGCTCCAGCTGGACCAGATCCAAGGTGTTTCCCTGGATGGGGTTCATCACCCTGATGACGGAAGCCCATTGGCCATTCCCTGCCTTGGGAGCACCGAAGATGGACTCTGGGAGGTTCTCGTTCAGGAAGGCTGCAGCCATCTCAGCAGCCAGCTCCCTCTCATCTTCACCTGCAGCCTCCACCATTTCCTAAGGCACATTAAAGGACAAGAGCAAACAGCAGCTCAGTGGATTTCCTTCCCAGACAATACTCTTGGGTAGGATGCTGCCTGCCTCTTTCCCCTAGGCCCAGGTATTCCAAGGCAAAGCTGCCAAGCCCCAAAGCTTCCACCCACCCTGAAGGGAGAATCCACAGCTCAGAGCAGCATCAGCTCTGCCCTGTCCAAAGGGGCAGTTTTCTGGGGAGCTCTTGTCTCCAAACCACCAACTCTGGAAACAACAGTGAGAAGAAAACAACCCACTGGGATCCAAATGTCCTCAGAGTCAGAGAAAATGATGTCACACCAAGCAGAACTATCCTTCCACACATGGTTCTTCAACCTGCCATAACAACATGCAAAGCAAGGAGCATATTCTGCTGAAATCTGGGGTTGGAGGCAGCTCTTAGCATCATAGAATGGTTTGGCCTGGAGGAACCTCAGAGATCATTCAGTTCCAACCCCCTTGCCACAGGCAGGGACTTCTCCCACCAGCCCAGGTTGCTCCAGGCCTCACCCAGCCTGGCCTTGGTACACCTCCAGGGAGTGGGGATCCATGACTTCCCTAGGCAACCTCTTCCAGTGTCTCCTTACCCTCACTCTAAAGAATTTCTTCCTCATCTCCAGTCTTAGTCTCCCCTCTTCCAGCTCAAAGCCTCTGCCTTTTGTCCTGTGAGCAGTCCCTCCCCAGCATTCTTGTAGGCCCTCTTCAGGTACTGGAAGGCAGCTATGAGGTCTCCCTGGGGCCTTCCCTCCCTTCAGCTCCTGCCTTCACACAGGTGATGGCAGATGGGGAGAAGTGAGAGCGGAGGATTTCTGGTTTCAAGTCCCTCCTGGGGAAGGGACGTGCATAGCTGTGCCCCCACCCCCATTACCTCAGCCATCTGCTGCTTCCTCTGGGCCTTGGTGGCCTCAGTGTAGGCATTGTGGTCTGTCTCAATGATGATCAGGTTGTTGCTCTCTGGGTGAATGACAAACTTTCGGGGTGTGTACTGCAAGGGGAAGGCAACCTGGTTGAAGACTGCCCCCAGCTTCTCCAGAGCCAAAATCCTGTGGGACAAAAAGGATGGTGGTGAGCAAAGTGCAAGAGCAGCCCTCTGAAGAGAACAAAACTGGAGCTGAGCTCTGTGTGGGGGACCTGGGCTGGAGCTGGAGCTGGAGGCAAGCAGCACCTTTCTGAGGGCCACCAGCAGCGTTTGGGGACCACATCACATAAATCTGAAGGCGACGCAGACCGGGACACGAAATCCAAAGCTCCTCACAGGCACTCTGGTTGAAAAAGAGCATGAAGGAGGCCATGCCAAGTCTTTCTTCCTGTGACTTGCCAGCTGAAATACCAGTTCTTCTGGCATCTGGGGACTACAAGCCACAAGGCTCTCCAGAAAGAATGCCTCCTTCAGAAAGCCCTGAATGCTGGAACACCTCAGTGAGGGCTGCTCTGAAACGGGCGCCTGTTCCAGCACAGAAAGCAGAGCTGCTGAATTTGGGTGCCCCTATTCTTCACCATTTTTGCCTTTTACTCCCTGAGCTGCACTTTGAAAAGGCAACAAATGCACCCCTTTCATGCCTCTGATTCCTCTTTCATGCCTCTGATTCCTCTAAATCACGTGGCCAGTTCGGAGACCACAAACCAGCAGCTGCTGACACCCCAGCAGGTTCGTGTTTATCAGAAGCTTCCCTCGCTGAGGGGCAGAGAATCTCAGGATCGTTTGCAGCTGGATTAGCACTTCCAAAAATCAGAAGGGCTCCCTGGTTTGTTTTTCACAGCAGAACCATCCCTGCATCCCACTGGATTTCTAAAACAATCACAGCATGGTTTAGGTTGGAAGGGAGCTCAGAAATCAGCCAGTTCCAACCCCCCTGCTACGGGCAGGGACACCTCCCCCCACCAGCCCAGGTGGCTCAAGGCCTCATCCAGCCTGGCCTGGAACACCTCCAGGCAGGGGGCAGCCACAGCCTCCCTGGGCAACCTGTGCCAGTGTCTCCCCATCCTCACTGCCAACAATTTCTTCCTCATCTCCAGCTTCAGTCTCCCCTCTCCCAGCTCCAAGCCATTCTCCCTTGGCCTTGGCCCGGCACTCCCAGCCCTTGTCCAAAGTCCCTCCCCAGCTCTCCCGGAGCCCCTTCAGGTCCTGAAAAGCTGCTGGAAGGTCTCCCTGAAGCCTTCCCTTCTCCATCCCAAGTGTTTCCATCAAATCATTATCTGCCATCAAATAACCTCACAGCCCACCCCCCACCCCACTTTAAATCTTCAGGTTTAAATCACTTTACCTCTTTCCTTTTGAAGGTCCACTGAGAACTCCCCACCCCTCTCCCTGCCACCCCGGGCCCAGGAGAATTCACCTTGCCCCAGGGGTCCTTACCTCAGTGTGTTTGTGGAGATGGCTACAATGCCTTCTGGGCACTGCTCAGAAGCAAAGCCAGATGCAAACTCCAGGGTCTCATAAGAGAGGGGGTCAGGTGGAAGCGGGACTGGTAGGAGTAACTGAGCCAGGATCGGCTTGACATGGCCAGCACCTGGGAGAGGGAGACAGACAACAAGTCCAGGGGGCTGGGGACACGGCCAAGCTCCTGCTTGCACTAGGAGTCTGCAGAGGAGGAGGCTCCACAACCTCCATCTGCAAGAACAATCTTTCTGGGCTCCCCAGTTCAAGAGAGACAGATGCTGAAGGGCCTGAAGCAGCTCTGTGAGGAGCAAAAGCTGAGAGCCCTGGGGCTGAGAGCCTGGAGAAGAGCAGCCCCAGAGGGAGCTGAGCGAAGCTCAGCAGGAGCTAAAGGAGCTGTGGGGGGAAGAGGCTGGGGCCAGGCTCTGCTCAGTGGTGCCCAGGGACAGGACAAGGATCAATGGGCACAAACTGGAACCCAGCAGGTTCCATCTGAACAGAAGGAGAAACTTCTTTATTGTGAAGGTGCAGGAGCCCTGGAGCAGGTAGCTCAGAGAGGTTGTGGAGTCTCCTCCTCTGAAGAGCTTCCAACCCCTCCTGGCCATGGTGCTCCTGGGCAAGCTGCTGTGGGTGCCCTGTTTTAGCAGAGGGGGTTGGACTGAATGATCTCCAGAGGTCCCTTCCAATCCTCACCACGCTGTGACCATTCTGTCAGTGAGTGGCTGTGCAGTGCTGGACTCCTACCCCCTTACTACAACTGAACTCTTGCAGGAGGACTGCCCCCAGCAGCCCAGAGCACACCTCCAGAGATGGCTTTATCTGGAAACAGCACATGGCACAGAGGAACTTTAAAGAGCTATCCCGACAAGGAATGCTCCAACTAAGGCACAATAAAAACTGTTATCTGTAAAAGCCAAGATCAACAAATACTTTCATATATCTCTTCCCCCCCCCCTTCTTCTTTTTAAACAATAACCTTTTCTGATGGAAACAGCTCTCTGCAAACAAACATTAACTGCTTTGCCATAATCCAAATGCTTTGTGTGGCATTTTACTCCAAATAATCAGCCTATTTTCCATCAAGCTAAAGGAAATAGAAGGCAGCAGATGGACTTCTGAACTCTTCACTTAGAACAGAAGAGAACAGAATTAATCAGGTTGGAAGAGACCTTTGAGATCATCAAGTCCAACCTGTCACCCAGCACCATCTGATCAACTCAACCATGGCGCCAAGTGCCTCATCTAGGCTCTTCCTAAACGCCTCCAGTGATGGTGGCTCCCTGGGCAGTCTGGCCCCAGCTTCTTGCCCCCCCACAGCTCCTTTAGCTCTTGCTCAGCATTGCTCAGCTCCCCTCTGGGGCTGCTCTTCTCCAGGCTCAACAGCCCCAGGGCTCTCAGCTTTTCCTCTTCACAGAGATACTTAGGTCCCTCAGCAGCTTTGTAGCCTCTGCTGGACTCTCTCCAGTAATTCTGGCTCTCTTGAGCTGGGGAGGTCAGAAGGACTGGACCCATTACTGCAGATGTGGCTTTAGGGGCAGCCTGCTCCAGGGCTCCAACACCCTCACAGTACAATAGAATAGAATAGACCAGATCAGGTTGGAAGAGACCTCTGAGATCATCCAGTCCAATTTATCACCCAGCACCACCTGATCAACTCAACCATGGCACCAAGGGCCTCATCCAGGCTCTTCCTAAACCCCTCCAGGGATGGGGACTCCATCTCCCTGGGCAGCATATTCCAATGGCCAATCTCTCCTGCTGGGAAGAACTTCTTCCTAACCTCCAGCCTGAACCTCCCCTGGCAGTTTGAGACTGTGTCCTCTTGTTCTGGTGCTGCTTGCCTGGGAGAAGAGACCAATCCCCTCCTGGCTACAACCTCCCTTCAGGGTAAATCAATGGCAGTGCAACCTTACTCCCTGCCTGAGTGATAGGAGCTGGAATGTCAGTCAGAGGTTACCTCCAGCCCATCACTGACTGGCCACAAGCAGGATGTCACAAGGTAATAAAATAAGCAGGATGAGAGGAAACAGCCTCAGGCTGCACCAGAGGTTTGGGTTGGATACTAGGAAAGAATTCTTCACTGAAACAGTGCTTAAGTCCTAGGCCAGGCTGCCCAGGAATCCCCAGCCCTGGAGGGGTTTCAAAGCTGTGGAGATGTGATGCTGAAGGACATGGTGTACTGGTGACCTGGCAGTGCTGGGTTCACAGTAGGACTCAAGGGTTTTTAAAGTCTCTTCCAATCTCAAAGATTCTGATGGTTTTTCTCCCCATGCTGTGAGCCAAAGACCCAAGCTCAGTAACCCAGCATCAAAGCCCCCAGCTGCTAGCAAGCCCCCAGCTGCTAGCAAGCCCCCAGCTGCTAGCAAGCCCCCAGCTGCTAGCAAGCCCCCAGCTGCTAGCAAGCCCCCAGCTGCTAGCAAGCCCCCAGCTGCTAGCAAGCCCCCAGCTGCTAGCAAGCCCCCAGCTGCTAGCAAGCCCCCAGCTGCTAGCAAGCCCTCAGCTGCTAGCAAGCCCTCAGCTGCTAGCAAGCCCTCAGCTGCTAGCGCTGCAGAGCACACCTCAGCTCCAAGCTCCAGCTGGCAGACTGGCACGAGCAGGCTGAAGAGCCAGAGTGAATCAATTAAAGCAGAGATGGGAGTGCCAGATCCAACCCCCAAGGCTGACCAGCAGGATTTCTCAACTCCTGAAGGTGTCATCCAAAAATGAGGCAAGCAGGGGTGGCTGATCTCCCCAGTGCCACATCAGAAGGGCTGGGAATGGCACTTGGGATGATACACATTCTTCCCTCCGTGCCAAATCCTACAACTGTTTCCCTGGAATGATACACAGCAGCCAGCCAGCCCCTCTCAACAAGATCAGGAGACAACCAGCAACTGCATCAAGCAGCCAAAGGGGAAAGAAGAGTTCTGCCCTGGGCACTAAAGGCTGGGAAGATGAGGTTTGTGCAGTGTCTCCAAGCCCAAGCAGCTGCCTCTGAGCTTTCCAAACACACTGCAAACGCAGCCTGAGGGTCAGGTGAGTTCTAGCTGGAAGAAAGCAGGGCAGTCCTACAAGCTGCTTCCTCTGAAGTAAGGGGAACAGCAGCCAAGAACAAGGCTGCTTGTGACAATGAGCTGTGAGCCAGGCAGCTCCATAACAGAACCATGGAATCACAGAGTGGTAGGGGTTGGAAGGGACCTCTGGAGATCACTGAGTCCAGCCCCTCCTGGCAAAGCAGGGTCACCCAGGGCAGGTCACACAGCAATGCATCCACACAGGCTTGGAATCTTCAGAGGAGGAGACTCCACCACCTCTCTGGGCAGCCTGCTCCAGGGCTCCAGCACCCTCACACCAAAGAAGTTGGAACTTCCTGGGTTTCAGTTTGTGTCCACTGCCCCTTGCCCTGTCACTGGGCACCAGGGAAAGGAGACTGGCCCCTTCTCCCTGACACCCACCCTTAAGGCACCGATCACATCTCAGCCTCCTCCAGGCTAAACAGCCCCAGGGCTCCAAGCCTTTGCTGTTCACAGAGATGTTCTATTCCCTCACTCATTCCTGTAGCTTCTGATGGGACTCTCTCCAGTTGTTCCCTGTCTCTGTTGAACTGGGGAGCCCAGAATCAGACCAAATACTCCAGATGTGGCTTTGCTAGGGCAGAGTAGAGGGGCAGGACAACCTCCTTTGACCTGCTGGCCACACTCTTCTGAATGCACCCCAGGAAACCATTGGCCCTCTTGGCCACAAAGGTGCAATCCAAGGGGCAAGGGGCATGCCAACCATCAGGAAGTCATTCAACTTCCCACCCTTACCCACAGGGTTCTGCTGTGCTGCAAGGATGCTTGCCCACCCACACGAAAGGAAAATGGGCTGCTGAGGGAGTGCAGGCCCTGGAGAGCTCCTCTCACTCACTGCCTCCTGGGCATGGCTTGAAACTAGAGCAGAGCAGATTTAGCAAGCAAGTTCTGCACCAGGAGGGTTAGGAGCAAGCAAGTTCTGCACCAGGAGGGTTAGGAGCAAGCAAGTTCTGCACCAGGAGGGTTAGGAGCAAGCAAGTTCTGCACCAGGAGGGTTAGGAGCAAGCAAGTTCTGCACCAGGAGGGTTAGGAGCAAGCAAGTTCTGCACCAGGAGGGTTAGGAGCAAGCAAGTTCTGCACCAGGAGGGTTAGGAGCAAGCAAGTTCTGCACCAGGAGGGTTAGGAGCAAGCAAGTTCTGCACCAGGAGGGTTAGGAGCAAGCAAGTTCTGCACCAGGAGGGTTAGGAGCAAGCAAGTTCTGCACCAGGAGGGTTAGGAGCAAGCAAGTTCTGCACCAGGAGGGTTAGGAGCAAGCAAGTTCTGCACCAGGAGGGTTAGGAGCAAGCAAGTTCTGCACCAGGAGGGTTAGGAGCAAGCAAGTTCTGCACCAGGAGGGTTAGGAGCAAGCAAGTTCTGCACCAGGAGGGTTAGGAGCAAGCAAGTTCTGCACCAGGAGGGTGGTGGAACACTGGAACAGGTTGCCCAGGGAGGTGGTTGAGGCCCCTTCCTTGGAGATATTCAAGGTGAGGCTCAAGGAGGCCCTGGGCAGCCTGATCTAGTAGGGGATGTCCCTGCTGAGTGCAGGGAGGTCAGACTGGATGAGCTTTGGAGGTCCCTTCCAGCCTGGCTGATTCATCACAAGAAAGCTTCGAGAAGACCTCCCGAGATCAACAAATCCAACCATCAGGTCATCCAACTTCCCACTCTCACCCAGAGGGTCCTGCTACTCTGCAAGGATGCTTGCCCACCCACAAGAAGGGAAAGTGGGCTGCTGAGGGAGTGCAGGCCCTGGAGAGCTCCTCTCACTCACCGCCTCCTGGCCTTGCATGCGGACGCGGAAGAGCTTGACGGGCCGGGAGCCGAGGTACCTGGTCCTGGTGTCCGACAGGTCGCCCGTCACAGGGTCCAGGACGGTCCGCAGCAGGACACCGTTCTGCACACCAAGCAAAGCACAACAGTTAGCTCAGGTAGAAGCAGCTAAGAGCTCTTGAGGGCACAGAAGCTGTTTAAGGAGACCCAGGAGTTTTGCTCCCGGGCAAGTCCCTCGCACAGCCACCACAGCTGCGGCTGAACTGGTTTGTCCGTACCCGGCAGAGCTCCTGCAGGACAGGAGGGAGCTGCTGTCGAGCCAAACAAATCAACCAATCTCCTCCAAAACAAGCAAACAAGAGATGAACACCAAGAAGCCTGGTGCCTCATGCAAGCCCAAGGGTTGATTCCAGGTTTCTTATCCCTCTTGGTGCAAAGCATGCAGCTGCAAACTCGGGGCTGCTCAGAAAAGAGGCTGCCATCAAACCTGAGGCATGGGGAAGAGCCTAGAGAGCTCTGCTTGTCCTGGAATTGTCCAAACAACAGGGTCTTGGGTCAAGGATCAGAGAGCCAGGACTGGACAGAGGAGAAAGCTGCACAAAAGGGGAGTTATCAAAGCAGAGCCTGGGGCTGTGGGCAGCTACTTCTCTGATACTCTGCCCCAAGGGCAGTTTCCAAACAGCTGCACAACAACATTTCATAGAATGACTCACAGAATGCTTTAGGCTGGAAGGGACCTTGAAAGCTCAGCCAGTCCAGCCCCTCCTGAACCCAGCAGGGACATCTGCAACCACAGCAGGTTGTTCAGAGCCCCAGATCTGACCTGGAATGGGTCATCTACCACCTCTCCAGGCAACACAGGCCAGAGTCTTCCCACCCTCAGCATCAAACGTTTCTTCCTCTCTCCAGTCTGAACCTCCCTCAGCTCAAACCACCACCCCATGTCCTGTCACAACAGCTCCTGCTCCAAAGTCTGTCCCCAGCTTCCTGAAAGGCCACCAGAAGGTCTCCCTGGAACCTTCTCTTCTCCAGGCTGAACAACCCCAACTCTCTCAGCCTGGCCTCACAGCAGAGGGCTTCCAGACCTCCAATCACTGCTCCAACAGGTCTCAGTCTGTGCTGTGATGAGGACTCCACAGCTGCCCCAACACTGTAGTGGGGGCCTCAGCAGAGCACAGCAGAGGGGCAGAATCCCCTCCCTGCCCCTGCTGCCCACAGCCCAGGACACAGCAGCACTCAGTGCCAGCTCATCTCCAGCTTTGAACCTTCCAGCACCCCAAAGTCCTTCTCCTCAGGTCTGCTCTCCAGTCCTTCATCCCCAGCCTGGATTGGTACCAAGGATTGCCCCAACTTAGGTGCAGGACCTTGCCCTTGGCCTTGTTGAACTTTTCACCTAGAAAACTGAAGAACTTAACTAGAAAGTAAGAAGCATAACTTGCCTTCTATGAAGTCTGGCTCAAAATGTGTTTTGATGCATCTCAAGCCTAGGGAAGCACAGAGGAATTTGCACCTCTGCTCAGACACTGAATTCCCCAGTCAAGGCTGGGAAGGCTTTGTGCTGTGCTGCTGCAGCAACCTGCCTTCCAAGTGAGTGCTCTCCCAGAAAGGCCTGTCAGAAGCAGGCAGCTCTCACCTGCAGGCCAATGTTCAGATAGAGGAAGCCAATGGAGCCTCTCTCCCCCAGCTCATCCTGCTTCTCCGTGCCTCCCATCTCCACGATGCAGAGCGACTCGGGCTGGGCAGGCAGGGCCTGCATGCTCAGGGGCTGTAGGCAGTCCTGAGGGAGACAGAAAAGAGGTGCCACCAGTCAGCAAGGCTTGGCATGGCAAGAGGGGATCCAACCTCTACCTAAAGGAGCTTAAAGATGCCCTTGTGCATCTCCAAACAAACATTCAGCACAGGAACAACAACAACAAAAAAAAAACCAGACCCTGCCTCTGTGGATTTTGGTTGGTGCTTGCAACCCTGGGGTCTGAGGAAGAGAAACTGGATCCTTCCAAACTATTCTGGCCACAGGCTGTAGCTATGAGAGGCCTGAGCAAAGTCTGTGGTCCTTCAGTCATCCTCTGAACACTCATCTGCTGCTGGGAGAGGAATAATCATGCTGGTTTGCTGCTGACCTGCTTGCAGAATGAGTCTGCTTTGAGTACAGATATAAAGAGTGAGACTGGGGGGGATGAAAAGGCTCCAAACAAACAAAACAAAGAAGAAAATGTCTTCCCCAGCTGAGCCTCCAGGCAGCAAGAGAACCTCCTACAGTTCAGGACCACAGAATGGCTTAGGTTGGAAGGGATCTTAGAGATCATCCACTCCAGCCCCCTGCCACGGGCAGGGAATCCTCTCAACTAGACTCAGCGGCACAAGGCTTGATCCAACCTGTCCTTGAACATCTCCAGAGAGGAGGATCAAGGGTCACAGAATTGCAGAATCACAGAATCAATAAGGTTGGAAGAGACCTCAAACATCATCAAGTCCAACCTGTCACCTAAGACCTCACTTCCTCCCAACCAACAGGGAAAAGCCATGCAAGATACCTGTCCATTCCTGGTCGTGAATAGACAAAGGCAGCTTGGATGGACACAGCCCACCCCTTGAGTGCCCTCTGGAACACGTCACAGGATCAGAGAATTGTTTGGCTTGGAGAGGCCCTCCAAGATCAGCAAGTCCAGCCCAACCCCACCATGGCCACAGGGTTCTTGAACACCTCCAGGCATGGGGACTCCACCACCTCCCAGGGCAGCCTCTGCCAATCCCTGACCGCTCTTGCAGCAAAGAAATTTTCCCTCCTCTCCAACCTAAGCCTCCCCCAGCACCATTTCAGGCCATTTGCCCCTCCTTTTATCACCTGCTCCAGGGGAGGAGAACCCAACTCCCACCTCACTGCAATGTCCTTTCAGGTTCCAATGCCTGAGGACTCTTGCAGCAAAGACATTTCAGGGGCAACCCAGAGGCAGCAGCAGCAGCGAGTCACTCACCGAAGGGTCGAGGGAGATGATTCTGACAGTGTTGTCCACCAGCCCCACAGCAAGGAAGCGAGAGCGCTGCTCCCCGGGGGCACGTTGGCCAGGCTCATGCACACCACATCAGCTGACATCTCCTTCCTCTCTGTGTACTCATTGAGCTGCCCTGACTGAAGAGAGAAGGCACAGGAGGGCTGCTAAGGAGCCAGCAGCAGGCCAAGCCAGCACCCAGCTGTCTCTCCACGCCTCCTGTTTGAAGCTTTAGTTGTTTTGTGGTTTTTCCTTCCTGACCCTTTAGTTCTTGGGATCACAGAATCCTTTGGGTTGGAAGAGAACTTTAAGATCATCCACTCCAACCAGTATCTGACTCTAGCAAAGCCTGGTGCTAAACCATGGCCCCCAGCACCACATCTCCAGGGCTTTTCGGTCCCTCCAGGGATGGGGACTCCACCACTGCCCTGGGACAGCCTGGGCCAGGCCTTCACAACCCTTTTGGGGAACAAATTGTTCCTCATGCCCAGCCTAACCTCCCCTGGCACAACTTAAGGCCATTTCCTCTTCATTCTATCCTCTGCTACCAGGGAGAAGCAGACCAACCCCCACCTGGCTCCAACCTCATATCAGGGAGTTAGAGAGCCAAAAGGTCTTCAGCCAGTTCCAGGCTTTGGCAACCCTTTTGGGGAAGAAGTTGTTCCCCATGTCCAACCTAAACATCCCCTGGCACAACTTGAGGCTGTTACCTCTCACCATATGGACCAGATGACCTCTGGAGATCCCTTTCAGCCACTTTTTCCTTGTGAGATGAGACTGACTCCCCACCTGGCTCCAGCCTCCTTTCAGAGTTGTAAAGACCAATGAGGTCTCCCCCAGGCCTCCTCTATTCCAGGCTAAACAATCCCAGTTCCCTCAGCTGCTCCTCACCAAACTTGTTCACCAGACCCTTCACCTACCTATCCTACCCCTTAGCTCCTACTGGAAGAACAAGAAGCAGGATCAATAACTAATTTCCTGTCAATTATGAGCAGTAGAGGCTTTAAATTAGCCATTAAATCATTTAACTCAGAGTCCAGCTATGCAGGGCTTTAGTCTTGCTGTTCTAAGAGGGAAGCTTCACTACAGAACCCTTTTCACAGAGTCACAGAGTGCCAGGGGCTGGAAGGGACCTCCAGAGATCATCCAGCCCAACCCCCTGCCAGAGCAGGAGCACCCACAGCAGGGCACACAGGAACACATCCAGGTGGGCCTTGAGTACCTCCAGAAAGGGAGACTCCACAGCCCCCCTGGGCAGCCTGCTCCAGGCCTCTGTCACCCTCACAGGGCAAAAAATTCTTCCTCCTCTTTCCATGGAACTTCCTCTGCCTCAGCTGCCACCACTGCCCCTTGTGCTGGCATTGGGCATCCCCCAGCAGAGCCTGGCTCCAGCCTCCGGGCACTCACCCTGCACATCTTTATCAACAGCAATGAGGTCACCCTCAGGCTCTTCCTCTGCAAGCTCCAGAGCCCTCAGCTGCCTCAGGCTCTCCTCCTAAGGCAGATGGTTCCACTGCCTTCATCATTTTTGTGGCTCTGTGCTGGACTCTCTCAAGCAGGTCCCTGAGGCCCTTCTTGACCTGAGGGGCCCAGAACTGGACACAAGATTCCAGATGCAGAGGGGGAGGAGAACCTCTCTCAACCTCCTCCCCACAGCCCTTCTAATCCCCCCAGGGTGCCCTTGGCCTTCCTGGCCACCAGAGCACATTGCAGGCTCATGGTCAACCTCCCATCCACCAGGACCCCCAGGCCCTTTTCCCCTTCACTGCTCTCCAACAGCTCAGCCCCCAACCTCTGCTGCTCCACGGGGTCGTTCTTTCCCAGGTGCAAGCCTCTCCCCTTGCCCTTGCTGAACTTCTTTCCATTTCTCCCTGCCCAACTCTCAGCCTGTCCCAAGTCTGGCTGAATGGTAGCAGAACCCTCCAGCATGCCAGCCACTGCTCCCAGTTTGGTGTCCTCAGCAAACCTGCTGGCAGGGTGACCTTTTCGGAAGGTCTGATCAAGGATCCCTCTCTGGCAGGCTCCCTCCCCTGCCCTGCTCTTCCCAGCTCCTCCAGAGCAAGCCCACCTACCGGGTCCATCTCAAAGTAAACCAGCTCTCCTCCAGTCAGGGCTATCACCACTTGTCTCTGGTTCACAGCACATTTCACAATGGTTTTCTTCCCTGGTGTCTTCCACTCATTGACTCTCTTATCCGCTCGGATGTGCCGGATCCCATCCGGATAGACCTGAAAGAACACAAGCTTGCACTGGGGCTGTGTTTACCACCCCTTCGCCGCTCCCACCCCACCGGGGCTCCCCTCACCACTCTGCTCCCACCCCACTGGTGGTTCTGACAGAGGAAAAGCCAAAGCTGAGCCTGCCAGCACTGACCCAGTGTGGCCTTCCAGTCATAGTATCAGTCAGGGTTGGAAGAGACCACAGGGATCATCTAGTTCCAACCCCCCCGCCATGGGCAGGGACACCCTACACTAGATCAGGCTGGCTAGAGCCTCATCCAGCCTGGGCTTAAACACTTCCAGGGACAGGGCCTCAACCACCTCCTCCCTGGATAACCCATTCCAGGGCTTCACCACTCTCATGGGGAAGAACTTCCTCCTCACATCTAGCCTGAATCTCCCTATTTCCAGCTTCATTCCGTTCCCCCTAGTCCTATCACTACCTGATAGCCTGAGAAGTCCCTCCCCAGCCTTCTTGTAGGCCCTCTTCAGATACTGGAAGGCCACAATGAGGTCACCTCTGAGCCTTCCCTACAAGAAAGCTGGGGAGGGACTTTTGAGGGTGTCAGGGAGGGATAGGACTGGGGGGATGGAGCAAAAGGGGGAGCTTGAGCTTGGCTGTGAGGAAGAAGTTGTTGGCCAGGAGGGTGGTGAGAGCCTGGCCCAGGTTGCCCAGGGAGGTGGTGGAAGCCTCATCCCTGGAGGGTTTTAAGGCCAGGCTGGATGTGGCTGTGAGCAACCTGCTGTGGTGTGAGGTGTCCCTGCCCCTGGCAGGGGGGTTGGAGCTGGCTGAGCCTTGAGCTCCCTTCCAGCCCTGACAATTCTATGGTTCACTATGGAACATGCTGCACCAGCATGAAGTCAGGTGGAAGCATTCACTCTACACTACACCAAGAAACTACTGAGCAGGCCCTGAAGGAGATCAGGACCATCTTCAGGTGCTCCACTTCCACCTCACAGGATATGGAAGTGGAAGGCGGAGCAAGTGCCATTCTCTGCCCACCCACACCTTTCAGCACGACACAGGAAGCACTCTAGAAACCAGGGCTGGGCAGCAAGCAGGGAGCAGAGCAGAGCCATCAGAAGTAGCTTCCCATTACCTGTACCAAAGCATCATCCCCAAGAAGGGAGCAGGACAAGGTAGGTGTTGTACCCAGGAACCCAGAGTCAGTCACTTCTTCTACAGTCTCTCCGATGGACAGCACCAGCGTGGCGTTGACGAAGGACACGATGATATAGGCATCAAATTCATCTGGTCAGGGGAGAGAGGGGGTGGGGGGGGGGGGGGGGGGGGAAAACAAGAAAGAGGGATGCTGATTCAGTAAGTGCAAGGCTTCCCCACAACACCAGCAGCCTGACAGATGTCTAGCAGTGACTCTTCAGCAGAGCTGGTAACTACATCTGCTCGTGGGACTGCACAAGTTCATTCTAGGACACGTCGTCCAAAAGCCAGCCACTGCTGGACTCCAACCAGTGCAGGACTGAGCCAGGGATCAAAAGATGATCCAGAGAAGGCTCAATCCAACAGACTCTGCATTCTAGAAAGCAAGACTCCTGCCTGCTTTCTGCAGAGACAGCATGAGGTCTAGAAGCCTCTAAGACACTTGTCCCAGAAGCCTCTAAGACACTTGTCCCAGAAGCCTCTAAGACACTTGTCCCAGCTCACAGGAGGGGCTGAACCCAGATTTAACACCCAGGCAACTCCAACAAAATGCTCTGCTCTCATCAACTGAGCACATGGAGGCCATCAGCAGAAAGTGCAGCAGAGGTGCTGCAGGCAGGATGGGGCAGGACATCTCTCTTGACGTAGCCACGCAACAGAAGGCTGCAGAGAAGGGAGAGGGAGCAGTGCAGCAGAGGAGCTCAAGGTTAGGCTGCTCTACCCCCATCCAAAAGCTTGCCACAGAATGGTTTCACTTGGAAGAGACCTTTAAGATCATCCACTCCAACCACTCTCTAACTCTACCAAGCCTGGTGCTAAACCATGGCCCTCAGCACCACATCTACACAGCTTTGATATCCCTCCAAGGAGGATGACTCAATCACTTTCCTGGGCATCATGTTCCAGGGCATGACAACCCTTTTGGGGAAGAACTTGCTCCTCACATCAAACTCTGGCACAACTGGAGGCTGGTTTTCTTCTTCTCCTATCATTTGTTCCTTGGGAGAAGAGACCAACCCCCACCTGGCTACAACCTCCTTTCAGGGAAGCTGTAGAGAGTGAGAAGGTCTCCTCTCCCTATAGCCTCCTCTTCTCCAGACTAAACAACTCCAGCTCACTCAGCTGCTCCTCACAGGACTTGTGTCCTAGACCCTCCACCAGCTTCACTGCCCTCCTCTGGGCCCACTCCAGCCCCTCAATGTCCTTCTTGGAGTGAGGGTCCCAAAACTGGACTCAGGATTTAGAGTGCAGCCTCACCAGTGCCCGGAACAGGGGGATGATCCCTGTCCTAGTCATGCTGGCCACACTATTGCTGATCCAGGCCAGGATGCTGGTGGCCTTGTTGGCCACTTGGGCACACACTGGCTCATCAACTCCAGGTCCTGTTCCACTAGGTAGCTTTCAAGTCATTCTGCCCCAAACCTTACATCCACCCAGCCACATACAGGCTGTGGGATGAGAAACACATTTTTGAGACAGAGCAAACGATGACCTTTACTTCTACTGGAGTAAGTGGCAGTATGGCAACTGCTATCTCCAGTGCTGGCTTCTCCCAAAGAGGACAGCTTAGGAGAGAGTCCAGTAACTCAGAGATGGAAAGGCTCAGGCAATCCAAATAGAGTCTGCACAGCTTGTTTGGGGATAGAGGAACAAGGGTAGGGAATGCTTCAGTTTACTGCCTGATTTCACCCTGCAAAGTGCCAGGCATCAGAAGAGGGGGAGAGGAGAGGCTCACTAAACCAGAACAAGAGCAGCAGAAACAATGAAACCTGTTGTGGGAAAGAGCCAGGAACCTCAGTGGAGAAAGGAGATTGCTTCAGAGAAGCAACTCCCCTGCTGCTGCTGTCATGCAAGTGCTGTTACTTAAAAGGCACACAAAAAATCCCCCCTTTCACCCAACTCAACCCAAAGCTCAGGCTTAGGGAAGAAAAATTAGTGGAGGTGAAGGTGTAAGAGAGGCCTTGAGTAGTGTTTCTCCACCATGCTAGGAGGCATGGAGAAGCATCTAACTGTATACAAAGGAAGAGAGCAGAAGTCTCCTGGTGACAGGTTGGACTTGATGATCTTTGAGGTCTCTTCCAACCTTGGTGATTCTGTGAATACAGGGTCCCAGGCAGCAGCTTCAAGAGACTGCCTGGGGTTAAGTGAAAGAAATGCTTCAGGAGCTGACCCTTCTTCTCACCCACCCTGTTCAGAGGGAGGTGCTGCCAGACCTGCTGTGTCACGTTTGTAACAGAAAGCCCTTACACACAGCTCAAAATATGCAAGTGGGAAAAGAACCCCAACAAAACAGCATTCTTCTCTCCAACATCTGGTCTACAGAACACAGCTCAGATCAAACTGAAGAGGCTTTGTGTCATTCGAGCAACTCCAGCAGCGGACCTGTGGCCATCGGCGCTGCTGCTGCTCTCCAGTCAGCGGTCACAGCCTGCAGCCTCCAACACGTGCTCCTGACCTCCACAGAGAGGACAGGGTCCCCCTGGGGGAATGGAACAAGAAGAACTGAACCTGTGCACAGCATTGGTTTGGTTGAAAAGGCCTATGAGAATGGCAAGCCCAACCATTATCCAGCTCTGCCTGGTCTGGTGCTAAGCCATAGCCCTCAGCACCACAGCTCTGAAACACCTCCAGGGATGGGGGTTCAACCACTTCCCTGGCTAGCCTGGTCCAACGCTTGGGAACCCCTTCAGAGAAGTTGTTTCTTCTAATGTCCAATCTAAACCTCCCCTGGTGCAATTTGAGGCCATTTCCTCTTGTCTCACCATTTGCTCCTTGAGAGCAGACCCCTACTTCACCCCAACCTCCTTTCAGGGAGCTGCAGAGAGCAATGAGGTCTCCCCTCAGCCTCCTCATCTCCAGGCTGAGCAGCCCCAGGCCCCCCAGCTGCTCTTCCCCAGCCCTGTTCTCCAGACCCTTCTCCAGCTTTGTTGCCCTTCTCTGGACCTGCTCCAGCCTCTCCATGCCCTTCTGGGAGTGAGGGCCCCAAAAGAGACCCCAGCATTGAAACCCATCAGTAACACCAATTATCCTAAAGACTTGGCTCAGCACAACACCTTCTCAGGAGAGAAGGAGAGCTCAGCAGGACCTGCAAGGTGACACACTGGACATTTCCTCCACTGAACAGCAGGAAGCTTCTCCTAGGAAGCTGCAGCAACTTTTCAACCCCAGGAACCAACCAGGATTCCTCGACTGTTTCAAAGGGAGATTCTAACAGCTCACAGGAGAGGTATTTGGTTCAGAAATATCTTGCAGACAGGATGTTCTCCAAATTCCATTTCAAAGGGCACTGCTGCTTTCCAAACTTCTGGAGTGCAGCAGCCTTCCTCCCTGGGGGGTTGTCATTCTCATGATAAAGCACCACCAGGTCCCAGCTGGAGGCTTAGCCAATGTGAGGGACCGTTTGAAGCAACCATTTGCTGGTGGATGAGAAGCTGGACCCGAGCCAACAGCGTGAGCCTGCAGCCCAGAGGGCCAATGGCATCCCAGGCTGCACCAAAAGCAGATAGAGAGAGGGGATTCTGCCTCTCTGCTCTGCTTCTGCTGTGGTGAGACCTCACCTGGAGTCTACCTCTGGAGCCCTCCACACAGGAAGGACATGGACCTGATGGAACAGGTCCAGAAGGGGGCTGCAAAACCGCTCAGGGGGTTGGAGCACCTCTGCTACGAGGACAGGCTGAGGGAGCTGGGGGTGTTCAGCCTGAGAAGGCTCCAAGAAGACCTCAGAGCAGCCTTCCAGTACCTGAAGAGGGCTACAAGAAGGCTGCAGAGGGGCTGTTTCCAAAGGCCTGCAGTGACAGGACCAGGGGCAACGGTTTGAAATGAGAGAAGATTTAAATTGGATGTCAGGAGGAAGTTCTGCACTGTGAGGGTGGTGGAACCCTGGAACAGGTTGCCCAGGGAGGTGGTTGAGGCCCCAGCCCTGGAGACATTCAGAGTCAGGCTCAGCAAGGCTCTGGGCAACCTGATCTAGTGGGGAATGTCCCTGCAGACTGCAGGGGGTTGGACTGGATGACCTTAGGGGTCCCTTCCAACTCAAACTATTCCATGATGGAGAGCTGGACAAAGAACCCCCATTTGAAAGCAAACCAAGATTCCCCGAGTCCTACTCTCAAGGAAAGCTCACTCCTACCCCTTCATATCCTTTCTCTTCCCTGGCTTTAATCACACCAGAGCATGCCTGGAAGTCTGTGTCAAACCCAGGGACAAGTGCATTTCTGCTTCGGGTCCAGGGGTGCTGCTTTTAGTGCCTCCCTGCTGGAGCTTCGGAGAGAATAGGTTTGATTTACCAGAATTAAGCTGGTGAACAAAAGACACATTCAGCCAGCTTCCAACAGCACAATTTGGGGTTAGAAAAACCCCAGCAGCCCAGCTGAAACGAGGAGGGCCAAGGAAAAAAAATCCCCTGGGGCACCCCAAGGAGTAGCCTCAGTTAGGAGAAACGATTTTCATATGAAAAGATCTCTCCTTAGCTCTTGCAGCAGCCCAAGCACAACCATCAGGCCGCTCAAGTTTTGAACAGGCAGGCATTTTGCCTGCAGGCACAGGCCTTCAGAGATGGTTATTAAGCTTCTAATTGCTCCAGTCAGCTCCTTTCAGCCAGAGGAGACCGGTCCAAAGGCTCTGAGGAACCACAGCTGGGACTCATCCTGCTGCAAGCCTGCTGCAGCTTCACCCCCACGTCACAACCAGTTACGAAAGCAGCCCAGCTCAGGCCCTGAACTCTGTGCTACTGTCCTCCTTGGTATCCATCATGGATTCACTGCCACTCAGCCCAGGAGAATTCCACTCTTCTGGGCCCCTCCATGCCTGACAGAGGTCTCTCATGCTCCACAGCACCTGAACTTGCACCGATAAAAGCAGTCTCCAGCAGCTCAGAGGAGTTCAGCGAGCAGGCAGATGGAGCAGTGACTAAGCTGAGGATTATTCTCACTTCAAAGACACTGGTGGGATGACAGCACCAGTAATTCCCTGGGCTTCTGCTTTACTACTGCAGGGAGGTCTGCAGCTGTGACTCACTGCACAGCTTTTGGGGCAAGAGTGCCAGGTAGGGAAGCAGGCTCCTTGCTCTCAGCTCAGGGCTGGCTCCCCAGCAGGGCATGGAGCCAGGTGCTGAAAGGCCACCAGAAGGTCTCCTGCTCTTCCCCCAGCTGAGCAACCCCAACTCTCTCAGCCTGGCCTCACAGCAGAGGGCATCCAGCCCTCCCAACATTGCTGTGGCCTCCTCTGGCCCTGTTCCAAGAGGTCCCTGTCTGTGCTGTGCTGAGGACTCCAGAGCTGGCCCCAGCACTTCGGGGGGGGGTCTCAGCAGAGCAGAACAGAGGGGCAGAAGCCCCTCTATTGACCTGCTGTCCACATGTCCTGAAGCTGTGACTATGTGCAGTCACATTCTTCAGCCAGAACACCCTATCAGAACTGGGAATGGGAGTTGCTTTCTACCCCTCAGCTACCAAAGCACAAAGGCAACAACCCCAGAATCCCAACATGGTAGGGGTTGGAAGGGACCACTGGAGATCATCCAGTGCAACCCCTCTGCTAAAGCAGGGGCACCCCACGACTTGCCCAGCATCACAATGGCCAGGTGGGGCTGGAATCTCTCCAGAGGAGTCTCCACAAGCTCTCTGAGCAGCCTGCTCCAGCAGCACCCTCACAACAAAGAAGTTTTTCCCTCCAGCTACACAACAGCTGCCAGAATTCAGGGAGTGAAAAGCTCAGCGTGAACAACAACACAACAGCCCCACGACCTGGGGACTCTGTGGTTTAACCTGTGGGATGGCAGAGTAGCCCCTAGCAGTAGGTACACACCTGTGGGGATCAGCACCTCCACCACCAGCCACCTGTGGAAAAAAAAAAAAAGGCTTGGTATTGGTAGTGAGTATCACCACGTACCAGCCAAGGTTAGTATCTGCTTTGGGGAGCTGCAAACCTCCACGTGTCCTAGAGAGGCCTCCCAGCACACCAAATGCTGCCACATCCAGGCAGTTTTGACATTGCAAATGGACACCCCAAAACCCAGCACTTGGGGGGGCAGCAGCAGTTTTGATGGGTCTTGAATGGTGCTTGAAGAAGTTCTGCTTAATACCCCCTCCAAATGGCTTCTGAACTCGAGAGAGTTGTAGGTCAGGGGATTGCTTTCACAGAGCTGTGGGACTACAAGAAGTCAACACAGCTGACAGCAGCTACAGACTGCAGCCTTTCTGGAATCAGGGAGGAAATCTTCATGCTGGAACCAGGACAATTTGGGAGGAGGGAAGAAAAAAGAGGAGGCAGTGAGATGGGTCTGTGTGATGGAGGTGAGCAACAGGCCTCCAGCTCCTGAAAAAGTCGAAGTTATCCCTTTGAGCCCCAAGAGAAAAGGCGGTGTCAGAAGCCTCCATCTCTCAGCAGGAACAAATGTCACCAACTCCTTTGCTCATCCCTTCTGGAAAAGGTTTGTCTCTAAAACTGGAATGCCTCTTGGAAGCAGAGAGCTTATTTTTGGTAGGAAGTGTGGAAGCTCTTTCCTTCTGACCCCTTTCTCCCCCCCAACCCCCCACCCCGGGGGAACATGAAGGCACTTTATGCTCAAAGCTCCTCCCATGCTGTGCAGCCTCAGAACACGAGCATGGGAATTGACAGCAGGTTTCCCCCATGGCAAGGAAACTCCCACAGGGTTACTGGGAAAAAGCTGCTCTGAGAGTGCTTCAACACAAGACACCACATCCACACAGCAGGTTGAGGAGCTGGGCATTTCTGCATCCAGTGCATAAACCTACAGCAAGTCTTGATGAGGTTTATCCAAAGCCCTGCCTTGGAAAAGCATCCCTGAGACTGTCAGCAGCCAGAACAGATTCCTTTGGTGCTTTATAGGTGTTTCTGAGGAACTCTGCTCTTGCTCTCAAGAATAAAAAAGCAGGACAAGGGATTACATTTCTTTGTGTTTTAGTAAGGCAGCCTCCTTATTTCAGAGCAGGACCAAAAGAAGAAAAAACAACCAAAAAACCTAACCCAACCCCAACCCCAACTCCACACACGTTCTGCCAACTCCCAACCCTGACCTTCCTGGAATCATCATCAGCATTCTCCACGCTGCTGGGTGTTTGAAGAGGGAGTGTGTCCCAGCCCAAACACTGTTTTCCTTGCAGATATGCAGAGAGGGAAGTCATAAAATAGAGCCACTGTGGCTGAGTTATCTTCCCTGTTCTGTCATTTGCATCCTACCCTCTCACAAAGAGCTGAGAACTGCGGCTGCCAACAGGCACGTGAAGAGCGAGCAGGCTCCCACGGAAAGCACGGCCCTGGGCTCCTGAGGTCAGAGCTACAGCTTGTGGGAAAGCAGGAGGAGGAGGAGGTGAGCAGCCTCAGGCTGCAAAGCCCCAGCTGAAGCAGCAGGCTGAGGTGATGGGTGCAGCTGAAGGCAGCGGGGGGACAACTCCAAGGGACCAAAAAGGTGGCTCAGAAGTACCGAGAGCTCCTTGCCGATTCCAAACGCAGCCTTTGGGGAGGGCACACAACCAGCATGCAGCAGCAGCACCTTTCCCTACCTCCTTGCACAGAAAAACCAAAGCCAACCACACCAGAGCTCTGTGGTTTAGGAAAAGGCTGCATACCTTCAACATGCCTCCTGACAGTCCATACAGCGTTGGGGTTCCCAGGCAGCTCCGAGACAGCCATTTCAGAGACCTAGAGAGTAAACAGGAAGAAGGTTCTTCAGCAAACACAGCTGGAGGCTTCTCCAAACATGCAGCAGTTTTTAAGCTGTCCCTCTAATGGGCAGGAAAAGTCAGTGCTGGGAGCAGTGCTGTTCAACACCTGTGTCAGTGACAGGAGACAGCGGGACTGAGGCTCCCTCAGCAAGCCTGCAGGGGACACCAGGCTGTGTGGTGGGGTTGGGGGGCTGGAGGGAAGGGATCCGTCCGGGGAGACCCGGGCGGGCTGCAGAGGTGGGCCCAAGCCAACCTCATGAAGTTCAACAAGGCCAAGGGCAAGGTCCTGCAGCTGGGTCAGGGGCAATCCCAAGCACAAATCTGGGTGAGGTGTGGCTCCAGAGCAGCCTGGAGGAGAAGGCCTTGGGGGGTCTCAGCTGGTGACAAACTCTCCAGGAGCCAGCAACGGTCAGTGGCAGCCCAGCAGGCAGCTGTGTGCTGGGCTGCATCCAGAGCAGGGAGAGCAGCAGCACAGGGAGGGGATTCTGCCCCTCTGCAGCACTGCCTCCAGTCCTGGTGCCCTCAGTGTAATAGGGATATGGATCTGCAGGAGAGGGTCCAGAGGAGGCCACCAAAACGATCAGAGGGCAGGAGAAACATCCCTATGAGGACAGGCTGAGAGAGTTGGGGCTGTTCAGCCTGGAAAAGAGAAGGCTCCAGAGAGAGCTTAGAGCAGCCCAGCTCCTACCTGAAGGAGGCTCCAGAAGAGCTGGGGAAGGACTTTTGACAAGGGCTTGCAGTGACAGGATGAAAGGCAATGGCTTTAAGCTGGAAGAGGGGAGACTGAGACTGGAGATGAGGAAGAAATTCTTTAGAGTGAGAGTGGGGAGACACTGGCACAGGTTGCCCAGGGAGGTAGTGGCTGCCCCCTCCCTGGAGGCGTTCAGTGCCAGGTTGGATGAAGCCTTGAGCAGCCTGGGCTGGTGGGAGGTGTCCCTGCCCATGGCAGGGGGTTGGAACTGGATGAGCTTTAAGGTCCCTTCCAGCCTATACATCCATGAATTCACAGTTGTGATGCTCTCTCTCTCCCCATGCCAGATGCAGAAGGCATTCAGCAATGACACAGCAATGTTGGGAGCTCTGAGTGAGGAGCTTGAAAACAAGGTCACCCCTCCTGCCTCCAGCACAGAGATCAGCAGCTGGCAGACACTGGGAACGTTCCAGCTCAATGCACTCAGCTACCAGAACAGACAAAAGGCAGGTGGCTGGAGTCAACTGAACAAAAAGGCTTGGAGAGTGCCAGAGTCAACAGTTCAACCCTTCTGTTTCCAAGCCCAGAGAGAGCTGTCTCCAGGCAATGGCAAAAGGAGAATCTCTTCATTTCAGCACCCTCGTTGCAAGGGTCTCCTCCCACTGTCCTCACCTCTCAAGCTCTCCTGAAGTGCTGGAAGGCTGTGATGTCATTTAGTGAGACATGAACAGACTGGAGAGTTGAAAGGGACTTCATGAAGTTCAACAAGGAAGTGCAGGGAGGAATAAGCCCCTGCAGCAGTACAAGTGAGGGATTGAGCTGCTGGAAGGCAGCTCCATGGAGAAGGACCTGGGAGTGCTGGGGGACAAGCTCCCCACAAACCAGTTATGTGCCCTTGTGGCCACGAAGGCCAGTGGTCTCCAGTGAAGCCTGCAGGTCAAGGGAGGGTCTCCTCTCCCTCTACTCTGCCCTACTAAGGCCACATCTGCTGTAATGGGTCCAGTCCTTCCAACCTCCCCAGCTCAAGACAGGGAATTACTGGATAGAATCCAGCAGAGGCTGCAAAGCTGCTGCAGGGCCTGGAACAGCTCTGTGAGGCCATGGGGCTGTTGAGCCTAGAGAAGAGCAGCTCCAGAGGGGATCTGAGCAATGCCCAGCAAGAGCTAAAGGACCTGTGGGAGGCAAGAAGCTGGCCCCAGACTCTTGTCAGTGGTGCCCAGGGACAACACAAGGGGCAATGGGCACAAACTGGAAGCCAGGAGGAGAAACTTATTTGGTGTGAGGGTGCTGGAGGCCTGGAGCAGGCTGCCAAGAGAGGTTGTGAAGTCTCCTTCTCTAGAGAGATTCCACTTCCCCACTGGCCACTGTGCTCCTGGGCAAGCTGCTGTGGGTGCCCCTGCTTTAGCAAGGGGGTTGGACTGCAATAATTCCCAACCCCCACCACATTGTGACTCTGAATTCTTACCTCCAGTCCATGCCTTAGAACCCTCAGGGATGACCGTGGCCCCCGACCACAAGCCACATAGAGCTGGGGTGTGTCTTCATTGGCCAGATCAGCAATCTGCATGGAGAAAGAAGGGTCAGAAGGTCCTTCACAGGAAGACAAACCCAAACCAAGCTGCATGTGCCACACTGCTGCTCTGAGAATGCACCTTTCAGACCCTGCAAGCGGGGAAGATGCCACAGGGCGACCCTCTGCTGCCACGAAATGCTGCCCAGTTTTAAGCTAAACTCACTGCAGAGAAGTGGGCAGAGGGGCTGAGGATGGGCAGAGGAACAGCAGAGGTCTGTGTCCAGATACATACTCATTACCACAAAAAAACAAAGTAATCAAAGGCTGCCAGGCCAGGTAGGTGTCTGAGAATTCAGCAGAGTTGTTTTAATCCCCAGGCATTTAGAAGAGAGCAGTTATCTCTGGAAGCTGAAGAGAATGCAGCTTTGGTGACTCCACTTTTGAGACCCAACAATCCAGGTAAAAAGCAAGGAAAGCAAAAGCAAAGATGTATCTGTGATCAGCTGCCCTGCACAGGAGAGAGAAATGATGTGGAGAATGAGAGCCTGCTGATGGCAACAAACCTGACAGCACAGAATGGGAGATAAGCTGTCCAGCTCATCCACCAGCACCAGGTTCTTCAGAGGTCGTGGCTGGAAGAAGAAGGTATCTCCTTCCTCCAGAGGCATGGCAGAAGAGAACTCTGGCTCCTCATCATCATCACCCAGGTGAGCTATCTGGTACAGGTAACTTGAGACAGAAAGAGAGAGCAAGAGCATGGTGAGTGCAAAGCTTGTGTGGACTCCTCCAAGGAAGGCTCAGCCAGACAGCCAGGCAGAGGGGAGGAGAGGAACCCTGCCCTGTGTATCACAGCAATTAGCATCTAAGGTCTTCTGGGAGACCTCAGAGCGGCATTTCAATACCTGAAGGGGACCTACAGGAAGGCTGGGGAGGGAGTGTTCAGAAGGGCTTGCAGTGATAGGATGAGGGGCAGTGGTTTGAAACTGGAGCAGGGTAGATTTAGGTTGGACATCAGGAGGAAGTTCTTTGGTAGGAGGGTGGTGGAACACTGGAACAGGTTGCCCAGGGAGGTGGTTGAGGCCCCAACCCTGGAGACATTCAAGGTTAAATTTGATGGGGCCCTGAGCAACTTTATCTAGCTGGAGATGTCCCTGCTAACTGCCAGGGGGTTGGAACCAGATGAGCTTTGAGGGTCCTTTCCAACCTGATGCCTTGTGCGATAAAATGGTTCAAGGGAATCAGAGGCCTGCAACAACAACAACAAACCCAACACAAAACCCTCACCACAACCTCCCCCTCCAAAACCTCTCCTTTGCAGCTACCACTGATAAAACATCCCAGGGTTTCAGCATTTTCTCTCTTTACCCTGGAGCCTCCCAGCTCTTCTGTTAGAGCCAAAGCACCAACTGACAGCTGAGGCCAAGATTAAGGCCAACAGCTAAAAAGGGCCACTCCAGTTATATGTTTCAGTGGAACACTGTCACCCCACTTTGTAATCACATTCCCTACAGCATCTTATGAGCCCAAACACTACAAAAGAGAGGCTAAGATTCAGAGAAAGAAACAAAGAGACAAAAAGCAAAGCAGAAAGGGAGGCTGATTTACTTCCTGGTTTAGTAGAGCTGCCACGAAGGTGGCTTCCTCCAGAGCTTGGTCTATGCACCACAGTCCAAATCCACCTCAGTCAAACCAGCTGGAGCTCCCTCAGCTGGCCGACTGCGGAGTAAGGGAAGGGTGTACAATTCCAGTGCTGGAATGGCTTGGGTTGGAAGAGACCTGAGAGATCATCCAGTTCCAACCCCCCTGCCCATGGCAGGGATACCTCCCACCAGCCCAGGCTGCTCAAGGCCTCATCCAGCCTGGCCTGAAACACCTCCAGGGAAGGGGCAGCCACAACCTCCCTGGGCAACCTGTGCCAGTGTCTCCCCACCCTCACTGCCAGCAATTTCTTCCTCAGCTCTAGTCTCAATCTCCCCTCTTCCAGCTCAAAGTCGTTGTTCCTCATCCTGTGACTCTCAAGCCTTATCAAAAGTCCCTCCCTGAAGCCCCTTTGGGTCCTGGAAGGCTGCTCTAAGATCTCCCTGGAGCCTTCTCCATGCTGAACAGCCCCAACCAACTTTCTCAGCCTGTCCCCACAGGAGAGCTTCTCCAGCCTTCTAATCATCTTTGTGGCCTCCTCTGGATCTGCTCCAGCAGCTCCATGCCCCTGTTATGGTGCTGGGGGCCCCAGAACTAGACCTCTGAACCTCCTGCCATCACTGAAGGTGTGCAGTCTTCTGTGAGTCTTTAAGAATGTTTTACAACCCCAAACAAGGATTGAGAATGCCCTCAAGTATCCATGCATCAAAGAAAGGACCAAAGCTACTGACAAGAAAAGAATTACAGCACTGTTTGGCTTGGAAAGGACCTTTAGAAGCCATCTAGCTCAACTCCCCTGTCTGCAGGGACATCTGCAACCCACAGCAGGTTACTCAAGAGCCCCAAACAACCTGACCTGGAATGGTTCCAGGGATGGGGCACCTGCCACCTCTCTGGGCAACCTGGGCCAGGCTCTCCCCACTCTCAGTGTCAAACATTTCCTCCTCCTCTCCACTCTGAATCTCCCTCTTTTAGCTGAAGCCATCACTCCTTGGCCTGTCACAAGAGCCCCTCCTCAAAAGCCTGTCCTCAAACAGACCCCATCTACTTTTGAGTGGGCCATAACACACTGAAGTTCAATGAAAACTATCACACTCATTAAAAGAGAGCTCATCTGGATCTGTGATGGGCTCTGTATGAACTGGAAGTGCTCAGCTCTTCCAAAACCTGCTAGAAACCCATGGAATCTTTCTAGAGATTCATAGAATTGTCAGGGTTGGAAGGGACCTCAAGGCTCATCCAGTTCCACCCCCCTGCCATGGGTAGGGACACCTCACATTAGAGCAGGTTGCTCACAGCCACATGCAGCCTGGCCTTAAAACCCCCCAGGGATGAGGAGGCTTCCAGCACATCCCTGGGCAACCTGCACTGCAGTATCACATCTGGGTTCAAACAACAAGAGAATTCCCCTATTCCATCACAGTCCAAACCCACTTGTTCTGCTCAAGCCACATAAACAGCATTAATGTGCCTGTTAAAACAGAGCTTTTGTATTTACACCTCCAGTAAGTTCAAGGGGCCATTTGCAGTTTCCCTTTTAAGTGGTGGTGGGGGAGAGGGAAATGCTGATGGTAAAATTGGTTTTGTCTTTGTTTTTTGGGTTTGTTTTTTTTTTTTTTACTCACTGGTTTCCAAACTCAGATGCCACAAAGAGAAAGCCTGTCTTCAGCACACACATGGCAGCAGCCACAGGAACGGTGTCAAAGTACTTCAGTCGAATCTCTGTCACCTGAAAGCAGAGGGAGATGTGACCATGCAGGTGGAGTACCTCAGCTGGACATAGCATTGAACACTTTGGGTTGGAAAGGAACCTTAATGACCATCTAGTTCCAACCCCCCTCAGGTTGCTCAAGGCCTCACCCAACCTGGCTTTGAGCAATTCCAGGCTTGGGGCCACCACCACTTCTCTTGGCAACCTGTTCCGCTGTCTCAGCATCCTCATGGGGAAGAATTTCCTCCTGATGTCTAATTCAAATTGCACTTCCTCCAGACTGAAGGCCTTTGTAAAAAGCCCCTTTCAGGCTCTCCTGGAGCCCCCTTTAATCACTGAAAGGCCACCAGCAGGTGACCCTGGAGCCTTCACTTCTCCAGGCTGAACAACCCCAACTCTCTCAGCCTGGCCTCCCAGGAGAGGGCTTCCAGCCCTCCCAGCACTGCTGCGGCCTCCCTTGGCCCCACTCCAATAGGTCCATGTCTGTGCTGAGGACTCCAGAGCTGCCCCAGCACTTCAGGGGAGGTCTCAACAGAGCACAGCAGAGGGGCAGAGTCCCCTCCCTGCCCCTGCTGCCCACACTGCTGGGGATCAGCCCAGGACACAGCTGGGGCTGGGTTAGCAGCGCTTGGTGCTGTCTCATCCCCAGCTTTTCACCCTCCAGCACCCCCAAGTTCTTGGCTGCAGGGCTGCTCTCCAGCTCCATCACATCTCTGATTTAGTAACCAAAAAAAGCTGCCTAGACATCCTCTCCAAAGACAGGAAGCTGGAGAATGGACCAGGCTGAATCACAGCAGCAGCGTGGGGCAGCAGGTGGTTAATCACAAAAGCCAGAGGACTGAACACAGAAGTCAGGCTGCCTGCTGTACTCTCAGACTTTCTGGCTTTGGTAGCCCTGAGTCAGTGTAAAACAACACTGAGCAGCTGCAGAAATAGCAAGCTGTCTGAAAAAGACAGGTGATACCTGCTGCACTGACCACCAGCTACTCCCCACCACCTGAGCAAGCTTCTACGTACAGCAGAGCTGCTCCTGAACGATCAAAACCAATCCTCATCATCCAAGTACCATCCTTCTGAGCTTCCCAGGGCTGACATCCCCAGCTCAGGAGAGACAGGGAACTACTGGGGAGAGTCCAGTAGAGGCTACAAAGATTGCTGAGGGGTGTGGAGCAGCTCTGTGAAGAGCAAAGGCTGAGAGCCCTGGGGCGACTGAGCCTGGAGAAGAGCAGCCCCAGAGGGCTTCTGAGCAATGCTCAGCAAGAGCTGAAGGACCTGTGGGGGGCAAGAGGCTGGGGCCAGGCTCTGCTCAGCGGTGCCCAGGGACAAGACAAGGGGCAGAAGGCACCCAGGAAGTTCCAACTGACCAGGAGGAGAACCTTGTTTGGTGTTAGGGTGCTGGAGGCCTGGAGCAGGCTGCCCAGAGTGGTTTTGGAGCCTCCTTGTGTGGAGAACTTCCAAACCCCTCCTGGCCACTGTGCTCCTGGGCAAACTGCTGTGGGTGCCCTGCTGGAGCAGGGGGGTTGGGACTGGGTGATCTCCAGAGGTCCCTGGAGGGGATTCTGAGACTGTGTAATCTTAAAACCACTTAGAAGATGCTAAACAGCAACTCCTTGTACCAAATCTGACATGCAGACAAAGAAGGAAGTAAAATTCAACCTTTACTCAGAAACTCCCAACTGATTCACTGCATCAGAGAGCTTTTCCCTGCAGAGTACCAGGACAGGTAGCAGGAAGCCACCTCCAGCCTGTAATTTCAACTCATGGGGCAGCTGTACCAAGCTGGCTACCTCAGCTTGCAAAAAAGATTGATTGCAGCATGTCAATTAAGAGATTAATAGAGAGCAGCCTGTGATCAAGAGATACTAAATCAAGACTCCCTCTGAAACTCCCTGAATAGAGGCTGGAGCCAGGTGGGGGTTGGTCTCTTCTCCCTAGTCTCAAGTGATAGAAGGAGAGGAAATGGCCTGACATTGTGTCAGGGGAGGGTTAGGCTGGACATCAGGGAAAAATGTCTTGACTGCAGGAGTGGGTCAGGGATTGGCACATGCTGCCCAGGGAGGTGGTGGAGTCCCCATGCCTGGAAGGGTTCAGGAAGTGTGTGGCCATGGCACTCGGGGCCATGGTGGGGCTGGGTTGATCTCAGAGGGCTTTTCCAACCCAAACCATTCTCTTGAGTCTAAATTCCACACAAGTAGTTTCCTGGAGCAGGGTCACAGACCACACTTCAGGTCTTCTGAAGAAAGGACTACCTGGAGAACAGGTAAACCATGCCTAAGTGTGTCTGCAGCATGATTCTCACAGGGTTTTGCAAGCACTGTGTGATGCCTGGATGAGTCAGCAGCAGTTACAACTGTGAGTATTAACAACTGTGTGTATCCCAAACCACATCCAGCTGAGGCCATCCCACAGCTAAAACCACAACATCAAATATTTACCCCTTCAGGGAATCAAACCCTGAGGTCTCCCCTCAATGCATCCTTCTGTTGTCCTTCACATGATGCTTACCATGTCCTCATCAGTCTCCAGAGTGATTTTGAAGATGTCTCCCTGCTCTGTCTGGGCCAGGAAGAAGAACATGGACTTGGTCTTGTGTGTGGCAGAGCAGACAAAAATCATTCCTCTCTCTGGGTCATCCAAGTCATTCTGAAAGGAAAGAGAGTGGCCATCACTGGTGGAACAACCCGAGGAGTGCAGATGTGGTTTCACTGACTGAAGTATCTCCATTTCAGAGGTACCTTAAGAGCTGGCAGCATGTGAGGAGGCTTTCAACACACAGCACATCCCTTCTGTTACACCCATAGTTACCCTTAGCACCCCTCTGCCCCAGAAAGAAAGATGCTTCAAGGACACTGTGCCCAAAGCCATCCCTCTTTCCATCTCTTTTTGCTCTCCTCCCCAGACAACTCAAAGCCAAACCAGGAGGAAAGGGCTGCAAACCATCCCCACACAGCTGGTTTTGAGCACCTGAACCTTGGCAGATGTTCAAACCTCTGTGAAATCCCACAGCCTGCAAGACCAAAGGAGGAGGCAGCATCCTTAACTGCAACAGAGCAGCTGTTGAATTCATCTAGGTACAGGATGGTGACCACAACTCAAGTGAGACAACCTACACACCAAGAGTGCTGCCACTGTGGTGCCTGATCAGAGTATTTGGAGTATCTCCAGCATCAATCTCAGAGAAGAGACATGAACTATGCTCATCACTTCAGGCTATGCCCAGCTCCACCTGCCCATGCAGCCAGGAGGGTAGATGATCAGTGAATGCTAGGGGTTGGAAAGGACCCTGCCAAGGCAGGTTGCACCTAGAGGTGGTCACACAGGAACATGGCCAGGTGGGTTTCTGAATGTCTCCAGAGATGGAGACTCCACCACCTGTTTGAGCATCCTGCTCCAGTGCTCCATCACCCTTAAAGGAGTTCTCTTCATGTTTAAATGGAACTTCTTATGCTCCACACTTTCAACTCCTTTTTTCCTTCTCACTTTAAAACCTCCCTGATGCCTTCAACCTTGCAAAGCTCACACCAAGGATCCACTTAGCACTTTAAGACTCTCCAAATTCTCACCCTTCTCCTGGGAATGGGGCATCTGATATCAGGCTGGTCACCAAAGTTCTTGTAAGTAATGTAGTTCTCAGAACAGATCAGCACCCCACTAGGTCCATCAGAACCACCAGGAACTGAAACACAGAAAAGAACTATTATGGGAAAATCCCTTACCACAGACCTTACTGCCTGAAGGACACCTCTTGGTTTTCTTCAAAGCAACAGTTTCCATCACTCTTCACACACAAACCTGCTCTTATTAAATGGAGACACAAAAGGCTGGAGCACAGCTGCCTGCATCAGGGTGAGAACAGAGCACCCACCAACCACAGCTTCTTGCCTACTTCCAGGTGTGAAGCACCACTGATTACTGGACCCTAGGGTCAATTAGTTTACACCAATGGCTCAGACCACCACTGAAACAACTCCTGAAGGAGATTATTCTGTTTCCATGGGGAACAGGAAGCAAGCAGATCCAAGGGAAAATGGCCAGTACCTGTGATAAGGAAGTTGCCATGCTCTTCCAAGGGCTCACTGTACTTCCTAACAACATGGTTCAAGCCCAGGTCCAACTCATAAAAAGTCAAAGTCTGCTGTGTGTTGGCTGCTGCTTCTCCTGTTGGATCATTGTCTGCTTCCTGCAACAGAAGACATGAAGGTCCTTCAGGAAAGGTATGGTGAAGGAGAAGCAAAAGATGGCACATGGGGAAACTGTGTTGAGTAACACTAGAATGAAGTCCAAAACATAATTTGCTGGAAGATGCACATAAAAAGGTTCAGAGGAAGAAAAAGAGACACTTTTGGACAGCAAGAATTTGAGAACCACCAAGGGAGAAGCAGCCAACATTCCCCCACCTCCTCAGACAGACGAAGGACAGAAGAACACGAAGCTCCCACAGCAGAGGGAGATCAAGTTTTTCCTCACCTCATAATCCATCTCCAGACAAGCAAACATTGGGTTTTCAAATCCCACATCAACTCCCACCACGTGGTAAACCAAGGTGTTGGCCTTGTGGGCTTCCAGTGGGGAGGAAATGGTGAGGCGAGCAGCAGCATCCCTGTTGAGGATGTACACCAGCTTCTGCTTTTCAATGGCACCTGCAAGCAAAGGACAGCACCACCTCAAGACCAACCCTGATCCCACCTGCACTCCAAGGCAGACAGGTAACTCAGGAAGAGGACCACAGAAACATTCCACCTCAGCATGAATCACAGAATCAACAGGGTTGGAAGAGCCCTCAAGGATCATCAAGTCCAACCTGTCACCCAACACCTCCTGACTACTAAACCCTGGCACCAAGTGCCACATCCAATCCCCTCTTGAACACCTCCAGGGATGGGGACTCCACCACCTCCCTGGGCAGCACAGCCCCAGGGCCAATCTCTCTTGCTGGGAAGAACTTCTTCCTAACATCCAGCCTGAACCTCCCCTGGTGCAGCTTGAGACTGTGGCCTCTTGTTCTGGGGCTGGGGGCCTGGCAGAAGAGACCAACCCCCACCTGGCTACAACCTCCCTGCAGGGAGTTGGAGAGAGCAATGAGGTCTCCCCTGAGCCTCCTCTTCTCCAGGCTAAGCAAGCCCAGCTCCCTCAGCCTCTCCTCACAGGGCTGTGCTCCAGACCCCTCCCCAGCTTTCTTGCCCTTCTCTGGACATGTTCAAATGTCTCAATATCCTTCTTAAATTGAGGGGCCCAGAACTGGACACAGGGCTCAAGGTGTAGCCTAACCAGTGCTGAGTACAGGGGCACAATGACTTCCCTGAAACATCTTTGGTGTGAGGCTGCTGGAGGCCTGGAGCAGGCTGCCCAGAGAGGTTGTGGAGTCTCCTTCTCTGGAGAGATTCCAACCCCTCCCTGGCCATTGTGATCCTGGGCAAGCTGCTGTGGGTGCCCTGCTTTACCAGGGGGTTGGACTGGATGATCCCTAGAGGTCCCTTCCAGCCTCTACCACACTGGGATTTCATTTAGTTTGAACAAAACCATTATCAAATCCAGCAGTTCAGTGCCAGTATTATTTCTGCTGAAGCTCACCACTGGTATTTAGCTCCATGCCTCAATTAACTTTGAGTGTCTCATTCATGAATGTTTCAGGCCACAAGCACAAGGACAGCTCAAGCTCTTTAAAGCCAAAGATCACCCCTTTGGCTACAACCATCCTGCCTGATGATCAGCCAACAACAGCTAGAGGCAGATCTACTTCCACCACATGAGTTGACAGACTGCAGGGAAGCAAACAGAGACTAAAAGCACAGTCAGATCTTCCACCACTGAAAGCCTTTAAGATCATCCAGTCCAACCATTGACCCAGCATCCCCAAGTCACCACTAAACCATGGCCCTCAGCACCACATCTCCACAGCTTTTCAATCCCCCCAGAGATGGGGATTCAATGGCCTCCTTGGGGAGCCTGTTCCAGGGCTTGACAACCCTCTCTGGGGAGGAATTGCTCCTCATGTCCAATCTAAATCCCCCTGGTGCAACTCGAGGCCCTTTCCTCTTGTCCTATTGCTTGCTCCTTGGGAGAAAAGACCAACCCCCACCTGCCTCCAGCTTCCTTTCAGGGAGTTGTAGAGAGCAATGAGGTCTCCCCACAGCCTCCTTTTCTCCACACTAAACAACCACAGCTCCCTCAGCTGCTCCTCATCAGCCCTGTTCTCCAGACTTTTCACCACCTTCACTGTCCTTCTCTCAACCTGTTCCAGCACCTCAATGTCCTCCTTAGAGTGAGGGGCCTGAAACTAAACACAGAATTTGAGGTGTGGCCTCACCAGTACCAAGCACAGGGGTACAACCCCTGCCCTACTCCCACTGGCCACACCATTGCTGAACCAAGACAGGACTCTGCTTTCTTGGCCACCTGGGCACACAGTGATTAAAAAAGAGAACACCCAAGCATCCTTCTACCCATGAAGCCTGATCAGAAAGACCTGTCTGTCTCCATGACATATCTCAGAGAAGAGACATGAAGTCATAACATCATTTCAGGCCATGAGAGCTACCTGACAGTGCTGTACACAGACACCTTCAACCCCAACTTCTCTCCAGACAGAGAGGTTACAAGGCAGCCGCTTCCAGGACTTCTTTGGCCCAGCTGTTTGTGGAGAATGCAAGACTTGCATTCTCCAGGGCAGGTCTCACAGCCTGACAGATTGCCCCAGAGAATCACAGAATCAACCAGGTTGGAGGAGACCTCCAAGATCATCAAGTCCAACCAATCAACCCAACCAGACCATGGCACCAAGTGCCACATCCAGGCTTTTCTTAAGACACCTCCAGGGATGTTGACCCCACCACCCCTCTGGGCAGCCCATTCCAAAGGGCAAACTCTCTTGCTGGGAAGAACTTTCTCCTCACCTTCAGGCTAAACTTCCCCTGGCACAGCTTGAGACTGTGGCCTCTTGTTCTGGGGCTGGGGGCCTGGCAGAAGAGACCAACCCCCACCTGGCTACAACCTCCCTGCAGGCAGTTGGAGAGAGCAAGAAGATCTCCCCTGAGCCTCCTCTTCTCCAGGCTAAGCAAGCCCAGCTCCCTCAGCCTCTCCTCACAGGGCTGTGCCCCAGACCCCTCCCCAGCCTCATTGCCCTTCTCTGGACACCTTCCAGCAGCTCAACATCTTTCCTAACCTGAGGAGCCCAGAACTGGACACAGGGCTCAAGGGGTGGCCTCAGCAGTGCTGAGCACAAGGCAGGGTGAGCTCCCTGCTCCTGCTGGCCACACCGCTCCTGACGCAGGCCAGGATGCCACTGGCCTCCTCGAGAGCCACTTCCCCTTGCAGCTGGATAAAGCCTGCTCCAAAAAATGAGCAGAGGGATGAAAAGAAGCAAGGAGGAGAGCAGGCAGGAGGGCGACTCACTGATCATCACAGCGCGGCCCTTGGGGTCCACCGCCAAGTACTGGCCCGGGACGATCCTGCGGCAGCCGCTCTTGCCGAAGGTCTCCTGATGGATCTTCTCGAAGACGTTCTTGGAGGGCTGGTACTCCAGGATGACGATGCGGCCAGAGTCGCTGCCCACCACGATGTAGTCCTTGGTGCCGCCCGTCAGCCGGAAGGCCATCAGGGAGCGGATGACGCCGAACACCTCCACCGTCAGCAGGGTGTGCACCTTCCCCGTGTTGGGATCGGGGCGCAGCAGCTCCAGGATCTTGCCGCGGGAGACGACGATTTCTTGCTGCTTGGTGCCTGAAGGCGGCAAAGCGCGAAGTGAGCAACCACGCAGCAGAAGGCTCCACCACGGGAAGCACTTGGAGTAGAGTAAAATTAGCCAGGTTGGAAGAGACCTCAAGGATCATCCAGCCCAACCTATCTCCCAGCACCATCTGATCAACTCAGCCATGGCACCAAGGGCCTCATCCAGGCTCTCCCTAAACACCTCCAGGGATGGGGACTCCACCACCTCCCTGGGCAGCACAGCCCAAGGGCCAATCTCTCTTGCTGGGAAGAATTTCTTCCTCACCTCCAGCCTGAACCTCCCCTGGCGCAGCTTGAGACTGTGGCCTCTTGTTCTGGGGCTGGGGGCCTGGCAGAAGAGACCAACCCCCACCTGGCTACAACCTCCCTGCAGGCAGTTGGAGAGAGCAAGAAGGTCTCCCCTGAGCCTCCTCTTCCCCAGGCTAAGCAAGCCCAGCTCCCTCAGCCTCTCCTCACAGGGCTGTGCCCCAGACCCTTCCACAGCTTTGTTGCCCTTCTCTGGACACCTTCCAGCAGCTCAACATCTTTCCTAACCTGAGGAGCCCAGAACTGGACACAGGACTCAAGGTGTGGCCTCAGCAGTGCTGAGCACAGGGCAGGATGAGCTCTCTGCTCCTGCTGGCCACACTGCTCCTGCTGCAGGCCAGGATGCCCTTGGCCTTCTTGGCCACCTGGGCACACTGCTGCCTCATGTTAATCTCTGTCACCACAGCGTGCCAAGTTCTTATGTGATTAGTCTAGAGGAATTCAAAGCAACTTATTAAGGGCCACTACGGTCTGACCTGCTTATGACAGGCCAAGGAAGGAGAGAAAATGCCTTCCTCTAAAGGGCTGTCAAGCTGACTGGAACTGACTGCCTAGTGGTGGAGTCATAGAAACACAGAATTGTCAGCGTTTGAAAGCACCTCAAGGCTCAGCCAGCTCAACCCCCCCTGCCATGGGCAAGGACACCTCACACTAGAGCAGGCTGCTCACAGCCACATCCAGCTTGGCCTTAAAAACCTCCAGGCATGAGGCTTCCACCACCTCCCTGGGCAACCTGTGCCAGTGTCTCACCACCCCCATGGGGAAGAACTTTTTCCTAACATCCAATCTGAATCTCCCCACTTCTAGTTTTGCTGCATTCCCCTCCAGTCCTATCACTCCCCAACACCCTAACAAGTCCCTCCCCAGCTTTCTTAGAGCCCTCTTCAGATCCTGGAAGGCCACAATTAGGTCTCCTCAGAGCCTTCTCTTCTCTAGACTGAATAGCCCCAAAATCTCTCACAGTCTTTCCTCATCCCCATCCCTAGAGGCATTCAAAAGCCATAGAGATGTGGGGCTGAGGGACATGGTTTAGTGGTGACCTGGCAGTGCTGGGTTATGGTTGGATTTGATGAGCTTAAAAGGCCTCTTCCAACCAAACCCATTCTACAATTCCATTAAGTCTGAAGATAATCAAAACAAACTTCTCTTGATCTTTTCAAAACCTGCCTGGACACATTCTAGTGGGACCTGTGCTAGGTGAACCTCCTTTGGCAAGGGGATTGAGCCAGCTGACCTCCAGAAGTCCCTTCCAGCCCCTACCGCTCTGTGAAGTTATCATTTGCTCAGGACCAAATGACAACATCAAAGAATGTTAGGGGTCAGAAGAGACCTCCAGAGATCATCCAGCCCAACCCCCTGCACCCACAGCAGGGCACACAGGAACACATCCAGGTGGGCCTTGACTACCTCCAGAGAGGGAGACTCCACAGCCCCCCTGGGCAGTCTGCTCCAGGCCCCTGTCACCCTCACAGGGCAAAAAATTCCTCCTCCTCTTCCCATGGAACTTCCTCTGCCTCAGCTGCCACCACTGCCCCTTGTGCTGGCATTGGGCATCCCCCAGCAGAGCCTGGCTCCAGCCTCTGGGCACTCACCCTGCACATCTTTATCAACAGCAATGAGGTCACCCTCAGGCTCCTCCTCTGCAAGCTCCAGAGCCCTCAGCTGCCTCAGGCTCTCCTCCTAAAGCAGATGGTTCCACTGCCTTCATTATTTTTTTGGCTCTGTGCTGGACTCTCTCCAGCAGTTCCCTGAGGCCCTTCTTGACCTGAGGGGCCCAGAACTGGACACAATATTCAAGATACCAGTAAAAAAAATACCATGCAAATGCAGCTGAGCTTCAGCAACCAAATCCAACAAAAACCCCAGCACCTTTTCTTCCCTCTACTACCCAAAACCTCAAGCCCCGAAGTGCAAAGGGAGGAAAAGTCACCTGAGAAGTTGCCATGGATAGCATAGCTTATGCCAGTGGCACGCTGCAGGGTCAGGTTGTAGAGGAACATGATGGCCACAGGTTTGCTTCCACCTTATGGTAGCTCCAGAGCCTGCAACAAGTAGAACGCATTAACCCCACTCCACAAACCCGAAGCGTTCCCCAGAGCACAGAGGTTTGCCGTCCCCATCTGGCTGTACATACCACTTCAGGCTACAACATCGACTGTCAAGCGGCAGAAGTTATCTTGGAGGAGGCAAATAAGCTCCGAGATAGAAGCAGGCTGCCGCACATCTAACCACGGCTTCCAGCTAATTATCCCGCAGCTGATTACGCCTCGGGATTTCAGGTGTCCAGAAACCACACACGGTGTTAGGAACCGTTTTGGAGGTGCCCAGCGTCGTTCCACCCCTCCACCCCCGCTCCCGCCGTTTCATTCAGCAAGAGCCAAACCGCCCACAAGCGCCCGGAGCGGGCTCCTGAGCAGCATCCCTTCCCCAGGGCTTAAGGCGGGCTGGGCGCAGGCCGCCGCGCTTGTGCCGCCGCGGCTGCAGGCCGCAGGCCACGGGGACCGCCTATCGGCACCTCCGAGACTATCCCAGAGCCCGTCGGCCAGCACCGCTCCGCACTCCGGGCAGGCCTTGCCAGGGCTGCAGACTCCGGGAACCGTCCATGGATCAACGCCCGGCCCGATCATCCCCGCCAGGCCAGGCCCAAGGGGTCGACGGTCGCTGCTCCCGCCAAAATGGCGGCCCAACCCGCGCCCCCGCAAGCCTCAGGGCCGCCGCCGGGAGTGTGCAGCACGACGGGGCCGCCCTTACCGGGTGGATGGAAACCGACGGAGGCAGATGGCGGCGGATGCTGTTCCTGCCTTAGGCGGGCGCGCCACCGGACCCCTCCGCCATCAGCCCCGCGCCTGCGTACTGCCCTCCCGCCCCTCCTCGGCGGGGCTTTCGGCGAGGCCCGACGCGCGCGCTCCCTATGCCGGGATGGGATGTCCAAAGCAGGCGCCTGAGTGATCTCGGAGAGATGGCAGCTGCTGCCCGTACGAAGAGACTCCGAAACACCCCCACCGCAGCCTCTTTCCATCGTAGAGCTTCGGGATAGCAGGAGCCGGAGAATCCCACTCTACCAGGTGGAACTGATTGGCAGAGAACTTTCAGGCAGCGTCATGGACAGCCCGGAGGGGGCCTCACGGCGGCATCGCCCGCGTCAGCTGGATTCCAAGATGGCGGCGGCCACCACATCGGGCTCCAGGGCGCCGGGGGGAGAAGGCAGCAGCTCCTCGGCTGCCTCTGCCCTTTCCATGGAGCAGATTCAATCGCTCACCGACTTGGCAGACCTGGAAGCCGCCTATAGCCGGCTGTGTGAGGAGGAGGTGTGTTGGGAGTGGGCCTGTGAGGCAGCGGGGCCACCAGTGGGCGCAAGGAGAGCGAATGCGTCGCTGTCACGACTTCCCTAGTACGGATCCGTTGCAGGGATATTAAATCCCTGGAAAAGTTGGAGAAGTGGGTCCCTTTAAAGCTCACGGGGCTCACCACGGCCAAGTGCAAGCTCCTGCACCTGGATCGGGACAACCCCTTGTATTAACGCAGGCTGGGGATGAAGGGCTGGGGAGCAGCCTTGGGGAGAGGGAGTTCGGAGTGCTGGTGGGTGAAAAGCTGGAGATGAGCCTGTACCGAGCGCTGTCAGCCCCGAGCCAGCAGTGTCGTGGAGCTGATCCTCAGCAGTGTGAGCAGCAGGGGCAGGGAGGGGATTCTGCCTCTCTGCTGAGCTCAGCTGAGACCCCCTGCAGTGCTGGGGCAGCTGTGGAGTCCTCAGCACAGGCAGGGACCTGGTGGAGCAGGGCCAGAGAAGGCCACAGCAACGCTGGGAGGGCTGAAAGACCTCTCCTGTGAGGCCAGGCTGAGAAGAGTTCGGTTTGGTCAGCCTAGAGAAGGGGAGGCCCCAGGGAGACATTCTGGTGGCCTTCCAGGCCTTAAGAGGGCCTCTAAGCAGGCTGGAGACAGACCTTTGTAGGAGAACCTGTTGTGGCAGGACAAGGGGTGGTGGTTTGAGCTCCAAGAGGGAGAACTGTGACTGGAGAGAAGGGAGAAATGTTTGACACTGGTGGTGGTGAGACACTTGCCCAGATTCCTCTAGCACCCTGCTAGCTGCCTGTCCTGGGCTTGCCTCTTTGATAAGTTGCTGGCCTGGAGAGGTGAGCTGAAGTCCCAGGAGGGTTCCTTTGGCCTTTTCTTTCAGAAAGTCGTGCAGGAAGAGCTGGATGCCCTCCTGGAACAGCAAAGTACCATAGAGAACAAGATGGTTGCACTGCATCGCATGGGGTTAGTGGTGTGTGTGTGTGTGTGTGTGTGTGTGTCACCCCCTTCTTCCTGCTTCTGCCCCTTCCTTGGTGTGAAAATTGGTTTCAGCATTGTCAGAGAGGCAGCTTCATCCTCTGAGAGTGTAAGGCTTTGAATCAGTGGGTGGTAAGGAGCAGAAGCTGGCTCCTCATCGCTGCCCACCTGATTCTTCTCAGCAGCGTTTGCAGAGGGAACTGCTGCCCCCTGACACAGGCTGAGCCACTTTGCTGTGGGCTGAGCAGTTCTCTGAAGGTCTCACCCCAAATGGGGTTGATTTTCAGCATCAGTGTTTGGGTTGGAGATCATGTGCCAGGCTGTTTACAGGCATGGGCAGATATTACTGCCTCTTTGTCAGGGCCTTGTGCGGGTGGTCTGGAAAGTCATCCTAAGGGGGCTCACGAAGCTTAGAGCACAATTTGCAGGCTTCCTCTTCTACTTCAGAAGTGAAGAGTGTCCCAAAAGCCTCAGTGGCTTGTTCATGCCCTTTCTGGTAGCAAGAGAGTGCATCCTCTTCCAGATCTGCTGCCCCCGGCATAGGAAGGACATCAAACTCCTGCAGGGGGTCCAGAGGAGGCCACAAAGATCATCAGAGGGCTGGACACGGGCTGAGAGGGTTGGGGCTGTTTAGCCTGCAGAAGAGAAGGCTCCAGGCAGACCTCAGAGCAGCCTTCCAGTACCTGAAAGGGCTCCAGGAGAGCTGGGGAGGGACTTTTGACAAAGACTTGCAGTGCCAGGCTGAGGGACAACGGCACTGAGCTGGGAGAGGGGAAATTGAGACTGGAGAGGAGGAAGGAATTGTTGGCAGGGAGGCCGGGGAGAGCCTGGCACAGGCTGCCCAGGGAGGCTATGGCTGCCTTCTGCCTGGAGGTGTTCCAGGCCAGGCTGGATGAGGCCTTGAGCAGCCTGGGCTGGTGGGAGGGGTCCCTGCCCATGGCAGGGGGGGTTGGAACTGGATGATCTTGAAGCTCCCTTCCAACCCAACCCCGTTCTGTGTTTCTAAGAACGCAACCTGGGACTCTGAGTCTGTGTTCCTGTAGGAGAGGCACGGAGGAGGAGAGCTTGTGGCTAACAGGAGCAGCTGGGCTTGGAGGAAGAACCACCCTCCCTCTGAGCTGCTTTAATACTTGCCTCTGATGCTTGGTTTGGTTGTGTCCCCAGCCCTAACCTGCAGCTGATCGAGGGGGATGCCCAGCAGCTGGCAGGGATGATCACCTTCACCTGCAACCTGGCTGAGAACGTCAGCAGTAAGGTCCGCCAGCTGGACCTCGCCAAGGTAAACTGCACCAAGGGGCTCACCCTTGCCACCACCACCCTCTGCTCTGCTCACAGCTCAACAAAGCAAGCTGCCCTTTGCCTTAGCAGGCAGGCTGGGCTGGAAACTGTGCTTGGTTTTAGCAGTGTAAGCTGCCACCCAGGAAGTTCCACCTCAGCCTGAGGAGAAACTGCGTCAGAGGGCACGAGCCCTGTGAGGAGAGGCTGAGGGAGCTGGGCTTGCTTAGCCTGGGGAAGAGGAGGCTCAGGGGAGACCTCATTGCTCTCTCCAACTCCCTGAAGGGAGGCTGTAGCCAGGTGGGGGTTGGTCTGTTCTCCCAGGGAAGCAGCACCAGAACAAGAGGCCACAGTCTCAAGCTGTGCCAGGGGAGGTTTAGGCTGGAGGGGAGGAGAAAGTTCTTCCCGGAGAGAGTTGTTGGCCCTTGGGATGTGCTGCCCAGGGAGGTGGTGGAATCCCCCTCCCTGGAGGTGTTCAAGAGGGGATTGGATGTGGCACTTGGTGCCATGGTTTGGCAGTCCTGAGGTGCTGGGTACCAGGTAGGACCTGATGACCTCTGAGGCCTCTTCCAACCTTATTGCCTCTATGAATTCACTCCTCCTGCTGCAGCCCTCAGCAGGAAGCCTTTCCTGCTTGTTGCCTTTCTTGCAGAATCGACTCTATCAGGCCATTCAGAGGGCTGATGACATCCTTGACCTGAAGTTCTGCATGGATGGAGTGCAGACAGCCCTGAGAAATGAAGACTATGAGCAGGCAGCAGCTCACATCCATCGCTATCTGTCGCTGGACAAGTCGGTGATCGAGCTCAGTCGGCAGGGCAAGGAAGGTGAGGAGGAGCTGCTGAGTCACCTTGACAGTAGGTCACAGAGTGCCAGGGGCTGGAAGGGACCTCCAGAGATCACCCAGCCCAACCCCCCTGCCAGAGCAGGAGCACCCACAGCAGGGCACACAGGAACACATCCAGGTGGGCCTTGACTACCTCCAGAAAGGGAGACTCCTCAGTCCCCCTGGGCAGCCTGCTCCAGGCCTCTGTCACCCTCACGGGGCAAAAAATTCTTCCTCCTCTTTCCATGGAACTTCCTCTGCCTCAGCTGCCACCACTGCCCCTTGTGCTGGCATTGGGCATCCCCCAGCAGAGCCTGGCTCCAGCCTCTGGGCACTCACCCTGCACATCTTTATCAACAGCAATGAGGTCACCCTCAGGCTCCTCCTCTGCAAGCTCCAGAGCCCTCAGCTGCCTCAGGCTCTCCTCCTAAGGCAGATGGTTCCACTGCTTTCAACATTTCTGTGGCTCTGTGCTGGACTCTTTCAAGCAGCTCCCTGAGGTCCTTCTTGAGCTGAGGGACCCAGAACTGGACACAATACTCCAGATGCAGAGGGGAGGAGAACCTCTCTCAACCTTCTCCTCACAGCCCTTCTTATCCCCCCCAGGGTGCCCTTGGCCTTCCTGGCCACCAGAGCACGTTGCTGGCTCATGGTCAACCTCCCATCCACCAGGTCCTTTTCTCCTTCACTGCTCTCCAGCAGCTCAGCCCCCCAACCTCTGCTGCTCCATGGGGTGATTCTTTCCCAGGTGCAAGCCTCTCCCCTTGCCCCTGCTGAATTTCATAACCAGAGGCTGCTTGATGTCCCACAGCAGATAAGCCTCAGCCCAGAGCAGAAGGTTTCATGCTGGCCCAAAGAGCTTAATCTGTGAGACAGCAGCACAGACCTGAATGGGTCTGAATCACACAGAATCACCAAGGTTGGAAGAGACCTCAGAGATCATCAAGTCCAACCTGTCACCACACACCTCATGGCTACAGCAGTGTCCTTAGGTTTGAGTTAGCATTGGAGGAGAGTTCCTGGCACACAGCTTTAGTAGCATTTCAGCTGCTAACCAGGTGAAGGACAAAATGTTCAGGGGTCAGGCTCTGTCAGGGAGGACTCTTGTAGCCTTATCACAGAATGCCAGGTTGGAAGGGACCCCCAAAGATCACCTGGTCCCCACCTTTCTAGGTGCTGATGCTATGGTGTGCTACCAGGCAGAGGAACTGGAAATGAAGGGGCCAGCTGCCTGCTCCCTGGAGGGCAGGGATGCCAGACAGAGGCACCTTGACAGCCTGGAGAGGTGAGCCAGTGCCAGCCTCAGGAAGTTCACCAAAGCCAAGTGCAAGGCTGTGCACCTGGACTGGGGCAATGCCAAGCACAAAGCCAGGCTGGGAGGAGAATGGGTGGAGAGCAGTGCTGAGGAGGAGGAGGAGGACTTGGAGGTGCTGGTGGGTGAAAAGCTGGGCATGAGCCAGCAGTGTCCACTCCCAGCCCTGCCCCAGCTGTGTCCAGGCCTGATCCCCAGCAGCATGGGCAGCAGGTGGAGGGAGGGAATTCTGCCCCTCTGCTCTCATGAGACATCCCCCACACACCCCCACGACCCCACCTGAGGTCCACCTCTGAGGTCCACCTCTGGAGCCCCCAGCATGAGAAGGGCAGGAAACTGTGAGAGGGGTCCAGAGGAGGCCATGAAGGTGATCAGAGGGCTGGAGCACCTCTCCTGTGAAGACAGGCTGAGAGAGTTGGAGTTGTTCAGCCTGAAGAAGGCTCCAGGGAGACCTTGGAGCAGCCTTCCAGTAACTCAAGGGGCTACAGGAGAGCTGGGGAGGGACTTTGTAAACAGGCATGGGGGGACAGGCTGAGGGGCAATGGCTTCAGACTGGAGGAGGCTGGGTTTGGATTAGATGCTGGATAGGATAGGATAGGATAGGATAGAATAGAATAGAATAGAATAGAATAGAATAGAATAGAATAGAATAGAATAGAATAGAATAGAATAGAATAGACCAGGTTGGAAGAGTCCTTTGAGATCATCAAGTCCAACCTGGCACCCAGCACCATCTGATCAACTCAACCATGGCACCAAGTGCCTCATCCAGTCTCCTCCTAAACACTTCCAGGGATGGGGACTCCACCACCTCCCTGGGCAGCACAGCCCAAGGGCCAATCACTCTCTCTGGAAGAATTTCTTCCTACATCCAGCCTGAACCTCCCCTGGCACAGCTTGAGACTGTGTCCTCTTGTTCTGGGGCTGGGGGCCTGGCAAAAGAGACCAAGCCCCACCTGGCTACAACCTCCCTGCAGGCAGTTGGAGAGAGCAAGAAGGTCTCCCCTGAGCCTCCTCTTCCCCAGGCTAAGCAAGCCCAGCTCCCTCAGCCTCTCCTCACAGGGCTGTGCCCCAGACCCCTCCCCAGCTCTGTTGCCCTTCTCTGGACACCTTCCAGCAGCTCAACATCTTTCCTGACTTGAGGAGCCCAGAACTGGACACAGGACTCAAGGTGTGGCCTCAGCAGTGCTGAGCACAGGGCAGGATGAGCTCCCTGCTCCTGCTGGCCACACTGCTCCTGATGCAGGCCAGGATGCCCTTGGCCCTCTTGGCCCCCTGGGCACACTGCTGGCTCCTGTTCAGCTGCTCTCCACCACTCCCCCCAGCTCCCTCTCTGCCTGGCTGCTCTCAGCCACTCTGCCCCCAGCCTGTAGCACTGCCTGGGGTTGCTGTGGCCAATGTGCAGCACCTGGCACTGGGATGTGTTCAATCTCCTGCCCTTGGGCTCTGCCCATCTGCCCAGCCTGGCAAGGTCCCTCTGCAGAGCTCTGCTGCCCTCTCACAGATCACCTCCTGCCCCCAGCTTGGTGTCCTCTGCACACTTACTGCTGCTGGAGATTCTTCCTGACCTGGAACAGGCTGCCCAGAGCATTTGTGGAGGCTCAAACCCTGAAGGTGGTTCAAAGCCAGGCTGGCTGGGGTCTAGTAGGAAGTGTCCCTGCCCATGGCAGGGGATTTGGACTTGGCTGATCTTTAAGGTCCTTTCCAAGCCAAACCATTGCATGATTCTGTGTGTTTGCATCCTCCGTGCAAGAGCACAGCACAGCTCTGTGCCCCTCCTGCATGTACCTGGCTTTTACTGCCTGCAGGGGACTCCCAGGGTGCCTCCTGCCTTAGTAGGAGTATAGTAGCAGTAGTATCAGTCAGGGCTGGAAGGGACCACAAGGATCAGCCAGTTCCAACCCCCTGCCATGGGCAGGGACACCCCACACTAGATCAGGCTGGCCAGAGCCTCATCCAGCCTGGGCTTAAACCCCTCCAGGGACGGGGCCTCAACCACCTCCCTGCACAACCCATTGCAGGGCTTCACCACTCTCATGGGGAAGAACTTCCTCCTCACCTCCAGCCTCAATCTCCCCACCTCCAGCTTCATTCCATTTCCCCCTAGTCCTATCACTCCCTGAGATCCTGAGCAGTCCCTCCCCAGCCTTCCTGTAGGCCCCCTTCAGATACTGGGCCTTCTCACCCTGGGGCTCGTCCTCTCTCCTGGGGAGTGGAGATGGGGTTGGGGGGGTTAAAACCCAGTAGGCCTTAGTGCAGCAATAAGCTCAGGCCGTCCCTTTTGCCTTTCCTTTCTGCCCTTGTGAGCAGGGGGGATAATTGATGCCAACCTGCAGCTGCTGCAGGAAGCAGAGCAGCGCCTCCGGAGCATCGTCACGGGGAAGTTTGACGCGGCCACGCGGCAGGGAGACCTGCCCCAGGTGGAGCGCTTCTTCAAGATCTTCCCTCTGCTGGGCCTGCACGAGGAGGGGCTCAGCAAGTTCTCAGAGTACCTCTGCAAGCAGGTGAGGGCTTCTTGTTCAACATCTTTGTGGGTGACATGGACAGTGGCATCGAGTGCACCCTCAGCAAGTTTGCTGATGACACCAAGCTGTGTGGTGCAGCGGACACGCTGGAGGGAAGGGATGCCATCCAGAGGGACCTGGACAGGCTGGAGAGGTGGGCACAAGCCAACCTCAGGAGCTTCAACAAGACCAAGGGCAGGGTCCTGCAGCTGGGTCGAGGCAACCCCAGGCACAAATCCAGGCTGGGCAGTGACTGGCTGGAGAGCAGCCCTGAGGAGAGAGACTTGGGGGTGCTGGGGAGGAGAAGCTCAACATGAGCTCTCAATGTGCGCTTGCAGCCCGGAAAGCCAATCAGATCCTGGGCTGCATCAGGAGAAGTGTGGCCAGCAGGGCAAGGGAGGTGCTTCTCCCCCTCTACTCAGCTCTGGTGAGACCCCACCTGGAGTACTGCCTCCAGTTCTGGAGCCCCTATTACAGGAGGGATGTGGACGTGCTGGAGCGTGTCCAGAGCAGGGCCAGGAGGATGAGCAGAGGGCTGGAGCACCTCTCCTGTGAGCACAGACTGAAGGAGTTGGGGCTGTTCAGTCTGGAGAAGAGAAGGCTCCCAGGTGACCTCATTGTGGCCTTCCAGTACCTGAAGGGGGCCTACAGGAAGGCTGGGGAGGGACTGCTCAGGATCTCAGGTAGTGATAGGACTAGGGGGAATGGATTGAAGCTGGAAATGGGGAGATTCAGGCTGGATGTGAGGAAGAAGTTCTTCCCCATGAGAGTGGTGAAGCCCTGGAATGGGTTATCCAGGGAGGTGGTTGAGGCCCAGTCCCTGGAGGTGTTTAAGCCCAGGCTGGATGAGGCTCTGGCCAGCCTGATCTAGTGTGGGGTGTCCCTGCCCGTGGCAGGGGGTTGGAACTAGATGATCCTTGTGGTCCCTTCCAACCCTGACTGATTCTATGATTCTATGATTCTGAGGCAGCACCACAGAGGCAGGCAGCTTGGGAGAGACCCTCAGGAGCACCCAGGCCAACCCGCAGCCCTACCCTGCTGAGGGCCAGCCCTAAACCACAGCCCCGAGCGCCACATCCAAACCGCCTCGGGACGCAGCCGGGCTCGGGGACTCCACCTCCTCCCTGGGCAGCACTTTCCAGTCCCTGACCACTCTGGATGGGGGGAAAAAACCTTTCCTAATGTCCAGTCTGAACCTCCCCAGTGGCAGCTTGAGGCCGTTCCCTCTTGTCCTGTCAATAATTTAAGGAGGACATTGAGACCCTTGAAGGTGTCCAGAGAAGGGCAACAGAGCTGGGGAGGGGGCTGGGGCACAGCCCTGTGAGGAGAGGCTGAGGGAGCTGGGCTTGCTTAGCCTGGGGAAGAGGAGGCTCAGGGGAGACCTTCTTGCTCTCTCCAGCTCCCTGCAGGGAGGTTGTAGCCAGGTGGGGGTTGGTCTCTTCTGCCAGGCCCCCAGCCCCAGAACAAGAGGACACAGTCTCAAGCTGTGCCAGGGGAGCTTCAGGCTGGAGGGGCAGAGAAAGTTCATCCCAGAGAGAGTTGTTGGCCCTTGGGATGTGCTGCCCAGGGAGGTGGTGGAGTCCCCATCCCTGGAGGGGTTTAGGAAGAGCCTGGATGAGGCTCTTGGTGCCATGGTTGAGTTGATCAGATGGTGCTGGGTGCCAGGTTGGGCTTGATGATCCCTGAGGTCTCTTCCAACCTGGTTAATTCTGTTTGATGCAGGTGGCTAAGAAGGCAGAGGAGAACCTGCAGGTGGTGATGGGGACAGACCTGAGCGACCGCCGAGCTGCTGTCATCTTTGCAGACACCCTGACACTCCTCTTTGAAGGTGATCCTCCTTTCCTCTTTGCTGGTGGCTTGAAACTAGTCCCTGAGGACATTGTCCATGTGCAAAAGGCAGCCCAGCAGGCAGCTGTGGCCCCCTGCAGCCCAGCAGGCAGCTGTGTGCTGGGCTGCAGCCAGAGGAGTGTGGGCAGCAGGGCAGGAGAGGGGATTCTGCCCCTTGATTCTGCTCTGCTGAATCCCCACCTCCAATCCTGCCTCCAGGTCTGGTGTCCCCAGCATAAGGACCCAGAGCTGCTGGAGTGAGGCCAGAGGAAGCCACAAGGATGATCCAAGGGCTGGAGCAGCTCTGCTGTGAACACAGGCTGAGGGAGCTGGGGCTGTGCAGCCTGCAGAGGAGAAGGCTCCAGGGGTACCTCAGAGCTGCCTGCCAGGACCTGAAGGGATCCTGCAGGGAGGCTGCAGAGAGACTTCTCCTGAGGGTGTCTAGAGCCAGGCCAAGGGTTTGAAGCTGAGGCAGAGCAGGGTTAGACTGGAGCTTAGGAGAAAGTTCTTGAGTGTGAGGGTGGTGAGATTCTGGAAGAGGTTGCCCAGGGAAGCTGTGGCTGCCTCCTGCCTAGAGGTGTTCAAGGCCAGGTTGGATGAGGCCTTGAGCAGCTGAGGTGTCCCTGCCCATGGTGGGGAGGTTGGAGGAGATGGTCCCCCAGGGATCAGTGCTGGGCCCCATCCTCTTTAATGTCTTCATTGATCATCTGGATGAGGGGATTGAGACAGTCATCAGCAAATGTGCAGATGACACCAAGCTGGGAGCAGATGTTGGTCAGTCAGAGGGCAGAAGGGCTCTGCAGAGGGACCTCGACCGGCTGGACAGATGGGCAGAGGCCAACAGGATGGCATTCAACAAGTCCAAGTGCCAGGGGCTGCACTTTGGCCACAGCAACCCCAGGCAGAGCTACAGGCTGGGGGCAGAGTGGCTGAGAGCTGCCAAACAGAGAGGGACCTGGGGGTGCTGATTGACAGCCGCCTGAACATGAGCCAGCAGTGTGCCCAGGGGGCCAAGAGGGCCAATGGCATCCTGGCCTGCATTAGGAACAGTGTGGCCAGCAGGAGCAGGGAGGTCATTGTGCCCCTGTGCTTAGCATTGGTTAGGCCACACCTTGAGTCCTGTGTCCAGCTCTGGGCCCCTCAGGTCAGGAAAGATGTTGAGCTGCTGGAAGGTGTCCAGAGAAGGGCAACAGAGCTGGGGAGGGGTCTGGGGCACAGCCCTGTGAGGAGAGGCTGAGGGAGCTGGGGTTGCTTAGCCTGGGGAAGAGGAGGCTCAGGGGAGACCTCATTGCTCTCTCCAGCTCCCTGAAGGGAGGTTGTAGCCAGGAGGGGTTGGTCTCTTCTCCCAGGCAAGCAGCCCCAGAACAAGAGGACACAGTCTCAAGCTGTGCCAGGGGAGGTTTAGGCTGGAGGTGAGGAGAAAGTTCTTCACTGAGAGAGTCATTCACCATTGGGATGTGCAGCCCAGGGAGGTGGTGGAGTCACCATCCCTGGAGGCGTTCAAGAGGGAACTGGATGTGGCACTTGGTGCTGTGGTCAAGTCATGAGGTCTGTGGTGCCAGGTTGGACTTGATGATCTTTGAGGTCTCTTCCAACCTTGGTGATACTGTGAGCCTGTGATCTCTGAGGTCTCTTCCAACCTGAGCCATTCTGGGAGGTTTCCCAGCCAGGAGAGGGCCTCACAAGAAGCAAAGTTTCCTCCCTGCAGCCTGTGCTGGCACAAGGTGGATGTGTAAAGGATTTGTTGGCTTCCTCCAGGAGCAAGGAGACTCCTCCTGTCCTCTTGCATCCTCAAAACAAATGGCTGCTCCCTGGAGGCTTCTTCAGATGTGCAGCTCCCCAAGACAAACACACTGGATCCCTTGAGGCTGTTAATGCCTCCAGGCCTGGCTCTTCAAGGAGGACCATGGCAGCTTGAAAGGGAATGGGAATTCTCTGTGGGGAGTGCAACCCCAGGCAGTAATTGAGCTCCTGTGGTCATTCACCAGCTTCTCTAATTAAAGCCTGCTATCATTCCAGGCTGCAGCACTGCCAAGTCACTCTGCCAGCCTGGCACCCTTGCTGCTGCTGCTGCTGAAGGGCTTGCCCAGGCTTTCTTGGCAGTAGCCTCAAAAGAGGAAGAGCTTCCCTCCCTCTTGGAGGGGAGGCAGTCTGTGAGAAGAAGGCAATGTTGTTGGGAGAGAGCTCCTTGGGGATGAGCTGCTTCTCCAAGGAGGTCTTCCCTTCACTGGTGCTTGCTCTCTGTGTGCCACAGATGAGGGCAGAGCTTTCCCTGGGCTGATTCTCCTGGCAGGGTTCGGGTGGTAGCTGTGTCCCTTACCTGGTTTAGCTTCTGTGGAAGCTTCCTAGCTTGGGTCTTGCTGGGTGGGAGGGCAGCTGACACACAGAAGAAGGGTGGGAGAGCAGATGAGAGATCTCCTCTGCACTGCAGCTTCACAGTGAGCAGCAGAGAGGAGGGAAGGTGCAGTGTGCAGAGGGGAGATGCCATGGAAGAAGGGGTGCTAGTGACAGCCCTTCAGCCAGCCTGGACAGCCTGAAGTGATCATGTAGGGAGGGAATGAGCAGCTGCTGGGTGCTGCCTTTGGACCTGCAAGGCTCAGCTGTGGCTTCCTATCGGGTGGGAGCTCCTGCCTGAGGCTCTTCCCTGCTGCCCCTCTCCCTGCAGGCATTGCTCGTGTTGTGGAGACCCACCAGCCCATTGTGGAGACCTACTATGGGCCAGGCAGGCTCTACACCCTCATCAAGCACCTCCAGGCAGAGTGTGACAGGCAGGTGGAGAAGGTGGTGGACAAGTTCATGAAAGAGAGGGACTATCACAGGCAGGTAAGAGGGCTGTGGTGCTGCCTGGTGCCACCCACTGGCACCTCCAGCAAGCTCCCTGGGGCTCTGACTGCCACAGGGGTGGCAAAGTTTGACCTTTGGGAGGAGCCTGGCTTCACTCCCCCTGTGCACTGGGTCCAGCCTGGAGCTGTCCCTTGTGTTGCAGAGGATTCCCTGGGAGCATGGAATCAGAGAACCAGGGGATGGTTTGGGTTGGAAGGAACTTTCCTCAGTCATCTAGTCCAGCCCCTGCAGTCAGCAGGCACCTCTTCAACTAGAGCAGCTTGCTCAGAGCCCCAGTCTTGACCCAGAGGGTTTCCAGGGATGGGTTCATTGCTCTGCAGGGCTGTGGGGTGCTTTCAGTGCACCCTGCCCACTGTCTTGTTCCTGCCTTATGGACCTGATACCTCTCTTGGAGTTCTCATCCCAGCACCCTTCCAAGCAGGCTGAGCTCTGCCTTGGAGGAGGAGGTGAACTGATGCAAGTTCCCTTCTCTGGCAGTGCCTCTTGCAAAACATTTCCCCTCTGAGCAAGCATCAGCTTAGGCTGCAGCATGAGAAATGTCACCCCCAGCAGCTCTTTCCCTCTCTCTCTCTCTGTCTGTGCCCTTTTTTGTGTGTGATTGCAGTTCCAGCAAGTGCAGAGCAGCATGATGAGAAGCTCTTCTGCAGAGAAGATTGAACCAAGGTACAAACAAACCTCTTTGTGCTCTCTAACCTTCCACTCTTGAGCTGCCATTAACACTGCTTAGCATTTAGATAACTCCCCTGGTCTTCCAGGGGCTTTGTGGCTGCCAAAGCACAGAATGCAGTTCTTGGGTGCCCTTCACTGCCCTTCCATCAAGGCAGCTTCTGAGCTGGTGCTTTATTTTGCTTACTCATTACTCCCTGGCCTCTCATTACTCATTACTCCTTGGCCCCTAAACTTTGCTGGAGAGCTGGCACAGCAAGGGCTGAGGCTTCAATTGCCTCTGCCCACAACCTTTGGATGGTCAGAGTGCAGCCCTCAGAGCAGAGCAGCTCCCTGGGCAGATAATTTGTGACAGAATCAGGACTAAGTCTTTGGGGGTTGTTTAATCTGCTGCTGCAGCCACTCTGCCTCATCAGTTTCTTCCTCTTCAACTGACCTGCTTGGAGAGCAGTGAAGGGGAAAAGGACCTGGGGGGGGGTCCTGGTGGATGGGAGGTTGGCCATGAGCCAGCAACGTGCTCTGGTGGCCAGGAAGGCCAAGGGCACCCTGGGGGGGATTAGAAGGGCTGAGGTGAGGAACTTGAGAGAGGTTCTCCTCCCCCTCTGCATCTGGAGTATTGTGTCCAGTTCTGAGCCCCTCAGGTCAAGTAAGAGCTCAGGGAGCTGCTGGAGAGAGTCTATCACAGAGCCACAGAAATGATGAAGGCAGTAGAACATCTCCCTGCTGAGGAGAGCCTGAGGGAGCTGAGGGCTCTTTAGCTTGGAGCAGAGGAGCCTGAGGGTGACCTCATTGCTGTTGATAAAGATGTGCAGGGTGAGTGCCCAGAGGCTGGAGCCAGGCTCTGCTGGGGGATGCCCAATGCCAGCACAAGGGGCAGTGGTGGCAGCTGAGGCAGAGGAAGTTCCATGGAAAGAGGAGGAAGAATTTTTTTCCCCCTGTGAGGGTAACAGAACACTGGAGCAGGCTGCCCAGGGGGGCTGTGGAGTCTCCCTCTCTGGAGGTAGTCAAGGCCCACCTGGATGTGTTCCTGTGTGCCCTGCTGTGGGTGCTCCTGCTCTGGCAGGGGGGTTGGGCTGGGTGATCTCTGGAGGTCCCTTCCAGCCCCTGGCACTCTGTGACTCTGTGAGGTGCTTTCCATCTCCCTCCTTTTCTTCTTATCTGAAGTATTTGCATAGCCCTTGAGGCAGGCCACTTGGAAATCCACCCAGCCCTCCAGGCACTGCAGAGCCTTCACATCATTGCCTTCAAAGAAGAGTTCCTCAAGCCAGCTCTTGTCTGCCAGCCTGCACCACTCATTATCTCAGCAGAGAGCCACTTCCTCCTTTGCTCTGACTCACTGCATGCTCCCCAGGTTTTCTCTGCTGTTGCTTTGTCATCCCTGGAATAAAGCTCAAAGCTTCCTTGGCCCACTCAAGTGTGGTGAAGCTTTGAGCAGGGATTTGTAAGGGCCTTCTGTGCATGCTGATGCCACCATCCTTGGTGGAGGAGAGTCGTCTCTGCTCTGAACACTCTGTTCTGCATTGCCTGAGGTTTTCTTGCTCTCATGTTTTAGAGTCGTAGAATTGGAAGGGACCTCAAGGCTCAGCCAGTTCTGACCCCCCTGCCAGGAGAGGAGAAGGCTCTGAGGAGACCTAATTGTGGCCTTCCAGGATCTGCAGGGGGCTGCAGGAAAGCTGGGGAGGGACTTTGGAGGTTGTGAGGGAGGGATAGGACTGGGGGGGATGGAGCAAAAGGAGAAGTGGGGAGCTTGACTTGACTGTGAAGAAGAAGTTGTTGGCCAGGAGGGTGGTGAGAGCCTGGCCCAGGCTGCCCAGGGAGGTGGTGGAAGCCTCCTGCTGCTGGCTGGAGGTGTTTGCAGCCAGGCTGGAGGTGGCTGTGAGCAACCTGCCCTGGTGTGAGGTGTCCCTGCCCACGGCAGGGGCTTGGAGCTGGCTGAGCCTGCAACTCCCTTCTAGCCCTGGCAATCCTGTGCTGATTCTGTGCTTTGGTGGTGCTGGGTTGCTGGTTGGGCTGGATGCTGAGGCTCTCTTCCAACTGGAGAGGTTCTATGAGCTGCAACACCTCAGGTCACTTAGAAGCTCAGTGAGATCCCCACAGCTCCAGATGCAACAGGAGGAGGAAACAAGACTGTGCCAAGGAGAAGAAAAGAGCTTATCCAGAGGAAGTTTCTCCAAGCTGGAGGAGGGGAGGTTCAGATTAGACTTTAGGAAGAAGTTGTTGCCCAGGAGGGTGGTGAGAGCCTGGCACAGGTTGCCCAGGGAGGTGGTGGAAGCCTCCTCCCTGGAGGTGTTTGCAGCCAGGCTGGAGGTGGCTGTGAGCAACCTGCCCTGGTGTGAGGTATCCCTGCCCAGGGCAGGGGCTTGGAGCTGGCTGAGCCTGCAACTCCCTTCTAGCCCTGGCAATTCTAGTGAAGGGGCAGGGGTCATCTCAGAGTGAAACAGCAGGGCACACTTTTAGCCTCTCCTTTGGTGGTCCTGATCCTTGCTGCTGTGTTCCTTCCAGGGAGCTTGACCCTATTCTCACAGAGGTCACCCTGATGAGTGCCCGCAGCGAGCTCTACCTGAGGTTCATCAAGAGACGAATCACTGCTGACTTCGAGGTGGGAGACTCCATGGCCTCAGAGGAGGTCAAGCAAGGTAACAGCTTGACTGCCAACCCTTGGGTGGCTCTCTGCTCCTTGCAGCTACAAGTGGAGGTATCTCTTGGCTCAGTGGCAGGGCAGAGTAACCCAGGGTGTGCTTTAGGGGAGCTCTGTGGAAAGAGGATTGTGGGAACGTGGCCTCCCCACCCCCTCCTCCCCCAACCTCTCTTGCAGCACTGGTTGTTGCCTCTAGCAGGGAAAACCAGCGTCAGGAATGACTGCAGAGCACAAGAAAAGAGGTCCTTGAGGAAGGGTAGGGCCCTTTGGTCACTGCAGGCACAGGTGAGGAGGAAGTTCTTCCCAGAGAGAGTTGTTGGCCCTTGGGATGTGCTGCCCAGGGAGGTGGTGGAGTCACCGTCCCTGGAGGTGTTCAGGAGGGGATTGGATGTGGCATTTGGTGTCATGGTTTAGCAGCCATGAGGTGTTGGGTGACAGGTTGGAGTTGTTGATCCTTGAGGTCTCTTCCAACCTTCTTGATTCTATGATAATTACCTGGGAGGAGAGTCCAGCACCAACCTCTCCACCACCTCCTCTCAGGGAGCTGCAGACAGCAGTGAGGTCTCCCCTCAGCATTCTCTGTTTCACACTGCCCATCCCCAGCTCCTTCAGGCTCTCTCCATGAGATTTATCCTCCAGGCCCTTCCCAGCTTCCTTGCCCTGCTCTGCCTTGGCTCCAGCACCTCCACATCTCTCTTGTATTGAGGTGCCCAACACTGGGCACAACACTCCAGGTGTGGCCTCACCAGAGCTGAGCCCCAGGGGCCAATCCCCTGCCTGCTCCTCTGGACACAGCACTGCTGAGCCCAGCCAGGAGGCCTTTGGCTCTCTTGGCCCCCTGGGCACACTGCTGGCTGCTCTTCAGCTGCTTGGCCATCAGCACCCCCAGGTCCCTTCCTGTCAGCAGCTTGCCAGCCACACTGCCCCAAGCCTGCAGCACTGCTTGGGGTTGTTGTGCCCCGGGTGCAGGCCCTTGGCCTTGTTGAAGCTCATCCTTGAAGCCATGGATCCAGTCTGTCCAAGTCCCTCTGTAGAGCCTCCCTACCCTGGTGCAGCTCAGCACTCCACCTCACTTGGTGTCCTGTGCCCACTTACTGCTGACACAACTCTCTGCCTTCATCAAGGTCATCAATCAAGATGTGGCACTTGGTGCCATGGCTTAGCAGTCAGGAGGTGTTGGGTGACAGGTTGGATTTGATGATCCCTGAGGTCTTTTCCAGCCTTACTGGTTCTATGATAGCACAAAAGGTAGTGGTCAGTGGTTCCAGATGGAGCTGGTTGACAGGTGGTGTCCCTCTGTTGGGTCTGTGCTGGGCACAAGTGCTGTTCAGTATCTTCCTCAATGATGCAGACAGGAAAGTTGAGGGCACCCTCAGCAGGTTTGCTGAGGATACCAAGCTGAGTGGTGTGGCTGATAAGACTTGAAGGATGAGATGTCATCCAGAGGGACCTGGGGCAGGCTGGAGAGGTGGGCTGAGAAGATCTTAAAGAGGTTTGATAAGGCCAAGTGCAAGGTCCTGCACCTAGCTCAGGGCAGCCCTGGACATCAGGGTTTAGTTGATTAGGTGGTGTTGGATGATAGGTTGGACACAATGATCTTCCAACCTGGTCTGGTCTATTCTATTCTATTCTATTCTATTCTATTCTATTCTATTCTATTCTATTCTATTCTATTCTATTCTACAGTCCAGGCTAGGGGTGATGAGCTTGAGAGCAGCCCTGCAGAGAAGGCCTTGGGGGTGCTGGTGGGGGAGCAGCTGGCCAGGAGCCAGCAATGGGCACTGGCAGCACAGCAGGCCAAGGGCAGCCTGGGCTGCATCCAAAGCAGTGTGGCCAGAGCTGGAGAGAGAGGATCCTGCCCCTCTGCTCTGCTCTGGGAGACCTCACCTGCAGGGCTGGGGCCAGCTCTGAGTGTCCCCAACACAAGACACCTGCTGGAGAGGGGCCAGAGGAGGCCACAGAGATGCTCAGAGGGCTGCAGAACCTCTGCTGTGGGGCCAGGCTGGGAGAGTTGGGGCTGTGCAGCCTGGAGAGGAGAAGGCTCCAGGGAGACCTTAGAGCAGTATTTCAATATCTGAACCTCATTTCAATATCTGCAAGGGACCTCCAGGCAGCTGGGGAGGAACTGCTCAGAAGGGGCTGTGGGGATAGGCCCAGGGGCAATGGGTTGGAGCTGGAGCAGGGCAGAGGGAGGTTGGAGCTGAGGAGGAAGCTGTGCAGAAGGAGGCTGGGGAGAGCCTGGCCCAGGCTGCCCAGGGAGGTGGTGGAGGCTCCATCCCTGCAGCCCTTCCAGCTCAGGCTGGCTGTGTCCCTGGGCAGCCTGCTGCAGCTGGAGCTGTCCCTGCTGCCTGCAGGGGGTGTGGACAGGATGCCCTTGGAGGCTGCCTCCCAAGCCAATGCAATCTGTGAAGCTGTGAATCCTAAAGGTGAAGGCTCAGGGTTCTGATACTCCAGGGAGCTCTGGAAATGGCTTTTGTCACCTGCAAAAGTCAGCTCAGCACTTCCAGCTCCACAGCTGAGGCTGTGATTTGTTCCAGCTTGGGCTCTGCAAGTGGGTGTCCTTTGGGTGCCCAGGAGACAGGCAGCAAGGGGATGAGGTGGAGCTGCTCTCTGGTGCTTGGTCCCTGCTGAATGGTCCCTGTTGTGTTCTGCAGAACATCAAAAATACCTGGACAAGCTCCTCAACAATTGTCTGCTGAGCTGCACCATGCAGGAGCTCATTGGCTACTACATCACCATGGAGGAATACTTCATGAGGGAGACTGTCAACAAGGTAGGGCTCAGACCTGCAGTCTCTGAGCTTCCCTAGGGAGGGAGGGTGTGGGGAGAGAGGAACTTCAGCAAGGCCTTTGACACCATCCCCCACAGCAAACTCCTGGCCAAGCTGGCAGCCCCTGGCTTGGGCAGCAGCACTCTGAGCTGGGTTAGGAACTGGCTGGAGGCTGAGCCCAGAGGGTGGTGGTGAATGGTGCCACAGCCAGCTGGCAGCCAGGTACCAGTGGTGTGCCCCAGGGCTCAGTGCTGGGCCCCAGGCTGATCAATATCCCCATTGATGATCTGGAGGAGGGGATGGAGTCCAGCAGCAGTAAGTTTGCAGAGGACACCAAGCTGGGGGCAGGAGTTGAGCTGTGAGAGGGCAGCAGAGCTCTGCAGAGGGACCTTGCCAGGCTGGGCAGATGGGCAGAGCCCAAGGGCAGGAGATTGAACACATCCCAGTGCCAGGTGCTGCACATTGGCCACAGCAACCCCAGGCAGTGCTGCAGGCTGGGGGCAGAGGGGCTGAGAGCAGCCAGGCAGAGAGGGACCTGGGGGGAGTGGTGGAGAGCAGCTGAACAGGAGCCTGCAGTGTGCCCAGGGGGCCAAGAGGGCCAAGGGCATCCTGGCCTGGAGCAGGAGCAGTGTGGCCAGCAGGAGCAGGGAGCTCATCCTGCCCTGTGCTCAGCACTGCTGAGGCCACCCCTTGAGCCCTGTGTCCAGTTCTGGGCTCCTCAGGTCAGGAAAGATGTTGAGCTGCTGGAAGGTGTCCAGAGAAGGGCAACAGAGCTGGGGAGGGGTCTGGGGCACAGCCCTGTGAGGAGAGGCTGAGGGAGCTGGGCTTGCTTAGCCTGGGGAAGAGGAGGCTCAGGGGAGACCTCATTGCTCTCTCCAACTCCCTGCAGGGAGGTTGCAGCCAGGTGGGGGTTGGTCTCTTCTGCCAGGCCCCCAGCCCCAGAACAAGAGGACACAGTCTCAAGCTGTGCCAGGGGAGGTTCAGGCTGGATGTTAGGAAGAAGTTCTTCCCAGCAGGAGAGATTGGCCCTTGGGATGTGCTGCCCAGGGAGGTGGTGGAGTCAGCATCCCTGGAGGTGTTCAAGAGGGGACTGGATGTGGCACTTGGTGCCAGGGTTTAGCAGTCAGGAGGTGCTGGGTGCCAGGTTGGACTTGATGACCTCTGAGGCCTCTTCCAACCTTATCGCCTCTATGAATTCACTCTTCCCGCTGCAGCCCTCAGCAGGAAGCCTTTCCTGGTTGCTCTTGCTTCTCTGAAACGAGCCCATGGCAGCTTTGCAGCTGTTGGGAAGGCCTTTTGTTTCCATGGCCTGGAGAAGCAATGGGTTGGTTGTGAGCTTTGCCTCCAAGCACACCCCGGGGGCTCTTCCAGAGTCAAATCTTCCAGGCCTGTGGGCTGCTGAGAACCAGGATACGTGGTGCCAGCTCTCCCCCCCCTTGGCACAGCTCAGCTCAGGGTGAAAGGGACAGGCTGGCAGCTGGCTCTCAGTGCTGCTCTGAGTGGGCCCTGAGGGAGCTCCCTTTGCAGGCTGTAGCCATGGACAGCTATGAGAAGGGGCAGCTCACCTCCAGCATGGTGGACGACGTGTTCTACATCGTGAAGAAGTGCATCGGGCGCGCCCTGTCCAGCTCCAGCATCGACTGCCTCTGTGCCATGATCAACCACTCCACCACTGAGCTGGAGTCTGACTTCAGGTAATGAAAGCACACCTCTGGGGCCTGCCTCCACCTGCCTTCTCCCCAGGGTTTGCTCTCAGGGGATCTTCCCTTTGAGCCTCTTGCTTTGCCGCCTCCATGGAAGATGCTCACAGGAAGCGGCAGCGGGTGTGGTGTGGCAGGCTGCAGCTGGGCTGATTGTTTTCCTCACAGGGGTGGGGTGATCACCTGTGAGACAGACAGAGAAAGGAATTGCATGCCCCCCCCGCCCCCAAATCCCTGGGGACACCACAGAACATTGGGGTCCTACCCTGCTTGGTGGTACACCTCTCCCCCCCCCCCCCCCCCCAGCCCCGTTGTTCTCTGGGCTGCCTTTGTGACGTCGCTTATTGACCTGAGCTCAGTGGGGTGAGCTGCAGAGCTTGGCCTGCCCCTGTTTCTCACCCCCACATGGAAGTGGGGAACTGGCTGAAGGCAGCAGACAGCTGCAGCAAAGCTTTGGGGGTCACAGAAGGGGTTGGGTTGGAAGGGACCTTCGAACTCATCCGGTTCCAACCCCCACTGCCATGGGCAGGGACACCTCCCACCAGCCCAGGCTGCTCAGGGCCTTGTCTAACCTGGCTTTAAACACTTCCAGGGAAGGGGGAGCTCAGAAACTGGGTGGTTGTGTTTCTCTTTCAGCCTTTGCATGGTGTTCAGGAGCTGAGTGCTTAGCCCTCCCCTGTTCCTGTGAACTTCCACTCACCTCCTTGAGCTCACAGCTCAGCCGGACTGCTGCCCCCAGCCCAGAGCGCGGCTCTCCTGGGGCTTGCTCTGAGCCCCTGCTGTGCTCTCTTTGCCCTCACAGGAGGTTCTGCACAACAAGCTGAAGCAGGGCTTTCCAGCCACCACCTTCCAGGACTTCCAGAGAGGGGTGACCAGTGCTGTGAACATCATGCACAGCAGCCTGCAGCAGGGCAAGTTCGACACCAAAGGCATTGAAAGCACCGACGAGGCCAAGCAGTCTTTTCTGGTGGGTTTGGTGGATGTTCTGGTGGAGGATGAATTGGGGTGAGGGGAGAGGCAATGGTGGGGGGCTCTTGGGAACAGGATTGGTGCAGCTGTCACAGCTTCAGAGCCCCTGAAAGCCTCTTCAGGTGTGCTGGGTGGCCTGGCTTCTTTGGCTGCCTGGTAGATGCTTCTACCTCGCCTCATGTCTGTAGGGCTTCCAGACCAGGCCTGTGCAAGTATGATGCTGGGACTGCCTCTCAGGCTGCTGCCATGATGCCTTCCCCAAGGCTGGGGAAGAGTCTGGGTCCTTCTGAGGTGTGCATCAATCCTGTTCTTCACAGGCTCTGTGCAGAGGTGGTGAGAGAGCATCTCATCCATACCTTCCTGTGGAGAAAAGTTTCCTGGCCCGAGCCCAGGGCTCCTTTATTCTCCCTTGTCAGAGGGAGTTCCTGTTAGAGCAGGGTTGTCTGCCCTGCTTGGCCTTGCAAGATCCTCCTCTTGCCTTGCCCTAACAGCAGCTCTCTGAATGCCTGAGCAGGCCAGAACGTGGCAGTGTGCTTTAGAGACCCCTTGGGGAGCATCTGAAGGGCTGTCACTGCTGTCCTCTGCAGCATGAAGCATCCTTCTCCCTGCTGGGATGCTGTGGAGATGACCTCAGCGGGAGAGCAGCTCTGGATGTGGTCTCTCCTCTCAGCCAGCCCTGCTGGTTGAGCAGATCTGAGAGGTGCTGGCTCACCCTGACTTGTCTCCATGAGCTGCTGTGAACACCCAGTGCTGGAGGCTCCTTGAGACTTTGTACAAGGAGAGCTGGCAGCAGAGGGGGAGAGGAGGAGGAGGGGCTGAATTTTTCCATTTCATTAAATTCTTGGTTGCAGGTTTCTGGGTTTCTCGAAGCAGGAGTGCTTAAAGTGTCAGTTCTCCTGCTGGAGCTCCTCAGTCACCTGTCAGCTTGCCTCATTTCCTTTGCCTTCACCAGCCCCCCCCCCCCCCCCAGCCTCACCCTGACATTCAGTTCAAGCTTCAGCAGGTAGAGAACAGCCTGTTCCATGCAGAGCAGATGCTCATGTGGCAGGAGGGTGCTGGGTCCTCCTGCCTAGAGAACAAAAACCACCTTCCTCCCATGCTGCTGCTTATGAACCATCCCCCTCCAGCCACTCCTGGGCTGTTGTTCTTCATCCCACTGGCACAGGAGGCTGAGGCTGCAGCCTGTCTTCCACAGGCAGGGCTTAGCTGCAGTGTTGGAAGCAGAATGATCATGGAGTGGAAGGGGATTGGATTGGAAGGGACCCTCAAGATCCTCCAGTTCCAACTCCCCTGCAGGTGCAGGGACGCCTCCCACTAGCCCAAGTTGCTCAAGGCCTCATCCACTCAATAATGAGGCAGAAGGAGGCAGGCATCTCAAACCCTCCACTGGAATCCCAGAACTGTTTGGCTTGGAAGGGAACTTCTAAGCTCTTCTAGTCCAGCCCACCTGCCAGGGGCAGGGACCTGAGCTAGCTGACATCAGGGACACAGAGTCATCATAGAATGGTCAGGGTTGGAAGGGACCTCAAGGATCATCTAGTTCCAACTCCCCTCCCCTTGCCATGGGCCAGGCACATGTGGGTCCCTGTGCTTCAGCCTCCTGCAGCTCTGTGCCTCTGCAGGGCTTTGAGCACACAGTGTCACCTCTGTCCCCATCAGTGTTTGCTTTTGGAGCTGAGTGTCTGAGCTGCTGGGAAGTTCCCAGCAGTTCTCCCTGGCTTTAGTCTGCTTTGGTTGTTTCCAGGTGACATTAAACAACGTGGAAGTCTGCAGTGAGAACATCATGACCCTGAAGAAGACTTTGGAGGTGCAGTTGGACTTCTGTTACTGCTGTTTGCTTAACCAAATGGGTAGTGCCTTCCCTTGGTGGGGGGGGGGAGGGGGCAGGTGAACCAGCTGGATTTCCCTGTGCCCCAAATTCCTGAGGTCTCTGCCCTCCAGCCTTAGGAAAGTGATTTGGGGCTGGCCTGATGCTAACAGCTGGCAATACCAGCTCCTCCAGCATGCCCAACCTGGCACAGGCTGGGAGGCAGTGGATTGCCGTGGGGATCACCCAGAGGTTGTGGGGCTTCAGTGCCTTCCTTGCCTTCCTTTCTGATGTGCCTGTTAGGAGAGCATTGCAGGGGGAAAGGGACCTGGGGGTCCTGGGTGGCCAAGGGGATGCCCCTGAGCCAGCAATGTGCCCTTGTGGCCAAGAAGGCCAAGGGCAGCCTGGGGTGGATTAGAAGAGCTGTGGTTAGTAGGTCGAGAGAGGTTCTCCTGTCCCTCTGCTCTGCCCTCCTGAGGCCACCTCTGGAATCTTGTGTCCGGTTCTGGGTCCCTCGGCTCAAGGAGGACCTCAGGGAACTGCTTGAGAGAGTCCAGCACAGAGCCACAAGGCTGCTGCAGGCAGTGGAACATCTCCTTGTGAGGCCAGGCTGAGGGACTTGGAGCTTGGAGCAGAGGAGCCTGAGGGCTGCCCTCATTGCTGGGGATCAAGATGTGCAGGGCTGGAGCCAGGCTCTGCTCAGGGATGTCCAAGGACAGCACAAAGAGCACTGGGGGCAAGCTGGAGCAGAGGAGGTGCCACAGGAGCAGAAGGAGAAAGCTTTTCACTGTGAAGGTGGCAGAGCCCCGGAGCAGGCTGCCCAGAGAGGTTGTGGAGTCTCCTGCTCTGGAGACACTCAAAACCCCTCTGGGTGTGTTCCTGTGTGGCCTGCCCTGGGTGTTGCTGCTCTGGAATGGGGGTTGGACTGGATGGTCTCTGGAGGTCCCTTCCAACCCCTAACATTCTGCTTCTTGCTGGCCTCTCCCCCTCTGGAGCAGCAGCTTCTGCCGTCGCAGGGTCAGGAGTTTCTCTCCTGTCCCGGGGGCAGAGCTCAGTGACTTGCAGGGCAGGGCAGGGCACTACCTGGGTTCTTAATCTGCAGCTTGCTGATCTCTTCCCTGCAGAGTGACTGCAGCAAGCTGCTGAGCCAAGGCTTTGGGGGTGAGCAGGCCCAGGCCAAGATTGAGAGCTGCCTGTCTGACATGGCTGCTGTCTCCAGCAAGTTCCGGGACCTGCTGCAGGTGAGTCTCCTGCTGACCTACTCCTGGCCTCCAGCACTGCCTGGGCATTGCCTTCAGGGAGAGCTCAGGCAGGGAATCAGAGTACAGAATTAACCAGGTTGGAAAAGACCTCTGAGATCATCCAGCCCAACCTATCACCCAGCACCAACTCAACCATGGCACCAAGGGCCTCATCCAGGCTCTTCCTAAACCCCTCCAGGGATGGGGACTCCACCACCTCCCTGGGCAGCACATCCCAAGGGCCAATCTCTCCTGCTGGGAAGAACTTCTTCCTAACATCCAGCCTGAACCTCCCCTGGCACAGCTTGAGACTGTGTCCTCTTGTTCTGGGGCTGGGGGCCTGGCAGAAGAGACCAACCCCCACCTGGCTGCAACCTCCCTGCAGGGAGTTGGAGAGAGCAAGAAGGTCTCCCTGAGCCTCCTCTTCTCCAGGCTAAGCAAGCCCAGCTCCCTCAGCCTCTCCTCACAGGGCTGTGCCCCAGACCCCTCCCCAGCTCTGTTGCCCTTCTCTGGACACCTTCCAGCAGCTCAACATCTTTCCTGACCTGAGGAGCCCAGAACTGGACACAGGGCTCAAGGGGTGGCCTCAGCAGTGCTGAGCACAGGGCAGGATGAGCTCCCTGCTCCTGCTGGCCACACTGCTCCTGATGCAGGCCAGGATGCCCTTGGCCCTCTTGGTCCCCTGGGCACACTGCTGGCTCCTTTTCAGCTGCTCTCCACCACTCCCCCCAGCTCCCTCTCTGCCTGGCTGCTCTCAGCCCCTCTGCCCCCAGCCTGCAGCACTGCCTGGGGTTGCTGTGGCCAATGTGCAGCACCTGGCACTGGGATGTGTTCAATCTCCTGCCCTTGGGCTCTGCCCATCTGCCCAGCCTGGCAAGGTCCCTCTGCAGAGCTCTCCTACCCTCTCACAGATCAACTCCTGCTCCCAACTTGGCATCAGTCCTTTCAGCCCAGGGCCTGGGCCACATCTGGCTCCAGTTAGGGCTGCAGAGGGGAGTAAATGAGGGAGGGCTGAGGCATGGAAATGGATGCAGTCTGTTTGCACAGCCACAGCAGCTGGCAGCTACCTAAACTGCACTGAGAGCAGCTGCAGAGCCAGAAGGAGCATTGCTCCATTTGTCTGCTCTCAGCACAGGGCTGTATTTGGTGCAGCATTTTCAGGGGAAGAAATGCTCATGGTGTCTCCACCTCACACAGAATTACTTGGTTGGAAAAGACCTGAAGAGCATCAAGTCCAACCCCAGCCCAGCATCTCCCTGTTGGACTATGTCCTTAAGCTCCTCAACCAAAGCACCTCCAGGGATGGTGACTCCCCCACCTCCCTGGGCAGCCTGGGCCAGTGCCTGGTGACCCTTTCAGTCAAGAAACTCTTCCTAGTCTCCAACCTCAACCTCCCCTGGTGTAATTGGAGGCCATTTCCTCTCATCCTATCACCTGGGAGAAGAGCCCAACCCCCACCTCACTGCCACCTCCTTCCAGGGAGCTGTAGAGAGCAATGAGGTCTTCCCTCAGCATCTTCCTCTCCAGCCTGAACACCCCCAGTTCCCTCAGCTGCTTCTCCCCAGCCCTGTTCTCCAGACCCTTCCCCAGCTTTGCTGCCCTTCTCTGGACATCTTCCACCTCCTCAATGTCCTTCTTGGAGTGAAGCCCACAAAACTGACCCCAGGATTCCAGCTGTGGCCTCGCCAGTACAGGGGCAGACCTCCTCCTGCATCCTCCCTCATGCCACATCACATTGCCAAGTTGTCCAGAGCCTTGCTAGGTAGCAGTCAGGACAGGCTGTTGGTAGAGAAGAGTTGCTCTTCTCTCAGCTTTCACCTCCTTTCCCAAGTGGAAATACTCCTTGGCATGGACCAGAAGCCTCTCTGGCTAAATCCACTCTTGTGTGGCATGTTGGGGCCTGGGGCCTGGAAGTTTCACAGTGCTCTGTGGCAGAGAAAGGAGCAGGAGGACCTAGGACTCCTGTGGGGGAGGGAAAAGCCAAGCACACAGCCAGCTTTCCCCTGCAAGGGTTGTCCAGACCTGCCACAGGGTTGAGTCATCATCCCTGGAGGGGTTTGAAATCCCCAGGGGTGGTGGTGCTGGAGGGTATGGTTGGTTTGGATGATCTTAAAAAGTCTCTCCCAGCCTGCTCTGGTCAGGCATTGGAACAGGGAGGAGGGAGAGACACCATGCCTGGAGGTGCTCAAGAAATGGCAGCTGGGGCCCTGGGTTGATGGCCATGGTGGGGTTGGGTTGATGGTTGGGCTGGATGAACTTGGAGGTCTCTGCCAAGCCAAACAGTTCTGTGATGCTGGTGTTCTAAAAGGGACTATTTGGAACCAGGCTTGCCATCAGCTTTGTACTTCAGAGGGGCCAGCCTGGTTTTGCTTGGCTCTGCAGCTGACTGCAGCCAGGTGCCTCCATGCTGCTGCTGCTGCAGCTGCTGCAGCCAGGTGCCTCCATGCTGCAGCTGCAGCTGCAGCTGCAGCTGCTGCTGCTGCTGCTGCTGCTGCTGCTGCTGCTGCTGCTGCCAGCAAACCCTCTTGAGGCCTGTGGTCAGCAAGGAAACCAAAGAGCTCATCAATAAAGGAGTAAAACCCTCCAGCCAGGCTCCACCAGCTGCAGAGCAATCAAGAGGCTGAGCAGCAAAGCTCCTCTGCTGCCTGAGTCACACACACACACACACACACACACACATTCAGTTTGCCTTGGGAAAGGACAAATGCCAGCAGGGCCTGCTCAGAAATGCCAGTTTGAGTTAAAAACTCCCAACACATGCCAGGCAGCAGCAGGTACCTGAAGAGCTTCATGCTGGGGAAGCTTTCTGGACCTCCTGCTGAGCCACACAGGGGTGGGTGGCAGGAGAAGGCTTTCAATGAGCTCTCTCAGCGCTGAAGCAGCCAGAGGCACCCTGCTGCTGGCGGGGGGGGAGCTGGGATGTGCTGGGGTCATGATTAATGCAGGGGACCAGCTGTGCTTCCAGCTTTTAGCCTCCTTTTAGCTTCTCCCACTGAGCTGGGCTGCACTGGAGGTTGAGTGCAGTCGCTGCCTCCTCCTGGCTGTTGTCTTTGTGTCCTTCTCTGCCCTGGTGGGATGGGAACCAGAAGCCTCTCTCCTGCCAGGAAACCTCTGGGAGCTGTGTGGGCAAGGCTGGGGGAAGCAGGAGCCCTTCAGGGCAGGCTGCAGATCAGCACAAGGGCAGCTTCTGGGCCATCATCCTTCCTCCTCTTGCTGCTGTGGTGCCCTCAGAGCCACGGAATGCATTGGGTTGGAAGGGACCCTCAAAGATCATCTCCTCCATCCACCCTGCAGTCAGCAGGGACACCTCCAGCTAGTGCAGATTGCTCAGAGCCCCATCAAGTTTGACCTTGCATGTGGCCAGGGATGGGGCCTCCACCACATCTCTGGGAATCTCTGGTCCTTCCAGCACCGGTGGAGATCTGGGGCTTGTGGGCTCAGCCTCCTGCACAGAGCTCTGAGTTGGTGTCCCCAGCTGGCATGGAGGCTGGGAGGCAGAGTCAGGACAGCCTGGCTGTTGCACAACCCTCTCTTCTTCCTGTCCCCCCTCAGGAAGGGCTCAACGAGCTGAACAGCACAGCCATCAAACCCCAAGTGAAGCCCTGGATCAACCTCTTCCTCTCTGTCTCCCACAACATCGAGGAGGTGAGGCTCAGCATCCTCTGCCCCCAGCCGGCCTCTGCCCTGCCTGCCCCACTCCCGGCCGGCCTCTGCCCTCCCTGCCCCGCTCCCGGCCGTGCTCTGCCCTCCCTGCCCCGCTCCCGGCCGGGCTCTGCCCTCCCTGCCCCGCTCCTGGCCGGGCTCTGCCCTCCCTGCCCCGCTCCCGGCCGGCCTCTGCCCTGCCTGCCCCGCTCCCGGCCGGCCTCTGCCCTCCCTGCCCCGCTCCCGGCCGGCCTCTGCCCTGCCTGCCCCGCTCCCGGCCGGCCTCTGCCCTGCCTGCCCCGCTCCCGGCCGGCCTCTGCCCTCCCTGCCCCGCTCCCGGCCGGCCTCTGCCCTCCCTGCCCCGCTCCCGGCCGGGCCTCTGCCCTCCCTGCCCCGCTCCCGGCCGGGCTGTGCCCTCCCTGCCCCGCTCCCGGCCGGGCTGTGCCCTCCCTGCCCCGCTCCCGGCCGGCCTCTGCCCTCCCTGCCCCGCTCCCGGCCGGGCTGTGCCCTGCCTGCCCCGCTCCCGGCCGGGCTGTGCCCTGCCTGCCCCGCTCCCGGCCGGGCTGTGCCCTCCCTGCCCCGCTCCCGGCCGGCCTCTGCCCTGCCTGCCCCGCTCCCGGCCGGGCTCTGCCCTGCCTGCCCCGCTCCCGGCCGGCCTCTGCCCTCCCTGCCCCGCTCCCGGCCGGGCTCTGCCCTCCCTGCCCCGCTCCCGGCCGGGCTGCCCTCCCTGCCCCGCTCCCGGCCGGGCCTCTGCCCTCCCTGCCCCGCTCCCGGCCGGCCTCTGCCCTCCCTGCCCCGCTCCCGGCCGGCCTCTGCCCTCCCTGCCCCGCTCCCGGCCGGGCTGTGCCCTGCCTGCCCCGCTCCCGGCCGGGCTGTGCCCTGCCTGCCCCGCTCCCGGCCGGGCTCTGCCCTGCCTGCCCCGCTCCCGGCCGGGCTCTGCCCTCCCTGCCCCGCTCCCGGCCGGGCCTCTGCCCTCCCTGCCCCGCTCCCGGCCGGGCTCTGCCCTCCCTGCCCCGCTCCCGGCCGGGCTCTGCCCTCCCTGCCCCGCTCCCGGCCGGGCTCTGCCCTGCCTGCCCCGCTCCCGGCCGGGCTCTGCCCTCCCTGCCCCGCTCCCGGCCGGGCTCTGCCCTCCCTGCCCCGCTCCCGGCCGGGCTCTGCCCTCCCTGCCCCGCTCCCGGCCGGGCTCTGCCCTCCCTGCCCCGCTCCCGGCCGGCCTCTGCCCTGCCTGCCCCGCTCCCGGCCGGCTCTGCCCTGCCTGCCCCGCTCCCCCGGCCTCTGCCCTGCCTGCCCCGCTCCCGGCCGGCCTCTGCCCTGCCTGCCCCGCTCCCGGCCGGCCTCTGCCCTGCCTGCCCCGCTCCCGGCCGGCCTCTGCCCTCCCTGCCCCGCTCCCGGCCGGCCTCTGCCCTCCCTGCCCCGCTCCCGGCTCTGCTTTGCCCTCCCTTCCCCGCTCCCGGCTTTGCTTTGCACTCCCTTCTCCTCTGCTCAGCAGCACTGCTGGAGCAGCCACTGCCTCCTTTCCTCTCAGTCCTCCCCTGTTTCCTCAACACAGAGCAACAGCACCATACCCTCACCTTGAGCCCTGTGTCCAGTTCTGGGCTCCTCAGGTTAGGAAAGATGTTGAGCTGCTGGAAGGTGTCCAGAGAAGGGCAAGAAAGCTGGGGAGGGGTCTGGAGCACAGCCCTGTGAGGAGAGGCTGAGGGAGCTGGGCTTGCTTAGCCTGGAGAAGAGGAGGCTCAGGGCAGACCTCTTTGCTCTCTCCACCTCCCTGCAGGGAGGTTGTAGCCAGGTGGGGGTTGGTCTCGTCTCCCAGGCCCCCAGCACCAGAACGAGAGGACACAGTCTCAAGCTGTGCCAGGGGAGGTTTAGGCTGGAGGTAAGGAAGAAATTCTTCACAGAAAGAGAGATTGGGATGTGCTGCCCAGGGAGGTGGTGGAGTCCCCATCCCTGGAGATGTTTAGGAAGAGCCTGGATGAGGCCCTTGGTGCCATGGTTGAGTTGATCAGATGGTGCTGGGGTATAGGTTGGGCTTGATGATCCCAAAGGTCTTTTCCAACCTGTCCCGGTCTATTCTCTCCTGTCCTATCCTATTCTAACTTGCTCTGCAGCCAAGCCTTGGCTGGAGAAGAGCTTGAGGCAAACAGGGAAGGGGTGTAGAGCTGCTCCAGGAGGGGCTCTTCAGGGCAGGCTCCATCAGGAAGCCTTTCTGTGTTTCAATGCCAGGAGGAGTTCAGTGACTACGAAGCCAACGATCCCTGGGTGCAGCAGTTCATTGTCAACCTGGAGCAGCAGATGACAGAGTTCAAGGTGAGGAGAGGGGCACCTGGCAGCCTGCCAGGCTTGGGCTAGAGTTCCAGGTGCATCTCCTAGCTCCTTCCATGGGCAGAGCTGTCCTCTGGTGCCCCAGAGTGCTCTTGGAGAGCCAGTCCAGCCCTTTGCCCCCAGGGTCTCAAAGCCTCTTTGCAGCCTGGGTCTCTTCTGTGTGCCCTCAGCAAGTTTGCTGGTGATCCATAACTGGGGGGGTGGTTGACACCTCCCCAGTCTGTGCTGGCAGAGCTCATGAAGCTCAGTCAGGACAAGTGCAGGGCCCTGCATCTGGGGAGGAACAACAGCAGGCACCAGGGCAGGTCAGGAACTGCCCTGCTGGAAAGCAGCTCCATGGACAAAAGACCTTGGAGTGCTGGTGGGCAGCAAGATCTGCACGGGCCAGCAATGTGCCCTTGGGGCCAAGAGAGCCAATGGGATCCTGGGGTGCAGCAAGGAAAGAGTGGCCAGCAGGGCTGGGGAGGTTCTGCTCCCCTCTGCTCTGCCCTGCTGAGACCACAGCTGCAATCCTGTGTCCAGTTCTGGGCTCCCCAGGTCAAGAGAGACAGAGACCTGCTGGAGAGAGGCCAAGGGAGAGCCATGAGGATGATGAGGGGACTTGAGCAGCTCCCCTGTGAGGAGAGGCTGAGAGCCCTGGGGGTGTTTAGTCTGGAGAGGAGAAGGCTGAGAGGGATCTGATCAATGTCTGTCAATAGCTGAGGGTTGGGGGGCAAGTGGAGGGGGCCAAGCTCTGTTGGGTGGTGCACAGCAATAAAGCCAAGGACCAATGGCTGCAAACTGGAACAGAGAAGATTTCACCTCAACAGGAGGAGAAACTTTCCAGTGAGGGTGACAGAGCCCTGGAGCAGGCTGCCAGGGGGGTTGTGGAGTCTTCTGTGGAGACTTTCCAACCCCACCTGGATGCATTCCTGTGCAGACTACCCTGGGTGACCCTGCTCTGGCAGGGGGCTTGGGCTGGATGATCTCTGGAGGTCCCTTCCAACCCCTGATGGTCTATGATTCCCACTGGCTGAGCCTGCAAGGGATGGGCCTTTATTTGAAGGCCCTGGCAAGCTGGGGGGGGGGGGGTCTGTGGCCCTCTGTCTGGTTGGTTGTGATGAGCATGGCAGAGGTTTGAGGTTTCTGCTTGCAGGCTGGACTCTCTCCAGTGATTTATGACACCCTCACTGGCCTCATGACCAGCCTCATCGCCATCGAACTGGAGAAGGTGCTGCTCAAATCCACCTTCAGCAGGGTAAGCAAAACGCTGTCCCCTGCCCTGCAGGCTGCCAACCCCCCAGCAGCAAACCCTCAGGGAAGGGATGGGGCAGGGCAGAGGCAAATGGGAGCCCTCAGAGAAGCTCCAAGTCTGTTTTCTGATGGGGCTTGGGGAGAGCTTGCATCAAGAACCTGGAATGAGCCCTGGAGCTTGCATCAACGACCTGGAGCACAGCCCTGGGAGGAGAGGCTGAGGCAGCTGGGGGTATTGAGCCTGAAGAAGAGGAGGCTCAGGGGAGACCTTCTTACTCTCTACAACTACCTGAAAGGAGGCTTGTAGCCAGGTGGGGGCTGGTCTCTTCTCCCAGGCAAGCAATGACAGGAAGGGACACAGTCTCAAGCTGCTCCAGGGGAGGTTTGAGCTGGATGCTAGGAAGAAATTCTTCACTGAAGGAGTGATTGGCCATTGGGATGTGCTGCCCAGGGAGGTGGTGGAGTCCCCATCCCTGGAGGTGTTTAGGAAGAGCCTGGAGGAGGCCCTTGATGCCATGGTTGAGTTGATCAGATGGTGCTGGGGGATAGGTTGGGCTGGATGATCTCGAAGGTCTTTCCCTACCTGGTTCGTTCTGTGATCTGGTTGCTCAGAGAGGCGGGAGAGGCCCCAGGCCTGGAACCATTCCAGGTCAGGTTGTCTGGGGCTCTGAGGAACCTGCTCTAGGTGCCTATGTCCCTGCTGACACAGCTATGAGCTTTGAGGGTCCTTTCCCACCCAAACCAGTCCCTGATTCCATAGGGCAGCTGGCTTCTAAGCTGGGTCTGAACAGCAGCCCCTTGCAGCAGCGATAAACGTTCTTCCCTCCTGCTCAGAAACCTCCTCCTGCCCCTCTGTGTGTTTGGCACAAACCCTGAGCCTGCTTGGAGAGTTAATGGAGCTCCTCTGGTCCCACAGCTCGGTGGTCTGCAGTTTGACAAGGAGCTGAGGTCTCTGATAGCTTACCTGACCACGGTCACCACCTGGACCATCCGTGACAAGTTTGCTCGGCTGTCCCAGATGGCCACCATCCTCAACCTGGAAAGGGTGAGCTGCACTTTGGGGGCTGCTGAAGCCCCACCTGGGCTCCCCATGGAGTTACTTGAGCTCATCCAGATGTTGCCACACCTGGGGAGGAGCTGGCAGGGTTGCCCCAGGGGTGACTGACTGATGGGTTGTTAAGTGGCAGCGGGGATGCAGCAAAGGCTGTTCTACTTCAGTGCCAGGTAGCTCCCTGAAGACCTCCTCTGCGAGAGCCTGAAGGGAGGTAGGAGCTAGGTGGGGGATTGGGCTCTTCTCCCAAGGAGTAAGCTATATGCAACAGCCTCAGGTTGCCCCAAGGGAGGTTTAGGTTGGACAGGAGGAGCAAGTTCTTCCCCAAAAGGGTTGTCAGGGCCTGGCCCAGGCTGCCCAGGGCAGTGGTGGAGTCCTCATCCCCGGGGGGGTTCAAAAGCCCTGGAGGTGTGGTGCTGAGCTGGCAGTGCTGGGATAAGGCTTGGACTCAGTTACCCTGGAGGCCTCTTCTGTGCTCCCCTGGAGCAGTGCAGCCAGAGTTTGAGCTTGGGGCGTGAGGGTGGTGGGTTCTGAGGTGTCTGCTGCAGCTCTCCCCTCTCTCTCCAGGTGACAGAGATCCTGGATTACTGGGGCCCCAACTCGGGGCCCCTCACCTGGCGCCTGACGCCCGCTGAGGTGCGGCAGGTCCTGGCTCTCCGCATCGACTTCCGCAGCGAGGACATCAAACGCCTGCGCCTGTAGCTGCTCAGGCCTGGGCTCAGCACCCTGCTGGAGGGGAGGGAATGAAGCTCTGGAGCCTGCCCAGCTCCTGTTAGACAGGCTCGAGAGGGGCTGATGCCTGGGCTGCCCTTCTGCTGGTGTTCCTCAGAGCAAAGGGCTTCCCCAGGCCTGGGAGGGAGAGCTACCCTCCATCGGTGGGAGCGGAAAGAAGGCAGCAGCGGCATCTCTTGCCCTGAGAGCAGTGTGACACTTCCCAACACGCCCTCCCTGGGGTTGAGGGACAAGGTTGTGCTTGTCCCCTCGTCCTGCTGCCCTGCAGGAGGCCACAGAGCAGATCAGTGTGGAGGGTTGTTGTGGTGTGGGTCACGCAGGGGTCTCTGGAGTGCGCTGCTGCCCACGGCTGAGCTCTTTCTGTGCCATCGGTTTGAGGGCGATGTGCTGGGGGTCCTACCAAGCCCAAGCTCCTGAGGGGTGAGGGGGATTGGTTCTGCTGAAGGGAAAAGGGAAGGTGCCTGGAAAATCCTTGCTGGAGGGAGCAGGGCTGTGTGCCTGCTGGCTCTGTACAGCACTGTTCATAAACCTCGCCTGGCTGAGCACCAGCCTCAGGGCAGCATCTGTCTGTGTGTGTGTGTGGCTGGGGGCCCGCAGGGAGCTGCAGGACAGGAGCTATGCCCCATTTCACCTCCTCACCAGGATCCTCCTGCTCCCTCCCCAGCTGGCACTGGCACAGCATGAATGCAAACACCCCTGAGATGGGGCCAGCCCCCTTGCTTGGCAGGGCTCCTGTGCTGCCCCTCAACAGCCAGGGCTGGGGAGAGTGATGCCATCCACGCCGGGAGAGCTGTGCTCCCACCTTCTGGGACCTTGTTATCCCCTCCCCAAGGAACCTTTCTAGGGACAAAAGGACATGAAACAGATGTTGGGAAGAAGCCTTTTTATTCTAAGAGCCTGCAGGGTCTAGGAACTCCCTGCAGAAGTAGGCCCTTGGCATGGGAGAGGGGCTTGATCCCACATCCAGGAGCATCCTTGTTGCAGGAAGGCTCCTGCAGGAAGCAGCATCAGAAATGCTGCTCTTTTCCCTTTGGAGAGCCATGAAAACTGGAGTGAAGCCCCAAAACCAGCCTGGAGGCCCCAGGGGTGGCTCTGCCTGCCCAGCTTGGTACAGCTTCTCCAGCCTCTGTGGTTTTGGGGGCAACTAGCAGCATAAAAAGGCCACATCAAGACCTAAGGCACCTGCTGGAGCTGCCTTTGAAGCTGTGGGGACTGCCCTGCTTCCGGAGGCTGCTGGCTGCTCCCTGCCCTGTCTAGCAGGCAGGAGCAGGTCAGGGAAGTCCTTCACACATCCCTGTCCTCTCCCAGGTGAGCAGAATCCTCTGGATCACATCCCACGACCTCCACTGAGAAGCCACCCGTGTCCACTTCGATGCTGTGGATGCTGAAGTTGCCAAGCCCCTAAGAAGAAAAGAGAAGGATGGCTCGGGGCAGGAGCCAGCACAGCGACCTGGCCTCACCCCCAAGGTCCTGGGGAAGGCTGAGGAGGCAAGAAGCAATCTCAGCCCCCTCAGGGTTGGAGCTTGGGGGGGACAGGGGGAAGCTGTGCCAAGTGCTTCTGTGACAGGGAACTCCCCAGGAGCTCACATCTCACCTGAGTTTGTGCTAGAACGTGGTGCAGAGCCTCCTTCTGCCTGGGGGCTTTGGTTAGGATGTAGAGGAAGCCTCCACCCCCAGCCCCAGCCAAGCACTGCCCGTGGACGTGGGGCTGCAGGGCAGCCATCAAGCGCCCCACGGCCAGCGGCTCGCAGCCAGGAGCCAGGCACTTCTTCTGCTGCCAGTAGCGCTCCAGGCACTTGCCAAGGAGGGGCAGGTCCCCTGGGGAGGGGAGGGGAGGAGAGGAGATGACAGACTGGCTTCCCTCCCTCCCTGCAGCTCCGCCTGCTCATCTCCCCCAGCTCCCCCCTGCTGAGCAGGCAAACCCAGCCCTGGCCCACTGCTGTTTAGTGTGAATCCTCCACGGCGTGGATGAGAGGAAACAAACTGTTCCTCACCTCCAACCTAAACCTCCCCCTGCTACAACCTGAGGCCTTTTCCTCTTGGCCCTTGGGGAGAAGAGACCAATCTCCACCTGGCTCCAATCTCCTTCCAGGGAGTTGCAGAGCGAGGAGGTCTCCCCTCAGGCTCCTCTCCAGGCTGAACACCCCCAGCTCCCGCAGCTGCTCCTCCCCAGCCCTGTTCTCCAGACCCTTCCCCAGCTTTGCTGCCCTTCTCTGGACCTCTTCCAGCCTCTCACTGTCCTTCTTGGAGCGAGGGGCCCAAAACTGACCCCAGGATTCAAGCTGTGGCCTCACCAGTGATCCAATCCCTGCCCTAACTGGGCAGACTCACCCTCTCTAACCCTTCCTTCCTCCACTCAAGCCTCAACTTGGGGGCATTGTAACGTGGCAGTGGCCTAGGGGGAAGATTTGAGGCTCCTGCAGCTGCAAGAGCCTGCACCACCACCCCCCAGGCTGACACAGATTGTCCTCAAGGCATTTTGTGTCCCCTCAGTCTTCAGAAGGGCCAGGAACAGGGGCTCACACCTTGCCTCAAGGCCCGGGCACACTCCTCAGCGTTGCTCACCAGCACGTCAACGTTCTGCACGATGGAGGGCAGCCTGGCATACCAGTTCCTCACCACATCCTGCAAGAGGCCACAATCTCCTCATCAGCACCCTCCTGGCCTCCAGCAGCGCACCTGGGGAGGTGGTGCTGCAGCCACAACCCTCCCTGCCAGCTCCCGCTGAGGCGGCGAAGCTGGGCAGCCGCCAAGGGGACAGGCGCCAAGGCTGGGACGGGCACCAGGGCCTGCAGCACCCCTGGGCACCCAGGTTACCTGGAGCAGGTTGCGTGCCAGGCGAGTCTTGCCCGTGTAGACCAGCAGCAGGTGGTCATTGAGGGTCTGGGTAAAACCCTGGGGCACTGAGATCTTCTCCACCTCCACCCTGAGCGGCAGCTGGGCCTTCGACCGCCCGATTTTGATGCCAGGCACAAGCCCACCCACTTGGTCCTGCCAGCCACCACCTGTGGGGTAGAGGCTCTTCAGCCACCACCAGGTCCCCAAAGCCTGTGGGGCTGGCTTGCTCCCCATGGTCACTACCTGTTGTGAGCCTCTGCTCCAGGTGCAGCACGGCGTGGATGAGGGACTCGGTGCTGGCAGCCTTCCCAGCTGCTCGGTACAGAGAGGCCATCACTGCTCCTGCCAGGATGCTGCTGGTGCCTGCAGGGGACACAGACAAGGCCAGGGTGCTCCTGAGAGCTGAAGGGGGATGCCCCATCCCAGTGCCGGCAGCGGGAAGCTCTCCCCTACCCCAAACACCTCAGCACATCCCAGGATGTGCAAATCCCAGTGCCGGCAGCAGGAAGCTTTGCCCTACCCCAAGCTCCCTCAGCACTTCCCCTGTAGACCTACCAAGGCCAGAGCCGTGGGGCAGCTTGGACCAAGTGTGCACCTCAAAGCCACCCCCGAAGTTCTCCATGAGCTGGGCCCTCAGGGGTTTCTCAGAGGGGAACTGCACCACCTGGGTGCAGATGAAGGCAGCTTTCAGCAGGGCTCCTGGCAACACAGAAAGCAGAGCCGCCGCCGCGCTGCCGCCTTTCTCCCTCGACCCAGCCTCCCCCCGAAAAAGGGGGCCCAGCCAGGGCTTGGGGGGGCGTGGGGGGTTACCTCACCTGGTGCATGGGGCTGGCAGTAATCCTCCAAGTGCTCCAGCTCCTGGCACAGCAGCTGGGTGGCCGTGGCCCCCAGGCTGAGCAGGCGCAGCTGGGGCTGGGCGATGCGTCGCACCCGGGCCCCGATGGGCCGGCAGCCGTCCACCAGCACCGCCAGGTCCACCACGGCCCCCCGTGCTCGTAGGTGATGGGGGGGTGTCACTCCAGCCCCTGCAAGCACAGCAGCACCTAACACAGCAACCCTCCAGCACCCAGGCTTCTCTCTCCCCTGGCCCCCTCAGCGTAGAACTGGTTAGGTTGGAAGAGGCCTTTGATGGAGATCAGCAAGTCCTAACCGTTGAGCCACCACCCGACCGTAGCGTCACAGGGTGATGGGGTGGGGGTAGGGGTGGGGAAGGGACCTCCAGAGAAAAAGATTTGCACAGAAAAGAGAGGTCAGGGATTGGAATGTGCTGCCCAGGGAGGTGGTGGAGTCCCCAAGCCTGGATGTGGTTCAAGGTGGTTTGGATGTGGTGCCTGGGGCTATGGTTTAGGGGTGAGCCTTGTAGAGTAGGATTAATGGTTGGGCTTGGTGCTCCTGAGGGTCTGTGTCCCACCCGAATGTTTCTGTGGTTCTGTGATCATCCAAGCCCAACCCCCCTGCCCTGCAAGGTTACCTAGGGCAGGTGGCCCAGGAACACAGCCAGATGGGGTTTGAAAGTCTCCAGGGAAGGAGACTCCCAAGCCTCTCTGGGCAGCCTGCTCCAGCACCCTCACACCAAAGAAGTTTCTCCTCACGTTGAGGTGGAACTTCCTGGGTTCCAGGTTGTGTCCACTGCCCCTGGCCCTGTCAGGGGACAGCACTGAAAAGAGCCTGGACCCTTCCTCTTGCTACTCACCCTTCAGCTACTTATAGACATTGCTCAGATCCCCTCTCAGCCTTCTCTTTTGCAGAGAAGCACCTGGGCCCTCAGCACCACATCTCCAGGGCTGGGGGACTCCACCACTGCACTGGGCAGTCCGTTCCAGGCCTTCACAACCCTTCTGGAGACAAAAAAGCTGTTCCTCACGTCCAACCCGAACCTGGTGTGACTGAGAGCCATTTCCTCTTGTCCTGCCAACATCCCGGGGTGAGACACGGATGGCGGAGGGACACACTCACCGGAGAGGTCCAAGCGGGCCGGACAAGCCACCTGCACCCAGTGCCCCATGGGGGGCAGCTCTGCGTGCCCCAGGGTGACAAACTGGCACGAGGACATCACTGCCTGCCGGACCAGGATCTGCTCTGCCCCCTCGTAATGTCGAGCTGCTCTCACCAGTAAGGCTGGGCTGGGGACAGAGAGAGGTGCTGAGCCCCCGGAGAGCAGCTCCTTGGCTGCAGTGCTCCAGCAGCTGCTCACCAGCCCCAGCCGCTCCTCCTCACCAGCCCCGGCCTCAGCTCCCCGACAGCCCCAGCTTCTCCCCGCCAGCCTCTCCTCGCCAGCCCCAGCCTCTCCCCACCAGCCCCAGCTTCTCCTCCTGGCCAGCCCCAGCCTCAGCTCCCCACCAGCCCCAGCTCCTCGCCAGCCCTGGCCCCAGCTCCCCGCCAGCCCCGGCCTCAGCTCCCCGCCAGCCCCGGCCTCAGCTCCCCGCCAGCCCCGGCCTCAGCTCCCCGCCAGCCCCAGCTCCTCGCCAGCCCCGGCCTCAGCTCCCCGCCAGCCCCAGCTCCTCGCCAGCCCCGGCCTCAGCTCCTCGCCAGCCCCAGCCCCAGCTCCTCGCCAGCCCCAGCCCCAGCTCCTCGCCAGCCCCAGCCCCAGCTCCTCGCCAGCCCCATCCTCAGCTCCCCACCAGCCCCAGCTCCTCGCCAGCCCCGGCCTCAGCTCCTCGCCAGCCCCAGCTCCTCGCCAGCCCCAGCCCCAGCTCCTCGCCAGCCCCAGCCCCAGCTCCCCGCCAGCCCCAGCCTCTCCTCCCCGCCAGCCCCAGCCTCACCTGCTCATCCACTTCTGCCTCTCAGCAGCCAGCTCCTGCACCCCACCAGCAATGTCCCCACTCTCCAGGCGCCTGAAAGCCGATGCCCACTCCCTGTTGGCAGCAGGGCCGCTCCTCAAGCCGCCTTCCCCTTGTGCCATGCAGCCCAGCACCTCTGCCACGCAGGCCAGCGCCCGCGCCGCAATGCCAGCGTCACCGCTGCTGGAGGCCACTGGAAAGGACAAGGAAGGCAGCAAAGTCACAGCCAGCCTGCAGTCACCACTTCTGGGAGAAGTGACGCCAGAGAGAGGGACTCACAGACCCCCAGCGTGGTGGGGATTGGAAAGGACCTCTGGAGATCATCCAGTCCGAGCCCCCTGCTCAAGCAGGGCACCCGCAGCAGCTTGCCCAGGGGCACAATGGCCAGGAGGGGTTGAAGCTGTCCAGAGAAGGAGACTCCACAACCTCTCTGGGCAGCCTGCTCCAGGCTTCCAGCACCCTCACAACAAACAAGTTTCTCCTCCTGTTCAAATGGAACCTCCTGGGTTCCTGCCCATTGCCCTTTGTCCTGGGCACCACTGACAAGAGTCTGGCACCAGCCTCTTGCCCTCCACAGGTCCTTTAGCTCTTGCTGAGCATTGCTCAGCTCCCCTCTGGGGCTGCTCTTCTGCAGGCTCAACAGCCCCAGGGCTCTCAGCCTTTGCTCCTCACACAGCTGCTCCAGGTCCCTCAGCAGCTTTGTAGCCTCTGCTGGACTCTCTCCAGTAGTTCCCTGTCTCTCTTGACCTGGGGAGCCCAGAACTGGAGCCAGCAGTCCAGACACAGCTTCACTGGGGCAGAGGGGGAGGTGAACCTGCCTTGGCCTGCTGGTCACACTGACTTGTCCGATGCCCTGGGGGTGCACCCCCTTAGGTGGCTGAAGAGGGTGGGGAGCACCAAGCAGCCCAGAGACACAAGAAACAGCTCACAGAAGCCCAGCTCACCCTCATCCAGCGTGCCCAGCACGGCCTGGTGGTAGCCCTCCTGGACAGCACTGCGGGCCAGGGGCAGGAGGCTGCTGTCCTGCCGCCCCAGCAGCACCCTCCGCACCTTGCGCTGCCCCTGCAGGAAGAAGAGCGCCCGGCGGGCACCCAGCTCGGCCGCCTTGTCCAGGCAGGGCAGCAGCTCCTGCCAGGACATGCGCCAGGCTGCCCTCCAGCGTGCCAGCCGCTCGCTGGGCACCGCCGGGGCCAGCAGCCACAGCACATCCTCCAGCCCCAGCGCCTGGCGGGCGTGCAGCACCGGGAACAGCCGGGCGTTCAGCAGGCAGCGGCTGCTCCCCGCCAGCTCCGCGTCCCACAGGTCCCCTTCCCTGGTGGAGAGGCAGCCCTTCAGCACCCAGGCCCCTGGGACACCTTCCGGGGGGGGGGGAAGGGGACCCGGAGGATGGGCTGGGGTGGCCGTGACAGCTCCCCACTTGCCTGGCCTGGCACACGGCACCTACCGTATGCCTGTCCGACGGAAGAACTCGGCCCAGGGCACATTCAGGTAGGTGGCCTCCTCAGCAGGGCTCTGCCAGGGGGACAGAGAGGCTGGCGGTGGCAGCCTGGCTTCGGAAGGAGCCCCGCGCCACCTTGCCACCCCCATACCTGCCAGTCGTCGAGGCGGCCGGTGAGGGTGAAGACGCGGCAGGGCAGGTCGTGCAGCCGGACGTGGTGGCCCTGAAGGACAACATCCTGCAGGGGACAGCCCTGCAGGGCTGGGGAGGAGCCTGAGGGGAGGCCTGAGATGAGGCAGCCGGGACCAATCTCCAGGGGACCCTGTGGAGGAGGCAGCAGGGCGTTTAGTGCCACGGCTTGGCCCCAGGGCAGCCACCGAACCAGACGCCGACCTCGGAAGGGCACAACCACCCTGAGGGACAAGCTGGGGCCAGCCAGAGGCACACATTTCTTGCTCATGGGGCTGCAGAAATCCAGGCCAGGTGACACCCTCCAGGGCTCATAGCTGTGACAGAGTCCCCAAGGATAGGGTCTACCAGGCAAAAGGCATCTCTGCAGGGGCAAAGCGCCCCAAATCTCACAGCTGTGGGTCCTCCATCCCAGACAGAACCACCTCACCCTTGCTGCCCATTCTGAGAACCTGGAGTCACCTCCACCCCAGCCACATACCTGAAGGTGACAGTGCTGGAGGACACTGCCAGCTGCTAGCCGAACAGCTCCTTCCAGCAAGCAGTTGGCGACCGAAGAACCTTCCTCCAGGAGACAGGGTTGCTGCCAAGGAAAGGACAGAGAGCAGGTGGGACCGAGCTCTGGCCACACAACCCAGAGGAGGAACCTCCAGTGGGTCTAGTAGGTCACGGAGGTGTCAGGTAGAAGGTTGGACTCGACAACCTTAGAGGTCTTTTCCAACCCTGATGAGTCTCTGACTGCATGAAAACCCTGCCTGGGCAAGGCTGGGGCTGCAGGACCTACCTCCACGTGGGAGTGGGCTGCTGGGCAGAAGGGGAGGCGGCTGGCAGAGCTGGGCAGGAGGGTCAGGCTGCGGATGTGGTCGCTGGCAGAGGTGCTCAGGTAGTCGTAGGAGGCGTCGGGGATGCAGGCTGGAGGGGGAGACCACCACCCCCCATGGCTCATGTCACACCCTTGGGAACCAAGGCTGAGAGGAGACCTGGAAACCCGTGGCTGTGGGTGCCAGGCCCTGCCCTCCCCAGGCAGGCAAAGGAGGGGGCTCAGGGCTGGGCGGCATCACCTGCACCCACCCATGCTGAGAGGGAAGGCACGGAGAGCTGCCCACAGCACAGAGCGGGCACTCCGCACGCTGGCATCGCCACTGCCCTGCACAAAGGCCTCCTCTGCCACCCCTGCTGCCATGCACAGCACCACGTCGAAGAAGAGGGAGAGCTGGGGAGAGAAGGGACCCGTTGGATGCAGCCTGACCCCCAACACCCTACCCCGCTGCTGGGTGCTCCTGTCCCACCCGCCTCTGGGGCAGCACCCAGGCAAAGGGGCCCTGCGGAGATGCCCCACAGCAGCAGCAGTGGGGTAAGGGGTCCTGCCCCCACGGAGGGGCTGTCACCTGGATGGGTGGTGCCCCCGAGTCCAGCCCCATGTAGGTGCAGGCGTCCAGCGGGGGGATGACGTGAGTGGCCAGGAGCTGCTCGGCGGCATCCGAGGAGAAGAAAACCACCCCAGAGACCTGCCAGGGCACAGCAGAGGGGAGGGCACGGCCAGGGTGACACCAGGGACAGGGCTGGCACAGCCACCAACGCCCCAGCCGTGCCATACCAGCGGGACAGTGCTGTCGGGCCCTGCGCACTGCTGGATCTGGGCTTCTGTGCCTTTGTAGACGATGTCCTGGACCAGCCCCTGGGGTGAGACCACCCTGATGAGCTCTCCAGGGCCCCCCCAAGCCAAGCAGCTGCAGCAGGGCTGGGGCCTCAGCATACAAGGGACCGAAGGGGTGGATCTCCCTGCGCCTCCAAGGGATGTCTCTCGAAGGGCTCCTTACCTGCTCATCAGTGAGGTAGACTCCGTGGTTCCTGGCATACGCCTGGCTCCCGGGCACTGCAATCACTCTGACTCCCTGGAAGCCATCCCAGTTGATCCCTGGGGAGAGGGACAGAGACCAGTAGCCCCCTGGGGCAGTGTACATAACCCACACTGGGCACAGCTGCCTGAAAACTGGGCCCGCAGCCACACCAGCTTTGGCCACCTTGCTGTGGGCACAGTGAATGCTCCCAACCACTCAGCAGGTCAGCAGTGCCAAGCATCCACACCCTTCATGGGAGCATGGCACAAGCTCTACCACTGCAAGCTCCAACCTTTGTCCCAGGCAGAATTGCATGCTGGAAGCAAGGCTGGCACCGCTCACCTGGTGCTGAGGGCACAGTGAGGAGCATGTCGGTGCTGCAGACCCACACACCAGGTGGGGAACCCACACAGAGCTGCCAAGAGAAGGGCCACGTCATGGCACAGAAGGGGCTTGGCCCTCACAGGGCACCCAGCACCCTTCCCAACATGCTAGGAGCCAGTTGAAGGCACCCTGAAGGATTCAGGGACAGCTGAACCCAGCCCCCCCTGCCCCATCCCAGAGGCCACACAGACCTGGTATGTCATGGTCTTCAGCAAGCTGTCCAGGTTGCAGACCAGAGCTTCAGCCTGGGCATTGGGCTCCTCCACAGGCAGGCAGGTGAAGGCCCTACCACAGTCATCAAAGGAGAACTCTCGGCCCTGGCAGGACAAGGGACGCCGAGGGGTCACGGGGAGGGAGAGAGCGAGGCAGAGGGATGCCGAGAGAGCGCGGCAGAGGGATGCCGAGCGGGGGCAGCTCTCACCATGTGCAGGATGAGGATGTGGGCTTCCCTCAGGACGTCTGAGCTCACCACCTGAGAGAGCAAAGCAGGGATGCAACAGCTCCCCACTCCCACTTCCAGCCTCTCCCCAGGCCCACCAGCAGCTGCCAGCCAGCTCCTAAGACGGGACAGCCACCTCCTCCTCCTGCTTGTGGGCTCCCCGGGCCCACCAGCAGCTACCACCCCACTCCCTCTCTCCCAGAACGGGACAGCCACTTCCCCCTCCCGCTCTCAGCCTCCATCAGGAGCTGCCAGCCTGCTACACCCCCCCTCCCCAGCCCGGGAAAGGTCCCTCACCGTGCATCCCGCCCTGGCGCTGAGGTGCTCGGCCGCCACCAGCAAGGCGTTGAGGGTGGCCCCGCCGCTGCCCAGGTGGTCCCAGGGATCCTCCACGGCCAGGAGGAGCGGGGGGGCCGCGGGCCCAGGCCGCCCCTCAGCCGGCGAACCTCCAGCTCTGCCAAGCGAGAAGGCGGCGGCGCTGAGGGCTGGCATCACCCGGCTCGGTCGCTCTAGGGCGGGGAGAGGGAGATGAGCAGCCCCGGCGCTTGCCTCGCTGGAAGGCGGCGACGCAGCCTCCGCGCTGGCAGGTGAGAAGGACGCCGCTCCACTCCGCCGCCATGGGTGCCGGCCCGCGCGGTGCACGCTGGGACTTGTGGTCCAGGCCCTGCGCAAGGTCGCAGGGTTGGCGCAGCGATGGACTACAACTCCCGGCGTGCACCGCGCGGGCGGGCCCCGGCCCTTTAAAGCGACAGTGCGCCTTGGCCCCCTCCCGCCCGCGGGGCATTGTAAAGGGGGAGGGTGGGTGGATGGGAGGTTTTTTGCCCTGAAAGGGCTCTCGGAGGCGATGAGCACACTGGGGCATCCCTGTCAGGAGCTCAGCAGGCCTCGGTCCCGCTCCTTGCGGGGGATCTGCAGTGGGGTGCCCGAGTGTGGGCACTGGGTGGCCGGTGGGTAGCGGGGTGGGGGGTAACAGGGTGAGCAGATGGTGGGTGCCCGGTAGGTGGCAGGATGGGGACAGGGAATGTCGAGGCAAGGGAATGGGCTCTGATGTGCTGATATGCCAGGGTGAGTACCAGGGTGAGCATCACCAGGGATAACGATGCACGGAGGTGGGTAGCAGAATGGGTACCAGGGTAGATAGATACCGGAGATGCCAGAGCATCAAGGCGGGTACCGACAGGGGTGCTGACGTGCCTGGGGTGGGTACTGGTTACTGGGGTGGACACCACGGGGGGAGGGGGAGAGGGGAGGGGGCGGGGAAGGGGTCCTCATGGTAGTTGCCAGGGTGATGCCAGTATATCAGACTGGGTCTTTGTAGGAATCTAAGGGGGTAGCTAAGGGAACGTTTAGCTGAGCTTCACCTCTGTGTGGGAGTCCCAGAGGTCGGTAAGTGATGGTACATTTCCACAGAACCACACAACTGTCAGGCTTGGAAGGGACGTCCAGGCTCAGCCAGCTCCAACCCCCCTGCCATGGGCAGGGACACCTCACACCGCAGCAGGTTGCTCACAGCCACCTCCAGCCTGGCCTTAATAACCTCCAGGCATGAGGCTTCCACCACCTCCCTGGGCAACCTGTGCCAGTCTCTCACCACCCTCATGGGGAAGAACTTCTCACAGCCAATCTGAATCTACCTATTTCTAGTTTTGCTCCATCCCCTCCCCCTCCCCCCCGGCCCCCCGAAGTCCTATCACTCCCTGACACCCTCAAAAGTCCCTCCCCAGCTTTCTTGTAGCCCCCTGCAGATACTGGCAGGTCACAATTAGGTCTCTTCAGAGCCTTCCCTTCTCCAGACTGAACAACCCTCGAAGTGTGTGAGAAAAGCCTGGGAGGTGGATATAACAAAAGGCCATAGCTTTGAAATGGGGAAAAGCAGTTGGGAGGGGAAAAAAAACCAACAAACATCTTTCAGAACAAGACAAAAAACCGTGGGCTTGAGGGCGGTTAGGCTATGGGGAAGTGAGTTAAACGATGTACGACCTCCTCAATAAACAGCCACTGGTTCGGCAGGTCAGGGCCATTTGGCCCCCCTGTGGCCGTGGGCACAGACTGGTCCGGAATCAACGTACTGCAGGATACGCTCAGGGATAGCCACAGGTCTGGGCCTGGGTCCCGCGGTGCCTACCGGGATGAATGTCGGGGGTGCAGATGTCCCTGGGTGCCTACCGGGGTGGGCACCGTGGGCACGGATGTGCTAGAGTGAGAACTAGGCTGGGTCCTCGCGTAGATACTGGAGGTGCTGGCTCGTCGGGGTGGGTACCGGGGCTGCCGGTATGCCTTAGAGGGTTCTGGAGTGGGCCCCCGGGTTGGGTACCAGAGTAGGGGCCGATGTGCCGGGATGGGTGGCTGGGTGGGTACTGAAGATGTCGGTGGGTCGGGCCGGGTACCAGGAGGTGCCAGTATGTTGGGGTGAGTCCTGCAGTGGGGCCTGGAGTGTGTCTCGAGCTGGATACTGGGGTAGATAGCGGGCATGCCGAAGTGCCAGGGTGGATACCGGGGTGGGTAGCGAAGTGGGTACCGGGAATGCCGGTGGGCACATCGCAGCCTCGCTTTCCTCCTACAAGTCCCACAAGCCCCGCCGAGGCATGCCAGGCTGCCGAGGACTACATCTCCCAGGCTCCCGAGCCTGGCCCCCGCCCCGCACGGCGCAGCACGGCTCGGCCCGGCCCGGCCCCGCACGGCACGGAGGGAGAGGGCGGGCGGCGGCGCGGGGGCGGCGGCGGCGGGGCCCGGGTGCGCCCGGCGGAGGGGCCGTGCCGGAGCCGAGCCAGGTACCGCGGCGGGGAGCGGGCCCGGGAAGGAGGGTGGGGGCACGGGCACAGCCCGGCTCAGGAGAGCGGGCCCGGGGGGTGCGGAGAGCGGTTTGCGGCCGGGGAGGTTGTCCGGGAGTGGTCCCAGTGCTGGGTGCTGGCCTCCGGGAGCGTTCTCCCGGGATGTGCTGGATTCAGCTCCAGGCTGCTGGCCCCGGGAGGATGCACTGGCCCCGGTTCTGGGGTGATGGCCCCAGAAGGATGCGCTAGCCCCGGGTGCTAGCCCCGATCTTGGGTGCTGGACCCAGTGTTGGTCCCTGGCCTTGGGAAGCAAGCACCTGGGCTGAAATGGATTCAGCCCCGGGGTGCTGGTGCCGGTACCGGTCCTGGGGTTCCGGTCCCGGAAGGCTGTGTTGGCCCCAGTCCTGGCCCCAATCCTAGCCCCAGTCCTAGCCCCGGTCCTGGGATTCTGGCCCCAGTCCTGGGATTCTGGCCCCGGTCCGGGAGTTCTGGCCCCGGGAGCATGTGTTGGCCCTGGTCCTGGTCCCAGTCCTGCTGGCCCCGAGGAGGATGCGCTGGCCATAGCCCCGGGGTGCTGCCCAGCGAGGATGCTCGCTCCCGGCAAGGGTGCTGGTGCCACTGCTGCTCCTTGCTCCCCGAGGCAGCTGCCCCTCTCCAGCCCTGTGCCCTGGGAAGGTGCTGATAGCCCAGACCTCGAGGGGTGCCAGGGGCAGATTTGGGGTGGCCACAGAGGGGACCAGGCTGGGAGGGCTGGTTTCAGATGCCGCTGGTCCCCATCAGCGTGTGTGTGTGTGTGTGTGTGTGTGTGTGTGTGTGTATAAGGTCCCTCAGCAGTGGTGTGACACATGGCTGTGTGACACACGGTGTCCCTTGCCTGGGTGGTGGCAGCCAGGATTTCACAAGCACAGCAGGAGCGTCCCTGGGGACAGGATAGGAAACTGTGTCACTGAGCAGGGAGATGTCCCTTGTCTGTATCTGGGTGGTGGGGAGGGTGCTGGTGAGGGATTTGGTCGGGATGTGTGCCTGTCCTGGCCTTTTGGGGTGTTCCCTGCCTGAGGCGTGGCTGCCAGAGCGAGGGTCAGTGCTTGGAGCCCAGCTTTTAGGGCCTGGCACCCTGGCACAGGATGCCCACGCACGCCATGGGCTTCAGTGCTGCCGGCATGGGGCGAGGCGAGGTAAGGTTTTGCACCGGCTGCAGCTGCAGAGCTGGAACGTGTTGCAAAACTCCCGAGTATTTCCCCCGGGGCAAGAGCTCCTCGTCCCAGCGGGAGGATTTTCGGGCGCGGGGTGGTGGTTGGGCAGCGGGAGAGCAGGAGCTGGCGGAAGGGCCACGTCCCTCCTGCTGGAAGCAACCACAAAAAAACCCAACCCTGGCTGCAAGAAAACAAATTACACCAAACACCACCTCCCCCCTCGCCACCCCCCAAACCAAACCCCCAAACTTGCTGAGCTTCCCTTTGGAAAGACAAGCGGGCTCCAAGCTGGCGCAGATGGTTTTGCTCCCCATCATCTGGGAGTCCCCTGTGGGCTCTGAGGGACCCCCCCTTCCCCTCCCCTCTTCTTTCCAGCACCCAAGCAGCATTGCTGGCTGCAACCCGGCCCAGGGCGGCGAGGAGGGACGGGAAGTTGCTGGGAGCTTTGGGCTTGGTTTTTCCTTTTTCCTTCCCCTTTCTCAGAGCCAGATGTCGTGTCCGCAGCGGTGAAGCCTTGGCTGCCTTCCCCCCTCCGCAGCTGCCTCCAGCCGCCCCAGCCACTCGCGTTCCCGTCCGTCTCCGTCCGTCCGTCCGTCCGCCGCTGCTCGGCAGCCCCGGCAGCGGCCCCGCCGCCCGTTTGTGTGGGGCAGCTGCCTGTCAAAACCCTTTTCCCCTCTCTCCTCCGAGGAGCTCATGGCGGTTCTCGGCAACGGCAAAGACGCGCCTCGGCTCGCCCGCCCACGTCCCCGCCGGCGCCGGAGGCAGGCAGGGATGCAGGCAGGGGGGATGCAGGCAGGGGGATGCAGGCAGGGAGAGCCCCGGCACCCACACGCTATGGGGGAACCGGCTCAGGCTGGGGTTTTCCTGCCCAAACAAGCTCCAAACTGCCACTTTTCGGCACCGAGGGCGCGATGGTTCCCTCTCCTCCCTCCCCCAGCCCCCGCCGGCTCTTGGCACGCCGGTTGCTGCCCGGCTTGGCCCACGCCGAGGTCCCGGCAGTTGGATGGCTTTTCATCTCCTGCCGTTGCATTTAATTCTTGCATGAGTGCAAACAGCTAATTGCTCTCTGGCGGCTCAGCCGGCTTCGGTGCTTCACAATGAGCCCTGACTTAGCCGAGCCTGCCAGTCCCCCGGGGCTGGGGGGGGGGAGGCTTGGGATGAGGTGGGAGAGGCTGGAAACCTCCTCTGGGCTCTGTCTTGGGCTCCGGGAGGATCTCTTGGCTTGGGAAGCTCTTTTGGCTCCAGGGGATCCCTTAGCTCTGAGGGGTCTCTTGGCTCCTGGAGAGCTCTGAGCTCCAGGAGCTCTCTTGGCTCTTGGTGGGGTCTGTCAATTGCTCTTTTCCATCGGCAGCACCCCAAAAGTTGGGGGTGTGGGGTGTTTGGAGACTGCAGGAGATTTGGGCTTTGGCTCCATGGGCAAAGTTCCCACCCCCAAAACCTCCCGCGGCTGGAGCTACACAAACTCTCTGTGTGCATGCAGGATGCATGGACCTTTGTTCTTTCCTTCCCGGGTGAGTGCTGGGGCTCTGGACTAAGCCTGCAGCAGCCACTCTCAGGAATCCAGAGCAAGCTGCAGTCACTTTGCTCCAGGTGCCACCGCGTCCCCAGCAAGGGACTTCTGATCTGCAGCACTAATTGGGCTAATTAGGAACATGCAAATGCTCCCCTTTCTCTCTGAGTGTCTGAGCAGAGCCCCAGCAAGCTGAGGGGAGAAGTCAGGGTCCCTTGCCACTGGAGCTGCCCTAATTTCACACCGAAGGGGAGTCCCCAGCAGTAAACTGGGCTGTGCTGGGACTGGTGGCCTCCAGCCAGGGGGAGCCTTTCATAGAATCATAGAACTGTTCAGGTTGGAAAAGGCCTCTACGGTCATCCAGTCCAACCAGCAACCCAACCCCAACCATGGCCCCAAGTGCCACGGCCACAGGGGTCTGCAACACCTCCAGGCATGAGGACTCCACCACCTCCCTGGGCAGCCTCTGCCAGTTCCTGACCACTCTTGCAGCAAAGATTTTTTTCCTCCTTTCCAACCTAAGCCTCCCCTGGCACGATTTCAGGCCATTTCCTCTCCTTCTATCACCTGAGACCAGGGAGAAGAGACCAACCCCGACCTCACTCCAACCTCCTTTCAGGGAGCTGCAGAGAGCAATGAGGTCTCCCCTCAGCCTCCTCCACACTAAGCACCCCCAGGGCCCTCAGCTGCTTCTCCCCAGCCCTCTTCTCCACACCCTTCCCCAGCTTGGTTGCCCTTCTTAGGACCTACTCCAGCTCCTCAATGTCCTTCTTGGAGTGAGGGACCCAAAACTGGTCCCAGGATTCAAGCTGTGGCCTCACCAGCACCCAGCACAGGGGCACCATCACCTCCCTGCTCCTGCTGGCCACACCATTGCTGACCCAGGCCAGGCTGCTGGTGGCCTTCTTGGCTACCTGAGCACACTGCTGGATCATGTTCAGCCAGCTGTCAACCAACACCCACAGGTCCTTATCTGCCAGGAAAACTTTCCATCCACTCTGCCCCCAGGCTGGATCATTCCTGGGGTTGTTGTGACCCAAGTGCAGGACCCAGCACTTGGCTTTATTAAACCTCCTACAGCTGACCTCAGTCCACCTCTGTAGCCTATCCAGGTCCCTCTGCAGAGCCTCTGAGCCCTGGCACCCAACTACCCAGCCCAGTGTCAGCTGCCCTCAGTTCATACCATCCCTGTGATGAAGCCTTGTTTTCCTCAGGAGCCTAACAGCCTCCCCAGCACTACCTGCAAGCAGAGCAAGCCCTGCAGCATGCACTGAGTTTCCAGGTCTCTGCTTGGGTTGTGTCCTGGGGGAGGGATCAGGGTTTAGTTGGCAGCAGTCAGCAACCAGCCTTTGTGTTTCCACCATCCCTGGAGCTGCTGAGCTGCTGGGGGGGGGGGGCAGCGAGGCACAGGTGGGGCCCCTGCCCCTGCCCCTGTTTGCCTTCTCTAGGGCAAGAGGCCATGGCCACTGGTGCAGGTGGCACCTTCTTGGCATGGACTCCACCCATCCTGCACATGAGTGAGGTACTGAGTGGGCACCTAAAGGGCAGAGGCTGGTAAAATGAGCTGTGGTGGTGGAGGGGCAGTGGTTCTTGGGCGGCTGCTGGTGGTGGTGGTGCTGGCTCAGGGTGCTGCCTACAGTGGTTCTTGGGCTGCTGGTGGTGGCTCAGGGTGCTGCCTACAGTGGTTCTTGGGCTGCTGGTGGTGGTGGTGGCTCAGGGTGCTGCCTACAGTGGTTCTTGGGCTGCTGGTGGTGGTGGTGGCTCAGGGTGCTGCCTACAGTGGTTCTTGGGCTGCTGCTGCTGGTGGTGGCTCAGGGTGCTGCCTACAGTGGTTCTTGGGCTGCTGCTGCTGGTGGTGGTTGTGGCTCAGGGTGCTGCCTACAGTGGTTCTTGGGCTGCTGCTGCTGCTGGTGGTGGTTGTGGCTCAGGGTGCTGCCTACAGTGGTTCTTGGGCTGCTGCTGCTGCTGCTGGTGGTGGCTTGCTGGGTGCTGCTGCTGGAGAACAAGCAGGGGCCCTGCCCTTACAGGGAGCATGTGTGGACTCCCCATGGCTGCATCCTTGCAGATGTCTGAGGATGAGGGGAGACTGATTTGGGGGTGTCCATGGAGTGCATCTGTGCTGTGTCAGGCATGGGGAGGGTCAGGGACTGGGCAGACCCAGCTGACCCCAGCCCATGGCTGTGGGAGGGTGAGATGGAAAAAGAGATGGTGGCCGGCTTGGTGGTGGTACCTGGTGTGGTGGGATGTGGCCCAGTGGCTTGGTACTACCCAACTGGGTGGCTCAGTGCTACCTGACTCAGTGGCTTGGTGACACTCAATCCAGTGGCACCTGACCTGCCTTGGTAGCTCATGATCTGGTGGTGCCTATCCCAGCGGTACCCACCTCAAGCAGTACCCAGCTGAGTGGTAGAGGCTTGGTAGCACCTCACCCAGTGGTGCATGATGTGGTGTGGCGGGACAGGGTCTGTCGGCTTGGTGGCACCCAAGCTGGTAGTATGTGACCTGGTGGCTTTGTGATACCTTACCTGCTGGTGTGTGTCCCACTGCTTGACCTAGTGGCACCTGATCTAGTGGCTTGGTGGCATCTGATCTGGTGGCTTGGTGGCACCTGATCTGGTGCTACTCAGCCCAGGAGTACCTGAGCTGGTGGTACCTGAGCTGGTGTTAACCTGAGCTGGTGGCTCAGTGGTACATGCCATGGGGGTACCCACTTCTGTGCCTTGCTGGTACCTGGCTCAGTGGTGTCCAGCAGCTGAGGCAGTTGGTGCAAACTGGTGGCACTGGGGTGGGTGCCTGGGGGTGTAGGGCAGCAGGGCTGGGTCTGCCCCTTGGCTCTGGCTGGTTCCACAGGTGCAAATTGGGGGGCGGGGGCAAACAGGGTCTCCCTGCCAGTCCTTCTCCTCTCCCACCCATCCTGCCTTGTGGAGACAGGCTGCTGGGTGTAAGGAGGCCATTCAGTGCTGGACCCCCTGGAGCTGAAGGGATCCCATTTCCCCTGTGGCAGCCTGGGGAGAGCTGAGGAGTTGGGGGAGTTGGGGGAGAAGTGATGCTGGCAGAGGGCCAAGCAGTGTCCCTCCCTGGGGACAGGGGCATCGGCCGTGTGGGCTGGCACACGTGGCTGGCCCGGTCCCCATGTGCCCGGGCATGTGAGCTGTGGGGGTGGTCAGATGCCTCCACTGCTGCTCCCGAGGTGTGTTTTACTGTTGGTGTGTGGGGGGAGAACAGCCAGATGGGCTCCGCAGCCAAAGCCCTCCACAGGCAAAGCCCCCGCAGCCAGCATCACCCCGTGGACTGCCGCTGGTGCCCACGGAGGACCCTGCCGCGCTGTGCTTTGAGCTGAGGGGCTTTGGGATGCTGCCCAACCACTTCCTGGAGCCCCATCCACCAGCGAGGGGTGGGAGCGTCCTTCCCCGAATTTTCCCACTGCTGGGACCTCCCCTGCACCCTCTTCGCTCCCCCTCCCCAGTCCCGTAGGAAAGCGCCTCGGCGGCCGCCGGCTCCGCCCCAGCCCCACGCCGGGGACTTGGCCTCTTGAGCAATTTCCTGGCCCCATCCCAGCGCTGAGGGGGATAAGCCCAAAATAACCCCTCCGGATGCCAGGGGCACCAGGAAATGCTGAAATTGCTGCCCTTGCCAGGCAGGGGTGCGAGGAGGGCTTGAAAGCGTGGGGAAACCCAATTAAGTCGGCTCCATTAACTGATTAAGTGGCTGATAAGGCTATAATTAATTAAAAGGCTGAAGAAGAAGTTACCAGCTCCTCTCTGCTGCTGGGCTGAAGGTGTGCCCCGTGGAATTGTTTCTACCTGGTGGTGCTAAATCTTTTGAGGCAGGGAGAGACACCCCCCGCCCCGGTGCCAAGAGCGGCTTCGCTCCCTCCTCCCTTTCCCAGCCAGCTCCCAGGGAGGCCGAGAACAAAATCCAGGGGAAAATATGATCCCTCTGGGTGGGTGACGTAGGAAAGGGCCTTTGTGACGAGCTGTGCTTTGCTTGCCAAGCCCCAGCTTGGTTTGGAAGCCCAAGTGCTGCAGAGGGTTGGGAATGTTGGCCCTTCCCGGGCTGCCCCTGGTGGATTCCCGCTGCTCGTGCCAAGCTTGATGCCAGCCCTGGCGTGCTCCTCAGCGAGGCTCCCCCGGGGTGGCTGCAGCTCCAGCCACAGGGAAATCCAAATTGGAGTGGTTTTGTGGAATTTTGGGAATGGGCTCATGGGTTTTTTTCTTTGGGGGGTGGGAGGCAATCCCACCAGCTGAACCCTGGCCTGGAAAGCAAATCCCCGCACAGCTTGGTGTAGAGGGAGGTGGGAGAAGCTTGTGCCCCTGTGCTGGGCACTGGTAAGGCCACACCTCGAGTCCTGGGGTCAGTGTTGGGCCACTTACTCCAAGAGGGACACTGAGGGGCTGGAGCAGGTCCAGAGAAGGGCAGCAAAGCTGGGGAAGGGTCTGGAGAACAGGGGTGGGGAGGAGCAGCTGAGGGGACTGAAGAAGAGGAGGCTGAGGGGAGACCTCCTTGCTCTTAACAGCTCCCTGAGAGGAGGCTGCAGTGAGGTTGGGGCTGGTCTCTCCTCCCCAGTCTCAGGTGATAGAAGGAGAGGAAATGGCCTGAAATTGTTCTAGAGGAAGCTTAGGTTGGAGATGAGGAAAAAGTCTTTGCTGCCAGAGTGGTCAGGGGTTGGCAGAGGCTGCCCAGGGAGGTGGCGGAGTCCTCATGCCTGGAGGTGTTCCAGACTCCTGTGGCCATGGCATTTGGGGGCCATGGTTGGGGTTGGGTTGCTGGTTGCCCTCTATGGTCTTGGAGTTCTTTTCCCACCCAAGCAATTCTGTAAGGCTCAACTCATGTCCACTCCATTCCCTGCAGAGAAGGACAAAACCCAGACAACCTACATCTCACTTTTTCCACTCATGACTCAGGGCTGGGGCAGGAGGGCCCTTCATGCTTCCCCTCCTGCAAACTTCAGCTGCTCCTCCAGCACCTGGCCAGTGGTTTGGTAGTGGCAGAGCTTGATGTCCCCACACAGGGACCATGAGATGTGTGGCCCCCTGGACACCCAGGGGGATTTTCCAGCCCCAGCATTCCCAGGAGGAGAAGCAGCCAGGGCAGGCAGTGCTGCCTCTGCTCCTATCTTCTCTCCCTGCCCCGGGCAAGGGTGACATCCCATCTCCTGGTGACAACTCCTTCCTGTCACCCTGTCACTTGCCAGCAAGGAAATTGGTGCCAACAACCTCAGAGTGTCTTAGGAGTGAGCAAAGGAAGACGACAAGACCTATCAAAGCCGGGTGGCCGGGATGTGCCCAGCGGCGCCGGGGATGGAGGAGGCATCCTCCAGGCCCTGGGGGCTGCTGGTCACATTGCTCTGGTGGCACTGGAGGTTTTCCATCCCCAGATGAACGACTGGCTGATTGGGGAAAATCATCCAGCTGTAAAAGCAGGGCAGGGATTGGCCCAGCACCTTTTAATAGCCTGGCTTCATGAGGAGGCAGAGAGGAAGTCCCCTCTGAGGAGCCCGTGGGCTCCAGGAGGTGATTGAGGAGACCTGGGGATGAATTTGGGAGCAGGAGAGCGGTCGTGCTGCACTGCCAGGCTGGCTCACCATGGAAGAAAGCCCCCAGCTCCCTGTTCATTTAAGAAGGAAACATCAAAACCTGCTGCAAAGAGCTCCCACGATGCCCTCAGGCAGCGAGGTTGTGTTTGGTGGGGACAGGTTGGGGCTGGCTTTGGGAGCTGGTTAAGCACAGAATAGTTTGAGTTAGAAGGGACCTTGAAAGCTCATCCAGACCACCACCCCCCTGCACTCAGCAGGGACAGCTGCCACTAGAGTTAGGTTGCTCAGAGCCCCAAACAACCTGACCTGGGATGGTTCCAGGGATGGAGCATCTCCCATCTCTGTGGCCAACCTGTCTCCCCACCCTCAGTGTCAAACATTTCTCCTTCTCTCCACTCTCAATCTTCCTCTTTCAGTTCCAACCCATCACCCCTTGGCCTGTCACAACAGGGCCTGCTCAAAAGACTGTCCCCAGCTTTCTTAGGGCCCCCTTTACGCACTGAGGGGCCACCAGAAGGTCTCCCTGGAGCCTTCTCTTCCCCAGGCTGAACAACCCCAGCTCTCTCAGCCTGGCCTCACAGCAGAGGGCTTCCAGCCCTCCCAGCATTGCTGCGGCCTCCTCTGGCCCCACTCCAACATGTCCCTGTCTGTGCTGAGGACTCCAGAGCTGCCCCAGCACAGCAGAGCTCAGCAGAGGGGCAGAATCCCCTCCCTGCCCCTGCTGCCCACACTGCAGGGGGATCAGCCAGGGCACAGCTGGGGCAGGGCTGGCAGCGCTCGGTGCTGCCTCATCTCCGGCTCTTCACCCTCCAGCACCCCCAAGCCCTTCTCCCTCAGGGCTGCTTTCCACCCCTTCATCCTGGCACCAAGGGTTGCCCTGACCCAAGTGCTGGACCTTGCACTTGGCCTTGTTGAACCTCATGAGGTTTACAAGGTCCCACTTCTCCAGCTTGTCCCTGAGGCGTGGGGACAGCACCACTCAGCTCAGTGTCATCACACCACTGCCCGTGTCACTGGTCTCAGTGCAGACCCCTGAGGGACCCCACTGGTCACCCATCTCTATGTTGGAGTTGGAGATGGGTGACCAGTGGGGTGGTGCCCTACAACTGGGACCTGTAAGGTCCAGTGTGGATGGAAACAGCCACCAGCCCCGGCTAGGGAAGCAGTGACTCCAGCCACTGTCGTTTAAGGATGCTCCTGAGCATGTGTGACCCGAGCTGGAGGATTGGTTTGTCCCTGCCTGCTGTCAGGAGCAGCCCTGGGAGGCCCCCCCGGGGATGGGGCTGTAGGAAACACGGCGCAGATGCCGGCAGGCAGGGCGTGAGCTGGGCTGGGGAGCCGGGAAGGGATTTTCCCCTTTCCACCAGGCACCGAAATAACCCCGAGCACGTGATGGCCGCTTTCCTTCAGCCTTTCACAAAGCCCCCAGGGGATGGAGAGCAGCGCAAGCTGCTGGGATCAGCCCGTCCTGCTGGGCGGCCTCACCGTGTCCCAGCTAAAACCAGCCCCCTTTTCTCCCCCACCAGCCACCTTTTACCCCCAAGACCTTCCAGCATTCTTCATCCGGGGAGGGTTTCTAGCTATTTGGGTAGCTGTATCCTAACACCCACCCACCCCTGCCGCCCCCTTCCCTGAGATGCAAACCCTCCCTTTCCCACCCAGCCTGGCTTTTCCTGCTGGCAGCAGCCCAGGAGATGCATTGCAGCTGTGTAGGCAGGAGAAACACACACGCCCCCACCGCCCCCCGAGCTGGGGGAAGGACTCTAGCAAGGATGGCTCCTGGGATGGGCACCCCCAAATTTTCTGGCTCTTTTCTTGAAGGCTTCTTGTGCCTGGGACAAAGAGCTGGCCGCAGGCTGATGGGCAGGAGCCTGCCGTGTGGGCAGGGCGATGGGTTAAGGGGGGCGGGGGGTGGTGGTCTGTGCTTAGGGGTGTTTACCCCCACCCCGTCCTGGAAAGGAGCTTTTGGGGTGGCTTTGCAGCCTCCAGCACTGGTAAGGAAGCCAGCAGCTTCCAGAGGATGGGGGAGAGGGATAGAGATGGGGGGGTTGGTATGAATGAGGCATCTCTGTGCCTGCCAGCTCCTAATTAGTGCTGCTGACCTCAGTCCTGGCCTAATTGGGGTCAGGGCTGTGATATCACCACAGGGTGTGGCTTGGGGAGGAGGGGGGTGGGGGTGTGGGACAGGACACCCTTCCCTGGAATCCCCGTCCCCCAAACTGCCTTCTGTGGGGGTCACGTCTCCCTCCCCTCGGAATGATGGATCCTGCCTCAGCTCAGGGGCTGCCCTAAAAGGGGACTTTCAGCCTTTTGTTTGGTTGGTTGGTTTGAGAAGGAGAGGTCTGGCTTTGACCACCCCCACCCCCTTCCCCCATGCTCCCTCCCTCCCAGCTCAGGGGCTTGGCTGCTCCTCCCCGGGCGCAGGCGCTGGCACCTCTGCCCTGGCTATTTTTACCCGCTGGGATCACGAGCGATCGAGTGACCTTCCCCAGGGGACACTGCCACGCTGGGGGGGGGGCACAGACACAGCCGCCGGTGTCGGTGCCCGAGGCACCCGTTGGGCTGTGGAAGGGCTGCCTCCCGGCTGGCACAGCGGTGCCAGCCGGCGACGAGGGGTTTGGAGGGGCTGCTGGTGGTGGCTTGTTGGAGAAGGAAGATTGAGCCCGGGGAGAGGAGCTGCTGCTTATTTGGCTCTGGAGGCGAGTTCAGGGCTCAGCCTTTGCCTGGCAGAGATCGGGAGGGCACAGCCTGGGAGCTGCCGGGGGCTCCTGTGAAGTGCTGCCGGTGAGGAGCCGGCGTGATGCTGGCACCGCTTCCCGCCTCTCTGGGCACGGCTTATCCCCCGCAGCCGCGTGCCAGGGCCGGGCCGGGCAGCATCTTCCAAAACTCAACGAGGACTAAGTAAACTCCTTAGCCTCCCCAGGCTCTGCCATCTGCGTCACCGTCCCTTAACCGGCCACCCCCTTTCTTCCTGCCCCAGGCTGGCATCATCCGTGGCCACCTCCCCGAGCCAGCGGTGCAGGGCAGCGTGCCAGCAGATCAGCTCAAGCCTGGGGACGATGAGGACTGTCACAGCTGAGAGCCAGCCAGGTCCAGGACCCGGAGGAGCTGCCAAGGCGAGGTGCCGCGTCTGAGGCCGGGTGTGCTGAGCTGTGCCGGAGCCGTGCCGGAGCCCCGCGTCGCCGCGGCCGGCAGCAGATGCTCCGTGCCCGGTGCGTGGAGCCCTCGCCGCGGCCGGACCAGGCGGATGGAAAGCTGCAGCCCGGCAGGTAGGAGCCTGGCGAGGAGGTTCGCGGTGGGGGCTCCGCCACCTTCTCGGCAGGCTGACTGCAAGCTGTCGGTCCCGCAGGGAGCCTCGCTGGCCGGCTGACGCCATCCCTATGCCCGAGCCCTATGCCGGAGCGGGAGCCCTCCCCGGCTCAGCCGCCCGCCGACCATGAAGTGCTCTTTGCGCTTCTGCTTCCTCTCCACCGCCTTCCTGCTGGTCTTCGTCATGTCCCTCCTCTTCACCTACTCCCACCACAGCATCGCCTACCTGGACCCCGGCGGGCTGGGTGGCATCCACCGGGTGAAGCTGGTGCCCGGCTACGCCGGCATGCAGCGGCTCAGCAAGGGGGGCACTACCCGCGGGGCTGCGCCTGCCGCCGCTGCCCGCCCGAGGAGGCGGCGGCCGCCGACTGGTTTGACGGCCGCTACGACGGCACCATCTCCCCGGTGTGGACCAAGGACAACATGGACCTGCCACGGGACGTCCAGAGGTGGTGGATGGTGAGAGAAGGGACGGGCTTCCCGCCGTGGATACACCTACCCTCACTCCCTCCACCCCCCTTTCCCGGGGGTCGCTGGTTGATGGCCGCCCCCTGTCCTTCCCCTCCCACCCCCTCCCCGCTGTTCTCCCTCTCGCACTTGGCAGATGCTGCAGCCCCAGTTCAAGTCCCACAACACTCACGAGGTCCTCGGCAAGCTCTTCCAGATCGTGCCGGGCGAGGACCCTACCGCTCCCGGGACCCGCGCCGCTGCCGCCGCTGCGCCGTGGTCGGCAACTCGGGCAACCTGCGCGGCTCCGCTTACGGGCCCGAGATCGATGGGCACGACTTCGTCATGCGGTGAGGGCAGGGGGCTGCCGCCAGGGCGCTGCCCACCCGCTCGGCCCCGCGGGTGCTGAGCTCCCGCTGTGCGAGCGCAGCAGCCTCCCTCTGCGCCTGCCGTGGACCAGGAGACGCCAGAGGGGTCGGTCCTGTGCCCTACGCCACAGCCCAGCTCCCAGCTGCTTGGTGGAGGAACCCGCCGCGGGTGGGAGTGGGTTGAACCCTGCCACCTCCCCTGGGGTTCTCTGGGGAGGGCTCATCCAGCACCCCAGGCGTCAGCAGGCTTGGAAACTGCTCTTGGGCCGTGTTCAGAAGCTCGGAGGGGAATTCCACAAGGGGTTGGGAGGGGGGATGCCACTTTCCTTCTTCACCAAGCTGTGTGGTGCAGCAGACAGGCTGGAGGGAAGGGATCCATCCAGAGGGACCTAGACAGGCTGTAGAGCTGGGCCCAAGCCAACCTCATGACGTTCAACAAGGCCAAGTGCAAGGTCCTGCAGCCGGCTGAGGGCAATGCCAGGCACTGCTGGAGGCCGGGCAGGGACTGGCTGGAGAGCAGCCCTGGAGGAAAGGCCTTGGGGGTGCTGGGGGAGGAGGAGCTCAGCAGCAGCCAGCAGTGAGCACTGGCAGCCCAGAGAGCCAAGCAGAGCCTGGGCTGCAGCAGCAGCAGTGTGGCCAGCAGGGCCAGGGAGGGGATTCTGCCTCTTTGCTCCACTCTGCTGAGCCCACAGCTGCAGCTCTGTGCCCAGCTCTGGAGCCTCTGTGCCAGGAAGGCTCTGGAGGGGCTGGAAGGGGTCCAGAGCAGGGCCAGGAGGCTGAGCAGAGGGCTGGAGCTGCTCTGCTCTGAGCACAGCCTGAGAGAGTTGGGCTTGTGCAGGCTGGGGAGGAGAAGGCTGCAGGGAGACCTTCTGGTGGCCTCCCAGGGGCTGCAGGAAAGCTGGGGAGGGACTTTGGAGGGTGTGAGGGAGGGACAGGACTGGGGGGATGGAGCAAAAGGAGAAGTGGGGAGCTTGAGCTTGGCTGTGAGGAAGAAGTTGTTGGCCAGGAGGGTGGTGAGAGCCTGTCCCAGGCTGCCCAGGGAGGTGGTGGAAGCCTCCTGCTGCTGGCTGGAGGTGTTTGCAGCCAGGCTGGAGGTGGCTGTGAGCAACCTGCCCTGGTGTGAGGTTGTCCCTGCCCATGGCAGGGGCCTGGAGCTGGCTGAGCCCTGAGCTCCCTTCTGAGCCTGACAGCTCTGTGGTGCTCTCCCCAGGATGAACCAGGCCCCTACGGTGGGTTTCGAGGGCGACGTGGGCGGTCGGACCACGCACCACTTCATGTACCCCGAGAGTGCCAAGAACCTGCCTGCCAACGTCAGCTTCGTGCTGGTGCCCTTCAAAACCCTGGACCTGCTCTGGATCGCCAGCGCCCTCTCCACCGGCCAGATCAGGTTGTGAGTACTCGGTGGGCGCTGGCGGCCCTGGGCTGGCAGCTACCCTGGCAATGGGCATGGGGAATCCATCAGCTCCTCCCTCCTGGAGCATCCCCCAGCGCCGGTCCCTTGGTGGCTGGGGGATGTGGGACCCCCTTGCCCCCCAGGAGCTCACCTGCCTCTCCACCTTCTTCCCAGCACATATGCACCTGTGAAGCCTTTCCTGAGGGTGGACAAAGAAAAGGTAAGGGGAGGGCCACGTCCCCTGCCAGCCCATCTTCTCCCACGGACATCTGGGTGCCAGGGCTCCAGCCCTAACCCCAGCCCGTCCTCCCAGGTGCAGATCTACAACCCTGCCTTCTTCAAGTACATCCACGACCGCTGGACGGAGCACCACGGGCGCTACCCCTCCACTGGCATGCTGGTGCTCTTCTTCGCCCTCCATGTCTGTGATGAGGTGGGTGGAGGCCCCTCAGGACCCTCCTCTGGGGTGTGGGGGCCTGGCTGAGGTGTGGGCTCCTGGCTGAGGTGTGGGCTCCTGGCTGAGGTGTGGGCTCCTGGCTGCAGGGTGCTGGCTGAGGTGTGGGCTCCTGGCTGCAGGGTGCTGGCTGAGGTGTGGGCTCCTGGCTGCAGGGTGCTGGCTGAGGTGTGGGCTCCTGGCTGCAGGGTGCTGGCTGAGGTGTGGGCTCCTGGCTGCAGGGTGCTGGCTGAGGTGTGGGCTCCTGGCTGCAGGGTGCTGGCTGAGGTGTGGGCTCCTGGCTGCAGGGTGCTGGCTGAGGTGTGGGCTCCTGGCTGCAGGGTGCTGGCTGAGGTGTGGGCTCCTGGCTGCAGGGTGCTGGCTGAGGTGTGGGCTCCTGGCTGCAGGGTGCTGGCTGAGGTGTGGGCTCCTGGCTGCAGGGTGCTGGCTGCTGGGCTCCTGGCTGCAGGGTGCTGGCTGGCCTGGCTGCAGGGTGCTGGCTGGCCTGGCTGCAGGGTGCTGGCTGGCCTGGCTGCGGTGTGGGCTCCTGGCTGCGGTGTGGGCTCCTGGCTGCGGTGTGGGCTCCTGGCTGCGGTGTGGGCTCCTGGCTGCGGTGTGGGCTCCTGGCTGCGGTGTGGGCTCCTGGCTGCGGTGTGGGCTCCTGGCTGCGGTGTGGGCTCCTGGCTGGGCTGGCTGCAGGGTCCTGACTGAGGTGTAGGCTCCTGGCTGGCTTGGCTGCGGGGTTTTGGATGAGTTGTGGGGTCCCAGATACGCTACAGGGTCCTGCATGAGCTCCAGGGTACCAGATGGACTTTGAGGTTCTGGGTAAGCTATGGGGTCCCAGATGGGCTGTGGGCTCCTGGATGAGCTGCAGGGCTCCAGGTTGTTCAGTTTGGAGAAGAGAAGGCTCCTCGAAGACCTTCTTGTGGCCTTCCAATATCTGAAGGGAGCTACAAGAAAGCTGGGGAGGGACTTCATAGGGTGGTAGGACTGGGGAGAATGGAGCAGAACTCTCCTAGGCAACCAGCAACAGAACAAGGGGACACAGTCTCAGGCTGTGCCAGGGGAGGTTTAGGCTGGAGGTGATGAGAAAGTTCTTCCCAGGAAGGCCCTTGGGATGTGCTGCCCAGGGAGGTGGTGGAGTCCCCATCCCTGGAGGTGTTCAAAACGGGCTTGGCTGTGGCACTTGGAGCCGTGGTTGAGTTGTCAGGGGGTGTTAGGTGTTGGGTGACAGGTTGGGCTTGATGATCTCTGAGGTCTTTTCCAACCTGGTTGATTCTATGATTCCATGAAAACTATACCTGGGGAGATTCAGATTGGATGTGAGGAAGAAGCTCTTCCCCAGGAGGGTGGTGAGAGCCTGTCCCAGGCTGCCCAGGGAGGTGGTGGAAGCCTCCTCCTGCTGGCTGGAGGTGTTTGCAGCCAGGCTGGAGGTGGCTGTGAGCAACCTGCCCTGGTGTGAGGTGTCCCTGCCCATGGCAGGGGCTTGGAGCTGGCTGAGCCTTGAGGCTTGACAGCTCTGTGGTTCCACGAGGGGCCCCAGGGCTGGCTCACCCCCTCCCCTGGCCGGCACAGGTGAACGTCTTCGGGTTCGGCGCCGACAGCCGCGGCAACTGGCACCACTACTGGGAGAACAATCGCTACGCCGGCGAGTTCCGCAAGACCGGCGTGCACGACGCCGACTTCGAGGCCCACATCATCGACATGCTGGCCAAAACCAGCAAGATCCAGGTCTACAGGGGCAACTGAGGAAGGCTGCACCTCCTCCTCCTCCTCTTCCTCCTCCTTCTCCTCCTCCTCCTTCCTCCTCTTCAGCGACCGGCCGCCCGCCGACGGGGGGGGGGCAGAGGGGTGAAGGTCCTCCCGGCCCCACCGAGCCGCCCCCTCTCTTCCTCCCCGCCCCTGACCCGGGTGAGATTTGGTGCCTCCAGCAGCCAATCAGGTTCAGAGCTAAAGGAGACTTGTTGGGGCTTCTTTTTAGTTTATTTTTAATTATTATTATTATAATAATTATTGATGATTATTATTATTACCAAGCAACCCAGCTGAGGAAAGAACACAACCAAGTGACCGACCTGGGCCGGGCGGGGGGGGAAACGCGGCGGCCGCCTCGCTTCTCCCTCCTCAACACTCAAAACCAAATGCTGCTCTTTTTAAACAAGACACAATTCCTTCCCCCCCCCCCCCCCCCCCCCCCCCCCACCCCCCTGCCCTGAAGCTGGGAGACTCTGGGAAGCTCTGCAGCATCACCCCCTTGGCCAAGCAAGCTCCGCTGCCCGAGGCGGGGGGGACACGGTGGCCACAGGGGGGCGCGGTGGCCGAGCAGCCTCAGCGGTGGATCCAGCTGCCTCCTCCTTCAGTTTGATTACTGGTTTTGTTTCACTTTTTTTTTGGGGGCGGGGGGTGTTAACCTACCTGGGGCAGCCACTACTGTTGGTTTCCACCCCCCTCCCCTCCCCCAGCTCCTGGCACACAAGGAGAGTCCCAGCGTGGCTGGAAGAGGATGGAGCCACTACCAGGAGCCAAGCGTCACCCCATGCCCTGCTCCAGGCTGGTGGCTGCCAGCACAGCTGGGCTGGAAGAGGGGAGAGCAATGCCAGCTTCGGGGCTGGGCAGCCCTGCTCCTCTCCCTGAGGACTGAGGAAGGGTAGGATGGATTTTTTGGTTGTGGGGGGGGGGGTGTGTGTGCAACAGGCAGCTAAGAAACCTCCACTGAGCATCCTCCAGGGCTGTGGGATGCAGCAGCAGAGGCAGCCTTGCTGCAGGGAAGGCTGAGCTTTCCCCTCGCTTTTGGGCTAGGAGAAAGCAGTTTAGAGAGAGCTTGGGGGCCGTGTGGCCCCAGCCAGGCAGCTCTGGAGAGAAGCTGACATCCCAAAGTCTTTGTTCCTTGTGTCAGGGTGGGGCTCGGTGCAGCCAGGGGCTTTTGGGGCTGGCCAGGCTGCCCTGCAGCAGGGGGAGCTGCAGGAGGAAGCTGCTTCCCCAGAGGCTCCCTCAAGCCACTGCCCTTGGGGCTGCTTGTAGGAGGAGAGCCTGGAAAGCTCAAGTGAAAGGCAATCACGGACAAGGTCCCCAGGGAGGAATCCTCTGCTTGCACACTTGGTGCTGGGTGCCCAGCACGCTGGCAAAGCCCCACGCTGCCACGACCACCCTGGGCAGGGGCTGTGGGGCTGAAGCCGGGCTGTGGGGCTGGAGCCTGGCTGAGGGAGGCCCTGTCCACACCACCCTGGGCAGTAGCTATTTGGGAACGATCCCGGGGGGTGTGGGGTGTGGGTTTTTTGGGGGGGGTGGGAGAGGCTTGGAGGTTGTTTTTTCAACCCTTTTGTATCTTGGCTTTTCTGTAGCAGCCTCTTAGCTGTTTCTCTGCTTTGGTTTGGTTGGTTTTATTTTTTTCCCAGGGTCACCTTCTCTTGGGTTTAGGTTTTTTTTGTTGGCTTTAAAGTTTTGGGTTGGTTGGTCTTTTTTTTTCCCCCTCTGCCATCGTGAACCAGGAGGGTTTGAGGCACCTGGAGCAGGCACTGAGCAGCCCCTGGGCTGGGGAAATCATTTTCTCTCCATAGGGCTTGCAAAATCCTGGAGTTTCCTGGTGGGTTTGGGTGGGAGCTGGGCTGCCCTGCCACGAGCAGCCTTGCCCAGGACCTGCCACCGCTCCAGCCGGCCCCAACCCCCACCCCCACACCCCAGGACAAGGAGGCAGGTGGCACCAAGCCTGGTCTCCACCTTCCTGGGTTGTTTGTTGGTTGTATTTTTTTTTTTGGGGTGGGGGGAAAGCCCCCTCCCAAACCCACAAGCGACAATGAGTGCCTTGACCATCTCCTGCCCACTCCCACGCCCGCAGGTAGGGGCTTGGCTGATGGAGCTGGTGGCTGTGCCCACTTCCCCTCCTGGCAGCGGGCTGGCTCTGAGCTGGGGGAGTCATCCAGCTCACCACCCTGATGGCTGGAGAGGTTAAACCTGATGTGACCAGGCTGGACCAGCTCCTGTCCTAGGGCCCAGCCGCACAATCACAGAGCAAGCAGAGGCGCTGGGTACCAAACCTGGGTCCCGAGCTCCCCCGGCAGCACCTGGTGCAGGCCACACTCCACACCTGCTGCTCCCTGCTGCCCTCACAGTATTACTGTTTTGTTGGGGTTTTTTTTGGAGGGGGGGGAAGGGAGGGAAATAACTTCCTTCCCTTACTCTCTTTTTGGGTTTTCTTTCCAGTATTATGACAAGAATTGTTTTTATTGAAGCTGTCCCAGTAGGCCTCTTGACCACTTCTGTTCCTCTGGCCGAGCGCCCCCCCCCCCCCCGGGCAAGGGGCAGGCTGCAGGCCAGGTGGGGAAGGGCACCACTGTACTGTACAGAGAGGAGCTGTGGGCAGGGGCAAGGGGGGCAGGCGGGAGGAGGGGGGCAGGCAGGGATGGGAGGTGTGTGTGGGGTGCCCAGCCTTGCCCTCCTGGCAGAGGAAGGCTTCACCCCGCGGTGCCTGTCCGAGCGGCCGTCGCCTCCCGCCCCGCCGGTGCTCCCACCCCAGGGCTAGGAGCAGGGTGGCTTCTGTAGCCTCTGGACGTGAGGACTTCTTCTGCACACAACTGTCTTAAAACAACTCTCTTGGTTTTTTTAAAAGTCAATAAAAAAATGTGCATCAGAAGGGCTCAGGCCTTCTCCTTCCTCTCCCTTCCCCCTCCCTTCTCCTTCCTCCCCCTTTCCCCTTTCTCCCTCCTCCCCTTTCCCCCCCTTCCTCCCCCTTCCTCCTCCTCCCCCTTCTCCTTCCTCCTCCTCCTTTCCCTTCCCTCCTCCTCCCCCTTCTCCTTCCTCCCCTCCCTTCTCCTTCTCCCTCCTCCTCCCCCTTCCTCCCCCTCCCTCCTCCTTTCCCTTCCCTCCTCCTCCCCCTTCTCCTCCCTCCTCCTTTCCCTTCCCTCCTCCTCCCCCCCCTTCTCCTCCCTCCTCCTTTCCCCTTCCCTCCTCCTCCCCCTCCCCCTCCTCCCTCCTCCTCCTCCCCCTCCCTCCTCCTCCTCCTCCTCCCCCTCCTCCTCCCCCTCCCTCCTCCTCCTCCCCCTCCCTCCCTCCTCCCTCCCTCCTCCTCCCCTCCCCCCTCCCTCCTCCTCCCCCATCCTCCTCCTCCTCCCCCCCTCCTCCTCCTCCTCCTCCCCCTCCCTCCTCCTCCTCCCCCTCCCTCCTCCTCCTCCCTCCCCCTCCCTCCTCCTCCCCCCTCCTCCCTCCCTCCTCCTCCCCCTCCCCTCCTCCTCCCCCTCCCTCCCTCCTCCTCCCCCTCCCTCCTCCTCCTCCTCCCTCCTCCCTCCTCCTCCTCCTCCCCCTCCTCCTCCTCCCTTCCTCCCCCTCCCCCTCCTCCTCCTCCTTCTCCCCCTTCCTCCTCCTCCTTCTCCCCCTCCTCCCCCTCCCCCTCCTCCCCCTCTCCTCTTCCTCCCCCTCCCTCCCTCCCCCTCCCTCCTCCCTCCTCCCCTCCCCCTCCCTCCTCCTCCCCCTCCCTCCTCCTCCTTCTCCCCCTCCCTCCTTCTCCCCCTCCCCCTCCCCCCCCTCCCCCTCCCTCCCCTCCCCCTCCCTCCCCCTCCCTCTTCCTCCCCCTCCCTCCTCCTTCTCCTCCCCCTCCCTCCTCCTTCTCCTCCCCCTCCCTCCTCCTTCTCCTCCCCCTCCCTCCTCCTTCTCCTCCCCCTCCCTCCCTCCTTCTCCTCCCCCTCCTTCTCCGCCCCCCCTCCTCCTTCTCCGCCCCCCTCCTTCTCCGCCCCCCTCCTCCTCCTCCCCCCTCCCTCCTCCCTCCTCCCCCTCCCTCCTCCTCCCTCCTCCCTCCTCCTTCTCCCCCTCCCTCCTCCTCCCCCTCCCCCCCTCCCTCCCCCTCCCCCTCCCTCCCCTCCCCCTCCCTCCCCCTCCCTCTTCCTCCCCCTCCCTCCTCCTTCTCCTCCCCCTCCCTCCTCCTTCTCCTCCCCCTCCCTCCTCCTTCTCCCTCCCCCCTCCCTCCTCCTTCTCCTCCCCCCTCCCTCCTCCTTCTCCCCCCCCCCTCCTCCTTCTCCGCCCCTCCTCCTTCTCCGCCCTCCTCCTCCTCCCCCTCCCTCCTCCTCCTCCTCCCTCCCTCCCCTCCCTCCCTCCCTCCTCCCCCCTCCCCCTCCCTCCTCCTCTCCCCCCCCCCTCCCTCCTCCTCCTCCCCCCTCCCTCCTCCTCCTCCCCCTCCTCCCCCCTCCCCCTCCCTCCTCCTCCTCCCCCTCCCTCCTCCTCCCTCCCTCCTCCTCCTCCCCCTCCCTCCTCCTCCTCCTTCCTCCTCCTTCCCCTTCTCCTTCCCCCTTCTCCTTCCTCCTCCTTCCCCTTCTCCTTCCCCCTTCTCCTTCCTCCTCCTTCCCCTTCTCCTTCCTCCTCCTTCCCCCTTCTCCTTCCTCCTCCTTCCCCCTTTCCCTCCTTTCTCCTTCTCCTCCTCCTTCCCCTCTTTGGGCTGCAGCCACCAGCTGCAGGTGCTGCCCAAGCACTGCAGCAGGAGCTGAGCCCTGCCCTGGGTGCCAAGTGACAGAGCCCAGACACAACCCCTCCAGCCAGAGGCTGTGGTGAGGTGAGGGCACTGCTGCCCCTGTCCCTGTCCCCATACAACCTTCTGACCATCCCTGGAGCCTAAAGAAGCAGCTCCAGCCACATGTCGTCCATGCCCCTGAGGACCTGCATGGATACAAGGAAGGAGATGCAGCAGGACCAGGGCTTGCTCCATCTCCCACCACCAAAGGCTGAACACCCCCACAGGCCCAGCATCCTCACAGAATCCCATCTGGATGCTCAGGGAGTCTGGAGGAGGCTGAGAGAGGCATTCTGGATCCCTACAGGTCCCTGAAAGGAAGTTGGAGTGAGGTGGGGTTGGTCTCTTCTGCCAAGGAACAAGTGACAGGATGAGAGGCAATAGCCTCAAGCCGCACCAGGGGAGATTCAGATTGGACATGAGCAACAATTTCTTCCTTGATCCAAAGGGTTCCCCAGGGCAGTGGTGGAAGCCCCATCCCTGGAGGGATTCCAAAGCCCTGGGGAGGTGGTGCTGAGGGCCATGGTTGGGTGGTGAGCTGGCAGTGCTGGGTTAAGGCTTGGATTCAACCTCAAAGGTCTCTTCCGACCTAACCGCTTGCCTGACTCCCTGCCTCCTGGACACACCAGGCTCCTGCATCACGATGGGATGAGATGAAAGGGCCTGGAGCTGTGCCAGGGGAGGCTTAGGTTGGAGATGAGGCAAACATTTCTTTGCTGCCAGAGTGGTGAGGGCCTGGCACAGGCTACCCAGGGAGGTGGTGGAGTGCCCATGCCTGGAGGTGCTCACGAAAGGTGTGGCCAGGGCACACCTTGCTGGGGCTGGGTTGCTGGGTGGACTGGATGACCTTAGAGGGCTTTTCTGTGACGAAGGGGCAGCTCCAGGAGTAGTTAAAACACCTCTTTATTAATGTACAAACCTAGCAACATGGAAGCCAACCCCAAGGGGAACCGGAACGAAGCGGCAGGGACATACAGCACAGGGCCCCAGCCCCGAGCCCCAAACCCACCCCGAGTTGTGCGCTGGGCAACAGCGGCCCCCTGGCTTCTGGCTGGACAACCAGAGCAGCCTTGCCTCCCTTAAACCCCTCTGACTCCCAGACTGGCAGAGGTGAGCCCCCAGCTCCTCTCCTGGGCTGGCCACCGGGTGTAATATTTCTACAGCCCCGGAGCTGGGCGGCAGTAAAAGCATCACCCCGGGGCTCCTGGGGACAAGCTGCGGCTGGCTGCTTGCCCTGGCACCACCAGGGCAGAGGCAGATGGCTGTTGGTGGCTGGGGAACCAGGCTGCTGGAGCTGCTCTCCTTGCTTTGCTGGAGCTGCTCTGCTTGTTCTGCTGGAGCTGCTCTCCTTGCTCTGCCCCTCCTCAGCTACATCCACTGCACGACAGTCACGAGCGTAAGGCACTAGGAAAAGGCTGAGCAGACGTTCCAGCTCGAGTTGTTCCGAAGGCTGGGGCAGCAGCACCCCTCAGCAATCCTCCCAGCCCTGGAAAATGTGGGCTGGGGAGATGGATGAAAGGTTTGGAGAAGGGTAAAGGCGGGGAGGGGGCGGTCTGGGGAAGGGAAATTGGTGCAGCCTAACAGCCAGAAGCGCTGGTGGAGAAGGGAGGCGCTGGTGAAGTTCGCCAGCGGGCCAAAAGAGCTCGGACAGGGAGACCTGGCTGAGAAGTGGGGAGCTCAGGTCCCCAGTAAAAACCACTGTGCAGAGCTGGGATGAGAGCAGAGAGCCACAGAAAGCAAGCACAGTGTCTTAGGAGCAGCAGCAGCAAGGAGCTGACCTGGGCCGAAAGGTTTTGCCCAGCTCAGCTCCAAGCTGCAGCACACGTCCCCAGCAGCCAGCTCCCTTCCCAGCATCCCCAGTGGAGCACCTCGGAGCAGGGATGTGCCCTGCTGCAAGCCTGGCCAGGAGGGGTGGGAGAAGCCCTCAAGAGAGCTTCAAGGACATTACTCTGCCTCTGGTTACAGTGGGAGTGTAAGCAAGTGAAAGCTGTTCTGCTCTGGGAAGGTAGCTGTGCTGTGGAAGCCATCCTGGTGGTGCTACCACAACAAGGTGACCATGGAGGACTTTTTGCTGGCTCCCAAAGGAGCTGCTCCGCTCTGGCAGGTGCCAAAGAGGAAGCTCAGCAACTGGCAGCACTGCCAAACCAATCAGTACCAAAGGGGAACACCTCCCTCCAGCCTCTCTTTCACTCTGCTTCATCCCTGAACCATCAGCAGCTTCCCTGCGCTGTGCTGGAAGCCAGAAGCCAGCCTGACACGGGGAAGGCAGCAGAGCTTTTGAGCCAAATGGGAGCTGAGAAGTCTCAGAGCCACCCCACCAAACATGAGGAGCAGCAGCAGATTGCCCTCTGCCTCTCCCTGCCTGCAAACATCAGCTGCTACAGCTGGGAAGCACTCAGGCAGAGAGCTTTGTTTCCCTTTAACGCAAGGGGACACTGGGAGCACTTGACATCAACCCAGGCTTCCTGCTTTGAAGGGGGGAAGCAAACCCCACCACAGCACGACTCTTCGAGCCAATGAATCCACTTCTGGCAGGGGATAAAAAAAAACAACAACAAACCCAACAAACAAACCAAAAGAGGCAGGAAGGTGTCACAGAGAGAGCTGCATGAGGACAAGGAGCTGCAGCACGCTGCAGCGGCGGCTTTCACCCATCCTCAGGGCTCTCCCACCACACAAACATCTGCTGCTGCTTGTGCCTGCTGGGTGCACACAGCAGCCAGGCACAGGGCAGGCCTCAGACACCTCACCTCAAGCTTATTTGTAAGGCATTTCACCCATGTTTGAAGTTCTTTTTCCCCCCCCACCCCCTCTCTCTCAAGCCCTCAAAGCCTGCCCTTGCCCGGGGCCGCGAGCACAGGGAAAGTGTAAAGTGCAAAGAAAAGAAAATCCTCCAATGCTTTGTAGAAGACAGCTTGAAGTCATCTGATGACTTCTGTCCCTTCTTCCCCTAAGCCCTCTCCCCCTACTCAGTGCTTGTTTTGTTTGTTAAACCATACCCCAGACCAGTCATGAAGGGAAAGGTAACTTGAGACAGAAAAGCACCTCCCCCAAAATGGGTGGAGATGAAGCTGGCCAAGCACGGCGAGAAAAATCAGCTGAGAAGACCAAGCTGAAGGTGGTGGGAAGGTTGCTGGGCACCAGCAGGAGTTGAGAGCTCTGGTTTGAAGCAGAGCCATTTCTGCCCCTTGGCAGGCAACTTCTCCCACTCCACCAAACCTGGGTTTAGAGGATTTTCCCCCCTCCCCCCAAACTGCAACCAAAACTGTGCCAGAAGGACAAGGTTAGCAAAGCTGAGCTCAGGGAGCAGCTTTGCTAGCCTTATCCTTCTGGAGGGCTGTTCACCTCTCCAAAGCTGGGCTGAAGGGGTTGAGCAATGGGCAAAGCACAACCACTCCTTCCACCTCTGCTCTGCCCCTCTCTGCCTGCTTTGACTTGGCCATGCCAAGCTCTCTGGTGGCCAAAAGCCACTGGATGTGCTCAGCTGCTTGAGGAAGGAGATCAGAGAAGCCTTCAGGAGAGTGGGAAAAGCCTGGCCCAGGGAGTAGGAGGGTTAAAGGATGGAATATGCAGCAAGCACCAACACCTGGGGGGTTTGGATGGTGGTGTCTGCACTATCCAAAAGCTGAATAGCTTGAATGGACGCAGAGAGGCAGATCTAAAGCCAGACATTGTCAGGCTCTGGCTCAGACAGCAAAGCACCAGGCAGCAAGAAGAGAAGAACTTTGTGCACAAGAGGTCCTACAGCAGCACAGGCTTGGAGTTTGGAGGTGTTGCAGGCACAGCCACAATGAGGGGTGGCAGCTTGGATGCAACAGCAGAAAGGAGGAATCCAAGCTTCCAGCAAGAGTGGGAGATGGCAGTGGAAGCTTCACACAGCCTCCCCTCCTGGCCACAAAAGAAGAACAAGAAGAACCTGTCCCCTGAGGCACATCAAATATGGATGCTGGAGACAGCATGAGGCAGGAGAGAAGGAGAAACCAAATCTGGCAAAGGCAAATGTGAAAACCACTGCAACACACCCTCCTGAAGGAGAAAACATCCCCTCCCAAGAGCTTTCATTTGACCTTCTGACCATGAAACAGGGACAAGAAAGTTCCCCTTCTCTAGCAGCACTTCACAAGGTGCTCAAGGACACAGCATGAGGACGTGGGGAGGGCCACAAGGGTAAGGCAGCAGTACCTCTGGAGAAACCATCTGATGCAAGAAGCTGCCCAGCTGCCCCTCACAGAGGTGCCCCAAGGCCTTCCCAGCATGCAGGTTTAGATGGAGTCACCACCAGCACCACCAACCCCCCCCTCAGATGTTGACTTCTGGGGTGAGACAAATCAATTCCCTCACTGTCCCTGAAGGGTGACAACAGTTCTCCTGCACTGGGCTTTATGCTCAGCTTCACAACGTTTGTAGCCAAACCACACCTTCAGTTCTAACTTCCTTTCTCACCCCAAGCCCCAGCTGTAGCTTCCCAAGTCTCAAAGGGTCACCTGCAAGAACAAAACCTCCAGGCCCGCTTCCATTTTTTGGCCAGCAGGCCTCCAGAGAACTGCCAACAGCTCTGTGACTGCCAGGCTGCAGCAGGAAGCAGGCTGCAGCAGAGCAGCAGGGCTGCAGCGTGAAGCAGGCTGCAGCAGAGCAGCAGGGCTGCAGCGTGAAGCAGGCTGCAGCAGAGCGGCAGCAGGGCTGCAGCGTGAAGCAGGCGGCAGCAGAGCGGCAGCAGGGCTGCAGCGTGAAGCAGGCGGCAGCAGAGCGGCAGCAGGGCTGCAGCGTGAAGCAGGCTGCAGCAGAGCAGCAGGGCTGCAGCGTGAAGCAGGCGGCAGCAGAGCAGCAGGGCTGCAGCAGGAGCCCGGCGGCGGCAGGCGGCGGCAGGGCTGCAGCAGGAAGCAGGCTGCAGCAGGAAGCAGGCTGCAGCAGGAAGCAGGCTGCAGCAGGAAGCAGGCTGCAGCAGGAAGCAGGCTGCAGCAGAGCGGCGGCAGGGCTGCAGCAGGAGCCCGGCGGCGGCAGAGCGGTGGCAGGGCTGCAGCAGGAAGCAGGCTGCAGCAGGAAGCAGGCTGCAGCAGGAAGCAGGCTGCAGCAGGAAGCAGGCTGCAGCAGGAAGCAGGCTGCAGCAGGAAGCAGGCTGCAGCAGAGCGGCGGCAGGGCTGCAGCAGGAGCCCCCGGCGGCGGCAGAGCGGCAGAGCGGCAGGGCCGCAGCAGGAGCCCGGCAGGGCGGCAGGGTGGCGGCAGAGCGGCAGGCAGCAGGGCCGCAGCAGGAGCCCGGCGGCGGCAGGGTGGCGGCAGAGCGGCAGCAGGGCCGCAGCAGGAGCCCGGCGGCCGCAGGCTGCTGCCCCCTCTCCTGCAGAGGAGGGGATGCTCTTTGAGGCGTCTCCCAGGCAAGCTTTGCAGCCTTGCCCATGCAGCAGGGGAAGCAGAGCAGCTTCCCGAGCAGAGGGCACACGGAGCATGGTGGTGGCTGAGCAGAGCAGAGCTGAGCAGCCAAGCCCACTCGATGTGTGCGGCACCTCTGACTCGTGGTGTGGCAGCTCCTGAGATCCAGTTTCTAACCCCAGGGTCTCCTGAAGGTGGCAAACTCTTCGGCTGCTTCTGCTGTTCCTTTTTTTAGGCCCTGCACTTTGAGTCATCAGAGATAAAGGGGATCAGAGCCTTACATCACCACTTAATCCCTCTGGGAAGGCAACACCGCCCTAGAAAGCAAGCCCTGCCTCAGTCTCGGGATCGAGCGGTGCTTCACATCACACCATCCAACTGCCCCCCTCCAGAAGGAATCAAGCTGGGGAAGGGCAAAACTTTTCTTCTGCCAGCCTTCAGGCTAAAAAAAAAAAAAAAAACCCAAACCAGCCAGAGAGGAAATGGAGCAGCTGAAGAGGACAGGTTGGGAATCTAACCCAAGAATCAGAATTCCCAGCAGGGAGAGAGCTTAAAGGAGGCCCTTAATGAGCTGCCAGCTGATGGTTATCGAACAGCAAACCCCAAACCAGCACAGAAAGTGCTGCTGCAGCTCTCAGCCTGCTGGAAAATTGTTGGCACTCTGTTGGTTTTTTTTGCTGTTGAGGAAGTGACTGGTTCCAGACAGAAGAGAAAACCTAAGCAGGCACCGTGCCAAGAAGCAGCTGAGGAAATGCAATTCCATTGTCAGAAGGGCTGAGGGAGAGGCTCCTGCAGCAGAGAGTCGTCTGAGGAGCGAACGGGCAGCTCTACCTCAGGGGCAAAGCCAGCACAAACCAACCCCAAAGGATTAAAATCTTCCTGCAAGTGAAGTGATACTTCAGGAAGGAAGGAGCCACTGTTGGGGGGCAGCTTGCTGCTGACCTTCCAAGTTGGGTCTTGGTTTAGCTCTGCAGAGAAGCGGGTGGATGGGCTGAGCTGGGTGGGTGGATGGGCTGAGCTGGGTGGGTGGATGGGCTGAGCTGGGTGGGTGGATGGGCTGAGCTGGGTGGGTGGATGGGCTGAGCTGGGTGGGTGGATGGGCTGAGCTGGGTGGGTGGATGGGCTGAGCTGGGTGGGTGGATGGGCTGAGCTGGGTGGGTGGATGGGCTGAGCTGGGTGGGTGGATGGGCTGAGCTGTCACCAAGTGCTTGAGCTCAGCGTGCTCTGCTTGCTCCTGAGGAAGCAGCCAGTGGCAAATGGGCAACAAAAAGGGCTGCTCCAAGACACAGCCTTAAGCATCAGGCATGGCTGAACACCTCTCTTCCTGGATAAGGAAGGTGCAGCAATGTGCCCCCAGAAGCAACGGAGGGACAAGAAGATGGCCAAGGGCTGCTGAGTGACCTGGTGTGCTGCTGCTAGGGGACAGGCTGGTAGAGCAGAGGTCCTCCTTGGTACCCAAATTCAGCATGGGAACGGGGCAGCGTCCCTCAGCACAGGAACAGCGATGCAAGAAGCAACTGGGTTTCAAACTGCTACCAGGTGCCTCAGGAAGCTTTCATTCCAGCACTCCATCCTGACAGCCCAGGTGGAATTTCCATGCAGACAGCAAGGACTCAGGAACGTGGAAGTCAAATTACAATCGCCACCTGCAGCCGGGAGAGCCCCAAAAGCCGTCCCTGCCGTGGTCACCACCTTGCAGACCCTGGCCCAGCTTCTGCATGTCAGTTTGAAATGAAGTCTGAGCTCCTCAGAGAGGTCACACACTACAGAGGGATTCACCACTCACAGAGGAGCTCCTGCTCCAAGTGCCATCCACGTTCTACAGCTACCTACTACACCACACGTCCAAACCTTTCAGCCTCTTCCAAGCTTCCCTGACACTCCAACTCCCAAAGGCTTCCCAGCTTCTGCATCACTCGGGATGGGAGGAGCTCGCTCTGACACCCTGCTTTAAGGTGTCAAGGTTCTGGATTTTCACCTCTGCTGCCTCAGGGTCATCCAACTCCTGCTGAGAACACCCAGGATCGTCCCCCTGGGCAGCCCTGCAGCAACTCCAGCAGCAGAAAGCAAACTCAAAGCGAGAAGACAAGCAAGGTTTGGAGCTCGTATTTACACCACTAATGCCACTTCACTGGACAAGAAAGTGCCCCCAGAATGGGTTTTAGATCCTCAAGTGTTCCTCACCAAGTGGTCCTCATGGTTGACAAGGGCAAGGTTGTGTCTGAACTGCAGACAAGAGAGAGGCTGGAGCAGAAAAGACCATGATGAGTATGTGGCAGGGCAAACGCTCTCTCACCAGATCTCTTTCAGGCAGATCAGGAGAAGCTTTGCTTTTTTGATTGTGCTCACCATGGGGAGAAGAAAAAGAAGATGTAAAGGTGTGCAGTACAGTTCAGCACCCCCACTCCTCCACCACTCCCCACTGGTGCATTCTGACACCTGAGGCAGGGCTGGATCCCAGCTCCGCCACCTGAAGCCCCTGCACGAGCAGCAGGAAGCAAAGAGCTTTGCTAAAGGGAAGCGATTTGGAACTCCCCCTCCCCCCGCTGCACTCTCCCCACACAACCCCCTTCAGCTGAGGTGCTGCCAAGAGAGAGCAGCAAGAAGTGCAACAGATGGGAGGAGAAACATAGAAGACAACTTCCCCAGGCCAGCAGGAGCTGCTGGAGAAGCTTTCCCAGCACCACTGTTTCTTGCAGTGCTGCCAGCACCAGAGGTGAGACCAACACTGAGCCTTCTCCCCTCAGCTCCAACATGACCACAAGCAGCTAGAACCAGAAGATGCTGTCCCCCTCTTGCTGCTCCAGTTCTCCAAACCAGCACAAGCTGTGTTTGCTGCACGACCCCTGCCAGAGAGGAGACTGAGTCACACCCAGCACAAAGTGGCAGAGGCTGGAGGCCGTGCAGCCGAGAAGCAGCATTTCAACGCTGCTGTCACCACCAAACACCAGCACCAGTCCTGCTTAGGGACCAGCATTTTTGTTCAGAACCCCCAAAACCCATCTTCCTTTAGAGAAGTGAAACCCCCACCCCCGTTGATCTTCTGAGTGACCTCGCTCCAAAAACCCCAGTCCCACCCACAGACATACCAGCAGTGACCCGATGGCTGAATCCACTTGGCTCCCTCTCAGGGACAACAAAAGTGGTGGACAAAAAGGGGTAGAGATGGGCTGGAATCTGCCCCCCAAAGCCTCTCTCCTGGCTCTGCTCACACCAAGCTGTCTCTTGCCAGTGAGGTAGCTGATGGTCCTATTGTTGCGGGCATCGCCAACGTGATACATGGAGAGGAGGGTGAAGCCACAGCCTTCAGCAGGTCCCTGCTGTCCCCAGAGAGGAAGAATGAAGCCCTCAGGGCACTCATCCAAACCCTTTCCCATCACCACTGCTGGGCTTTGCTCCTACTCAGGCCTCCTGCTGTGGGCACCTGGAGGCGTTCTCAGCGCTGTGCTTCGTCCACCGGGACGTGGGGCTGGCAAGCAAAGGGCTGAAGGGAAGGGAGACGTAGGGCTGGGGGAGGGGGGAGGGAAAGCTTGAAAACAAAAGGTTTGAGAGGTACAAAAACATGAACACTCTGGGAAAAACAAGGGGAAAAAAAGGCTGAAAGCCGAGTTGAGAGGGGGCGAGGAGGAGGACTGGAAGGTGGGAGAGGACGGGGGAAGCAGGAGCCAGGCCCGAGCCCTACTCCCTCTGGTAGCCGCTCAGTTCCACCTCGTCCTTGCGGCGCCGCTGGGCGAAGAGGGAGCTGAAGGGGTAGAGCTTGGCCTTGGCCTGGAAGCGCTGCCCGGCGATGTCGATCTGGTAGTCGCCCTGGTTGATGAAGTCAGTGGTGACCACCAGCTCCTGCCCGGTCTGCTCGTCGAAGTGCTGCACGAAGCCCAGGCAGACGTGGCGCTCCAGCGTGTAGCTGTAGGCGCTGCTGGTGGTCTTGCCCACGTAGCGGCCGTTGCGGAAGATGGGCTCCCCCACCAGGGCCACAGGTCCGTGTCCGTGTCGTGGTCCTCCAGGATGAACATGGTGAAGCGCTTGTAGACCCCCTGCTGCTTCTGCTCCAGCAGCGCCTCCTGCCCGACAAACTGCAGGCCCTGAGCAGGGGGGAGGAACAAGGAGGCTTCAGCCGGGGGGGTGCGGTGGGGAAGGGGCTGCGGCAAGAGACCTCGGGGGATGCATGGTGGAGCTGTGCTTGGGAGTTCGAGCCCTTTGCAGGACCTGTACTGGGCCACTGGTGAGGCCGCACCTCAAATACAGGGTTCGGGTTTGGGCCCCTCGCTCTAAGGAGGTCATTGAGGGGCTGGAGTGGTTAGGCCACACCTTGAGTCCTGTGTCCAGTGCTGGGCCCCTCAGTTTAAGAAGGACATTGAGACACTTGAACGTGTCCAGAGAAGGGCAACAAAGCTGGGGAAGGGTCTGGAGCACAAGTGTTATGAGGAGCAGCTGAGGGAACTTGGGCTGTTTAGCCTGGAGAAGAGGCTGAGGGAAGAACATTGTTCTCTACAGCTCCCTGAAAGGAGGCTGGAGCTGGGTGGGGTTTGGTCTCTTCTCCCAAGGAACAAGCCACAGGACAAGAAGAAATGGCCTCAAGTTGCACCAGGGGAGGTTTAGGTTGGACGTGAGGACCAATTTCTTCCTCAAAAGGATTGTCAAGGCCTGGCTCAGCACATTGTGGCTTTCTTGGCCTCTTGGGCACACTGCTGGCTCATCTTCAGCCAGCTGTCAACCAACACCTCCAGGTTGGACAGGAGGATCTTAAGAGGTCCTTTCCCACCTCAATGATTCTATGAGCCAGCAGTGTGCCCAGGTGGCCAAGAAGGCTAACAGCATCCTGCTGGGATCAGCAACCGTGTGGCCAGCAGGAGGAGGGGAGAGATCATCCTCTGAACTCAGCACTGGTGAGGCCACGCCTTCAATCCTGGGGGCAGTTTTGGGTCCTTCACTCCAAGAAGGGCACACTGCTGGCTCATGGTCAACCTCCCACCCACCAGGACCCCCAGGTCCTTTTCCCCTTCGCTGCTCTCCAGCAGCTCAGTCCCCAACCTCTCCTGCTCCAGGAGGTTGTTCTTTCCCCGGTGCAAGCCTCCCCCTTTGCCCTTGCTGAATTCCATTCCGTTTCTCCCTGCCCAACACTCCAGCCTAAGCCTGGCTGAAGCCTCTCCCACCCATCCCAGGGCAGGAGGGGGGGTTCACCTTGTCCAGCTTGACCTGGAACTCGCGCCCACACTCCATGGGAGTGGTAAAAGCATCCAGATCCTGCCCCCAGAAGGCGAAGAACTTCTCGATGCGCAGGCTGCGGAGCGCGTAGTAACCGGCGTTCCGGATCCCGTACTTCTGCCCCATGTTCATCACCTCATTGTAGACGTGCAGGGCATACTGCAGAGGAAGGAGGGGCACACACGAGGAGCTGCAGGCTGACACCAGGAGAAAGGGACAGCCCCCGGAAGCAGCAGGGACGGGGCTGCGCCCCTGCCGCTTCGCGGGACAAGAGTTCCGCCCCTGCGGAACGCAATGCGAAGCAGGGAAGTTCCCCCTGGTGCCTGCAGGAAGCTTTCCGGTGGAGCAGCCCAGAGGTGTGCCAGGCATTGGAACAGGCTGCTCAGGGTGCTGGTGGAGTCACCAGGCCTGGAGGTGTTCATGAAATGTGTGGCCATGGCACTTGGGGATGGGGGGCGGGGGAAATGGAGCAAAACTAGAAGTGGGCAGATTCAGATTGGCTGTTTGGAGGAAGTTCTTCCCCAGGAGGGTGGTGAGAGCCTGGCACAGGCTGCCCAGGGAGGTGGTGGAAGCTTCCTCCTCATCCCTGGAGGTTTTGAAGGTGAGGCTGGAGGTGGCTGTGAGCAACCTGCTGTGGTGTGAGGTGTCCCTGCCCATGGCAGGGGGTTTGGAACTGGCTGAGCCTTGAGGTCCCTTCCAACCCTGACAATTCTATGATTTAGTGGCCATGGTGGTGCTGGGTTGCTGTTTGGACTGGATGACCTTAGAAGGCTTTTCCCAGCCAAGCAGCTCTGTGGGTCTGTGATAGATGGGCAGGTTCAGGAGTAGATAAAACACTTCTCTATTAATACACAATCCTAGTAACATGGAAGCCAGTCCAAATGGGAACTGAAACAAAGCACCAGGTCAACACAGCACTTGGAGCCATGGTTCAGTGGCCACGGTGGTGTTGGGTTGATGGCTGGACTTCATGATCTTGGAGGGCTTTTCCAAGCCAAGCAATGCTATGATTTCATTACCCTGAGTCAAGCCAGAAATGGTTTCTCATCAAGCATGCAACCAAGTGTCTGAATTAGCTGAGGCTCCCACCTGCTCTTACCTCTATGGGGATATAGAGCACGAATCCAGGCTCTCCCGTGTGGGTGATGCTCATCACACGGATGCCGTTGGCATAGCCCACACTCATCTCCTGCAGAAGCAGAGTGGGGGGAAATCATCCAAAAGGGGAGCAGAGTCCACAACCCAACCACACCAAGCTGTCCTCCCTCCCCCTCCTCACTGCAGCTCCTCCCCCAGCACACACCTGCCAAGCAGCTCCAGATTGAAGCAGCGATGTCACCTTACCCAAACGTCTTCATCGCTGCCTGGAAGCTTGACAAGAAGCCTTGGAACTAGGTCAGGACATGGGTGGTGTTCTAGATACCAGATTGGAGTTGAGCAGCAGTTATCTGCTCAGCCTGCTAATGTGGCAAGGGACACTGAGTGATTGAGCCCAGCAACCCCTCGGGATGACAGCTCCTTGATGGGTTACATGAAAAAGGCTCCAAGCCTACAGGGAGTGGACACTGAACACACATGGGGGTTCTCCTGGATTTCAGCAAGAGGAAACCTAAGAGAAGTAGTTAAAGGGAGCCTGGTGCCCAGCAGAGAGGGACCTGGGGGTGTTGGTTGACAGCTGGCTGAAGATGAGCCAGCAGTGTGCCCAGGTGGCCAAGAAAACCACCAGCATCCTGGCCTGGATCAGCAATGGTGTGGCCAGCAGGAGTAGGAAGGTGATGGTGCTCCTGTACTGGGCACTGGTGAGGCTGCACCTTGAGTCCTGGGTTGAGTTTTGGGGCCCTCAATCCAAGGAGGACACTGAGGAGCTGGAGCAGGTCCAGAGGAGGGCAACAAAGCTGTGGAAGGGTCTGGAGAAGAGGGCTGGGGAGAAGCAGCTGAGGGAGCTGGGGGTGTTTAGTCTGGAGGAGGCTGAGGGGAGACCTCTGCAGCTCCCTAAAGGGAGGCTGAAGCCAGGTGGGGGTTGGTATCTTCTTACATGCAGCAAGTGACAGGATAAGAGGAAACAGCCTCCAGTTGTGCCAGAGGAGGTTCAGGTTGGACCTCAGGAAAAATATCTTCCCAGAAAAGGTTTTCAGGCCCTGGCACAGGCTGCCCAGGGAGGAGGTGGAGTCACCATCCCTGGAGGTGTTTAAAAGCTGCCAAGGTGGGATGCTGAGGGAGGTGATGGCAGCAGCAGTGGTGGCATAATGAGCTCTAGGTGAATGTTTGGAGGTGAGTGGTTGGAGTGGATGATCTCAGAGGCCTCTTCCAACCTCAATGCTTCTGTGATTCATTACCAACTGCAGTGAAGCTCTATTAGTAAATCTCCATTCCCCTCCACCCACCCAAGCCATTGTTCTTCCCCTTCTTCTACACATGCTTGGGAAAGCCTGGCAGGGGCAGGAGGAAGGAAGCACTGCCACTCACCTTGCAGAAGAGAGATGGGAAGTGTTCTGCAGTCATTGGGGCATAGGACAGCTCTGAGAGGACGTCCACAGCACGGGGACCGATCAGGTTGAGAGCTGTAGAGCAGAAGGAAACACCACCAGGGTGAGACTGGAGAAGTCTTGCCCAGACCTGAACTTGCAGATGTCCACATCCCAGTGTCTAAAGCTTTGGTGCTTACTGAAGAGCAACAAAGTGGTGGAGGGTCTAGAGCACAAGTCCTGTGAAGAATGGCTGAAGGAACTGGGGCTGTTTAGCCTGGAGAAAAAGAGGCTTGGGAAGACCTTTTGGCTCTCTACAGTTCCCTGAAAGGTGGGGGTCAGTCTCTTCTCCCAAGGAACAAGTGATAGGACCAAAGGAATTGGCCTCAAATTGCACCAGGGGAGGTTTAGGTTGGAGATGAGCAACAATTTCTTCCCCCAAAGGGTTGTCAAGCCCTGGAACAGGCTGCCCAGGGCAGTGATGGAGTCCTCATCCCTTGCAAAGCTGGGTAGATGTGGTGCTGAGGGCCATGGTTTAGTGGTGAGCTGGCAGTGCTGGGTTCAGGGCTGGACTGGATGATCTTAAATGTCTCTTCCAAGCAGAATGCCTCTGTGACTCTCTGCCTTCAGGCTGTACAAGGAGCTCTGCTTTCAGTGGTTTCTTACCTGTGTACTTCCAGGTCACATCTTCCATGGTCAGGCCACTGTCCTCAGGCAAGTGTTTCTTCAGCCAGGCCCAGCAATGGACTTGTTGGTCAGTAGGGGAAATCATGAAGAAGCTGGAACAGACAAATGGATACCAAAGAAACAGTGAACTGACAGCCCCAAGAATCACCCACAGAGGGGACCCCAAGGATCATCTGGTCCAACCTTTCCAGGTGACAGCAGAGTTGAAATCATAAATCATAGAATTATAGGAGGAGGTTGGAAGGGACCTCTGGAGATCATCATGTCCAAGCCCCCTGCCAAAGCAGGATCACCTATCACAAGATAACTCAGTTCTTTCTGAAGTCATGAACTACTGGAGCCATTCAGTAGCTTCCAAGCTAACAGGAGGCAAACCCAAGCTGGCTGGCAAAAGCCAGAGCTGAAATGTCTGGCTCAACACCATCACATCTGCCACGACAAGAAGCATTCCAGTGTTAGCAGCAGTCTGGTGACAAGAAGGGGAGCAGAGGCAGTTCTAGAGGAAGTTCAGAGAGAACCTCAAAGTCACCACCATTCTGCTGCCCTCAACACAGGAAGGACAAGGACTTGATGGAGCAGGTCCAGAGGAGGGCCACAAAAATGAGCAGGGGCTTGGAGCACCTCTGCTATGAGGACAGGCTGAGGGAGCTGGGGGTGTTCAGCTTGGAGGAAAGGAGGCTCCAGGGAGACTGAATAGCAACATTCCAGTGCCTGAAGGGGGCTACAAGAAGGCTGCAGAGGGACTGCTTCCAAAGGCCTGCAGTGATAGGACCAGGGGCAATGATTTGGAATGAGAGGAGACTTAGACTGGATGTGAGGAACAAGTTCTGGCAGAACACTGCAACAGGTTGCCCAGGGAGGTAGCTGAGGCCCTAACCCTGGAGATACTCAAGGTGAGGCTCAACAAGGCAACCTGGTCTAGTGGAGGATGTCCTTGATGACTGCAAGGGGGTTGGACTGGATGCCCTTTGGAGGTCCCTTCTAACCCAAACCACTCTGTGATTCTGCAGAAGGCACTTGCGGCTCTTCACCACCAGGCAAGACCCTGCCTGCTCGGCGCATGGCTCACACAGCAGCTTCTTGTTTCAGCAGACCTTTTCTCACACACAATGTTGGTTATTATCAACAGCTTCCAAACACAGAAGGCCACTTGATGTCAGAAAATGAGCTGCTTGTTGTTTCTGCACCATGAGCTGCGAGCTGGAAGTTCATTATCCACAGAGACAACATCTGCGGAAACGAGGAGGAGAGGAGGGGAGCTGCTGGCTCCAGGCAGAGAAGGACAATACTTTGAAGCAACACATGAATGAAGATGAAGAGGAAGAAAAGCTGATTCTCGTTGAAAGAGCAGCAAAGAAGAATGCTCTCACCCCAACACAATGAGAGCACACAGAGAAAATGGCCCAGAGAGAGAAAGCCGTGAAGCAGCTGTTGAGATGGGAAGGTGAGAGCTGAAAGTGGTGAGCCTAAGGACGAGATCTTGTGGTCATGAGAGCTCAAAAAAGAACCAGGGCAGACTGCAGAGCTGAGAATGAGAGTAGCCACACTGCTGGGAAAAGCTGCAATCATCCCAAAGTGGCATTTCCAGCACCTAACTCCCATGAGGAGATCAGGCAGGAGCCAAGGAGGAACTCCTTGGCTTGCACCTGAAGTGATTCCCCAGACTCAGAAACTCCGAGGACCCTGGAAACAAACTGTCTTGGGTTTGAGGCATTAAACATCACAGATTCAACCTTTTTTTTAGGCTGGAAAAGACCCTTAAGATCATCCAGTCCCCACCATTAACCCAGCACTGCCAACTCACCACTAGACCATGGCCCTCAGCACACTTCCATGGCTCTGAAATCCCTCCAGGGATGGGGAATCCACCACTGCCCTGGTTAGCTTGGGTCAGGCCTTGACAACCCTTTTGGGGAGGAATTGTCATCTCATATCCAATCTGAACCTCCTCTGGCACAACTTGAGGCCATTTCTCCTTCTGCTATTGCTTGTTCCTTGAGAGGAGAGACCAACCCCCACCTCCTTTCAGGGAGCTGTAGAGAGCAATGAGGTCTCTCCTCAGCCTCCTTTCCTCCAGGCTAAACAACCCCCAGCTCCCTCAGCTGCTCCCTGTTCTCCAGACCCTTCCCCAGCTTTGTTGCCCTTCTCTGGACCTACTCCAGCCTCTCAACGTTCTCGGAGTGAGGGCCCCAAAACCCAAATCAATGTTCACTTGTCATCCCAGAATAAAAAAAAAAAAAAATCCCCCATAATATCATTCAATCCAGGAGCAGCCTCTCATTTGGGTTACTGAATTAGGAACACAAGAGGAGAATCACAGAGCTGTCAGGGTTGGAAGGGACCTCAAGGCTCAGCCAGTTCCAACCCCCCTGCCATGGGCAGGGACACCTCGCACTGGAGCAGGTTGCTTGCATTAAGGCTCATCTTTCTTTATCAAGGCTCCTTTTTTCTTGAGAGGGGAAACAAGGCTGTGATCTCCACGAAGAGGTCCTCAGAGGTCCCTGAAGGTGCTGGGCAGGGTGATCACAGTGTCACAGTATCACCAAGGTAGGAAGAGACCTCAAAGATCATAGTGTCCAACCTGTCACCACAGAGCTCATGACTAGACCATGGCACCAAGTGCCACATCCAGTCCCCTCCTGAACACCTCCAGGGATGGTGACTCCACCACCTCCCTGGGCAGCACATCCCAATGACGAAGAATCTCCTCCTCACCTCCAGCCTAAACTTCCCTGGTGCAGCTTGAGACTGTGTCCTCTTGTTCTGGGGCTGGTTGCTAGAGAGAAGAGGCCAACCCCTTCCTGGCTACAACCACCTTTCAGGTAGTTGGAGAGATCAATGAGGTCACTCCTGAGCCTCCTCTTCTCCAGGCTAAGCAACCCCAGCTCCCTCAGCCTCTCCTCACAGGGCTGTGCTCAAGGCCTCTCACCAGCCTTGTTGCCCTTCTCTGGACACCTTCAAGTGTCTCAATGTCCTTCTTAAACTGAGGGGCCCAGAACTGGACACAGGACTCAAGGTGTGGCCTAACCAAAGCAGAGTACAGGGGCACAGTGACCTCCCTGCTCCTGCTGGCCACACTGTTCCTGATGCAGGCCAGGATGCCATTGGCCTTCTTGGCCCCCTGGGCACACTGCTGGCTCTTGTTCAGGCGGCTGTCAATCAGCACCCCCAGGTCCCTCTCTGTTTGGCAGCTCTCAGCCACTCTGACCCCAGCCTGTAGCTCTGCCTGGGGTTGCTGTGGCCAAAGTGCAGCACCTGGCACTTGGACTTGTTGAATGCCATCCTGTTGGCCTCTGCCCATCTGTCCAGTTGGTCGAGGTCCCTCTGCAGAGCCCTTCTGCCCTCTGACTGACCAACATCTGCTCCCAGCTTGGTGTCATCTGCACATTTGCTGATGACTGTCTCAATCCCCTCATCCAGATGATCAATGAAGATATTAAAGAGCATGGGGCCCAGCACTGCTCCCTGGGGCACACCACTGGTGCCTGGCTGCCAGCTGGCTGTGGCACCATTCACCACCACTCTCTGGGCTCAGCCTCCAGCCAGTTCCTAACCCAGCTCAGAGTGCTGCTGTCCAAGCCACGAGCTGACAGCTTAGCCAGCAGTTTGCTGTGGGGGACAGTGTCAAAGGCCTTGCTGAAGTCCAGGCAGACCACATCCATGATGTGATGGATGAGGACCAGTGCCCGCAGCCACCCACCTGCGCTTGCTCAGCCGCGCTATGCTGCAGTCGTTCTCGTAGCCTCCCTTCTCGTTGAGCATGCCAGTGTGCACCACGTGCCCAACTGGCACATCCAGGTCATTGGAGAAGAGGTACTGCAGGCTCTCCAGGGCCTGGTCTCCTGTGGACTACAGGGATTGAAAGGGAGAGAGAGAGGAAAGAGAAAGGAAAAAAAAAGTCAGAGGAGCTTAAGGCGGCATCAAATCTTGGCCCGAGAAAACCCTGCTGGGCTGGTGGAGCTGTGCTGCAGGGGACCAGCTGGATGGGTGGGGGTGATCTGCCCACCTCCCTTCTCTCCCTTTTTCCTTTGGGGGTGATCTGCCCTCCTCTCTCCTCTCCCTTTTTCCTTTGGGGGTGATCTGCCCTCCTCTCTCCTCTCCCTTTTTCCTTTGGGGGTGATCTGCCCTCCTCCCTTCTCTCCCTTTTTCCTTTGGGGGTGATCTGCCCTCCTCCCTTCTCTCCCTTTCTTCTTTGGGGGTGATCTGCCCTCCTCCCTTCTCTCCCTTTCTTCTTTGGGGGTGATCTGCCCTCCTCCCTTCTCTCCCTTTCTTCTTTGGGGGTGATCTGCCCTCCTCCCTTCTCTCCCTTTCTTCTTTGGGGGTGATCTGCCCTCCTCCCTCCTCTCCCTTTTTCCTTTGGGGGTGATCTGCCCTCCTCCCTTCTCTCCCTTTTTCCTTTGGGGGTGATCTGCCCTCCTCCCTTCTCTCCCTTTCTTCTTTGGGGGTGATCTGCCCTCCTCCCTTCTCTCCCTTTCTTCTTTGGGGGTGATCTGCCCTCCTCCCTTCTCTCCCTTTCTTCTTTGGGGGTGATCTGCCCTCCTCCCTCCTCTCCCTTTTTCCTTTGGGGGTGATCTGCCCTCCTCCCTTCTCTCCCTTTCTTCTTTGGGGGTGATCTGCCCTCCTCCCTTCTCTCCCTTTCTTCTTTGGGGGTGATCTGCCCTCCTCCCTTCTCTCCCTTTCTTCTTTGGGGGTGATCTGCCCTCCTCCCTTCTCTCCCTTTTTCCTTTGGGGGTGATCTGCCCTCCTCCCTTCTCTCCCTTTTTCCTTTGGGGGTGATCTGCCCTCCTCCCTTCTCTCCCTTTCTTATGGCAATGATCTTCCCTCCTCTCTCCTCTCCCTTTCTTATGGCAATGATCTTCCCTCCTCTCTCCTCTCCCTTTCTTATGGCAATGATCTTCCCTCCTCTCTCCTCTCCCTTTCTTATGGCAATGATCTTCCCTCCTCTCTCCTCTCCCTTTCTTATGGCAATCATCTTCCCTCCTCTCTCCTCTCCCTTTCTTATGGCAATCATCTTCCCTCCTCTCTCCTCTCCCTTTCTTATGGCAATCATCTTCCCTCCTCTCTCCTCTCCCTTTCTTATGGCAATCATCTTCCCTCCTCTCTTCTCTCCCTTTTTTTCTGGGGGAGGGATGATATTCCCTCTCCTCTCTCTTTTCTCTCCCTTTGGTTAGGTGGGGGACCATGCATTCAGCACTGGCAGCTTCCATCCCTGACTTCCATCCATGTTCACCAACTACATGGAGTGAAAGCAGAGCGAGATTGTCATGCAGGCGAGGGATCCCAGATAACATCCAGAGATTCAGAGGGACCTGGAATGTTCTGCCCTTGGCCTTGCAAGGCTTGAAAGCCTCCTCTCTGTGTGAATGGGGCTGGAAAAGGGTTTTCAGCAGTGAGACTGATGGAACAGGAAGGTGACAGCACCAGAGGTCACATCCTATCTACAGCCTAAGTTGGTGCTTCCATTAGCTGGGCCTCAGACAGCAGGAATCTGGGGCCCTGAGCAGCCTGGTCTAGTGGGAGGTGTCCCAGCCCATGGCAGGGGGGTTGGAGCTGGATGATCCTCAAGGTCCCTTCCAACCTAAACCATTCCATGTATCTATGCTACACCCTGTGGCACAGCCTGAATTTGGTCACGAGCTTGACTCCCTCTTACCCATCCTCAGCAGGACACACACAAGTTTGGCCCAAGCCAGCTAAAGGCCACCACTAGCAGGCTGATGCTTTGTGACTTCCAAGGCACTCACACTTATTTCAAACTTGGTGAAGGATGACATGTCAATGACACAAACTGCTTCCTTGCAGCACTTGACTTCTGAGCCCACGATGTCAAACCAGTCTGGTTTGTAGAAGGTTTTGCTCTGATCCAGATCCAGCAGGTCTGAGGTAAAGAAGAATCAAAGGGGGGATTAAGGAACTGGGTGAAGGATGAGTTGACCTCAACCAACAGGGATGCACTGGGCAGGGGGAAAGGCCGGTGAGGAGCAGCTGAGGGAACCTGGGGTTGCTTAACCTGGAGAAAAGGAGGCTGAGGGGAGACCTTCTGCCACTTTACAACTCCCTGAAAGGAGGTTGGAGTCAGGGAGGGGTTGGTCACTTCTCCCAGGGAACAAGTGATAGAGCTTCAAGAAGCAGCTCTATCACTTCAAGAAGCCTCAAGAAGATTAGATATCAGGAAGAAACTCCTTCCCAGAAGGCTGATGAGGCACTGGAACAGCTTACCCAGAGAAACTATGGAGGCTCCCACCCTGGAATGTGTTCAAAGTCAGGTTGCACGGGGACTTGATCAACCTGGTCAAGCAGGAGGTGTCCCTGCCCATGGCAGGGGGTTGGAAGTGGGGGATCTTTAAGGTCCCTTCCAAGGCAAACCATTCTGTGATTCTATGCCAGAGGAAATGGCCTCAAGCTGTGCCAGGGGTTGGACACGAGGACCAATTTCTTCCCCAGAAGGGTTGTCAAGCCCTGGCCCAGGCTGCCCAGGGCACTGGTGGAGTCCCCATCCCCGCAGGGCTTGCACGGCTGTGCAGCTGCGGTGCTGAGGGCCACGGTTTAGCGGCGACCCGGCTGTGCTGGGTGAAGGGTTGGACTCCACTTAGCTTGAAGGACTCTTCCAACCACAGCAGATGTGTGATTGCCTGAGAGTATGATCTCACCTTTCCCAGGTGGGACAAAGTACTTGACCCTCTCGAAGCCGTGCTTCTCCATCCAGCGCGCTCCCTGCGCGTCCAGGCGGTCGTACAGCGGGGAGGTGCGCAGCTGCCTGCCCGTCTGGAAGTCCCAGCGGGGCACTTTCAGGTCACACATGAGGGCTGCAGGGGCCAGAGAGATCAGTTGTTAGGCCAGGTGGTTAGTCTTTGGGGTTGCTTAGCCTGGAGAGGAAGAGGCTCAGAGGAGACATTATTGCCGTCTACAACTCGACAGCAAGAGGTGCTGCGCTTCGGCCACAGCAACCCCAGGCAGTGCTGCAGGCTGGGGGCAGAGGGGCTGAGAGCAGCCAGGCAGAGAGGGAGCTGGGGGGAGTGGTGGAGAGCAGCTGAACAGGAGCCAGAAGTGTGCCCAGGGGGCCAAGAAGGCCAAGGGCATCCTGGCCTGCAGCAGGAGCAGTGTGGCCAGCAGGAGCAGGGAGCTCATCCTGCCCTGTGCTCAGCACTGCTGAGGCCACACCTTGAGTCCTGTGTCCAGCTCTGGGCTCCTCAGGTCAGGAAAGATGTTGAGCTGCTGGAAGGTGTCCAGAGAAGGGCAACAGAGCTGGGGAGGGGTCTGGGGCACAGCCCTGTGAGGAGAGGCTGAGGGAGCTGGGCTTGCTTGGCCTGGGGAAGAGGAGGCTCAGGGGAGATCTTCTTGCTCTCTCCAACTCCCTGCAGGGAGGTTGTAGCCAGGTGGGGGTTGGTCTCTTCTGCCAGGCCTCCAGCCCCAGAACAAGAGGCCACAGTCTCAAGCTGCTCCAGGGGAGGCTTAGGCTGGAGGTGAGGAGAAAGTTCTTCCCAGCAAGAGAGCTTGGCCCTTGGGATGTGCTGCCCAGGGAGGTGGTGGAGTCCCCATCCCTGGAGGTGTTTAGGAAGAGACTGGATGGGGTGCTTGGTGCCATGGCTGAGTTGATTAGGTGGTGCTGGGTGATGGGTTGGACTTGATGATCTCAAAGGTCTCTTCCAACCTGGTTAATTCTATTCTACTCTATTCTTATCTCCAATTTTCTTGCAGATGATTAGTAAGGATCTAGGGAGGTTCTCCTTCCCCTCTACACTGCCCTGGTGAGGCCACACCTGCAAGACTGTGGCCAGTTTCGGACTCCCCAGCTCCAGAGACAGGGAACTGCTGGAGAGAGTCCAACAGAGGCCATGAGGATGATGTAGGTTGCCCAGGGAGGTGGTAGAAGCCCCATCCCTGGAAGTTTTTACTGCCAGGCAGGATGTGGCTCTGAGCCACCTGCTCTAGTGTGAGGTGTCCCTGCCCATGGCAGGGGTTGGAACTGGCTGATCCTTGAGGTCCCTTCTAACCCTGACAGCTCTGTGATTCTGGGAAGAAGGGACTGGAACATCTCTGCTATGAAGAAAGGCTGAGAGCCCTGGGGCTGTTTAGTCTGGAGAAAAGAAGGCTGAGAGGGGACCTGATCAATGTCTGAAAATATCTGAGGGGTGGGTGCCAGGATGAAGGTGCCAGGCTCCTTTGGGTGGTGCCCACTGACAGGACAAGGAACAATGGGGATAAGCTGGAACCCAGGAAGTTCCACCTCAACAAGAAGAGGAACTTCTTTAGGGGTGCTGGAGGCCTGGAGCAGGCTGCCCAGAGAGGTTGTGGAGTCTCCTCCTCTGGAGACTTTCCAAACCCACCTGGACGTGTCCCTGGGTGACCTGCCCTGGGTGACCCTGCTGTGGCAGGAGGCTTTGATTAGATGATCTCTAGAGGTCCCTTCCAATTCCCACCATTCTATGAGAACACTTACAGCTATCTGAACCTTTAAAACAGTGCTGCCTTTCCTTTGCTGTGTTGGAAAAGGTCCACAAAGCTGTTTGGATCCCTTTGCAGCTGGAAATTTCTAGGCACTGGTGGCCTCCTGACAAGGCTGTCAAGATAACAAAGCCTCTCCATTTCTCAGCCACCCATGCTGCCTGACATTCATTAGGCATGATCCTGACAACACTTCATGCTGGGGTAAGGCAGCCCACAGCTATGAGGGTCAGCTCTTACTCACCTTCTTAAGCACTGGTACTTCAGCCTTTCTTAATCAGTGAAGCTTTGCCAATTGGCTCCTCCACGTTTTCAGCCAAGGGAGAACATTCTGCCTAAGAGCACCCTAAGAAATGTTTGGCACCCTCCCTGGTTGCTCACTCAAGGCTGAACATGATGCTCTGGTGGCCATGGAGGTGTTGGGTAGAAGGTTGGACTTGAGGATCTTAAGATTCTATGAGCCAGCAGTGTGCCCCTGTGGCCAAGAAGGCCAACAGCATCCTGCTTGGATCAGCAGCTGCATGAAGAGAGGAGAGATCATCCTCATCCTCTGTCCTTGGCACTGGTGAGGCCACACCTTGAATCCTGGGGGTAGTTTTGGGCCCCTCACTCCAAGAAGGACACTGAGGGGCTGGAGCACGTCCAAAGAAGGGCAACAAAGCTGGGGAGGGGTCTGGAGAACAGGGCTGGGGAGATAGGGGGAAAACAACCAGGAGAAGAGGAGCCTGAGGGGAAACCTCATTGCTCTCTACAGCTCCCTGAAAGGAGGTTGCAGTGAGGTGGGGTTGGTCTCTTCTCCCAGGCACACCACCAGTACAGCAAAAAGCCCCAAACAACTCTCTTAATTTCTCCTGGCAAGGGGCAACACTGCCACAAAGGAGGCCAAGGAGAAAGGCAGTGGTTCTCAGAGTGCTGACAGAGGAGAGGCAGCAGAAAGCAAAACCTCAGACATAGGTTGATGGAATGGTTTGGGTAGGAAGGGATCTTAAAAGACCATCTAATTCCTGTCACCTCACCATGGGCACAGACACCTTCCACCAGCCCAGGCTGCTCAGGGCCCCATCCAACCTGGCCTTGAACACCTTCAGGGAGGGGACATCCACGGCCTCCTGGGCAACCCCCTGGGCAGCAGGGAGCGCAGAGGCCTCACTTACGCATCACTTCCATCACGCGGTGCCGGAGGAAGGTGCGGCTGCTCTGCAGGCTCCCGAAGCGCTTCAGATCCAGAGGCCAAACATTGTCTGTTGGATACCCATTGACCATCCACTCTGCCAGGTACCTGATGGAAGAGTAAAGACAGACTGAGATAAGGACCAAGAGCTAAGACAGGAGGGAAAAGCTTCGTTGCTGTGAAGGGCGCTGGAGGGCCTGGAGCAGGCTGCCCAGAGAGGTCGGTGGAGTTGTCTTCTCTGGAGACTTTCAACACCTGCCTGGATGTGCTCCTGTGGGACCTGCTCTGGCAGGAAGGGTTGGACTGGATGATGTCCAGCAGTCCCTTCCAACCCCTAACACTGTGATTCTTGCTGGCCTCCTCCCCTGTGGAGCAGTAGCTTCTGCCTTCTCTGGAGAGATTCCAACCCCTCCCCCGGCCACTGCGATGCTGGGCAAGCTGCTGCTCGTGCCCTGCTTGAGCAGGGGGAGTGGACTGGGTGATCTCCAGAGGTCCCTTCCAACCCCCACCATGCTGTAGCCCTTCTGTGAGACATCAGCCAATGTCTCAAGGGAAAAGAGTCCAGCTTTGAAGTCAGCAAACAATCTGGACAGGAGAACTTATTGCAGTAAGGAGAGAGAGAGAAGACAACCAACAGAGTCCCCTAAATACTGGCAGGAAACATGGAAGGTTTCCCCACCTAAAACTCATCCACCAGCTTTCCAAAATCATTAATTTGCCATTAGGATGGAACATCCAGGACAGGAGGAAGGTAGGGACAAAGCCAGAGCTGTGGAGAGGCTGACAGCATGTCAAGGCCCCAGGCTGTGCCACAAAAGGAGGTGCTGAGTACATCTGCGCTGGAAGCAGGGGCTGAGGCTGGGGCATTTTTCAGTCCCTGCTGTAGGCTCAGCCACAAACCATCAGTGCCAGCCAGGTTATGCTTAGCTGTACTTCTAGCTCCAGAGCTGAAAGACAACTCAGACCAAACCAGAGCAGAAGGATCTGTTCAGAGTCACCAAACTGAACAAAAAGGGGCTGAAGGCTGATCACCACAAGTTACATTAAGCAGCTAAGGTGCTCTCCTGCAGGCTGCAGCAACAAGTGGCCCAAGAGTGGTTTCACCTGCAGAAATGACTTTGGTTCTTAGAGAACCTCACTGCAAAGACCAAATAAAGTGTGTGTGTGTGAGGGGGAAATCATTAGTTGCTTCCCTGATGAGTTAAATTATTTGGCCAACAGATAGAAACCAGTAAGGACAAAGGCAGATGCCAATACATGCCACGACAAAAGAGCAGCTTGGTAGGAGGCTGGATGGCAGAAAGGCTGCTGGGCTGCCAAACCCAACTGGCAGAGGGAGTGAGGATCGCTCTGCAAAGCACCTTCACTGCTGGGATCACACTCAGCAGCTTGTCAAAGCCTTTGGAACTGGGTTGAACTGGGAAGGGATTCCATCCCCAGCTCACTGGCAGAGGGCAGGCTCCAGCAGCACTGGCAGCACACGACGTGGTGCTTCAGCTGCTTCAGATTCACTCTGCCTGCAAGAGGAATCCACTGCTGTGTCTGCTTCAGTGATCTGAGGACTTCAATCAGATGACAAAGGGGATCATGGAGGACAGAAGATGAGAGAACCCACACTTGGCTAAGCTTTCAGCTCTCCTTGGTAGGTAAGAAAAATCAGACCAGGTAGCTCAAAGGAAGCTTACTTGATCCTCAGCAGGCTGCTGATCACTGAGGTGTGATACCTGAGGGGAGGTGTGCAAGGTGGGAGGAGAGGCCAGCGCAGATTTGGGATGCACAGGAGAACACAGTGAGGACATGGTGACTGCTCTTCTCCTCCACTCAGGTTGGGAATGGAAGAGGAGTCTCTGTCAGAGAGGAGGTTGGGCAGAGGAGGACATTCTCCACAGAAGGATCACCTGAGTGGTCTCTTTCACACAGACTCATAGACTGCTTCAGGTTGGTAGGGACCCTCCAGGAGTAGCTTGTCCACACCCCCTGCAGGCAGCAGGGACAGCTCCAGCTGCAGCAGGCTGCCCAGGGACACAGCCAGGCTGAGCTTGAAGGGCTGCAGGGATGGAGCCTCCACCACCTCCCTGGGCAGCCTGCTCCAGTGTCTCCCCAGCCTCGCTGTGCAGAACTTCCTCCTGATGTCCAACCTAACTGCCCTGCTCCAGTTTCAAACCATTGCCCCTTGGCCTATCCCCACAGGCCCTCCCCAGCCTGCCTGGAGGTCCCCTTCAGATACTGAGCTGCAGCTCTAAGGTCTCCCTGAAGCCTTCCCTCCTCCAGACTGAACAACCCCAACTCCCTCAGCCTGTCCCCACAGCAGAGGTTCTCCATCCCTCTGATCATCTTGGTGGCCTCCTCTCCACCCCCTCCAAGCCTCTCTACGGTTGGGAGCCCCATAGCTGGGCACAGCCCCGCAGGTGAGGTCCGAGCAGAGCAGAGGGGCAGGATCCCCCTCCTCTCCACCTGCAGGACGAGCTACTTGGGCTCCAACCTGAACTGAAGAGGCAGAAGAGTGGATGCTGAAGCACTTACTTGCCTGCTCCCCCACCATAAGAGATGCCAGCAGAGTTCATGCCAGCCAGGACGAAGTATCCGTGCACGGCGGGCGACTCTCCCATGATGCAGCGCATGTCTGGGGTGAAGGACTCCGGGCAGTTCACCAGCTGCATGATCTGCAGGGCCTCCAGCTCGGGCATCCTGCGCAGCAGGGCACTCAGCAGCGGCTCTGCCAGCCCAAACAGACACACAGAGACAGGTCACAGCCTCCCCTCTCTCCCACGCCGTGCAGCTACAACCTCCCCCTGCCCCGCGTCGCCCCGGCACGGCTTAAGGGGCTGCAAACAGCTCCATGGGGAACCACAGAGCTGTCAGGGCTGGAAGGGACCTCAAGGCTCTGCCAGCTCCAACCCCCTGCCACGGGCAGGGACACCTCACACCACAGCAGGTTGCTCAGCCATCTCCAGCTTGGCTGCAAACACCTCCAGGCATGAGGCTTCCACCACCTCCCTGGGCAACCTGTGCCAGGCTCTCACCACCTTCATGGGAAAGAACTTCTTCCTCACAGCCAAGCTCAAGCTCCCCACTTCTAGTTTTGCTCCTTCCCCCAGGTCCTGTCACTCCCTGACACCCTCCAAAGTCCCTCCCCAGCTTTCTGGTAGCCCCTTTCAGATCCTGGAAGGCCACAATTAGGTCTTGTTGGAGCCTTCTCCTCTCCAGACTGAACAGCCCCAACTCTCTCAGTCTGTCCTCATAGCAGAACAGCTCCAGCCCTCTCTGCTCATCCTTGTGGCCCTTTTCTGGACACCTTCCAGCACCTCCAGAGCCTTCTTGCAGTAGAGACCAGTAGAGAACGTTCTGCCTTACAGAGCACCCTAAGAAATGTTTGGCATCCTCCCTGGTTGCTCACTGAAGGCTGAACATGATGCTCTGGTGGTCATGGAGGAGTTGAGTAGAAGGTTGGACAGGAGGATCCCAAGAGGTCCTTTCCCACCTCAATGATTCTATGAGCCAGCAGTGTGCCCAGGTGGCCAAGAAGGCTAACAGCATCCTGCTGGGATCAGCAACTGTGTGGCCAGCAGGAGGAGGGGAGAGATCATCCTAACATCCAACCTGAACCTACTAATTTCTAGTTTTGTTCCATTCCCCCAGCCCTGTCGCTCCTGACACCCCCCAAAAGTCCCTCCCCAGCTTTCCTGTAGGCTCCCTAAGCTTCCCTAGGAGGGTGTTAGGAGAGACAGTGCCAAAAGCCTTGCTGAAGTTGAGGCAGACAACATCCAGTGCTGTGCTCTCCCCTACACAAAGAGCCCTCTCTGTAGGAGGCCCTGAAGAATATAAACCCAGAATCAATCAGGTGGGAAGACAGAACATCTGGAATACAAGAAACCACCACTGTCAGTGCTGGGATGAAGCCTGGGAAGCAACACCACCAAGTTCTGTCCAGGCAGCAACTGCCACCCATGGGCGAGGGCACTTGGCAGGCACTGCTGGAGGGAGCTGCAGAAACCAAACACCACAGGCACATGGCAAGTCAGCAGTGCTGCTGGGCCAGTGTCAGGAGAGGAGCAGCTGGCACTGGCACTCAAAAAGCCAAACCAAGTGAAGGGAGCAGTGCTGGGAGGTTTGGGTGGTACCTCACTGCATGAGAGAAAAAAATCACACCATCAGTGAAGGGACCTCTGGAGATCATCCAGTCCAACCCCCTGCCCAGGCAGCATCACCCAGAGAAGGTCACACAGGAGCACATCCAGGAGGGGTTTGAAAGTCTCCAGAGAAGGAGACTGCACCACCTCTCTGGGCAGCCTGCTCCAGGGCTCTGCCACCCTCACATTCAAGCAGTTCCTCCTCATGCTGAGGTGGAACTGGTGATGCTCAGCTCTGTGCCCATCACCCCTTGTCCTCTCTCTGGGCACCACTGCTACAAGCCTGGTGCCACCCTCCTGGCAGCCACTCTTGAAGTGTTGCTCAGCACTGCTGAGCTCCCCCTCAGGCTGCTCTTCTCCAGGCTCCAAGCCCCAATTCTCTCAGCCTTTGCTCCCAGCAGAGCTGTTCCAGTCCCCTCAGCAGCTTTGCAGCCCTTTGCTGTTCCCTCTCCAGCAAGTTGGACAGCATTGGACAGCATTAACCAGGTTGGAAAAGACCTTTGAGATCATGGAGTCCAACCTATCACCCAACACCATCTAATCAACTCAACCATGGCACCAAGCACCCCATCCAGGCTCTTCCTAAACACCTCCCTGGGCAGCACATCCCAAGGGCCAATCTCTTTTTCTATGAAGAACTTCTTCCTCACCTCCAGCCTGAACCTCCCCTGGTGCAGCTTGAGACTGAAGTACTGGTTCCTGCCCTTCTTGAACTGGGGAGCCCAGGTGTGGCCTCACCAGGGCAGAGTAAAGGGAGAGAAGACCCTCCCTTGACCTGCTGGCCACACTCTGCTTGATGAACCCCAAGATGCCATTGGCCTTGTTAGCCACAAGGGCACATTGCTGGCTTATGGCCATCCTGTTGCCCACCAGCACTCCCAGGTCCTCCTCCTCCACCAGCTCAGCCCCCAGGCTGTACTGATCCATGGGATGCAGGACTTCCCATTTGCCCTTCTTGAATTTCTTTGGATTTCTCCCCATCCAGCTCTCCAGGTCATGCTGGGTGGCACAACCTAGACAGCCCCTGAGGGCTGGAGGGTCACAGAGTGACTGAGGCAGTGCTTGCTGAAGGGGTGGCACGACCCAGACAGCCCCTGAGGGCTGGAGGGTCACAGAGTGACTGAGGCAGTGCTTGCTGAAGGGGTGGCATGACCCAGACAGCCCCTGAGGGCTGGAGGGTCACAGAGTGACTGAGGCAGTGCTTGCTGAAGGGGTGGCACGACCCAGACAGCCCCTGAGGGCTGGAGGGTCAGAGAGTGACTGAGGCAGTGCTTGCTGAAGGGGTGGCAAGACCCAGACAGCCCCTGAGGGCTGGAGGGTCAGAGAGTGACTGAGGCAGTGCTTGCTGAAGGAGGGTGGACTAACACAAATGACAAGTGAAGGGCTGGAACTAGTTTGTTTGAGAGAGCTTTAATCCTCCCCCACACCCTCAGGGGAAGGCAGAGGCATGCTAGCTGGTCAAGCAGCAGCCTCCTGCTGAAGCCAGGTGTGGTGGGAAGCTGTCCTCCTGCACTTACCAAAGTGATCCCAGTCTTCTTGAAGGTTATGAATCTCCAGCTGGTTCCTTCCTTCTGTGAAGAGAGGTTTGGGGTTCTTCTCGAAGCCCCCCGAGAGGATGCCCCCTGCCAGTTGCGGATGTAGATCCTGCCATCTGGGTCCACCACAGCTGCAGAGGGCAGAAGAGAGGTGGCAAAGGGGGTTGAGAGGAGGGACATGGGGCTCAAACACCAAGGGTGGGGGCTGGTGACCTCCTGACATGGGAAGGGATGGCCTCACCCACCCACCCCACACTTCCACAGCCTCCTGCTTCTCACAGGACACCGTGGTGAACCACCTGGGATTGCTCACCCCTCCACAGCCATGGAGGTCAGCCTTGGGACAGCACAGCAGAACAAAGTGAACCCAAAGCCTGGAGGAGAGAAGTCTCCAGGGGGAACCTCAGAGCTGCCTTCCACTACCTGAAGGGAACCTACAAGGAAAGGAAGGCTCCAGGGGGGAACCTCAGAGCTGCCTTCCACTACCTGAAGGGATCCTACAAGGAAGGCTCCAGGGGGAACCTTAGAGCTGCCTTCCACTACCTGAAGGGATCCTACAAGGAAGGCTCCAGGGGGAACCTTAGAATCATAGAATCAGTCAGGGTTGGAAGGGACCACAAGGATCATCTAGTTCCAACCCCCCTGCCATGGGCAGGGACACCCTACACTAGATCAGGCTGGCCAGAGCCTCATCCAGCCTGGTCTTAAACACCTCCAGGGACTGGGCCTCAACCACCTCCCTGGATAACCCATTCCAGGGCTTCACCACTCTCATGGTGAAGAACTTCTTCCTCACATCCAGCCTGAATCTCCCCATTTCCAGCTTCATTCCATTCCCCCTAGTCCTATCACTACCTGAGATCCTGAGAAGAGCTGCCTTCCAATACCTGAAGGGCTCCTACAAGGAAGGCTCCAGGGGGAACCTTAGAGCTGCCTTCCACTACCTGAAGGGCTCCTACAAGGAAGGCTCCAGGGGGAACCTCAGAGCTGCCTTCCACTACCTGAAGGGATCCTACAGGGAAGGCTGCAGGGGAACCTTAGAGCTGCCTTCCACTACCTGAAGGGATCCTACAGGGAGGCTGCAGAGGGAACCTTAGAGCTGCCTTCCAATACCTTCCACTACCTGAACCTGGGATCCTACAAGGAACAGGGGAGGCTGCAGAGGCTGCAGAGGGAACCTTAGAGCTGCCTTCCAGGCTCCAGAGGGAACCTAGAGCTGCCTTCCAATACCTGGATCCTACAAGGAAGGCTCCAGGGGGAACCTTAGAGCTGCCTTCCACTGAAGGGACCTGAGGGGGGATCACTACCTGAAAGGAAGGCTCCAGGGGGAACCTTAGAGCTGCCTTCCACTACCTGAAGGGATCCTACAAGGAAGGCTCCAGGGGGAACCTTAGAGCTGCCTTCCAATACCTGAAGGGATCCTACAAGGAAGGCTCCAGGGGGAACCTTAGAGCTGCCTTCCACTACCTGAAGGGATCCTACAAGGAAGGCTCCAGGGGGAACCTTAGAGCTGCCTTCCAATACCTGAAGGGATCCTACAAGGAAGGCTCCAGGGGGAACCTTAGAGCTGATACCTGAAGGGATCCTAGAAGGCTCCAGGGGGAACCTTAGAGCTGCCTTCCAATACCTGAAGGGATCCTACAGGGAGGCTGCAGAGGGACTTTTTCCTGATGGTGTCCAGAGCCAGGCCAAGGGGGAATGGTTTGAAGCTGAGGCAGAACAGGGTTAGACTGGAGCTTAGAAGAAGGTCTTCACTATGAGGGTGGTGAGACTCTGGAACAGGTTGCCCAGGGAGGTTGTGGATGCCTCCTCCCTGTAGGTGCTCAAGGCCAGACTGGATGAGGCCTTGGGCAGACAAGTGTAGTTCAGAGGTCTCCCTGCCCATGGCAGGGGGTTGGAGGAGGTGATCCCTGAAGTCACTTCCAACCTGAGCCATTCCATGACTCTATGATAAAGAGGTCCCCAAGCCAGCAGGAGTAGGAGGACACAAGAAGGAACCACAGATCCTTTGTGACACCACTGAACCACTACACTGCCTTATTAGTTCCACTGGAACTGCAACCAAGATCAGACCTTCCACCAAGAGCTGCTCTGCTCTCCCCTCTCTAGGCAAAGAAGAGTGAATTTTAATGGGGCTGTGTCACTGACCCAGTGTGGGGCAGGCCACCAGCATGAGGAAGCTGGGAAGCACTGGGGTGAGGCCAGGCAGTCAGGGCTGGGATGCTTCTTCCAGTGGTAGAGACAACTTGAAGCACTGATGGTACTTCAACCTGAAGGTGTTCCACAGCAATTTTTCCATGGACAGGAAAGCTGTGGATGCATCTGGGTGTGAACACAGGGCTAAAAACCTCCAGGGATAGTAGAAACCCCATCCCTGGAGGGTTTTTAAGGCCAGGCTGGAGGTGGCTGTGAGCAACCTGCTCTAGGGTGAGGTGTCCCTGCCCATGGCAGGGGTTGGCACTGGATGATCCTCAAGGTCCCTTCCAAGCCTGGCAATTCTATGATTCTGTGGCAGGAATCAGACATGGAAAAGTGAAGCTGAAGAAATCCTTACTTGGTAAGTTGCTTGGGAGTGGTTCCTTCAAGGGATGAGTCAGGAGGTAGAAGTGCTCACAGGCATGGAGTGGGATGTTGACTGGTTCCTCCACGGAGTGGCCCAACTCATAGGCCCACTGAAATAACAACATGGTGCAGGTCAGGAGGCAAAGGAAAACTCCAGTCAAGAAAACAACAAGGCAAATGGAGACCTCCCCTCTCTGGGTGTGCTTTTGCAAGAGGCCAAATAGTCTCCACCCCTGTAGGAACTGAAAAGCTGTGGAGATGTGGTGCTGAGGGCCGTGGTGAGCTGGCAGTGCTGGGTTAAGGGTTGGGAGGGGATGATCTCCAAGGTCTTTTCCGGCCTAAGTGATTTATAAGGTTTTGCTTAGTCCCTTAAATCTTAAAAAGAGATAAACATCTGAACATGAGCCAGCAGTGTGCTCAGGTGGCCAAGAAGGCCACCAGCATCCTGGTCTAGATCAGCAATGGTGTGGCCAGCAGGAGTAGGGAGGTGATGGTGCTCCTGCAGTGGGTACAGGTGAGGACACACCTTGAATCCTGAGGTCAGTTTTGGGTCCCTCACTTCAAGAAGGACACTGAAGGGCTGGAGCAGGTCCTCAGAAGGGCAACAAAGCTGGGGGAGGGTCTGGAGAACAGGGCTGGGGAGGAGCAGCTGAGGGACCTGGGGGTGTTTGATCTGGAGGAAAGGAGGCTGAGGGGAGACCTCCTTGCTGTCTACAGCTCCCTGAAAGAAGGCTGAAGTGAGGTAGTGGTTGGTCTCTTCACCCCAGTATCAAGTGACAGGAGGAGAGGAAATGGCCTGGAATTGTGCCAGGGGAGGGTTAGGCTGGAGATGAGATCAGTGGTCAGGGATTGGCAGAGGCTGCCCAGGAAGGCTGTGGAGTCCCCGTGCCTGAGGGTGATCAAGAAAGGTGTGGCCATAGCACTTGGGGCCATGGTTTGATGGCCATGGTGGGGCTGGGTTGATGTCTGGACTCAACCATCTCAGAGGGCTTTTCCAACCCAACCCAACCCAACCCAACCCAACCCAACCCAACCAGCTCTCTTTGCTTATGATCTGAACCATTCAGGACAAGCCCCAAGCACAAACCATAAACCCCCACACCGAGACCGCAAAAGGAAACTGACAACACCCCCGGGGAAGCTCTGGAATGAAGGAAAGAAGAGAGAGAAATGTTAACAACTGGACCTGGCCAGCACAGTTGACAAAGTACTGGCACCGGATCTGTCCCCTGTCAGTCTCCACTGCTGTCACACGACCCTTCTGGACCGAGACGTGGCTGACGCTCGTCCGCTCGTGGATCTGGACACCTGCAGAGGACAGAGGGAAGTCAGTGGCCCCCAAGGCTTCCTCCTGAGATGTCAGCCTGCCCACATGGGACCCTTCAACTCAGCCTCAGTGCTTGGTGCCTCTTTCAGACAGCGAACTACTGCAGAGGTCCCAGTGGAGGCTACAAAGCTGCTTGAGGGGACCTGGAGCAGCTGTGTGAGGAGCAAAGGCTGAGAGCCCTGGGGCTGTTGAGCCTGGAGAAGAGCAGCCCCAGAGGGGAGCTGAGCAATGCTCAGCAAGAGCTGAAGGAGCTGCTGCCCTGCCTGGACAAGGCGGCCGAGCTGGGTGCCCGCCGGGCGCTCTTCTTCCTGCAGGGGCAGCGCAAGGTGCGGAGGGTGCTGCTGGGGCGGCAGGACAGCAGCCTCCTGCCCCTGGCCCGCAGTGTTGTCCAGGAGGGCTACCACCAGGCCGTGCTGGGCACGCTGGATGAGGGTGAGCTGGGCTTCTGTGAGCTGTTTCTTGTGTCTCTGGGCTGCTTGGTGCTCCCCACCTAAGGGGTGCATTGGAATGGGCTGCCTGGGGAGGTGATGGAGTCACTGTCCCTGGATGTGTTCAAGAGGGGATTGGATGTGGCACTTCGTGCCATGAGGTCTGTGGTGCCAGGTTGGACTTGATGACCTTTGAGGTCTCTTCCAACCTTGGTGATACTGTGTGATACCCCCAGGGCATCGGACAAGTCAGTGTGACCAGCAGGCCAAGGCAGGTTCACCTCCCCCTCTGCCCCAGTGAAGCTGTGTCTGGACTGCTGGCTCCAGTTCTGGGCTCCCCAGGTCAAGAGAGACAGGGAACTACTGGAGAGAGTCCAGCAGAGGCTGCAAAGCTGCTGAGGGACCTGGAGCAGCTGTGTGAGGAGCAAAGGCTGAGAGCCCTGGGGCTGTTGAGCCTGGAGAAGAGCAGCCCCAGAGGGGGCTGAGCAATGCTCAGCAAGAGCTAAAGGATCTGTGGAGGGCAAGAGGCTGGTGCCAGACTCTTGTCAGTGGTGCCCAGGACAAAGGGCAATGGGCAGGAACCCAGGAGGTTCCATTTGAACAGGAGGAGAAACTTGTTTGTTGTGAGGGTGCTGTAAGCCTGGAGCAGGCTGCCCAGAGAGGTTGTGGAGTCTCCTCTGGGGAGACTCCAACCCCAGATGGATGTTGTGCTCCTGGGCAAGCTGCTGTGGGTGCCCTGCTTTGTTTAGCAGGGGGCTCAGACTGGATGATCTCCAGAGGTCCCTTCCAACTCCTACCACGCTGGCATCCTGTGACCACAGCAAAGCTGTACAACTGTTCAGTCTGGAGAAGAGAAGACTGAGAGGGATTTCATAAATGTCTATAAATATCTGGGGGTCAAGAGGGAAGGGACAGGCTCTGCTCAGTTGCACCCTGTGACAGGACAAGGGGTAATGGATATAAACCACAGCACAGGAGGCTCCACCTCAACATGAGGAGGAACTTCCTCACTGTGAGGGTCACAGAGCACCGGAAGAGGCTGCCCAGAGTGAGATTGTGGAGTCTCCTCCTCTGGAGACATTCAAGCCCCATCTGGATGTGTTCCTGTGTGACCTGGGCTGGATTCTGTGGTCCTGCTCCCAAGCCCTAACATCCTATGACTCAGCACATTACAACAGCATCCAGGCTGCGTTTCTGAGCGGGGCTGGAGGGGGAAAACGTCGATTCGAAGCGGCCTCAACCTCACAGAACTGAAGAAGTTTTGTGTTCCAGTGCTCGGCATCCCAAAAAGAGATGCAGAGCATGGCTTTGTTGGATGGAAAGGAGGAAGCTACTCAGGCAGGAGAGGCCTCTGGAGACAAAAAAAAAAAGCCCCCAAACCAACCAACCAACCAAGCAAGCAAGAACAACCTCGTACCGTTCCGGGAGGCAGCGGTTGCCAGAGCGAGACTCACATTGGCAGATGACACCAAGGCATCTTCTGGCACATACATGGCCCCCACCAAGTCATGGATGTTGATCAGTGGGTGGAGCTGTGCCACTTGCTTTGGGGTGATGATTTCACAAGGGATCCCCATGACCCTGCCCCAAGGAGAGAAGGGAAAGGCTGCTGTTAGGTCTCCTCGTGGGGAAGAACTTCTTCCTCGCATCCAATCTGAATCTACCCACCTCTGATTTTGTTCCATTCCCCCCACCACCACCCCCAAGTCCTGTCACTCCCTGACACCCTAAAAGGTCCCTCCCTAGCTTTCTTGTAGGCCCCCTGCAGATACTGCAAGGCCACAAAATGTCCCATGGAGAACTTTGCTGTCCACTAGGACTCTGTGGTATAGTTTTAGGCTGTGCCTTTAAAATGTTCCCACAGATCTTGACCAGAAAGCAGCAGAATGTGACTAAATCACCACTGGGTGTAAAAAGAGAAATAATGATAAGGCCTAAATCATCCCCCATGGGATAAATCTCTGACATAAAAGTGAGTTTTGGGGGACTAACTTTCCCCTCTCTTTTCGGCTTTCTCTCTCTCTTTGTGCTTCTGCTGCCTTTGCTGACCTTGACTGCGCTCTCGTGGTGGTTAGGTAACCAACAGCAGCTCTCTGCTCTTCCTCTTGTCCCTTGCCCAGGGGGTAGGGAAGGGGGAAGCTACTGGTAGCCCCCTGGTTTGCCCAGGGAGGGCTTCTTGTGTCGGTTCTAAACTGTAAACCCACATAAATACTGGATATTTTGTCCATATTCATTGCCATTCAGATTCTAGTTTTGCTTTGGAAACACAGCTTCATTTGCTTTCCAACTGACAATTTGATGTCTGGGGTAGGGGTGGGGGGGTGGAGGAGTGGGGGGAATTTCCACCCACCACAAGGTGGCAGCAGGGGAGCTGGGGCAGGCTGGAGGGGCAGCAGCAGCTCCTGGCCCTTACGTACTTGAGGGAGGAGGCGATGCGCTTCAGGGAGATGAGGCGGTCCTGGGTCTGGGCCAGGGAGATGGAGCCTGTCTTCACATACCCTAGGGCAAGAACCAAAGCTAGGTCAGGTTTGGATTAGGGATCTTCCAAGTCCTTTCCCCCCCCCCCCCCCCCCCCCCCCCCAATCTCAGATCCCCTTGCTCCCACTGCTCAGCAGCCTGGGAAAATCCCAAGCTCCCCAGACACCTTCAAACGCTCAGCAGCTGCTCCTTCAAAGCTGCGTCACCTCAACCTTTCACCTTCTTTCTGCTTGCACTGGGGCTCGAACTAGGTGACCTCTGAAGGTCCTTTTCAGCCCAAACCATTCCAGGATTTTGTAGTTATTTATTTATTTATTTAAGTACAACATTCCATGATTCAAATCACTCTATCATTAGGCTGCCCCAGAGAGGTTGTGCAGTCTCCCTGTCCGGAGAGCTTCCAACCCCACCCTTGGCCACTGCGATCCTGGGCAAGCCGCTGTGGCTTCCCCGCTTTTAGCAGCAGGGGTTGGACTGGATGACCTTCAGAGGTCCCTTCCAACCATGCTCTGATTGTATTACAGAGAATCAACTCCACACGTGGTATCTATTAGAAAAAAAAGAGAGGTGACTGGAAGAACACCACCCAAGAGATCTAATAACTGCTCAGAAGAACAAAACCTCAACCACCGCAGACAGACGCTTGGTGACTCCACCACTCGCAGGAGACTAAAGCTGAGCTTAACTCAAGGCAGAGTTATCAACCTCTGCTGGCTCTGACACAAGGCCTTGCCAGCAGAAAACTTCCACTAACCAAGCTGTTCTCATCAGGAGTATTTTGGAAGGAAAGGAAGAATTTCAGTACTTTCTTCTTGTTATTTCCAGGCTGAGAGTAGAGTAAGACAAGCTCCAGAGAGACCTTAGAGCTGCCTTCCAGTGCATGAAAGGGGCTCCAGGATTGCTGGGGAGGGACTTTGGACAAGGGCTGGGAGTGACAGGATGAGGGACAATGGCTTGGAGCTGGAAGAGGGCAGACTGAGAGTGGAGATGAGGAAGAAATTCTTGACAGTGAGGGAGGGTAGACACAGGTACAGGTTGCCCAGGGAGGCTGTGGCTGCCCCCTCCCTGGAGGTGGCTCAAGGCCAGGCTGGATGAGGCCTTGAGCAGCTTGGGCTGGTGGGAGGTGTCCCTGCCCATGGCAGGGGCTTAGAACTGGATGATCATTAAGGTCCATTCCAACTTAGACCTTTCTGTGAATTTATGGTCTCCTTTTGCCTTGGTGCTTCTGCTTCTCCTCTTCCTGAGAAGGGTACAGAAAACAATCACAGAATCATGTAGCTTGGAAGTGACCCTGCCAAAACCCTGGAGGCCCAGGCCCTGCCAAGACCCTGGAGGCCCAGGCCCTGCCAAGACCCTGGAGGCCCAGGCCCTGCCAAGACCCTGGAGGCCCAGGCCCTGCCAAGACCCTGGAGGCCCAGGCCCTGCCAAGACCCTGGAGGCCCAGGCCCTGCCAAGACCCTGGAGGCCCAGGCCCTGCCAAGACCCTGGAGGCCACCCACAAGTGAGCCATTTGCTCCAGGCACTGCAACAGACTTTGTAAAGTCCTTGTGAAAATCCCCCTGTGTTTGCCCACACTACAGACAGCACCAAAATGCTCCCAGTTTGGAGCAGCCTGCCTTGGGTTTGACCCTCTGATGCTCTTCTGCCTGCCTCCAACAGCTCTTGGCATCCGATTCGGTCCGCAGGCTTCGCTGTTGAGCGGGAACAGCCAACACTTGCAGAAGTGCCATCCCTCCTCCAGTGCCAATCCCTTGATCCAGCTGCTCAGAGCTTACTCCAGGATTTCAGTACCTGTGTTCACTCCTGTCTCCTGCTCCAGCTGCTGGTAGAGCTTGTTTGAGTAGTCTGCCATCTTCAGCTCTATGGACACGGGCCGGGCCATGCTCACGATGCCGGCGCAGAAGCGAGTGGTGCCAGCAGCCAACCTGCAGGAGAAGTTGCAAGAGGCCTCAGCCAACTGACAGCACAAGCAGGCACCAGCCTCTCCCCCAGAGGCACTGGACCAGGGGGAATAATGCAACCCTGAGCTCACTTCTGAAGAGATGTTGCCTTCCAAACCCTCTCCTCTGTAGCTAGTCCTGAACGCTGATGTTTTTCATCTCACAGAACGGGTTGGACTTGAACTTAAAAGGTCCTTTCCAACCTAAGTGATTCTTAGGTGATTCTTGGTGAGACACTGGGAGAGGCTGCCCAGGGAGGTGGCAGAAGCCCCATCCCTGGAGGCTCCTCTTCATAACTCTGAACTCTCAAGCTCTGCCTCACAGCCAAGGCAGCCAAACTGCTTAATGAGACCACCACAAATGGACCCCTGAAACAAAACTCTAAGCACAGGTGAGGGCTGCAGAGTCAGCTTTCACCAGGATCCACATGCTCTGCCCCCAGGCTCCCCCAAGGAGCACACCAGGGCTGGTTGGTCTTCAGCCAAACTGTGCTGGCCTTGGCTGCTTTACAGACAGGCACTAAATCCTGCCTCAGAGAGATCAGCTGCAACCAGCTTGCAGGGGGCTGCTTCAGTGGTGTCCTGCTCTTAACCCCCACACCTCCTGCAATCCCTACTGAGCTTTGCAGGTGGTGCAAAGCTTCACATCTCCTCCTGCTTCTAAAGAGGATCAGTAGGGGCTGGATGATCTACACAGGTTCCTAGTTCCCTCACAATGCTCCAGCTTTGCCAGTTCCCTCATGGTTTATGTGACTACCTGTGGTTACAGCACAGCAGATGGAGCTCCCCCAAAGGAACTGGGCTCCATGGAAAGGCCATAGCAGGCCAGAGATGTCCCAAGAGGAGCTGCACCCCATGAGAGACTCCCTTGGAGCCCAGCACTGCTCATACCCACACCATCTCCTCCTGTGCTTCTTGAGGCAGAGCAGTGGGGCTGAAAACCCTGCAGCAGAGGAGCGAAGCATGGGGCAGGAAAGGTGGCTTTGGTGGTTTCTCACTACCTGAATCTGGTTTAAGTGGCAAGAAATAAAAGACTTAATTACTTTAGTCTAATTCTCATTAAGGTAAGCCTGTTTTGCCCACAGGAGTAACTGGCAAGCAATTTCCAGGCTTCAATCTTGATCCATGAGCTTCTTCAGCCTGCTTTCTGCATGTCTTGCTGAGGAGGAGAAGTGAACAGCTGTGTGGGAGCTTAGCCTTAAGCCATCACAACCACACAAGGGATCCCTCTCCTCGTGCAGCTCTGCCCTGTGCTCAGAAAGCAGCAGTGTTGGTACTAACATTCAGTGTAAACTTATTCCACAGGTCCCAGCCCAGGTGAAAATAGATAAAGAATGGAATGATTTGGGTTGGAAGGGACCTTAAAGATCATCTAGGTGTAACCCCCACCCTGGCCAGGAACACCTCCCACCAGCCCAGGGTGCTCAAGGCCTCATCCAACCTGGCCTTGAGCACCTCCAGGGAGGGGATATCCACAACCTCCCCCAAGCAACCCGTCCCAGTGTCTCCCTACCCTCGCTGCCAAGAAGTTCTTCCTCCTCTCCAGTCTCAATCTGCCCTCTCCCACTTTAAAGCCACCCTCTAGCAGCTGCTGCTGCTGCTGTGTGTGGAATGCCTTTTCCTTTGGTTCTGCCGCCCGGAGCTCCTTACCTGCCCTGCTCGAGCAAGACTATATCCTTCCAACCCATCTTGGAGAGGTGATACGCCACAGAGGTGCCCATGATTCCTCCACCACAGATGACCACCTGTGCCTGTGCTGGCAAGGCGATGGGGTGAGGTTCTGCCGTGCTGGAGGTGCTCCTGCAGGAGCAGGTCGCTCCCCTCCATTTGGGGTTCGCCGCTCGCCACCGCACGTCCGACAGCAAGCGCAGGAACATCCCGGCAGGGAGCTGGCAGCTCTCCTCCAAGCACCACCGAGGTGTGCTCAGCCTGAACCCAGCACCACTCCTTCTAGGAAGGAAAAAAAGGGGAGAATCACGTTACCGCTTCTCTTATTATACACAAGCTGGCAGCAGCAGGCATCACATGGCGTGGCCGGGCCGGGGAAAGCTGAGGAGTAAACAAACGGTGGTTATCTGGTGCTGAAAGGACAGCCTCGCTAGCAAGGTTTAAACTCGGGTCGTGTCACAGCACTACAGCTTTGGCTTTTTGAGGTCAGCTGAACTCGAGCAGAACCGAGCAAAGGAGAGCTAGAGAAGAAGGATGAGGACGTCCTCACGGTCGACAAGTAGATGGGAACGAGCCAGAAGACACAGAAGGTGCTCTGAAATCTTTCCTAACGGCCGGGGTTAACACGGGGCTTGATTATTAAGGTTGTCAGGCCTTGAGCTGAGAAAGGAAATAAGAGCCTGCGATCAGAGCAGCTAGGAGAAAGAACTGAAGGCGCTGTCCGGCGACGTTAGTTGCACAAGTCGTCACCCCGGACCCCTGAGCGCGGTCCCACCTCGCCCCGGCTCAGCCCAGTTTAAACACCCTAAGCAGGGAGATTCCTCTCAGCCCCAGCCTACCGCAGAGCCGCACCGACAGGGCGGGGAATCCGCACGCGGAGGGGGAAAGGCTGTCAGGACGTGAAGCAGCCCGGCACCAGCAGAGCCCCGCTGACAACCCCGGGGATGGAGGGGGACGCCGCCTCCTCGGCCTGCTCTCGCCTCCACCGGAGCCGCGACCCCGGGGCCGGGGGTAAGCGGGTAGCAGGAGAGGTCTGTGGGACCACCAGGACGAGAGGCAGGGGCAGGAAGCTGTGGCAGGGCCGGGAGGCGGCGGCGGCAGTGGCAGGGAGGGGGGCACAGCGGAGGCCGGCTCACCTGAGGGAGTGGGGGCCCGGCTGACCTTCCGCGCTTTACGGCCGGGAAGCGCGGCGCGACAGCCGGCCCTGCGCGTGCGCCACCGCACGGCGCAGAGGGGGCGTGACCGAGGAGCGAGGCACCGCCCTCGGCCCCGGCATTCACCAATGAGCGACGAGGGGGCGTAGTCGACGAGCGACCGCCCCGACCCCCCGGAAAACGAGCTGAGGGGTGTGGCTACAGGGTGAGCGCCCGCCCCTAACTCCGCCCTCTACGCAGTCGCGACCCAATGAGCGTAGCCGAGGGGAGCGACGCCCCGCCCCACCGCCGCCCAGGCCCCGCCCCTCTCCTCCCCGCTCAATGAGCCACAACAAGTACAAACCTGCAGACTCTTTTTATTAAATTCTCCCGTTTCTTCTGTACAGAAACAAACGAACGAACGAACGAACAAAACAAAACAAAACAAAAGAGCACATTATTATGTTCAGAACTCTCGGTAACATCTCAAAATTACACAGCATGGACATGTCATTAAAAAAACCGACCAACCAAAATTAACAAAAAATTAACAAATAACCCCCCCGAAAAAAAAAACAAACAAACCCAACCCCCCAAAAAACCCAAAAACCCCCCCCCCCCCCCCCAAATAAAAACAACCCAAAAGGAGGAGCGGCCGTGGTGTGGGGGGCAGGGTTTATACACAGAGAGAGCAAACAATTTACAGAGAAAAGCTTGGTTAATGTCACACTCAGAAAGAAAACCATTGGAAAAAAACAGATAACCAAGAGAGACTAAGCTCAGACGGCTTCTGCTGTACAACAGGAGTCGGCCAGGGCTGCTCTGTACACAGTGGGGGATGGCTGCTGTGCTGGGGGACCCCCACCTCCCCCCCCCCCCGCCCCCAAGCCCAGCTCTCCCTTACCCTGTCCAATCCAACACAAGCGTTCAGTCACAGCTGCTGATCACCTCCCTGTGTCTATGGGTGGTCACACCTTTGTCCCCTAGCTCAGTGTTTCCCAAGGGGTGAGTTATGCAAGCACTGCTACTCAGTAAATATGGGGGGGGGGGGGGGGCAGTGAGGTGAGGCTTTGGGGTGCAGCAAGTTCACCCAAGAAGGGATCCCCTGCTGTCGGGTCAGCTATGGAATGAAATTGGGAGTGTTGTGGGAGGAGGAAGCAGCAATTTGCCTCTTTCCAGCAAGTCATGATTGTTCCTCCCTGTCCCAAATAGGCAGCATTTGGGAATTTGATGGAGTGAGTACAATGCAGATTCCCACCAGAATGGGAGAGAAACGATGCAGCATCCCACCAGCATGGGACAGAAACAATGCAGAATCCCACCAGCATGGGGCAGAAACAATGCAGCATCCCACCAGCATGGGACAAACAATGCAGCATTCCACCAGCATGGGAGAGAAATGATGCAGCATTCCACCAGCATGGGACAAACAATGCAGAATCCCACCAGCATGGGACAGAAACGATGCAGCATCTCACCAGCATGGGACAAACAATGCAGAATCCCACCAGCATGGGACAAACAATGCAGAATCCCACCAGCATGGGACAAACAATGCAGAATCCTACCAGCATGGGACAGAAATGATGCAGCATCCCACCACCATGGGACAGAAATGATGCAGAATGCCACCAGCATGGGACAGAAATGATGCAGAATGCCACCAGCATGGGACAAACAATGCAGAATCCCACCAGCATGGGAGAGAAATGATGCAGCATCCTACAAGCATGGGACAAACAATGCAGAATCCCACCAGCATGGGACAAACAATGCAGAATCCTACCAGCATGGGACAGAAATGATGCAGCATCCCACCACCATGGGACAGAAATGATGCAGAATGCCACCAGCATGGGACAGAAATGATGCAGAATGCCACCAGCATGGGACAAACAATGCAGAATCCCACCAGCATGGGAGAGAAATGATGCAGCATCCTACAAGCATGGGACAAACAATGCAGCATCCCACCAGCATGGGACAAACAATGCAGAATCCCACCAGCATGGGACAGAAATGATGCAGAATCCCACCAGCATGGGACAGAAATGATGCAGAATCCCACCAGCATGGGACAAACAATGCAGAATCCCACCAGCATGGGACAAACAATGCAGAATCCCACCAGCATGGGACAGAAATGATGCAGAATCCCACCAGCATGGGACAGAAATGATGCAGAATCCCACCAGCATGGGACAGAAATGATGCAGAATCCCACCAGCATGGGACAAACAATGCAGAATCCCACCAGCATGGGACAAACAATGCAGAATCCCACCAGCATGGGACAGAAATGATGCAGAATCCCACCAGCATGGGACAGAAATGATGCAGAATCCCACCAGCATGGGACAAACAATGCAGCATCCCATCAGCATGGGACAGAAATGATGCAGAATCCTACAAGCATGGGACAAACAATGCAGCATCCCACCAGCATGGGACAGAAATGATGCAGCATCCCACCAGCATGGGACAGAAACAATGCAGCATCCCACCAGCATGGGACAAACAATGCAGCATCCCACCAGCATGGGACAGAAACAGCAGTACCACTTGAATTCCCTCCCATAACTGTCTGATTTGGGTCCCTGCTAGCCTCACTTCACTGATGGAAGCAATGCAGTGAGGTCTGGTCCCAAGCTGGGAGGCTGCAAAATGATCAGTACCTGGGAGGTGCCTGCTGGGGCTTCCAGCCCCACCACTAAGAAGTTGCTTTCAGCCGAATCCAGGCTGCAGCTTGAGCCCACAGAGCTGTGTTTCACACAGGGACAGAAGTGCTGGGTGAAACCTCCTGCTTCCAGACCACACTCATGCATTCACACACCTCAAAACAACCTGTTTGAAAAGAGAACTGCTAAGGAGCCCTACAGACTTCTCTCAATGAAACAATAAAGTTGTGATTGAAGAGTTGTCATCCAGCTTCAACACAATTGCTCTACACCATGATGGGCCTTGAGAGATTCCCCTCTCTGGCTTGGCACACAGCCCAGTGCCCACCTGCAGTTAGTTCCTGGAGGGACATTCACTCCTCTCCCATTCATGAGGTGCTTGCTTCTAGATTCTTTCAGAGCAAGATGGATTCTATCCATCCAGTGGATTAAAGTGGCAGGTTCTGGGGGCAAGACTTACATTTTTGTTACAGAATTATCTCAACTCCACCAGCTCCCTGCTGGTGACAAAGACACACAGGTCCTCAACTCCACTCTCTGGACAGTACCTTAAGCATCAAGAATTTTCTTCCACCTGGATGAGTTACTCCAGAAGCCTGAAAGGCAGAGGCTGAGGCAGGAGAATCCAGAGTTGAAACTCAGCAAAAGGACTGGATGAGACCCACTAGGTCAACAATAAATTAGCTTATTAAGGGCAACAAGGAGGACACTAACAGGCCAGCAGGAGTGAAGCAAGGAGGTGCCCATCATGCACTTCCTCCCTTACTCACATCATCTAAATGCTTTGCTAGGTCCAAGTCCTTCCATACACCCCCAGGAGCAGCATCATCACTGTGTCTAGAATAAGCTCTTCAAGAGATCTCTGTCCTTCCATACACCCCTAGGAGCAGCATCACTGTGTCTACAATAAGCTCTTCCAGAGCAGGTCTCTGCCTTTCCATACACCCCTAGGAGCAGCATCACTGTGTCTACAATAAGCTCTTCCAGCGCAGGTCTCTGCCTTTCCATACACCCCTAGGAGCAGCAGCATCACTGAGTCTACAATAAGCTCTTCCAGAGCAGGTCTCTGCCTTTCCATACACCCCTAGGAGCAGCATCACTGTGTCTACAATAAGCTCTTCCAGAGCAGGTCTCTGCCTTTCCATACACCCCTAGGAGCAGCAGCATCACTGTGTCTACAATAAGCTCTTCCAGAGCAGGTCTCTGTCCTTCCATACACCCCTAGGAGCAGCAGCATCACTGTGTCTAGCGTAAGCTCTCCAAGAGAAGGTCCTAATCCTTCCATACACCCCTAAGGAGCATCCACATCACTGTGTCTACAATAAGTTCTCCAAGAGGTCTGTCATGATAAGGAGGAGGGAAAAAACCCACCTCCCAAACTGCATTCTGTGAAAGGCAGAGTGCTCCAAGAGAGGTGAGGGTCACAAAGGGGAAGCAGTACTCCTGGGTTTGCCACATCACCACTCTTCTCTTGGCTGGCTGCAGCTATTTCTAGCCTTCTTGAGTAGATCAGAGAGGTTAAAAAGCCTTCCTCTTCAAGCTGAAGGCAAGGGCAATGCTTCTCACAACCCTTTCCCTCTCTTCCTGCCATGAAAAATGGTTACCTGCAGGCGAGACGTCGCGCTGGCAACAGCACACGCAGGTTATTTTGGGGAAGAGTACTTGTGTGGGCTTCTGTGCTTTTGAGACCTCTAGATTTTCAGGTCCATGTGAAAGGGATGAAGCTGTTTCAGGACTGAGAGATTTTTTTTTCAGTCAAGGAGAAAAAAAAAAAAAAAAAGAAAACCAGGCAAAATGTGGTCGTTGGCAGCAGCAGGAGGCCCCGTTTTAAAATGGGGGAGAATGCTCAGCAACAAAAAGGCCTCAACCCTCTGCCAGTGTCACACCTCTGGGGCTGTGCTCTCACAGTGACAAAGTTCCTCCGAGGGATCCATGCAGAAATCTACTTAGCATCCACACTCCTGGCTTCAAGAGGCCCTCCAGACACATCCCCACAACATCGCCCTCCTGAAACTGAGCTCCCAGGCCAGCGCTGTCGACCCAGGCAGAAACACCACCGCACGCCACAGCCTCCTCCCTCAGTGCTCCAGGCACCGACACCTTCACCAGTCCCAAAGTTGAAAAACACCCAGAAAAACTTTACTTCTGGAAGCTACAAAGTCACCTTCAGAGCTGAACAGGGTTTTACCTTCTGAACTGTGGCTGCAAGCCTCCAATTTTCACTGCAGTGCCTTCTGGGATTCAGTGGAAGCTGCTACCTCTAGACAAGCAACCACCTCGTCAGGCTTCTCAAGCTAATGAGGTTACCAAATGCCTTTGCAAGTTGTCACAACGGTTTAAAAGCAGCCCTCTGACAGCAGTTTAGCTATGCCTGATAGATGCTTGGAGAAGCAGGGACTTGTGGCAAGGAAAAGGCTGCAGAGGTCCCTGCTGGCTTTGCCAGCCAGCTCCATGAGCACCTCCATCTCCACAGCAGTCATCTCAGCTCTCCCATCATCCAACTTCACATTAGTGCTGGGGATCAACCATTCCTCTCCTGCTTCACCTTGACAGAGGGCCAAGCTAAGCTCCATCAGCACCAGGGAAGAAGGGGGAAGAGAAGGAATTCAAGGCCCTTGTTTCTCTTTTGTCCCCCCACTTTAACTGCAATCCTGTTGTGCTCTAATTCTCTGCTGAACCTTTGTTGCTCTGGCTTTTGGCTGCTTGCCTCACATTCCTGGCACTTTGAGATCAAACCATAAGTGTCTGTGAAGGACTTGCTGGTTTAGTAAGCCTAACATCCTATCACTGATAGTTTGCTGTCCATCTTCAGTGGGTTGAAGGTAGATCTGCCAAACAAAAAAGCTTCAGTTGCAGCAAGAGCTCCCAGTGTTTTGTATAAGCCTTTCTGGACATGCAGCAGCATCAGAGTATCAGCTGGTCCACACCCCAAAGTGCCTCAAAACCACCTCCACTCTTCTCCTAGAGAACAATGAGAGTATCAGCTGGTCCACACCCCAAAGTGCCTCAAAACCACCTCCACTCTTCTCCTAGAGAACAATGAGGAGAAGTGAAAATGTCAGGCCTGACCTAGCAGTGGGGAAAAGAAAAGTTAGGGTTCAAGCTTCAGCCTAAGTTGGGACAGTTTCAGGCACATGGATTATTGTGTTTTTACTGCAGCACAGGCAGCTGAGCAGATCTAAAAGGTGCATAAAGGACATCCTACTGTAGACAGGGACTCTTGTGCAGTCACTTCTAGATGTCACCACCACACACAATGCTTTGGTCAAAACACATGGCTTCTGACCCCCACGTGGCTTCTGGCCCCCACGTGGCTTCTGACCCCCACGGGGCTTCTGACCCCCACACCTCCTCGTACGTGAGGAACTAAAACAATGGCATGAGGAGGCCACAATTAGCGGTGGACCTTGTCCCAAACACCTTCTTTGGGCTCCTGAGTGCAAGTATCAGGCTCTGGATGTGTTAACTGCACGTCAGGGGAGCACACACATTGATGGGAACAACGTGCAAGCTGCTTCTCTTGAAGATCCACATGTTTCTGCCTTCCATACCACGCTATCATCCTCCCACCTGCCCCTGCTTGGCCTTCTGGAGCAGTCCCTGTGTCCTGCACTCCAGGAAATGTTGCTATCACCATCAATTTTAGGTGTGGAAACAAAAAAAAAAAAAGCCTGGAGACCACCACTGAAACCATTAAGGCCCAACTAGACCAGCTACAAAGCACCAATCCCACAAGTAACCGACTGACAGGCAGACGGAGCACGTCGAGTGTCCAGTCGCTTTCTGCATGTCCTGCCTCGTCCATCCCGTCTGCAGACAGCCAATTTGGGAGGGTACCAGCTTAGCAGCAGTGAGGTAAAAGAAAAGGAGTGTTGGAACTCGTTGGAAAAGTTGCCTGAGTGGCTGGTGAGGGCAACTGATGCCTGCTGCCAGCAGCGCTGGACACTACTGCCAGGCTCTACACGCCTGGTGTCTACGGCCGTGACTTCAGCCTCCTGAAATACCAGTTGGGACAGCTCACAGGAGTACCTGATCCTGGCCAGCACTTTATTCTGTCTTGCAAGTGGCAGAAGAGGAAGAAAAAGAGGACATCTTTTCAGTCCAAAGGGAAAAAAACAACAAAACCCAAACCCATAAGAACTCAGTCACACGAGGAGGATATTCACTAGAAGATGCTGCCAGCCGCTGGCGTCCTCAGCTTGTGTCCAAGCCGATGCTCTGAAGATGCTTCCCAGGAGATGAGCAAGATGTCCAAAACAAGGCCAACTGTGGTGTTAGGACATCCTTTCCCCTTGCATTTCCTGCCTCAAGTCCTCAGGCAGCCAAGAGAGGACGACTAGATTTCAGGAGGAACCGTTGAACCTACATCGTACAGGCGGTGCGCAGAGGAGAAAAAAAACCCCCCCATCACCGTCATCATCACCGTAACGATGATGTCCTTAAGAACTGCTCCACAGCTGCAGGTCCTCTCAAGTCTGGTTTGGAGAAGTGAAGGCAGCTCCAACAGCACAACAAGACTTGGCTACAGGCAGCTAAACAAGAGTCTGCTAAACAAAGGGGGTTAACAAAAGCTGCTGGCTGGGCTGCCAGTGTTGCCACACAAACGTTCAGGGGATGAAGATGCTGGGGACGAGAATCCAGGATGGGAAAAAAACTGAGCCAACAACCTGCTGCTGTTCTACATTTTTTTCAGGGGTTGTTTGTTTTTCTTTTCTCCTTTTTTTTTTTTTTTTTTTTTTTTTCCTTTTTCTCTTTTTTTTTTTTTTTTTTTTCCTCTTTTTTTTTGTTTGTTTGTTTTGTTTTGTTTAGTTTGAATTCTCCTCTCACAAGAGGGGGCGGGTAGACTATACAGAGGAGGGCTGTACAAAATTGGGCACTGGGCAGGCAATTTCTTCAGCAGGCAATCCAGGCTCTACCTGTCCTTCAGCTCTCTTGTCACCCTCTTGGTGATGCGTCCACACATCAGGCCGATGAGGAAGAGTACACAGATGCCAACCGTGATCACAGACAGGATGTAGTTCTTGGATGGAGAGGTCATCACTTGCATGGCAAGGTCAGAAAAGCCTTCTGCTGGGGCAACCTGGAAGTCAGAAGGGAATACATGAGCCAAGCTGTGCTTTCCATGCCACCATCAGCCTTGGCATTGCTTCGGTTTAGCCTCCGGGACTGCGATCGCCTCCTGTCCTCGTCAGGTTTGGGCTGAATCACAAACAAGCAGGCCTGCAGTGATTCATCTCAAAGAGTTGCCCAGGAGACAGCTATGGAGCAGAAGGTTCTGCTGAGCCCATTTCATAGATCCATAGAATTGTCAGGGTTGGAAGGGACCTCGAGGATCAGCTAGTTCCAACCCCCCTGCCATGGGCTGGGACACCTCACACTAAAGCAGGTTCCTCACAGCCACATCCGGCCTGGCCTTAAAATCCTCCAGGGATGGGGTTTCTACCCCAGCCCTGGGCAACCTTTTCCAGTGTCTCACCACTCTCACAGGGAAGAATTTCTTCCTCACATCCAATCTGAATCTACCCATTTCTAGTTTTGCTCCATTGCTCCAAACCTGCTCCAGGGGAAACCGTGCCCCGTGTGCACAAAGGACAGCTTAATAATTCTGCACTGTTGAGGAGGCACCCAAGAGACTGGGAGACACACAAGCTGAAAACCAGGAGACCTGATTTCAACTGTTATGGACCAAACTCAAAATGCTAAACTTCATTCAGAGACAGCAGTTCCACTACAGCTCAAGTTGTTCACCCTAAGAAGCCAGGCTGAGAGAGCTGGGGCTGATTTCAGCCCGGAGTAGGCTCCAGGGAGACCTTCTGGTGGCTTCTCAGTGTTTAAAGAGGCCTCTGAGAAAGCTGGGGACAGGCTTCTGAGCAGGGCCTGTTGTGACAGGACAAGGGGTGATGGATTTCAACTCAAAGAGGGAGATTCAGAGTGGGGAGAAGGAAGAAATGTTTGACACTGGTAGATGCCCCATCTCTGGAACCACAGCGGGTCAGGTTATTTGGGGCTCTAAGCAACCTGCTCTAGTTGGAGATGTCCCTGCTGACTGCAGGGGAGTTGGACAGGCTGAGCTTTGAAGGTCCCTTCCCACCCAACCCATTCTGTGATTCTGTGGTTCAGGGAGACCTTGCAACAAGGAGGACCCCCCCAAGGGAGCGCTGCTCACCTTGGCAGCGTAGCTCCACATCTCAATGCGGTCATTAAGGCGTTTCTTGCACTCGGGCTGCAACCTCACACGCTTATCTTCCAGAGCTTCCATCAGGCAGGACATTTCTGCAAGGCACAGGAGAGGCTGTCACCAAACAGAACCAGTAGCCTCCACACCGTGCTGTGGAAAGGGACACTTCCTTCTCCTGAAGGCTGGAGGCTTCCATCACCTCTTGAACAGAGCAGCCAGCCCCGACCGAGCAAGATTCAATGTAACTCTGATTGCGTTTGGCGGGATTCTGACCTCTGAAAACCAGCAAGGGCAAGTGGGAAGTCCAGCAGCTGGGAAACAACCACCCCATGGATCAGGACAGCTTGGGAGCTGAGCTGGTGGAGAGCAGCTCTGGGAACAAGGACCTAGGAGTCCTGGTGAGCAACAGGAGGACTGTGAGCCTGCAATGTGCCCTTGTGGCCTCTTGGCATCCTGGGGGGCATCAAGAATAGACTGGACTAGAATAAACCAGGTTGGAAAAGACCTTTGAGATGATCAAGTCCAACCTCTCACCCAACACCATCTAATCAACTCAACCATGGCAGGAAGGGCCTCATCCAGGCTCTTCCTAAACACCTCCAGGGATGGGGACTCCACCACCTCCCCGGGCAGCACAGCCCAAGGGCCAATCTCTCTTGCTGGGAAGAACTTCTTCCTAACATCCAGCCTAAACCTCCCCTGGCACAGCCTGAGACTGTGTCCTCTTGTTCTGGGGCTGGGGGCCTGGGAGAAGAGACCAACCCCCACCTGGCTACAACCTCCCTGCAGGGAGTTGCAGAGAGCAAGAAGGTCTCCCCTCAGCCTCCTCTTCCCCAGGCCAAGCAAGCCCAGCTCCCTCAGCCTCTCCTCACAGGGCTGTGCCCCAGACCCCTCCCCAGCTTTCTTGCCCTTCTCTGGACACCTTCCAGCAGCTCAACATCTTTCCTGACCTGAGGAGCCCAGAGCTGGACACAGGACTCAAGGTGTGGCCTCAGCAGTGCTGAGCACAGGGCAGGATGAGCTCCCTGCTCCTGCTGGCCACACTGCTCCTGATGCAGGCCAGGATGCCCTTGGCCTTCTTGGCCCCCTGGGCACACTGCTGGCTCCTGTTCAGCTGCTCTCCAGCACTCCCCCAGCTCCCTCTCTGCCTGGCTGCTCTCAGCCACTCTGCCCCCAGCCTGTAGCACTGCCTGGGGTTGTTGTGGCCAATGTGCAGCACCTGGCACTTGGATGTGTTCAATCTCCTGCCCTTGGACTCTGCCCCTCTGCCCAGCCTGGCAAGGTCCCTCTGCAGAGCTCTGCTGCCCTCTCACAGATCAACTCCTGCCCCCAGCTTGGTGTCATCTGCAAATTTACTGCTGATGGACTCCATCCCCTCCTCCAGCTCAGCCTCCAGCCAGTTCCTAACCCAGCTCAGAGTGCTGCTGTCCAAGCCAGGGGCTGACAGCTTGGCCAGGAGTTTGCTGGAGGGGACAGTGTCAAAGGCCTTGCTGCAGTCCAGGCAGACCACATCCATAGCCTGCCCCACATCCACCAGGCAGTCAGCTGGGCATGGAAGGAGATCAGGTTGGTCAGGCAGGACCTGCCCTTCCTAAATACATGCTGGCTGGGCCTGACCCTTTGGCCATCCTGTAAGTGCTGTGTGATTGCACTCCAGATGACCTGTTCCATAACCTTGCCTGGCACTGAGGTCAGGCTGACAGGCCTGGAATTCCCTGCTCCCCCTTCTGGCCCTTCTTGTGGATGGGCACCATGTTGGCAGCTTCCAGTCCTCTGGGACCTCTCCAGTGAGCCAGGACTGCTGAAAGATGATGGAGAGTGGCTTGGGCAGCTCATCTGCCAGCTCTCTCAGCACCCTAGGATGGATCCCATCCGGTCCCATGGCCTTGTGGGGATCCAAATGTGGCCAGCAGGTCAAGGGAGGTTCTCCTCCCCCTCTACTCTGCCCTGGTGAGGCCACACCTGGAGTACTGTGGCCAGTTCTGGGCTCCCCAGTTCAAGAAGGGCTGGAACTTGCTGGAGAGGGGACAGCAGAGGGCTGCAAAGCTGCTGAGGGGCCTGGAACAGCTCTGCTGGGAGCAAAGGCTGAGAGAATTGGGGCTTGGAGCCTGGAGAAGAGCAGCCTGAGGGGGAGCTCAGCAGTGCTGAGCAACACTTCAAGGGTGGCTGCCAGGAGGGTGGCACCAGGCTTGTAGCAGTGGTGCCCAGTGAGAGGGCAAGGGGTGATGGGCACAGGGCTGAACATCAGAAGTTCCACCTCAGCAGGAGGAGGAACTGCTTGAATGTGAGGGTGGCAGAGCCCTGGAGCAGGCTGCCTAGAGAGGTGGTGCAGTCTCCTTCTCCAGAGAGATTCAAACCCCTCCTGGATGTGTTCCTGTGTGATCCATAAGCTTTTTTACATGAGACACTCAGATAAAATGGTCTGGTTGATACTTTTGCTGCCCTACTTCAATTATAGGGTCATAGAAAGTTAGGGGTTGGAAGGGACCCCTGGAGATCATCCAGCCCAAGCACCCTGCTAAAGCAGGGCCCCCACAGCAGCTTGCCCAGGATCACAATGGCCAGGTGGGGCTGGAATCTCTGCAGAAAAGGAGACTTCACAACCTCTCTGGGCAGCTTGTTCCAGGGCCCCAGCACCCTCACAGCAAAGAATTTTCTTCTCATGTTGAGGTGGAACTTCCTGGGTTCCAGCTTATATCTGTTGTTCCTTGTCCTCTATCCAGGCACCACCACCAAGAGCCTGGCACCTTCATCTTGACACCCACCCCTCAGATATTTATAGGTATTGATAAGATCCCCTAATTATCCCTAACTGGATGCTTTCTGCTTTGCACTGAAGAGTCTGCACACTTGCTCTCCAGACTATTTCAACCCAAGTGTCAGCTCAAAAACACCCAGTGGGGGAATCCCTCTGCACACCTTCAGATCAGAACACAGAGCAAAAGAATCCTGACCAAACAGGAGCACACAAAGGATATCCAGACTATAAGGAAAGGAAAAAAACAAGCCCAAACCAAACCAAAAAACAACCCCCAGGGAAATCCTTGGCTGCTGTTCTTAATGCCAGATAAACCCAGGACAGATGGGAATGCTCAGAACTCTCTTCCCTGCTGGCTTCCTCGGCAGCCACACGCTGCTGCGCAGCTAGAAGTAACGAAGTGCAGGAGCATGACCTCAAAACAAGAGGAGAATTGGGGAAGGAAGCACTTAAAGAAACGATGTTTCAAGTGGGCTGAACCTGCTGAACTCACGACTTGGAGGACTTGGAACCATGTCAAAGCCTTTAGCTGCTATGAGCAGCCCCGAAGAGAGGTTGGAGCGAGGAGAGGGCAGCCTCTTCTCCTTGGTGTCAAGGGGCAGGACAAGAGGAAATGGTTTCAAGTTGTGCCAGGGGAGATTCAGAATAGAATAGAATTAACCAGGTTGGAAGAGACCTCTGAGATCATCAAGTCCAACCTATCACCCAACACCATCTAATCAACTCAATCATGGCACCAAGGGCCTCATCCAGGCTCTTCCTAAACACCTCCAGGGATGGGCACTCCACCACCTCCCTGGGCAGCACAGCCCAAGGGCCAATCTCTCTTCCTATGAACAACTTCTTCCTAACATCCAGCCTAAACCTGCCCTGGTGCAGCTTGAGACTGTGTCCTCTTGTTCTGGGGCTGGGGGCCTGGGAGAAGAGACCAACCCCCACCTGGCTACAACCTCCCTGCAGGCAGTTGGAGAGAGCAAGAAGGTCTCCCCTCAGCCTCCTCTTCCCCAGGCTAAGCAAGCCCAGCTGCCTCAGCCTCTCCTCACAGGGCTGTGCCCCAGACCCCTCCCCAGCTCTGTTGCCCTTCTCTGGACACCTTCCAGCAGCTCAACATCTTTCCTGACCTGAGGAGCCCAGAACTGGACACAGGACTAGATGTTAGGAAATATTTCTTCACTGAAAGAGTTCTCAAACATTGGAATGTTCTGCCCAGGGCAGTGCTGGAGTCACCATCACCTGGCACTTAGGGACATGGTTTAGTGTTGACCCTTCAGTCCTGGGTTGAGGGTTGGACTGGATAAGCTTGGAGGTCTCTGCTAACCAGATATATTCTGTGGGCTTGGTGTAGTAAAGAGCCCCTACTCTCTTTGATATGTATCTGATGTGTAAGTGCAGCTGGGCCATGTCCTGTCCAGTTTCTGCAGCTCATGGTCCTCCTCTCTCTTAACCTGCCCAAGGTTAAGAGAAGGCTGAGGGGAAACTTCTTTGCTCTCTATAACTCCTTGAAAGGAGCTTGGAGCCAGGTGGGGGCTGGTCTCTTCTCCCAAGGAACAAGGGATAGGATGAGAAGGAACAGCCTCAAGTTGCCCCAGGGGAGGTTTAGGTTGGGCATCTGCAGATAAGGCTGCAAATACAGGAGCCAGGGAAGGACCTCTTGATAGCCATCTTCTAATGGCATCTACCACCTCTGTAGCTCTTCCATTTTGTTGCCCACCAAGTTCTGGTGGAAATACCTTCTACCAAAGGTGATGTTGGTAAGAAAATGCTGCTGAAGGCCCTCGAGACTGCGAGGTTACAGAAGCAAAGCAGCTGCACTTACGGCGTCCTCTCCCTGGCGGAATGGCAGCACAGTGGTGTTTGATGTCTAGGGCACAGGCTGTGTGGAGCACTGGGTCCACAAATATATCTGCTTTGCTTTCCTTCAGCATGTTGAGCACTTCCTGGGGAGGGAGAAAATGGCAAGCACATCACAAAAGAAGAAGGAGAGAGAAGAAAATTCCTGCTGCTCAGTGTTTAAACCCAAGCTCAGGAGAAAACTGTCTGTGGATGAGGCTAGGAATGCTGGTTGAGGCTGGGTTAAATGCCCTGCTTTATACAGGTTACCACAGTTATGCTCATTAAAACACCCAGATTAATCTGAAGCACAAGTCAATGGGGCAGGGTTACTTCAAGAACCAAAATAAAGGTACCACAGCCATGGGGCAATTCATAGAGCCTTTGACCTTAGCTAGGAGCTGGGCCATACCCAGCCTGCAGTGGAGACAGCAATGGAAAACAGATTAGGATCAGAAACTCTGGCAACCATAATCAAAGAAGGCTCCAAGTCTGGAATTGTAAAGAAGGGCACCATCAGCACAAATTTTCACTGGCAAATTGAAATGGAATTGAATTGCTGCAGGGCCAGAACTGAGATGTGGAAGAAAATGTGCAGAGCTCTGGCCTCACACCAGCCAGAACAGGGCCTGGGCTGTGTGATCTGGGGAAATCACAGCCTTCTGCAGGGACAGGAATGCCTTTTGGAGCACAAACCATTTCATTCCCTTTACCTTTTTGCACATTTCAGTCTTGATTTTCAGCAGGTTGACTTTCAGGCATTCTTCCACCTGCCCAGTCTGCTCCTGAGCTGCTGCTTCTTCTGCACACAAGTTGGCAATCTGTTTTGGAGAAAGGGAATTTTAACCTAAGCAGCTCACAGCAATCATTCTGCCTTTTTTAGCACACCTCTCCCTTGATGCATCAGTTCATCAGAGGGTGCAGCTAGAGAACACATAATGAGAAACTCTTTTTTCCCCCCCTCCCTCAGAGCTGAGGCAGCCTGGCTCATGCAATATGCATTGCCAACAGCAAGGAGTCAATATTGCTGTGCTGAGGAGGAAGGCAGGGAGGAAAACAGCACAGAAAGCAGACATGAAATAAGCCCTACTTGAGGCATGGCTGATTGGGCCATCAAAAGTGGAAGCCTCAAGCATCTGACTGTTGCAGGTCAAGATGGCAAAAGCAGACCAGCAGCACACATGGGTCTCTTATCATTTATCACTCCATGGTCAGGAGTGCCTGATGAGGTCCCAGATGAAAAAGAAATTAACTTTTTATCAGCACTGCACAGTAAACTGCAATTCTTGCACACTGAGCAAGTCACAGGCAGAGGATCTGACCAGCTGGAAGCAGTTCCAAAGGGTGGGGATGGGATTTTTTTTTAAGCAACAAGGGAGTGTTACAGAAACAAAAAATCTCTTACATGAAGGGGCTTTATAGGATCACAGAACTGTCAGGCTTGGAAGGGACCTCAAGGCTCAGCCAGTTCCACCCCCTGCCATGAGCAGGGACACCTCACACTACAGCAGGTTGCTCACAGCCACCTCCAGCCTGGCCTTCAAAACCTCCAGGGATGAGGCTTCCACCACCTCCCTGGGCAACCTGTGCCAGGCTCTCACCACCCTCCTGGGGAACAACTTCTTCCTGACAGCCAATCTGAATCTATCCACTTCTAGTTTTGCTCCGTTCCCCCCCAGTCCTATCACTCCATGACACCTTAAAAAGTCCCTCCCCAGCTTTCTGCTAGCCTCCTTCAGATCCTGGAAGGCCACCAGAAGGTCTCCCCAGAGCCTTCTCTTCTCCAAAGTGACAACCTCAACTCTCTCAGTCTGTCCTCATAGGAGAGCAGCTCCAGCCCTCTGCTCATGCTCATGGTCCTTCTCTGGACACCTTCCAGCACCTCCAGATCCTTCCTGGAACAGAGGCTCCAGAATTGGAAGCAGTGCTGCAGGTGGGTTCTCACCAGAGTGGAGTAGAGGGGGAGAATCACCTCCCTTGACCTGCTGGCCACATTTCTCTTGATGCAGCCCAGGATCTGATTTGCTTTCTGGGCTGCAAGTGCACACTGCATGAACCAGAGCAGGGTAGATTCATGAACTAGAGCAGAGCAGATACAGGCTCGATATTAGGCAGAAATTCTTCACAATGAGGGTGGAGGAATACTGGAACAGGCTGCCCAGGGATGTGCTGGAGGCTCCATCCCTGAAGACAATCAGGTCAAGCTTGATGGGGCTCTGAGCAACCTGCTCTAGTTGGAGATGTCTCTGTTGACTGCAAGGGGGGTTGGACAAGATGACCTTCGAGGGTTCCTTCCAACCTGAAGTATTCCTTGGATAAGAAACTGAGTTGCTGGAGTGTGTTCACAGAATGGAAACCAAGCTGGGGAAGAGTCTGGAGAAGAGGGCTGGTGAGGAGCAGCTGAGGGAGCTGGAAGTGTTTAGTGTGGAGAAAAGGAGGCTGAGGGGAGACCTCATTGCTCTCTGCAGCTCCCTGAAAAGAGGTTGCAGTGAGGTTGAGGAAGGTCTCTTCTCCCTAGCATCAGGTAATAGAAGGAGAAAAAAATGGACTGGAATTGTGCCAGGGGAGGGTTAGGTTGGAGATGAGGCAAAATTTCTTTGCTGCAAGAGTGGCCAGGGATTGGAACAGGCTGAACAGGATGGTGGTGGAGTCCCCATCCCTGGAGGTGTTCAAGAAGCCTGTGGCCATGGCACTTGGGGCTGTGGATTAATGGCCATGGTGGAGTTGGGTCAGTGCTTGGACTCGATGACCTTCGAAGGCTTTTCCAACCAAACCAATTCTATGCTCCTATAACCAAGAAGGGAGTTTTCATCCCCAAAAAAGGGAACTGAGGAGCTACTTCTCTTACCTCCTCTGAGCAGTGCATCTGAAGCTGGGGGTCCAGCCGATAGTCCAGAGCTGACTCCTGGATGATGACTCGGATTTGGTCCTCGCAGTCTGGAGAGAGACGCTATTAAGCGGAGAAAGTCATTAACCCACTCGAGGACCTGCATTGCCATCCATCAAAACCCCCTTGCACTTCAACCTGGCCTGCCCTTGGTACACCTTCTGCAAGGAGCACCAAACCTCCTTTCTGTGCAGCCCTGTTACCCAGCCTGAGCACGCCGCCGACCCCCCCGGCGCCGTCTGGCGCTCCGCGCGCCGCCCCGCGCAGCCTCCCCTCTCCTCTGGATGCAGCAGCTCTGCTCGCCTCACCTGGTCTGCATATTTCAGCTTCAGGCAGGAGATGACTTGGCCTTCCAACTCTGTGTCATCCTTGGCCCTGTTGAGGATGTTCTGGCAGAATTTTGGGATGTCTGCTTTGCAGGCCTTCCTGAGCACCGGGTTTAAGCGGTAATCTAAGAGGGGAAGAAAGAAAGCGCTTGGTTAGAGTAGACATCCCCTCAGGTGACACACTCCTCCACCCCCTCCCCTCCCCAAAAATCCCAAGAGCTGACAGGAGTTTTCTGGAGGACACTGTGCCACCAAGCAATTTCATTTGAGGGGTAAAAATTACATGCTGTTGGGAAAAAACCATTGACTTGGGAGGCAGAAGCTTCAGGAATAAAGTGGATGCAATGATGAGGCTGGGGAGAGGCCTCGAGCACAAGCCCTATGAGCAGAGGCTGAGGGAGCTGGGGCTGTTTAGCCTGCAGAAGAGGAGGCTCAGGGGAGATTTTCTTGCTCTTTCCAACTCCCTGAAGGGAGGTTGTAGCCAGGTGGGGGTTGGTCTCTTCTCCCAGGCAAGCAGCACCAGAACAAGAGGACACAGTCTCAAGCCGTGCCAGGTTTAGGTTGGAGGTGAGAAGAAAGTTCTTCCCAGAAAGAGTAATTGGCCATTGGAATGTGCTGCCCAGGGAGGTGGTAGAGTCACAGTCCCTGGAGGTGTTCAAGAAGGGACTGGATGTGGCACTCGGAGCCATGGTTTAGTAGCCATGAGGTCTTGGGTGACAGGTTGGACTTGATGATCTCTGAGGTCTTTTCCAACCTGATTGATTCCATCCACTGACTATCGAGGACCTCAGTGAATCAAGTCAGTGTCTGCACTGACAACCAGGAAGGAGATTAAACCATAGCAAAGTTGAGGGAGAGGATTCTGCACCTCTGTTCTGCCCCCTGAGACCCCAACCTGGAGTACTGTGCTCAGCTCTGGAGCCCCCAACACAAGAAAGACATGGAGCTGCTAGTGCAGGTCCAGAGAAGACCATGAAGATGATCAGAGGATAACCTCTCCTGTGAGGACAGGCTGGGAGAGCTGGGGCTGTTCATCCTGAAGAAGAGGAGAGATCTCCAGGGAGACCTTAGTGCAGCCTTCCAGTACCTGAAAGGGGCTACAGGAGAGTGGGGAAGGGACTTTTGACAGGGGCTTTTAGTGACAGGATGAGTGAGGGGCAATGGCTTTAAACTGGAAGAGGCTGGATTTAGAGTAGGCATTAGGAAGAAATTCTTTGCAGTGAGCGTGGTGAGGTCCTGGAACAGGTTGCCCAGAGAAGCAGCAGCAGCTGTGGAGGCTCCAAAGCAGCAGCCGTGGAGGCTCCAAGGCAGCAGCCGTGGAGGCTCCAAAGCAGCAGCCGTGGAGGCTCCAAGGCAGCAGCCGTGGAGGCTCCAAGGCAGCAGCCGTGGAGGCTCCAAAGCAGCAGCCGTGGAGGCTCCAAGGCAGCAGCCGTGGAGGCTCCAAAGCAGCAGCCGTGGAGGCTCCAAAGCAGCAGCCGTGGAGGCTCCAAGGCAGCAGCCGTGGAGGCTCCAAAGCAGCAGCCGTGGAGGCTCCAAAGCAGCAGCCGTGGAGGCAGCAAGTGGAGCAGCCGTGGAGGCTCCAAGGCAGCAGCCGTGGAGGCTCCAAGGCAGCAGCCGTGGAGGCTCCAAGGCAGCAGCCGTGGAGGCTCCAAGGCAGCAGCCGTGGAGGCTCCAAAGCAGCAGCCGTGAAGCTCCAAAGCAACAGCCGTGGAGGCTCCAAAGCAGCAGCCGTGAAGGCTCCAAAGCAGCAGCCGTGAAGGCTCCAAAGCAGCAGCCGTGAAGGCTCCAAGGCAGCAGCCGTGGAGGCTCCAAAGCAGCAGCCGTGGAGGCTCCAAGGCAGCAGCCGTGGAGGCTCCAAAGCAGCAGCCGTGAAGGCTCCAAAGCAGCAGCCGTGAAGGCTCCAAGGCAGCAGCCGTGGAGGCTCCAAAGCAGCAGCCGTGGAGGCTCCAAGGCAGCAGCCGTGGAGGCTCCAAAGCAGCAGCCGTGGAGGCTCCAAAGCAGCAGCCGTGGAGGCTCCAAAGCAGCAGCCGTGGAGGCTCCAAGGCAGCAGCCGTGGAGGCTCCAAGGCAGCAGCCGTGAAGGCTCCAAGGCAGCAGCCGTGAAGCTCCAAAGCAACAGCCGTGGAGGCTCCAAAGCAGCAGCCGTGAAGGCTCCAAAGCAGCAGCCGTGAAGGCTCCAAAGCAGCAGCCGTGGAGGCTCCAAAGCAGCAGCCGTGAAGCTCCAAAGCAGCAGCCGTGGAGGCTCCAAGGCAGCAGCCGTGGAGGCTCCAAAGCAGCAGCCGTGGAGGCTCCAAGGCAGCAGCCGTGGAGGCTCCAAAGCAGCAGCCGTGGAGGCTCCAAAGCAGCAGCCGTGGAGGCTCCAAAGCAGCAGCCGTGGAGGCTCCAAGGCAGCAGCCGTGGAGGCTCCAAGGCAGCAGCCGTGAAGGCTCCAAGGCAGCAGCCGTGAAGCTCCAAAGCAACAGCCGTGGAGGCTCCAAAGCAGCAGCCGTGAAGGCTCCAAAGCAGCAGCCGTGAAGGCTCCAAAGCAGCAGCCGTGGAGGCTCCAAAGCAGCAGCCGTGAAGGCTCCAAAGCAGCAGCCGTGAAGGCTCCAAAGCAGCAGCCGTGAAGGCTCCAAAGCAGCAGCTGTGAAGGCTCCAAAGCAGAAGCCATGGAGGCTCCAAAGCCAGGTTGGATGGGGCCTTGAGCTACCTGGTCTGGTGGAAGGTGTCCCTGCCCATGGCAGGAGGGTTGGAACTGGATGATCTTTAAAATCCCTTTTAACCCAAACCATTCTATGAAATATCCTTCCAGTCATGCAAACCCCTCAGCAGCTGAGGCACCTGAAGCACCATTTGAGAAGCGGCTACCTGTGTTCTGCGTGATCTGGCGCTTGGTGATCATCTGCTTGCATTTGGGATCCATCACTTCGCTGTTCTTGTTTTGTTTCAAACACTGCAGCATATTCTTGGAGTCTGCCTCCGGACAAAACCGCTGGAAAAAGAACCCCAAACCCCCACGTTTCATCACTAAGCACTTGGGAAACAAAGTCCCAGCTGCAGTCACAAAAGAGAGGATAACGACCTGCCCATCCCAGAGGTATTCAGACACATTCCCCAGCACGACATCTATTAAAGAGGCCTCTCCAAATGGACCGCGGCGGTGAGTACCTCTGCTTAGAGAGCAAGCACTAAGCCATGCAGCCTTGATGGGCTTCTGGGCTCCAGCTTTGTGTTGGCAGCACCAAAACCAATTTGCCTTTATTGCCTGTTCTTAAGTTAGAGCCCAACCTGCATGAAACAGCCACCAGTTTAGGTCTCCCACCCAACTTCTTTCATTCCCTTTTGCTTTAGAAACTAAGAAGAGGATCTTTTAAGCAGGGAACACCTCACTGATACTCATTTGCCCACTCCTGTCCTGAATTAGCCCAAAGAGAGCCAGCTTACCCAAAATTCAGCCTAATGTGCTTATTCTTGTCACCAAGTCACCCTGTGGGTGTAAGATAAGGCTGTGGCATCTTCCAGTCCTTATCATTTAAGTGAGATTGCCCTTTTTGTTGTTACAGAGCAGGAGCCTTTGCTGGAGAGCAGTAAACACATTCTCAAGAGGCTGAGCTTTGGGAACGACATGGAGTCAGGGTACAGCCCACAGCCCACACACACTGGAGTTTCAGGGCTGATCCTTTCCACATGGTACCACTTCAAGCCAGCATTTCTGATTTCAAGCTCTGCTTGACTTTGCCTCTTGATCAGTTTGCTGACCGCCTGTGTGCACCGGGTCAGCAGCGAACCCGAGACGCTTCTCCTCTCTGCAATCTTTGCTGAAAGCCAGTTCAAATCCACACCAACCTGATGAAAACTGTGTTAGAAGCCTCACCACAGACCTCCTCCACAATTGCACTGGCAGCTGGGAAGAGACAATTCTTAGTTCTTTGATCAGGCAAAGTTGAAAGAGACGGGCCCTCAGCCTGAGCCAGAGTGACATGCCAAACAACACGGCAGCCCTGTACAAGCCTTTATGGGAAGCTTGGAGCAGACAGAGCTCTTACATCCCAACCTCACCCTCTTAAAAGGACACGCTACCATTACCTTGATCATCTGCTTGCAGACTCTCATGAGTGTGTAGTCCAGTTCTGGGTCCATCATCTCTGTCTCCTGCAGTTTAAACACCTTCTGGTGGCAGCGGGTACTCAACTGCTTCTTGATTTCTTTCAGGCATTCAATAATCTACAACACAGTATCAGAGTCACAGCATCACAGGACTGCTTGGGTTGGAAAAGACCTTTCTGATCACCAAGTCCAACTGTTATCAAAGCACTGCCACATCATCACTCTACCACAGAACCATAATACAGAGTCGTAGAATGGTCTGGGCTGGAAGGGACCTCCAAAGGTCATCCAGTCCAACCCCTCTGCAGTCAGCAGGGACATCCCCAGCTAGATCAGATTGCTCAGGACCTTGTTGAGCCTCACCTTGGATATCTCCAGGGAAGGGACCTCAACCACCTGCCTGGGCAACCTGTTCCAGTGTTCCACCACCCTTATAGTAAAGAACTTGCTCCTAACATCCAATCTCAATCTGCTCTGCTCTAGTTCAAAGCCATTGCCCCTGGTCCTGTCCCTGCAGGCCTTTGGGAACAATCTCTTTGCAGCCTTCTTGTAACCCTCTTCAGGTACTGGCAGGCTGCTATTAGGTCACCCCAGAGCCTTCTCTCCTCCGGCTGAATACCCCCAGCTCCCTCAGGCTGTCCTCATAGCAGAGCTGCTCCAACTCCCTGATCATTTTTGTGGGCCTCCTCTGGACCCTCTGCTTCAGGTCCATGTCCTTCCTATACTGAGGACTCCAGAGCTGCACACAGTACTCCAGGTGAGGTCTCAGCAGAGCAGAGCAGAGCGGCAGAATCACCTCTCTGAATCTGCCGGCAGCGCTGCTTTGGATGCAGCCCAGGATGTGATTTGCCTTCTGGGCTGCAAAGCTCACACTGCCTGCTCCTGGCCAGCTTGTCCCTCAGCACCACATCTACACAGCTTTTGAATCCCTTGTGGGATGGGAACTCCACCACTGCCCTGTCCAGCCTGTTCCAATTGTCACTTCTTTCAGAGAACAAACTGTTCCTCCTGTCCAACCTAAATCTCTCCTGGCACAACCTGAAGCTGTTTCCTCTTGCCCTGTCACTTGTTACTTGGAGGAACAGATTGACTCTTTGTGTCTTTGGGGTTGCTATGACCTAACACCTTGTTTGTTACACCTGTAATGGACACTCTGATGTGACTCTGTCACATGCTGCTCAAAAGGCAGAGCTCAAAAGGCAGAGCTCTGTATTGCCTTAATGCTTCTCTTCCCCTGGTTTGTGCAGTCAAGTCCCCAACCCCTAGACCTGATTAAAACTCACTTTAATGCTTTAAGCTTATCTTTTCTCCCAAAGATTTAATGAGATGAGATGAGATAAAAAGGTTCACTTCCACTTAACTGCTGACCCCCAAACTTCATCTTGCAGAAACCTTTAGCAGCCTCTGCAGTAACCAGCTGCTAGTAGCTTAAACCCAGCATCAACTGCAACAGAATTAAGTGCTCACAACACTGCACTCACCCAGCTTGTGAAGGGAGCTAAAAATAAATGCAGTGCTCCAAAACTCTGCTGAAAGATTTGGGGTGATAACAACAACAAAAAAAATGAGAGTCTAAAGCTGCACCTGCAGGGGCAAAAGTGTTCTTCAAAGCGTTTTCTGAAGTGAAGGTGGAAATGGAATTGTAAATGCTGAGCAAAAGCCATTACCTGAGCATTGCCATAGGGCACGTTTTGGCAGTAATTCTTGATGTCACTTTTGCAGGCCTCATACAGCTCTGGTTCAAGCCTGATATCCTCAGTCTGCAGGATAAAATGGCAGTAAGAACTTGGAAGCAGTTTTACTTGCACAGAATCACAGAATGTTAGGGGTTGGAAGGGAACTCGAAAGATCATCCGGTCCCAGCCCCCCTGCCAGAGCAAGATCAGCCAGGGAGGCCACACAGAAATGCATCCAGGTGGCTTTTGAACGTCTCCAGAGGAGGAGACTCCACAACCTCTCTGGGCAGCCTGCTCCAGGGCTCCAACACCCTCACAGTGAAAAAGTTTCTCCTTCTGTTCCTGTGGAATCTCCTCTGCTCCAGCATTGCCCCGTGTCCTGTCACTGGACATCCCTGACCAGAGCCTGGCTCCATCCCTTCACATCTCTATCAACATGAATGAGGGCTCCCCTCAGACTCCTTTGCTCAAGCTCCCTCGGTCTGCCTCAGCAGGGAGATGCCTTCAGCATTGTTGTGGCTCTGCACTGGATTCTCTCAAACAGTTCCCTGAGGTCCTTCTTGTACTGAGGGGCCCAGAACACAATATTCTAGATGTGGCCTCACCAGGGCAGAGTAGAGGGGGAGGAGAACCTTTCTGACTTACTAACCAGAGCCCTTCTAATCCACCCCAGGATGTCATTTGCCTTCTGGGCCACAAGTGCACCTTGCTGGCTTATGGGCATCATTCTGTCTGCTTTGTTGGTCTATTACCCAGAGTCCTCTATGCACAAGCCCCAAGTAACTCTCCAAACAGGCAGGGCAGTTCCTCTGAACCTAAGGGCCCCAGTGGAATCAGTTGGACTTTTACACCGCAGAAAGGGTTGCAAGTGAATTTTGGAGCAGGTGACTTCTTTCCATGGCTCCTCCTAACAGGGCATCAACACAAATATTCAAGACCACTAAAATACGAAAGCTAAAGGAGGTATTAACAGCCACCCATCTGTTGGGTGATCTGGAGGCTGGGAATGAAGCTGCCTGCTTTTGGTGATGCCCAGCAGTTGAAATCCTCCACACAGAGGCAAGAGTGCTGCCTCTTCTGATATGGGCCTGCTGCAAGTGAAGCTTTAACAAACATTTGTTGGATGAAGACCTTAAGAGTTTCTTGCTACAGCAGGAAGCTGAGAGGCAGCCTTGCCTCCCAGGATAAATATTACTCCTATGCATCCACTTGGAGCAGCTGGAGGCAAGTTTCTTCATTTCTGTTTGTTCCTCAGCCTGTAATATTAAGCCTTCTCCTCTCTCCTGAAGGACTTGGAGAGCACCAGCATGTGTGGCCACTTGCTATCCACCATTGAATGTGGAATCATACAATCATGGAATGGTGTGGATTGGAAGGGACCTTTATAGGTCATCTAGTCTGACCACTCTGCAGTCATAATGACTTCTAGCTGAGGTTCCCAATGACCCTTAGGCTCGCCTTAGCCTTCAGGAGACTCTGTTTAAGGCACTGAAGCAGGCAATCCTTCCTTAGGCCATGAAGGGCAAGCGCATCTCACGCTGTCAGAAGAGTGGGGGAAAACTACATCAGATAGATGAGTTTCCTTTGACTTTTGCAGGATGGACAAACCAGGAAGCTTTAACTGAAGGACCTTGCTAGAAGGGCAGGCAGGCAGATAAGGAGTTCCATGCATGTTTACCATCTCCAGCTCCTCGACACGCAGCTGTTTGCGGCACTTCAGAGAGACTCTGTGCTCCTTGGCGTCCTGCAAGGTGTCGTTGCGCACAGTTGTGCTCAGACAGATCACCACATCCACCCTGCAGGACACACGACAGCTTTTCACTCTTCTACCCTGCCACTCAGAGCACTGGCAGATCCGCCAGGGCAGAGAAACACACCCCCAGAACCCAGACACAAAGTCCTCCTGCGTCGCTGCTTCTTCCCAGCCTGGCTACAGCTCTCCTCTGTAGATCTGCATCACAATTAGAGCACAGGGAAGGGGGAGGGAGAGCCCAGAGCCGGGGCAGTTGAGAGCCCAGAGCCGGGGCAGTTGAGAGCCCAGAGCAGGAGGAGTTAAGCGCCCAGAGCAGGGGCAGTTAAACGCCCAGAGCAGAGTTAAGTGCTCAGAGCAGGGGAGTCGAGCGCCCAGAGCAGGGGGAGTCGAGCGCCCAGAGCAGGGGAGTCGAGCGCCCAGAGCAGGGGAGTCGAGCGCCCAGAGCAGGGGAGGGGAGCAGGGGAGTCGAGCGCCCAGAGCAAGCGCCCAGAGCAGGGGCAGGCAAGCGCCCAGAGCAGGGGGCAGTTAAGAGCCCAGAGCGGGGGCAGTCAAGCGCCCAGAGCAGGGGGCAGGCAAGCGCCCAGAGCAGGGGGCAGGCAAGCGCCCAGAGCAGGGGCAGTTAAGCGCCCAGAGCAGGGGGCAGTTAAGCGCCCAGAGCAGGGGCAGGCAAGCGCCCAGAGCAGGGGCAGTTAAGCGCCGAGAGCAGGGGCAGTTAAGCGCCCAGAGCAGGGGCAGTTAAGCGCCCAGAGCAGGGGGCAGTTAAGTGCCGAGAGCAGGGGGAGTTAAGCGCCCAGAGCAGGGGGCAGTTAAGCGCCCAGAGCAGGGGCAGTTAAGCGCCCAGAGCAGGGGCAGTTAAGCGCCCAGAGCAGGGGCAGTCAAGCGCCCAGAGCAGGGGCAGTTAAGCGCCCAGAGCAGGGGCAGTCAAGCGCCCAGAGCAGGGGCAGTTAAGCGCCCAGAGCAGGGGGCAGGCAAGCGCCCAGAGCAGGGGCAGTTAGCGCCCAGAGCAGGGGGCAGTTAAGCGCCCAGAGCAGGGGCAGTTAAGCGCCCAGAGCAGGGGCAGGCAAGCGCCCAGAGCAGGGGGCAGTCAAGCGCCAGAGCAGGGGCAGTCAAGCGCCCAGAGCAGCGGCAGTTAAACGCCCAGAGCAGGGGCAGTTAAACGCCCAGAGCAGGGGGAGTTAAGCGCCCAGAGCAGGGGCAGTTAGCGCCCAGAGCAGGGGCAGTTAGCGCCGAGAGCAGGGGCAGTTAAGCGCCCAGAGCAGGGGCAGTTAAGCGCCCAGAGCAGGGGGCAGTTAAGTGCCGAGAGCAGGGGGAGTTAAGCGCCCAGAGCAGGGGGCAGTTAAGCGCCCAGAGCAGGGGCAGTTAAGCGCCCAGAGCAGGGGCAGTTAAGCGCCCAGAGCAGGGGCAGTCAAGCGCCCAGAGCAGGGGCAGTTAGCGCCCAGAGCAGGGGCAGTCAGCGCCCAGAGCAGGGGCAGTTAAGCGCCCAGAGCAGGGGCAGGCAAGCGCCCAGAGCAGGGGCAGTTAAGCGCCCAGAGCAGGGGGCAGTTAAGCGCCCAGAGCAGGGGCAGTTAAGCGCCCAGAGCAGGGGCAGTCAAGCGCCCAGAGCAGGGGGCAGTCAAGCGCCCAGAGCAGGGGCAGTCAAGCGCCCAGAGCAGCGGCAGTTAAACGCCCAGAGCAGGGGCAGTTAAACGCCCAGAGCAGGGGGAGTTAAGCGCCCAGAGCAGGGGCAGTTAAGCGCCCAGAGCAGGGGCAGTTAAGCGCCCAGAGCAGGGGCAGTTAAGCGCCGAGAGCAGGGGCAGTTAAGCGCCCAGAGCAGGGGCAGTTAAACGCCCAGAGCAGGGGTAGTTAAGCGCCCAGAGCAGGGGCAGTTAAACGCCCAGAGCAGGGGCAGTTAAACGCCCAGAGCAGGGGCAGTTAAGCGCCCAGAGCAGGGGGCAGTTAAGCGCCCAGAGCAGGGGCAGTTAAGCGCCGAGAGCAGGGGGCAGTTAAGCGCCGAGAGCAGGGGCAGTTAAGCGCCCAGAGCAGGGGCAGTTAAGCGCCCAGAGCAGGGGGCAGTTAAGCGCCCAGAGCAGGGGCCGTTAGCGCCCAGAGCAGGGGCAGTTAAGCGCCCAGAGCAGGGGCAGTTAAGCGCCCAGAGCAGGGGCAGTTAAGCGCCCTGAGCAGGGGGCAGTTATCGCCCAGAGCAGGGGCAGGCAAGCGCCCAGAGCAGGGGGCAGTTAAGCGCCCAGAGCAGGGGGCAGTTAAGCGCCCAGAGCAGGGGGAGTTAAGCGCCCAGAGCAGGGGCAGTCAAGTGCCCAGAGCAGGGGCAGTCAAGTGCCCAGAGCAGGGGGACGTAGATCCTAAATCTTAGTGCCTAACCCTGAACTACAGCCTAAATCTGAACTTAGTGCCTAAATCAGCAGGCAGGAAGGTATCCAAAAATCCCACCTCGAGCCTGCCTGGCAAGGCCTCTGCTCTCAAGTCACATCAGCACTTGAGCAAAGCTTTCCTTGCTCTCAGAAGCAGATGAAGGTGAATACCTCAGGTGGCATCGCAAGCAATCCTTCTGCATGATGGGAAGGGCATTTCTCTCATAAAATGCAAATGGCTTCGCTAGCCAGGAGGAGGATTGACCTTGGGTGTAATTCAGCCTTACATCATTGCAGCAGGCCATTAAACCTCCCCTCCTCCCTTTATACTGAAGGGAAGAAACCAGCTTCAACAAGCAGGATGTTTTCCCTTCCCAGATCAGCAACTGGAACAGCAGCCTGCATCTAAAGCTGATGAATCTAGCAAGGATACAAAACATCCCTGGGACATGCAGTCCACTAATTGTAATCATTAGTTATGCCCAGAGGAAGAAAGAGAAAAGAGGACAGGCTTGGAGTGCAAGAGTAAAGCAGAAGTCACTTTAAAGAGGCAGGCAATGCCTCTACTTGCAGTCACCAAGAGCAAAGGCTCCAGAGAATCAGCCTTTAGAGGAACTCCAGTGCTCGCTGTCCCATCATGAAATACTCTCTAGCTTTGTTACATGTTTATATGTGTATTTATATCATCAAATTGCTGTTTGCTCAGGGGCTGCCTACTTTTTTTTGATGTTGGGGCACAGTTTCAGCACATCCTCCTTGCAGGCCATCTTGAACTTGTAGGAGAACCGAAAATCTTTCATTTGAACCTGCAAGAGAGACGGGAGAATTATTTTGGTCACCTGGAGAAAGAAGACAAGCAACCAAAAAAACCCATGCTAACCAACCAAAAAAAAGAAAAAACCCCAAAAAAGGTCAAAAGCCCAAAAAGGATAGGGGGGAAAAAAGGAGAAAGGAAAAAGCAGGAGGGAAAAGAGAAAGGAAAAAACAGGAGGGAAAAAGAGAAAGGAAAAAACAGGAGGGAAAAAGAGAAAGGAAAAAAAGGAGGGAAAAAGAGAAAGGAAAAAAAGGAGGAAAAAAGAGAAAGGAAAAAGCAGGAGGGAAAAGGAGCAAGGAAGAAGCAGGAGGGAAAAGGAGAAAGGAAGAAGCAGGAGGGAAAAGGAGAAAGGAAAAAAAAAGGAGGGGAAAAGAGAAAGAAAAAAAGGAGGAAAAAGAGAAAGGGAAATAAAGGAGGGAAAAAGAGAAAGGAAAAAAAAGGAGGGGAAAAGAGAAAGGAAAAAAAAGGAGGAAAAAAAGAGAAAGGAAAGAAAGGAGGGAAAGAGAAAGAAAAAAAAGGAGGGGAAAAGAGAAAGGAAAAAAAGGAGGGGAAAAGAGAAAGGGAAAAAAAGGAGGAAAAAAGAGAAAGAAAAAAAGGAGGAAAAAAGAGAAAGGAAAAAGCAGGAGGGAAAAGGAGCAAGGAAGAAGCAGGAGGGAAAAGGAGAAAGGAAGAAGCAGGAGGGAAAAGGAGAAAGGAAAAAAAAGGAGGGGAAAAGAGAAAGAAAAAAAAGGAGGAAAAAAAGAGAAAGGGAAATAAAGGAGGGAAAAAGAGAAAGGAAAAAAAGGAGGGGAAACGAGAAAGGAAAAAAAAGGAGGAAAAAAGAGAAAGAAAAAAAAGGAGGAAAAAAGAGAAAGGAAAGAAAGGAGGGAAAGAGAAAGGAAAAAAAGGAGGGGAAAAGAGAAAGGGAAAAAAAGGAGGAGGAAAAAGAGAAAGAAAAAAAGGAGGAAAAAAAGAGAAAGGAAAAAAAGGAGGGAAAGAAAAAGGAAAAAAAAGGAGGGGAAAAGAGAAAGGAAAAAAAGGAGGAAAAAAGAGAAAGAAAAAAAGGAGGAAAAAAGAGAAAGGAAAAAGCAGGAGGGAAAAAGAGAAAGGAAAAAAAGCAGGCAAAAAGAGAAAGGAAAAAAAGGAGGGAAAAAGAGAAAGGAAAAAAAAAGGAGGGAAAAAGAGAAAGGAAAAAACAGGAGGGAAAAAGAGGAAGAAAAGACTGAGGGGGAATAAAGAGAAAGAAAATATCAGGGAGGAAAAAAAAGAAAGAAAAAAAACTGGGGGGAAGGAAAAGAGCAGGGGAAAAAAGAACTAAAAAGAACAGGAAAAGGAAAAAAGAGAAGAATGGGGGAAAAAAAACCCCAAAAGAACAGGGGGGAAAAAACCCCAAAGAACAGGAAAAAAAACCCAAAGAACAGGAAAAAAAACCCCAAAAGAACAGGAAAAAAACCCCAAAAGCAGGGGGAAAAAACACCAAACCCAGAAAAAAACAATAGAAGGGAAAAAAAGTGCTGCCCAAAAGAACCTTTGTTGAATCCTATAATCACCAAATGCTTTTGTCCCCATCTTATTACTGTATTTATTATCTCCAGCTACCTCAGAGGAGGCTGCTGGAAGGTAGGGGTTGGTCTCTTCTCCCTAGTAACAAACGACAGGACAAGAGGAAATGGCCTCAAGTAGCCCCAGGGGAGGTTTAGGCTGGACATTAGAACCTTCTTCACTGAAAGGATTCTCAAACACTGAAACAGGCTGCCCAGGGAGGGAGGTGGTTCAATGCCCATCCCTGGAGGTGTTTACAGGATGCAGAGATGTGGAGCTGAGGGCCACGGTTTAGCAGCAGCCTTGGTAGAATTAGAGAATGATTGGACTGGATGATCTTAAAAGTCATTTCCAACCCAAATGATTCCATGATTCTGTAAGTAAAGGGAACACTGGGCTGCTGAGGAAGCTGAGACTCCAGCTACCATGCACCAGGAAGGAAGGAGAAATCAATCAGAGAATCACAGAATTGTTTGGGTTGGAAAAGCCCTCTGAGATCACCCAGTCCAACCAGCAACCCAACCCCACCATGGCCATCAAACCATGCCCCCAAGTGCCACGGCCACAGGCTTCTTGAACACCTCCAGGCATGGGGACTCCACCACCTCCCTGGGCAGCCTGTGCCAATCCCTGACCGCTCTTGCAGCAAAGAAATTTTCCCTCCTCTCCAGCCTAACCCTCCCCTGGCACAATTTCAGGCCTTTTCCTCCCCATCACCTGAGACCGGGGTGAAGAGACCAACCCCAACCTCACTGCAAGGAGTTGTAGAGAGAACTCCAGAAACCACCATTTGTGACCAGGCACACAAGTAGCTGAAATTCACAAGAGCACTTTAAACAGTGAGGAAATCAATCTGAGAGAAGGAGGGGTTTCAGAAGGAGCTGTTTCCTGTCAGCAAGGACCAGGCTCCCCCTGCTAAGGGAGGGAGAGGGCTGCTTACCAGCTGGAAATGAGTAACCCCAATTGCACATTTCTCGTTCATTTCCTTCTGGTGTTTGTTCTGTATCAGACACTCCATCAGGTCCCCAGAATCAATCTGGTTATCTGCAACCTCCTGAAGAAAGAGATGAAAGGCTTGAGACATGGGGTTTTTTTTTTTTTTTGATCTTCATGCACCTTTGGCCCACTGTGACAAGGAAATAATGCAATTTCCAGTTCCACTCAACTGGGAGCTTACACTCGCCATTAACTCGCCACCCATGAGTGGTACCACACAAGTAGTTAAAGGTATAGCCCACAAAAGTCATTTCAGGCACACAGACACACTTTGGACTCAGGAGAACATGCTGCAGAGCCTCAGTGCTTCCATGAAGTACTACAGCTAAGTGCCCTCACTGCTGTGTGGCTGCTACTCAGTCCCAGAGCAACTTAAGCAGTTATTTCAGTAGTGCTGAGCAGCTGTACAGAGCCCAGTGGCTGAAAGCACCACTTGTGGGCAAGGGAGAAGGAAAAGCTTAGTTTTTAAGTCACAAAACCAGTGATTTTCCCAATCAGAGGGCAGTTGTCACCCTAAACCACTGTTTTTTTGTGCTAGAGCTCTGACAACAGCAGAAGCAGCAGGTGGAGCTAAGAACATTTGGGTTAGGAATCACAGAATCGTCAGGCTTGGAAGGGACCTCAAGAATCATCCAGTTCCAACTCCCCCTTGCCATGGGCAGGGACACCTCACACTAGAGCAGGCTGCTCACAGCCACATCCAGCCTGGCCTTCAAAACCTCCAGGGATGAGGCTTCCACCACCTCCCTGGGCAACCTGTGCCAGTTTCACACCACCCTCCTGGGGAAGAACTTCTTCCTCACAGCCAATCTGAATCTACCCACTTCCAGTTTTGCTCCATCCCCCCAGTCCTATCACTCCATGACACCTTAAAAAGTCCCTCCCCAGCTTTCTTGTACCCCCCTTCACATACTGGAAGGCCATCATATGGTCTCCTTGGAGCCTTCTCTTCTCCAGTCTGAACAACCCTAACTCTCTCTTGTCTGTCCTCACAGGAGAGCAGCTCCAGCCCTCTGCTCACCCTCGTGGTCCTTCTCTGGATGCCTTCCAGCACCTCCAGATCCTTCTTGTAATAGGGGCTCCAGAAATAGACACAGTGCTCCAGGTAGGGTTTCACCAGAGTGGAGCAGAGGGGGAGAATGACCTCCCTTGACCTGCTGGCCACACTTCTCCCCATGCAGCCCAGGATATGGTTGGCTTCCTGGGCTGCAAGTGGTTTAATCAAAGAGGTTTTTTACCTGCTTACCTCCAATCTTACTTTTGAGCAGCTGCACCAGGAACTAACCCTAAAGCCCTCTCCCTCCTTTCCCACAGAGTGATTTCTGCCCCCAAACATTCACACTGCTACAGAGCACTCACATGACAGAAGGTCTGGATGATGGGCTCACAGGCTCTCATCAGCAAGGCTTCAATTTGAATGTCCTGCAGGGAAGATGCAGCATTTCATTTCCTCTCTGACAACAACTTAAACTCAACCCAGTGTACAGGCTTGGAAAGATGTCATCCAGACAGCCTTGCCCTACACTTCTGCAAATCCTAGGGTTCACTCTTGCCAACAACATGGCAAATGCAAGAGAAGCTTTCCAGCTTAAGGGCAGAGCCTGGTCCCCACAGAACCCCCTCACTGAGATAATTCAATTCATAGATTGGGGTGGGTTGGAAGAGAATTAACTTTTAGGAACCCTGACTTCAATGATCTTTAGATCATCCAGTTCCAACCCCTCTGCCACGGACAGGGGCACCTTCCACCAGCCCAGGTTGCTCAAGGCCTCATCCAACCTGGCCTTGAACACCTCTGGGGAGGGGGCAGCCACGGCCTCCCTGGGCAACCCGTTCCAGTGTCTCCTCACCCTCACTGGTGCAGCACCCAGTTTGCCATCAGCTTAAACCTAGGCAGGAGTTGAAAGAGTAATGATAGTTCTGAGCAAACCATTTTGGAACCACCAGAAGGAAGCCTTCCCTGGGGCACAATGTAAATGTCAAGAGATCCAGGGAAGAAGATCTTGGGGCAAGATAGACAGAAGATGAAATTTCACAGTTAAGCTGCTGACCTCACTGAAACCCTCCAATGATGCATGTGGTGCATGTTTTGAGGGACAGGGGGAAGGAAGTAAGTTGCTGTACGGCATTCAAAACTACCTGCAAGCAAGACCACAAAATGCAACCCCATGACCTATCTTGACTTGTTCTAAAGGTCACTGGGTTACCTCTGCAAGAAGCCTCAGCTTCAGTGCCATAAGTGATTTTAAGCACAGGAAATGTCCTCAACAGCCTAAAATCACAGAATGGTCTGGGTTGGAAAGGACCTCCAAAGGTCATCCAGGCCAACTCCCTCTGCATTCAGCAGGAGCATCCTCAACCTGATCAGGTTGCCCAGAGCCCTGTTGAGCTTGAATATCTCCAGGGCTGGGGCCTCAACCACCTCCATGGGCAACCTGCTCCAGTATTCCACCACCCTCATGGTGCAGAACTTGTTTCTAACATTCAATCTAAGTCTCCCCTTCTCTAGCCACTCCTCATCCTCTCTCTGCAGGCCTTTGTAAATATAGCCTCTGTCCATCCTTGTTGTAGCCCCCTTCAGGTACTGGAAGGCTGCTATTAGGTCTCCCTGGAGTCTTCTCCAGGCTGAACACCCCCAGCTCCCTCAGCCAGTCCCTGTAGCAGAGGTGCTCCACCCCCCTAACCATTTTTGTGGCCCTCCTCTGGACCTGCTCCATCAGGTTCAGGTCCTGCCTGTGTTGAGGGCTCCAAACCTGGACACTGAATTCAATTCCCTTCCTCCAGAATCCCATATGAAAACTTACACAGTAGAGGGTAGAATGGATGGTCTCTGCTTGATCCCAGAGAGCTGCGTTTCTGCAGCTACTCTAACCTCCCTGTCTTCCATCACTATCCAAATGATTTTGAGCAGACATGCTCAAAGATTCCCTTTATCCCAGGCTGAACTCTGCTCACCTCAGACTCCAGCTCAGTGAGGTTTCCCACTATGTCTCTGCAATCAGACACCAAGTCATCAAGATGGTCCTGAAGGCATTCCAGCTCCTAGAAAATCAGACATTTTAGTGTGTCACCCAAGAACCCAACCTGAAAAACCTGTAACACATGTCAAGCTGCTCTGCTCCTTGCAAAGTCCTACATCTCACTTAATCCCACTCCCAGAACACACATACCATAGAATGGTTTGGGTTGGAAGGGACCTTCAAGATCACACAGTCCCAACTCCCTGCCATGGGGCAGGGACACCTCCCACCAGCCCAGGTTGCTCTAGGCCTCATTCAACTTGGCTTTGAACATATCCAGGGAGGGGGCAGCCACAACCTCCCTGGGCAACCTACTCCAGTGTCCCACTACCTTCACTGTAAAGAATTTCTTTCTAATCTCAGGTCTCAATCTCTCCTCCTCCAGTCTCCAGTGTCCACCTCCCCTCTTCCAGCTCAAAGCCACTGCCCCTCATCCTATCACTACAAGCCCATAGCAGTGCTGCTCTGGGATGTTACTGATTGTCCTCAAAGCTGCTGCTGTTTCACTTCTGGGATATCACATCGAATTTGCCCCTCACATAACCTTGTGGAGGAGATTTCATTACCCAAAGGACAATCTACAGGGGGCACTTCAAAAAGACAATGGTGTGTGCTCTGCTGTGTCTGCAGCGGGATGCTCCTCCCCTCCAGCTCTGCTAGGACACAGCAATTGAACATGAAAGGCTTTGTTGAAAGTTTGTTAAGCAGCAGCAGATGTGAGTTGAGCTCTGTATAAACACAGGAAGCATGTCAGCATTTGCCAAATGGAAATGGGATAAAGTTTATGTGGGAAGTGTCAAGCCTCTAACGGAGCATTACAAATACAAGGCAGGGTGGGGTGGCTTCATTTAAGTCCTCCACCTTAACTACCCTCTTCCCCTCTCTTATGCCACTTTTGAACCTACTGAAGCCATGCAGGAGGTGCAAAGCTTCTTGCTATCACCTTCATCCCTGTCTCACACAGATGACATTTCAAACTGCACTCACTGTTAATCTGTTCTCAGCTAGAGGGAGACAGCTCAAGACAAGATGCCTCTTTATCCTCCTTTTTGCCTTCCCCTTCCCACCCCTCCAGCTTTGCAAATCAATTACAGTATCACAGTCTCACGGTATCGCTAAGGTTGAAAGAGACCTCGAAGATCATCAAGTCCAACTTGTCACCACAGACCCCATGACTAGACCATAGCACCAAGTGCCACATCCAGTCCCCTCTTGAACACCTCCAGGGATGGTGACTCCACCACCTCCCCGGGCAGCACATCCCAATGGCGAATGACTCTCTCGGTGAAGAACTTTCTCCTCACCTCCAGCCTAAACTTCCCTTGGCACAGCTTGAGACTGTGTCCCCTTGTTCTGGGGCTGGTTGCTAGAGAGAAGAGGCCAACCCCTTCCTGGCTACAACCACCTTTCAGGTAGTTGTAGAGAGCAATGATGTTGCCCCTTAGCCTCCTCTTCTGCAGGCTAAGCAACCCCAGCTCCCTCAGCCTCTCCTCACAGGGCTGTGCTCAAGGCCTCTCCCCAGCCTTGTTGCCCTTCTCTGGACACCTTCAAGTGTCTCAATGTCCTTCATAAACTGAGGGGCCCAGAACTGGACACAGGACTCAAGGTGCGGCCTAACCAATGCAGAGTCCAGGGGCACAATGACCTCCCTGCTCCTGCTGGCCACACTGTTCCTAATGCAGGCCAGGATGCCACTGGCCTTCTTGGCCACCTGGGCACACTGCTGGCTCATGTTCAGGCAGCTGTCGATAGTAGTGTTCCTGCATGCAGTACCTGTCCTGTCTCCGTTTTCTCACTGCACCACTTCCCCAGATCAATCATGCACTTGTCCTGAAGGGCTGGGTCCAGCTTCACGTCCATGGCACGCTGGTGGAGGATCCTCTGCACCTCTGCTCTGCACTCTCGAGATAGCTGCAAGGAGGGCAAAGTGGCTTTTCAGAATCCCAGCAGGGAGCGGGTTTGGAAGGAACCTCTGGAGGTCATCTAGTCCAAACCTCCTGCTAAAGCAGGGGCACCCACAGCAGTCCAGCAGATGGAATCTCTAAATCCAGCCAGTGCAAGCAAGGTGCTGTCAGGTAAAGCACCGAGAGTGACCCCAGGCACCACCAGCAACCCCAGGACGCACACGACAAGCCCTGGGCTGCCTCAGCAGGAGCCTGCTGGCTGCATCCAAAAGAGTTTGCAGCTCTGACATTTTATTTTTGGATGGAGGCTCCTTCCATTCCACTACAGTGAACTTTATACTCTTAAACCTTCACTTTGCTTTTGAAATGAGAGGTCAAAGTGGGCCCCTAGATCATCTGCTGCCCCCCACCCCCTTCTTTGAAAGCTACAGAGAAAGAGAAGAAAGTCCAAAATAGCCTTCTGGAGAAGGAAGTCAAAGCAGCTCAGGCCCTCAATACCAAAAGGCAAGCCCAATTCAGTCCCCACTGCTGCAATTTCTTCTCAGCAATTCCCACTGCAGCCCCTCATTTGCCATGACTGAGGGAAAACCAAATGGTAGGGAAAAAGCTACCACCCATCCAGAGAGGCTGGGATGGTGCTGGGTCAGACCTCACATGTCCTGCTCAAAACTTAACCCTTCAGCCATTTAAAAATCCAAACTGCTGGAAGGACTGGGGGGGAAAACCAACCAACCAACCAAAACCAACCAACCAACCAACCAACCAACCAACCCAACAAAACCAAGTACAGCTCTGACCTGTGAGGAGCTTGCTTTCAAACTGCCAAGGGCCAGCTGTTCCCTTAGCCTGCTTTCCACAGGGGGGGAAAAAAACAGACATATAAAAAAGCCTTTTCCCTCCCTGATAGATTCTTTGCAGGGTGGCTATTGATTGCCTTGGTCAGCACTAATAGAAAATGGAGTTACAAAAGAAAAAAAGTCTCAGCTCAGCAGACTAAGAAAACTGCTTCAAAAGGAAAAGAAATTCCAATGTTATGCCTAAAAAGAGAGATGTTTTCAGTCAATACTTGACCTCTGCCACGAAAAGGCCTTTGAAATCAAGCTGAGGAAATGAATTTTTAAGCCAGGCCATTGTGTAAATCCACCAATTCCTGGAGGCTGTGCACACTCCAGGGCCAGAAGAAAGGGAACCAAGCAGCCAGCAGCTTTCAAGGGAGTGCTTTGCAAGCAAACTTGACAAGAGCAGCTCTGAACAAAACAAACGTGGTTGCAGTGGACTGCAGAGTGCAGGGCAGCGAGTCACATCCCTTCTGCCTTCTTCAAAGACACTACAAGCACGCTTAGCAGAGCCCAGTGCTGCTGCTGCTTTACATGAAGAGGAAGAATTTCATGGGAGTGTAATCTCAGCTCTACTCAAAACTTCATTAGAAGCAGCCCAGGAAAGCTGGGATTGGAGCTCTTTTCATAGAACCATAGAACGGTCTGGCTTGGAAGGGCCCTCCAAAGGTCATCCAGTCCCTGCACTCAGCAGGGACATCCTCAACTAGAGCAGGCCTCCCAGAGCCTTGTCGAGCCTCACCTTGAATATCTCCAGGGATGAGGCCTCAACCACCTCCCTGGGCAACCTGTGCCAATGTTCCATTACCCTCATAGTAAAGAGCTTGTTCCTGATAGCCAATCTAAATCTGCTCTGCTCTAGTTTGAAGCCATTGCCCCTCGTCCTGTCACCACAGGCTATTGTAAACAGTCTCTCTGCAGCCTATTCTACAGGTCCTAGCAGGCTGCTCTAAGGTCTCCCCAGAGCCTTCTCTTCTCCAGGCTGAACAGCCCCAGCTCCCTCAGCCTGGGTCCTCAGCTCCAACCCCCTGATCATTTTTGTGGCCCGCCTCTGGACCCTCTCCATCGGGTCCACATGCTTCCTACATTGAGGGCTCCAGACCTGCACACAGTACTGCAGGTGAGGTCTCAGCAGAGCAGAGCAAAGTGGCAGAATCACCTCTCTGTAAAAGATGTATGCTGGCCATACATCTTTTGATGCAACCCAGGATGTGATTGGCCTCCATATAATCCTTCACAGACTCACAGAATAATCATAGAATGACTGAATAATTCCTTCCTGCATCAAACCAATTTTGCAGCTGTGTGACCTCTCTACAAGGAGTCACATTCCTCTTTGGGCAGCACAAGGGGAGGGCCTGCACTGTGTCTAAACAGACAGAGCCAAGCTGCTCTCAGGACTTTCAGGACACATTTCCCCTTCTCATAGCTTGCTGAGGTCGTTTTACTGTGCCACAACAGCACCACAGACCTTCAAGGCACAGCTGAGCAGCAGTGCAAGTAGCTTTCAAGTAGCTTTTGTGAGCTCCTACAGTTTTAGCTGCTTCCAGAAGTCCCTCCAACCCTTCTCATCACAGATCAAAGAGCAGTAGGCAGCACTCCAGCACTTACCCTCCTTCCTTGCTCCTCTGTTCGGTAGGCATGCCTGTACAAGCAGGAGAAAACAGCTCCTGGAGGCATCAGCTCACTGGTCTCATTCCAGCCATGGGTATGGCAGAGGCGGGAGGCATCTCCTTGGCACTTGCGGTAAAGGACAGTGTCCAGCCTGCAAACACAGAAGGCATCACCACAGCTTCACCCACACCTGCAGACCTGCAACACAGAAGGCATCACCACAGCTTCACCCAGACCTGCAACCACAGAAGGCATCACCACAGCTTCACCCAGACCTGCAACCACAGAAGGCATCACCACAGCTTCACCCAGACCTGCAACCACAGAAGGCATCACCACAGCTTCACCCACACCTGCAACCACAGAAGGCATCACCACAGCTTCACCCAGACCTGCAACCACAGAAGGCATCACCACAGCTTCACCCACACCTGCAACCACAGAAGGCATCACCACAGCTTCACCCACACCTGCAACCACAGAAGGCATCACCACAGCTTCACCCAGACCTGCAACCACAGAAGGCATCACCACAGACCTTCACCCACCCACCTGCAACCACAGAAGGCATCACCACAGCTTCACCCACACCTGCAACCACAGAAGGCATCACCACAGCTTGCAACCACAGAAGGCATCACCACAGCTTCACCCACCCAGCACCTGCAACCACAGAAGGCATCACCACAGCTTCACCCAGACCTGCAAACACAGAAGGCATCACCACAGCTTCACCCAGACCTGCAACCACAGAAGGCATCACCACAGCTTCACCCAGACCTGCAACCACAGAAGGCATCACCACAGCTTCACCCAGACCTGCAACCACAGAAGGCATCACCACAGCTTCACCCACCCACCTGCAACCAGCTTCAGAAGGCATCACCACAGCTTCACCCACACCTGCAACCACAGAAGGCATCACCACAGCTTCACCCACACCTGCAACCACAGAAGGCATCACCACAGCTTCACCCACACCTGCAACCACAGAAGGCATCACCACAGCTTCACCCACACCTGCAACCACAGAAGGCATCACCACAGCTTCACCCAGACCTGCAACCACAGAAGGCATCACCACAGCTTCACCCAGACCTGCAAACACAGAAGGCATCACCACACAGCTTCACCCACACCTGCAACCACCAAACACAGGCATCACCACAGCTTCACCCACACCTGCAACCACAGAAGGCATCACCACAGCTTCACCCACACCTGCAAACAACCACAGAAGGCATCACCACAGCTTCACCCAGGCATCACCACACCTGCAACCACAGAAGGCATCACCACAGCTTCACCCAGACCTGCAAACACAGAAGGCATCACCACAGCTTCACCCACACCTGCAACCACAGAAGGCATCACCACAGCTTCACCCACACCTGCAACCACAGAAGGCATCACCACAGCTTCACCCAGACCTGCAACCACAGAAGGCATCACCACAGCTTCACCCAGACCTGCAAACACAGAAGGCATCACCACAGCTTCACCCACACCTGCAACCACAGAAGGCATCACCACAGCTTCACCCAGACCTGCAACCACAGAAGGCATCAGCTTCACCCAGACCTGCAACCACAGAAGGCATCACCACTGCTTCACCCAGACCTGCAACCACAGAAGGCATCACCACAGCTTCACCCAGACCTGCAACCACAGAAGGCATCACCACAGCTTCACCCACACCTGCAACCACAGAAGGCATCACCACAGCTTCACCCAGACCTGCAACCACAGAAGGCATCACCACAGCTTCACCCACACCTGCAACCACAGAAGGCATCACCACAGCTTCACCCACACCTGCAACCACAGAAGGCATCACCACAGCTTCACCCACACCTGCAACCACAGAAGGCATCACCACAGCTTCACCCAGACCTGCAACCACAGAAGGCATCACCACAGCTTCACCCAGACCTGCAACCACAGAAGGCATCACCACAGCTTCACCCAGACCTGCAACCACAGAAGGCATCACCACAGCTTCACCCAGACCTGCAAACACAGAAGGCATCACCACAGCTTCACCCACACCTGCAACCACAGAAGGCATCACCACAGCTTCACCCACACCTGCAACCACAGAAGGCATCACCACAGCTTCACCCAGACCTGCAACCACAGAAGGCATCACCACAGCTTCACCCAGACCTGCAACCACAGAAGGCATCACCACAGCTTCACCCAGACCTGCAACCACAGAAGGCATCACCACAGCTTCACCCACACCTGCAACCACAGAAGGCATCACCACAGCTTCACCCACACCTGCAACCACAGAAGGCATCACCACAGCTTCACCCACACCTGCAACCACAGAAGGCATCACCACAGCTTCACCCAGACCAGCACACACAGAAGGCATCACCACAGCTTCACCCAGACCAGCACACACAGAAGGCATCACTGCAACTTGATGTGGCTCAGGGCAATCTCAAGTACTGATACAGGCTCGACAGGGACTGGCTGGAGAGCAGCCCTGAAGAAAAGGCCTTGGGGGTGCTGGAGGAGGAGAAGCTCAACAGGAGCCAGCAGTGAGCACTTGCAGCCCAGAGAGCCAAGCAGAGCCTGGGCTGCAGCAGCAGCAGCAGTGTGGCCAGCAGGGCCAGGGAGGGGATTCTGCCTCTGCTCCACTCTGCTGAGACCCCTTCTGGAGCACTGTGTCTAGTTCTGGAGCCTCTGTGCCAGGAAGGATCTGAACATCCTGGAACACATCCAGAGAAGGGCCATGAGGATGGGCAGAGGGATGGAGTTCCTCTCCTATGAGGACAGACTGAGGGAGTTGGGGTTGTTCATTTGGAGAAGAGAAGGCTCCAAGCAGACCTTGTGGCCTTCCAGTATCTGAAGGAGCCTACAGGAAAGCTGGGGAGGGACTTCTAGGGTGTCATGGAGTGACAGGACTGGGAGTATGGATCCAAGCTAGAGGAGGGAAGATTTAGATCAGACATTAGGAAGAAGTTCTTCCTCATGAGGGTGGTGAGAGCCTGGCACAGGTTGCCCAGGGAGGTGGTGGAAGCCTCACCCCTGGAGGTTTCTAAGGCCAGGCTGGATGTGGCTGTGAGCAACCTGCTCTAGTGTGAGGTGTCCCTGCCCATGGCAGGGGGCTTGGAACTGGATGATTCCTGAGGCCCCTTCCAACTGTGACAGTTCTGTGACACTGTGATCCACCCATACCTGCAGACAGAGAAGGCATCACCAGCACTTCCTTCAAACCTTTAAGGCTTCTGAGGCCAAACCCCTCCCCTCCAGCTCCTCACATACCACCACATCATTCAACAGCAGTGTCTGCCCAAGCAAACCAACAGGTGGCCGAATGCCTGTCACTCAGTTTGGAATCACCTCCCTCATCTTGCAGAAAACCTACTGAAGAGCTTTAATTACAAACTCAATCTTCAGTGCTTCCTGAAGTGCCTCCTACTCTCATCTGCAGCCAAGTGCTGACAGAGGAGCAAAGAAATCACCTCCCTGATGCCCCAAGGCAGCAGGATAGCAGGGACACACCATGTTTTGCCTTTGTAATCACTGAATCAACAGAGAATGGATTAGGTTGGAAGGGACCTCAGAAATCATCTACTCCAACCCCCTGCCACGGGCAGGGACACCTCCTGTGAGACTAAGTTGCTCCAAGGCCATATCCAACCTGGCTTTGAATACTTCCTGGCTTGGAGACTCCACAACTTCTCTAGGCAACCTGTTCCAGTGCCTCACCTCCTTCATGGGGAAGAACTTTCCTAAATGCATCTTTTGGGGTCAGGATGTTGCAAATACTCAGCCTTCCTTCATCTTAAGTTTGGCTCAAGCAATGAGTTACATGCTGGGGACGTGGCACAGACAGGAGAACCAGCAAGGAAGGGAGATAGAAAGAAGAGGGGGAGAAACTTGCCTAGGGCCACAAAGGTGATCCAAGGGCTGGAGTAGCTCTGATAGGCTGAGGGAGCTGGAGAGGAGAAGACTTCTGGGAGGACCTTAGAGCTGCCTTCCAGTATCTGAAGGGATCCTACAGGAAGGCTGCAGAGGGACTTTTGCTGAGGGTGCCTAGAGCCAGGCCAAGGGGGAATGGTTTGAAGCTGAGGGAGAGCAGGGTTAGACTGGAGCTGAGGAAGAAGTTCTGCAGTACGAGGGTGGTGAGACTCTGGAATGGGTTGCCCCAGAAGGCTGTGAATGCCTCCTCCCTGGAGGTGTTCAAGACCTGACTGGATGAGGCCTTGAGCAACCAAGTCTAGTTGAGAGGAGTCCCTGCCCACGGCAGGGGAGGTTGGAGCAGATGTTCTCTGAGGCCCCTTCCAACCTGAGCCATTCTAGGATTCTATTCTTGTCTTGTTGTGCAAACAGTTATGGAGATGACTAAACAAAGAGCCACCGAGCCCTAAACTCTCTGGTCTGTGACGCCCTGTGTAATTTACAAGAGGAAGGTTCACAGAGCTCTTAACTACTGGCACTGCTGCCTGCAGACCCAGCCATGAGTCAGATCTCCTTCAGGTTCTGTCTGAATGCCCTTGGCAGCAATCTCAGCCTGTGATGTCTTCCTTCCTTGTGGTCACTGACAACAACCATCCCATTCCTGGCACTAACCCCATCTGATGTACTCCACTTCCCCACTCTCCACCTTCTTCAGAAGGAAAACCCAGCACTACCTCTTCCCTCACTGGCAATGCTTATCAAAGGTAGACTCTCCCCATCTTAACCCACACAGACAGGGGGGCTCTGTGTGTACTGAAAACAAAGCACTGCAACCTTTGGGTGAGGAAGTTAGAAAAACAGCTCTCCAGAGGGAATCAGATCCCTTCTACAGGCTGTCATCACACCTAGAGAACCCGAGGAGAGGCAGAAATGGAAGCAGGGCGATCCTCACACTGTGCTGCTTTGTTAGACTTGGAAGCTTGGGTTTCAAACCGGCTGCCACCCTCACAGAACATGACCTCCAACTTCTGCTTTGAGCTAGACCAGAACTAATTCTGGACAGGGACTTGACTTCCCATCTCAGTCTATGCTCTGGGAGGCACCTTCTGAAGGTTAGGGCAGGTTTACACAACCAGGGGCTGCTCCTAGCAGCGAGAAGCTGATGGGGGGAGCTCCTGCCAAGGGTTGGGATGCAGATGGCTCTGCCTTGGACTTGCTCCTCTGCAGACCAAGGGCACTGCTACATCTTCTTCCCTATGCTGGGGTGCAGGAAGTCAGAGGTGGCACCTATGGGGAGGAGTGGACAGGACAGGTGACCCTCAACTGACCAACAAGGAATTGCATCCTGTGGATGGCATCTCAAGGAGAAAGCTAAGGGATCACCAGGGTTCCATCTCTTCTTCACTGGCCATTCTGCCTTCAGTCCTGATCTATGTGTTCAAAGATACAGCTGCAGTACAGCTGCTGAATACTGATCCCATCTGCTGTTGAGTCCAGTCTGGGACTTCCTGAGGGCTCACAGCCAGCACCAGTGGTGACAGTGGTGATGTCACTGCCACCAGAGGTTGGGTTCCCTATTGCTTTGCATCTATTTCATTTTCTTGTCCTTTTTTTTCCATCCCAGCTAGTTCAGCTTCTCTCCCAACCCAACAGTCTCCCTCCCTTATTTCCCTTCTCTTCCCTTTGGGAAGGTAGAGGGCTTCATAGGCCCTCACCTAGTGGCCAGCCCTGCCCTGCCCCTTGACACAACTTCAGTATGGCCACTGAGAATGCTTTTAGTTAAAGCTGTATTGAATTTTAGAGCACAAACCCGAGATGCTGTTTAGGGCTGCAGCCTTCTAAGCAAATATCTGATTCAAGTGGCCACCACACTGATTTTCCTCAGCAGCTTGTGCCCTGAAGAGCAGGCCTGCTTTGAAGTCCTCTTGACACAAGCATGAGCTATTCTGTTTTACAAGGAACCACTAATGCAGAGCAACACTAAAGGGAAACATGAAATGGAACTCAGATCTTGGCACTCACTTCCAGTCACGAGATATGAAGTACTGGAGCTCCAGGAGTCTATGCTCACAGTCCTCTACCATCTTCTCAGTGTACAAATGCTCCATCAGGCAAGACAGAATCCTGCAAACAGAAGGAAAAAAATGAGTTAGGTCAGGGACTGTCAGAATCATGCTGAGCTTCCTCCTAACAGGTGGGGTTGCCACAGCTGTGGCTCACTGGAAAGCTCAGCAAGATGTTCAACAAAGTGAAGATGTGGTTGAGGCCCTGTCCCTGAAGACATTCAAGATCAGACTTGATATGGCCCTGGGCAGCCTGATCTAACTGGAGCCATCCCTGCTGCCTGCAGGGGTGCTGGACAAGGTGATCTTTGAGGGTCCCTTCCAATCCAATCCAATCCAATCTGTGAAGGCTCTTTCTCTTCCTGCAGAGAGATGACATCTAAACCAGCAACTCTCTTCACCTCCATTGCCTTGCTCAGCAGTACATGGCAAACCCATAAGGAATATTGTATATAAAATCTGGCTCAAGAAACAATCTACATGAGACCTCATGATGAAGGAGACATGGTGAAGACAAAGGAGGACACACAAGAAGAGTGTGACCAGCTGGCTGAGCGAGGTGGTTCTTCCCCCTCCGCTCTGCCCAGCTGTGGCCACATCTGGAGTCCTGGGCTCAGTTCTGGGCTCCCAAGCTCAAGAGAGGCAAGAAACTACTGGAGAGAGTGTAGCAGAGTCTCCAAAGCTGCTGAGGGGCCTGGAGGATCTCTGTGAGGAGGAAAGGCTGAGAGCCCTGGGGCTGTTGAGCCTGGGGAAGAGCAGCCCGAGAGGGGCTGGAGCCTGTCGTTCTGGATAGGGTTTTAGTTATCTCTTCAGGTCAACCAGAGAAGCTCGATGGAAGCCTCCAGAGGAGGAGAGGCCTGTGGCAGGCCAGAGGCACCTACATGGGGTCTCCTGAGCGGATGTGCTTGCAGGCAGTCTGGATGACCGACTCGCAGGCCTCGTTCAGCGCCCGGTCGATGCGGTAATCGGCGCCGGGGTCTGTTTCCTGGATCAGGGTTTGAAGCTGCAAGAAAGAAATTGGGGAGGGGACAACAAATGAGAGCAAAGGCAACTGAGAGCACACACAGCTTGTCAGAGTGGCAATGCCATGCCAAAAAAAGCAGCACCACCAGGCAGGAGCTCTGCTCTGCAGCTGCTTATTTCAAGTGTCTGTGCTGCCAGCGCGGTTACCGGGCGCTGCTGAACCCTCACGGAGCCACAGCGTGGGGAGGGTTGGAAGGGCCCTCTGGAGATCATCTAGTCTGACCCCTCTGGCCAAAGCAGGATCAGAGAATCATAGAGTGGTCCAGGCTGGCAGGGACCTCCAAAGGTCATCCAGTCTGACCTCCCTGCAGTCAGCAGGGACATCCCCAACTAGATCACGTTGCTCAGGGCCTCATCGAGCCTCACCTCGCATATCTCCAGGGCTGGGGCCTCAACCACCTCCCTGGGCAGTGTGTTCCAGTGTTCCACCACCCTCATAGTAAAGAGCTTGTTCCTCACATCCAATCTAAATCTGCTCTTCTCTAGTTTGAAGCCATTCCCCTGGTCCTGTCACTGCAGGCCTTTGGGAACAGTCTCTCCCCATCCTTCTTGTAGCCCCCTTCAGGTACTGGAAGGCTGCTATTAGGTCTTCTGGGAGCCTCCCCTTCTCCAGGCTGAACAACCCAGAGGCAGGAACACATCTAGGCAGGTTTGGAAAGCCTTCAGAGAAGGAGACTCCACAACCTCTCTGGGCAGCCTGTTCTGTGGCTCCAGCACCCTCACAGCAAAGAAGTTTCTCCTCATGTTGAGGTGGGACCTCCTCTGTGAAGTGGCTACCTGGGCCCCTCATACATCAATTTACAACATGGAACTGCCAAGGTTTGAGTGCTGTATCTTTGACCCATCCTCCTTGCCTCAGGATGATGATATCAAACATGCAAATTTGTCACCCTTAACATGAATCTCATCCCCTGTTCTAACCTGGAACCCAAATCAAGGTGTAAAGACCAGCTGCCTGACTACAATCAGAGCTTACCATTGTTTTTCACTTGCCTGGAGAGGACTCAAAAGTTTCACTGAAATACAGAATCATACAACTGTTGAGCTTGGAAGAGACCTTGAGATCAAGTCCAGCCACTCATTCAGAGCTCACAATGCCACCACTACTGCTAAGCCACCACCAGTACACCACCTCCCTCAGCACCACTTCCACACAGCTCTTAAACATCCCCAGGGATGGTGACTCCACCACTTCCCTTGCCCAGGGCCTGAGAACCCTTTCTGGGAAGAAAATTTTCCTAACAGCCAACCTGAACCTCCCCCTGGTAGAACTGAGGCCATTTCCTCAAGGGTGTGAGGGTGCTGGAGGCCTGGAGCAGGCTGCCCAGAGAAGCTGTGGAGTCTCCTTCTCTGCAGAGCTTCCCAACTCTCCTGGCCATTGTGCTCCTGGGCAAGCTGCTGTGGGTGCCCTGCTTTTAGCAGGGGGGATTGGAGTGGATGATCTGCAGAGGTCCCTTCCAAGCCTCACTCTGCTGAGGTTCTGTGATTCTGGACCAGCACTCAGCCCAAGATCTCCATGTCCCACATCATTTCCTACCGAGATGTGAATACCCAGAGGCTGCCAAAGGGCAGACTGGGATCATATTCTGACAATCAAACAACTGTAGCTGACAAATCTGGAGCAGAAGGGGGAAAAAAAGGAGAGTTTGCTTAGAAGGCAAGTGCTCAGCAACATCAAACAGTTTACCCTGTTAACATCTTGACACTTCCTTAATGATTTTAGCTACTGGCCCCCAGCCCATCTAAATCAAAAGCACAGTTACAATTTCATCCTCCCCCTTCACCTAAACACCATCCAGGAGCCTTTCAGGGGCAAAGCCTCTAAGATCACAGAGAATTAAAAAAGCATCAGAGAACTGGAGTAAAGACAAGCTGGAGTCATTTAGCCACCAGGGCCCAGAGTGCCTGGGAAGAATGCAGGATTTCCCACAGCTTGCTCTTGGCCAGAATCAGTGGGAGAAGGATCAAGGGGACCCAGGCAGCTGGGAGGATGCTGCCTGGTAGGGCACAAGCTGCTGATTCAGAGATTCACCACAACATAATACTAAAAATGAAGCATTTTATCCTAGGGAGGGCTGGGGGTCTGTGCTGAGAGAGTTGGAGGTGTTGAGGCTGGAGAACAGAAGGCTCTAGGGAGACCTGCTGGTGGCTTTTCAGTGCTTAAAGTGTCTTCTAAGAAAGCTGGGGACAGACTTTGGAGCTGGGCCTGTTGTGACAGGACAAGGGGTGATGGTTTGAACTGAAAGAGGGAGATTGAGAGTGGAGAGCAGGAAGGTGGGGAGAGCCTGGCCCAGGTTGCCACCCTGAGAGGTGGGAGATGCCCCATGGCTGGAATCACTCCAGGTCAGGTTGTTTGGGGCTCTGAGCAACCTGCTGCAGCTGCAGATGTCCCTGCTGAGTGCAGGAGGGTTGGACTCAACGAGCTCAATGAGCTCTTCCAAGCCAAACCATTCCATGATTCTATAGGACTCTGAGAGTCATCAAACAGAAGCCTGTAGAGGATCCAGTTCATAACAGGGGGCTGCACCTTCATCAGCAGGAGAAATGAGAAATGGTAATGTCCTCTGCAAACCTTGCAAGAGACGATCAAAGGGGAAGATCAGGATTGTGCTGGTATCAGCTTGTGTAGAGCCCTACACATCTACATGTGTAAGGAGGAGTGGAGCTCCTCCCTCAAGGACAAAGGGTTAAATAAAAGCTCAATCCTGGCACCTTCTTACATGTGCAGGTCCAAGAAGCTGGCCACAGCATCATGTGGGCAGGACTCCTCCTCAGGGCTCAGCTCGGGTCAGTATTTGTGCTGTGCTGCCACAAAATCATGGAATGGGTTGGGTTGGAAAGGACCCTTAAAAGTCATCTAGTCCAACTGCCCTGAAGGGAGCAGGGACATCTATGTAGCAGCATCATGCCAGACCTCAGAGTCACAGAAAGGTTTGGGTTGGAACAGACCTTAAATATCATCCAGCTCCAAATCCCCTGCCATGGGCAGGGACAGCTCCTACCAGTCCAGGCTGCTCAAGGCCTCATCCAACCTGGCATTTGACACCTCCAGGGAGAGGGCAACCACGACCTCCCTGGGCAACCTGTGCCTGTGTCTACCCTCCCTCACTGCTAACAATTTCGTCCTCATCTCCAGTCTCAATCTGCCCTTTTCCAGCTCAAAGCCATTATCCCTCATCCTGTCACAGTATCACAGTATGACTAAGGCTGGAAGAGCTGGTGCTCAAGGCCTCTCCCCAGCCTCGTTGCCCTTCTCTGGACACCTTCAAGTCTCTCCATGTCCTTCCTAAACTGAGGGGCCCAGAACTGGACACAGGACTCAAGGTGTGGCCTAACCAAAGCAGAGTCCAGGGGCACAATGACCTCCCTGCTCCTGCTGGCCACACTATTCCTAATGCAGGCCAGGATGCCCTTGGCCTTCTTGGCCACCTGGGCACACTGCTGGCTCATGTTCAGGCAGCTGTCAATCAGCACCCCCAGGGCCCTCTCTGTTTGGCAGCTCTCAGCCACTCTGCCCCCAGCCTGTAGCTCTGCATGGGGTTGCTGTGGCCAAAGTGCAGCACCTGGCACTTGGACTCGTTGAATGCCATCCTGTTGGCCTCTGCCCATCTGTCCAGCCGGTCGAGGTCCCTCTGCAGAGCCCTTCCACCCTCTAACTGACCAACATCTGCTCCCAGCTTGGTGTCATCTGCACATTTGCTGATGACTGTCTCAATCCCCTCATCCAGATCGTCAATGAAGACATTGAAGAGGATGGGGCCCAGCTCTGATCCCTGAGGGATGCCACTGGTGCCTGGCTGCCAGCTGGCTGTGGCACCATTCACCACCACTCTCTGGGCTCAGCCTCCAGCCAGTTCCCAATCCAGCTCAGAGTGCTGCTGTCCAAGCCACGAGCTGACGGCTTAGCCAGGAGTTTGCTGTGGGGACGGTGTCAAAGGCCTTGCTGAAGTCCAGGTAGACCACATCCACAGCCTGCCCCACATCCACCAGGCAGTCACCTGGGCATAGAAGGAGATCAGGTTGGAGAGGCAGGACCTGCCCTTCCTGAATCCATGCTGGCTGGACCTGAGCCCTTGGCCATCCTGCAGGTGCAGTTATTGCCACCAGGATAATCTGCTCCATCATTTTCCCTGGCACTGAGGTCAGGCTGCCAGGCCTGGAGCTTCCAGGTTCCTCCATCCGTCCCTTCTTGTGGATGGGGACCACACTGGCCAGTTTCCAGTCATCTGGGACCTCACCGGTCAGCCAGGACTGGAGGAAAATGATGGAGAGCAGCTTGGCCAGCTCACTGCAAGCCCTTGTCAAAAGTCTGTCCCCAGCTCTCCTGTAGCTCCTTCAGGTACTGGAAGGCTTCTCTAAAGTCTCTCCAGAGCCTTCACTTCTCCAGGCTGAACAACTCAACACTCCCAGCCTGTCCCCATAGGAGAGGTTCTCCAGTCCTCTTGAGAGCCATCTTCATGGAGTCCTCTGGACCTGCTCCAACCATTCCACGTCCCTTTTATGCTGGGGGCACCAGAACTGGAGGCAGTAGCTTCAGTATAAAAGAACTGCTTAAACACCCCTCCACCCCCTGCAGATTTGTGCAGGCCTTCTTCTTCTCCAAGCCTGAAAGCTGAACCACTTCTGGTGGTCCTCCCTGCCTTGACTTCTGACTTGTTCTGAAGGTGCACTTCACGATCTGGAAGTCATTCCTGAGCTGGACTTGACCTTCCAGCACATTTGCAAAGAATCAAGTTCTGAGGCAGCAGATTTTGATTTCACACTGAGGCAGGAAAGAAGGATTTGGCTTTTCACACAAAGCTCAAGTCCTGCACTGCAGCTCCCTGCAGAAATGACTCAAACTCTACAGCTGCTGCACCACTACACCTGGTGCTGCTGCTGCTGCTGCTGCTGCAGAGAGAAGCTGCAGCACAACAGCAGCCTGTGCCTGACAACACATTAACAAATATTCCTTTACCTTTGAAAACAGACAGGCACCAGTGGCACTTTGGGCTCGGACTTTAAGCTGCCTCCTGGTTGTGTGAGCTGCAGGAGGTGAAGGGTCACCTCTCCTCCAACTCCTACAGCAGCTCTAAAAGTCTCCTCAGCCTTTTTTTGGGCACTGATGTCACTTTTCTTGGCTCATCAGTCATTAAAAACAGGCATTTGTAGATTCACAGAATGGTTTAGACTGGAATAGACCTTAGAGATCACCCAGTTCCAACCCCTGCTGCCACAGGCAGGGACACCTCCCACCAGCCCAGGTTGCTCAAGGCCTCATCCAGCCTGGCCTTGAACACCTCCAGGCAGGAGGCAGCCAGTTTTTGAGGGGAAAAAAAGCAAACACAACCACCATTAGTAATGTGCTGTTTGACAGCAAGTTACACCTCCAACCCAGCATCACCCAGTTAGAAGAGACCTCTAAGCTCATCCAGTCCAACCCTCAACCCAACACTGACAGGTCACCACTACACCACGTCCCTAAGCACCAGGTCCACAGTCTGCTTGAACAACTCCAGGGATGATGAGTCCAGCACTGCCCTGGGCAGACCATCCCAATGTCTGAGAACCCTTTCAGGGAAGAAGTATTTCCTAACATCCAGCCTGAACTTTCCCTGGTACAGCTTGAAACCATTTCCTCTGATACCTTCCAGAATCTGAAGGGAGCCTAGAAGAAGGCTGCGGAGGGACTTCTCAGGGTATCAGGTAGTGATAGGACTAGGGGGAATGGAATGAAGCTGGAGGTGGGGAGATTCAGGCTGGACATGAGGAGGAAGTTCTTCCCCATGAGAGTGGTGAAGCCCTGGAATGGGTTATCCAGGGAGGAGGTGGTTGAGGCCCCGTCCCTGGAGGTGTTTAAGCCCAGGCTGGACGAGGCTCTGGCCAGCCTGATCTAGTGTGTGGGGTGTCCCTGCCCATGGCAGGGGGGTTGGAACTAGATGATCCTTGTGCTCCCTTCCAACCCTGACTGATACTATGATACTACTACGATACTCTGCTCCTGTTACTTGGTACCAAGAAGAGGCTGCCCCCTGCTCCCCTTCAGGGAGCTGCAGAGTGCAAAAAGGCCTCCCCTCGACCTCCTCTTCTCCAGCCTGAACACCCCCAGCTCCCTCAGACGCCCCTCACAGGCCATGCACCCCACGGCCCCGCACCACGCCTCGCTGCCCTTCTCTGGACGGGCTCCAGCCAGACGACACCGACCCCACTGCCTCCCGCGTTCACCGGCGGGCAGCGGAGCCTCCGCCTGAAGGCCAAGCATCACCAAAACCATCGCTGCTGCCAACCAGCAGGCCGGCAGGGGAGGGTGACGACAGAAGAGGATCTTACTGCCTGCTGACAGTTGAGGCCCACGTTGCCCTTCTCGCCCCGCACCACCTTCATCAGGCAGTGCAGGGTGCGGCCCTTGCGGTGCAGGCCGGAGCAGTGGTGCTCGATCTCGCCGCGGCAGCTCAGGATGATCTCGGGGCTCAGGGAGAAGTCCTCCATCAGCATGCGGCGGTAATCCAGCATCTCCCCTGGCACTCGCTGCTCACCTGCCGACCTGAGCAGAGGGGAAGGGGATGGGTGGGACCCGGGGTTAGGCACACAACTGTACAGCCTGGAAAAGGCCTCCCAGGGGTTCATCGAATCCAACCCACCGCTCAACCAGGTAATTGCAGAACTGTTTGGGTTGGAAAAGACCTCCGAGATCAAGTCCAACCAGCAGCCCAACCCCACCGTGGCCCCAAGCTCCCATGGCCACCCCTTCCCCGAGGGCCTCCAGGGATGGTGACCCCACCACCTCCCTGGGCAGCCTGTGCCAATCCCTGACCATTCTCACAGCAAAGACATTCACGCTCAGCAGAGCCCTTCATACAGCCATTGAAGGGTTTGGTGTGGAAGGGACCTGCAGAGCTCATCTAATCCAACCCCCTGCAGCCAGCAGGGAGGGCCACGAGGATGGCTGAAGTGCCAAGATGGTCGGAGGGCTGAAGTGCCTCTGCTGTGGAGACAGGCTAGGAGAGCTGGGACTGTTCAGCTGAGAGAAGAGAAAGTTCCAGGGAGATCTTACAGCTGCTTTGCAATGTCTGAAGGGGATCTACAGGAAGGACTGTTCAGAAGGGCTTGGAGTGACAGGACAAGGACAATGGTTTGAAACTGGAGCAGGGGTGATTTGGGTTGGACATCAGGAAGAAGTTCTGCACAACGAGGGTGGGGAGACACTGGAACAGGTTGCCTAGGGAGGTGGTTGAGGTCCCATCCCTGAAGACATTCAAGACTGATGTATCCCTGGGCAGCCTGCTCTAGCTGGAGGTGTCCCTGCTGACTGTAGAGGGGTTGGACAAGACAACTTTTGAGGCTCCCTTTCAACCCAATGCAGTCTGTGAAGCTGTGAATCCCAGCTACAGCAGGTTGCTCAGAGTCCTCTATAACCTGACCTGGAATGGTTTCAGGGTGAAGCCTCTACCACCTGTCAGGGGAACCCTTCTTGACCTATGCTACCATTATGCAGGAAGAACAGGGACGAGGCCCAGGCCCTGGACCACATCAGATCCCAACAAGCGTGCGAGAGCAGACATGCTGCTGGGAATTAAAGCAGCTGCTGTGGTAGCTCTGGGCCTGTAAAAGAACCACTCCATGGCTTCATGCATAGCTTTGCCAAAAGGATTCCTGAAGAATCTTATTTTGGGCTTCCCATCACAGGAGCTGCTTGGGAAGAACAGCTGCCAACAGCTACAGCACTTGTGTAACCCAGATCAGCTTTTCCCTGTCTGCTCAAGGGGTCCTTTTTCTACTGCAGAGAGAAAATTCACCTCTGGTAATTTACCAGCTCGATACAGAACTGAAGGAGGAATTTATCTGGACAGCAGCTTGAAGATTTGCTCTGAGGAAAAGGTTTTCTAGAGCAACAGCACATCCTTGCTTAGGAAGTCAAAGCCTGGAACAGAAGATGTCACCCAAGAGTGTCCACCAAGCCAAACAGCTGCACTGAATCTGAGCTGTAACACAGCCTCACATCTGCTAGCAGCTTTCAGTGAATCACAGAATGGGATTGGGTTGGAAGGGACCTTTCAAAACCATCTAGTCCAACCTGGCTACAGCGAGCAGGGACAACCAGGATGAGGCTGCGAAAAGCCTGGTCCAACCCGACCTGGAATGGTTCCAAGGCCCTGTGTAGACAGTTTGGGGTTTGGTTTTTATAACCAAAAGGTGGTGGGTTATTTTTGCTATGCTCTCCCCTCAGCCTCACCACAATCTCTTCAGATGTCTCCGTGCAGTGGCTGAAGGCGAGACGGTTACTTGGAGAACAGCTTTGACAACGCATTGAAGCTGAAGATCCAGGAGAAGCCCTTTAAAACCAAGGTCCTACCAAGCCAGCCATGCCTTGATTCCATGCCCTTACCTCTGTGCACAGCAGACTCCAGGCACATGAGGAGGTAGGACAGCCTGGCCTCCCGGGAGCGGGGCAGGTTCTCCACGTTGCAGCGGTACTTCTTCAGGTCGCTCTTGCACGACTTGGCCAGCGAGTAGCTGACTTTGTAGTCCTGGGCGATCAGCTTCTGGCGGGTCGTCAGAGCATCACGGCACTGCAGGAGACACGGGGGGGGTGGGGAAAGAGCTTCAGCAGGCTGCTGGCACCAAGCTACACCTGCTGCTAGGGTTTCAAGATGTCTTTCAAAGGACCATACAAACGCCTGGGTGGAAAAGACCTTAAGTTCATCAAGCCCGGAGAAGAGGAGGCTCAGGGAGACCTTCTTGCTGTCTACAACTACCTGAAGGGAGGTTGTAGCCAGGAAGGGACTGGTAGAATAGAATAGAATAGAATAGAATAGAATAGAATAGAATAGAATAGAATAGAATAGAATAGAATAGAATAGAATAGAATAGAAGAGAATAGAATAGAAAGAGTAGAATAGAATAGAATAGAATAGAATAGAATAGAATAGAATAGAATAGAATAGAATAGAATAGAATAGAACAGAACAGAACAGAACAGAACAGGAATAGAACAGAATAGGAACAGAACAGAACAGGAACAGAACAGAATAGAATAGAACAGAACAGAACAGAACAGGAACAGAACAGAATAGAATAGAACAGAACAGGAACAGAACAGAATAGAATAGAACAGAACAGGAACAGAACAGAATAGAATAGAATAGAACAGAATAGGAACAGAACAGAATAGAATAGAACAGAATAGGAACAGAACAGAATAGAATAGAACAGAATAGGAACAGAACAGAATAGAATAGAACAGAATAGAACAGAACAGAATAGGAACAGAACAGGAATAGAACAGCATAGGAACAGAACAGAATAGAATAGAATTAACCAGGTTGGAAGAGACCTTTAGATTATTGAGTCCAACCTATCACCCAGCACCATCTGATCAACTAAACCATGGCATCAAGTGCCTCAGCCAGGCTCTTCCTAAACACCTCCAGGGATGGTGACTCCACCACCTCCCTGGGCAGCACAGCCCAAGGGCCAATCTCTCTCTCTATGAAGAACTTCTTCCTAACCTCCTTCTTCAACCTCCCCTGGAGCAGCTTGAGACTGTGTCCTCTTGTTCTGCTGCTGCTTGCCTGGGAGAAGAGACCAACCCCCACTTGGCTACAACCTCCCTTCAGGGAGTTGGAGAGAGCAAGAAGGTCTCCCTGAGCCTCCTCTTCTCCAGGCTAAGCAAGCCCAGCCCCCTCAGCCTCCCCTCATAGGGCTTCTCCCAGGCAAGCAGCACCAGAACAAGAGGACACAGTCTCAGGGTGTGCCAGGGGAGGTTTAGACTGGAGGTGAGGAAAAAGTTCTTCCCAGAGAGAGTTGTTTGCCATTGGGATGTACTGCCCAGGGAGGTGGTGGAGTCCCCATGCCTGGAGGTGTTCAAGAGGGGATTGGATGTGGCACTTGGAGCCATGGTTTAGTAGTCATGAGGTGTTGGGTGGCAGGTTGGACTCGATGATCCCTGAGGTCTTTTCCAACCTTATTGACTCTATGATTCTAAGTCTGGCCATAACCTAACACCTCTGAGAATACAGCTCCTAGACCATGTCCCTAAGCTCCTCATCCAGATGTCTTTTAAACACCTCTAGGAATGGTGACTTCACCACCTCCCTAGGCAGCATGGGCCAGCACCCAGTGACCCTCTTGGTGGGTCCAACCTAACCCCCCTGCTGCAGCTGGAGGGATAGGATAGAATGGGTTGGGTTGGAAGGGACCTTTATAGGACAAACCCTTCTGCAGTCAGCAGGGACATCTGCAACTAGAGCAGGTTGCTCACAGCCCCAAACAGCCTCACCTGCAATGGTGCCAGCCATGGGGCATCTCCCACCAATCTGGGCAATCAGGACCAGGCTCTCCCCACTCCCAGTGTCAAAGATTTCTTCCTTCTCTCCACTCTCAAACTCCCTCTTTCAGTTCAAACCATCACCCCCTGTCCTGTCACAACAGGCCCTGCTCAAAAGTCTGTCCCCAGCTTTCCTAGAGGCCCCTTGAAGTACAGAAGGCCACCAGAAGGTCTCCCTGGAGCCTTTTTTCCTCCAGGCTGAACAAACCCAACTCTCTCAGCCTGGCCTCCCAGCAGAGAGCTTCCAGCCCTGCCAGCATTGCTGTAGCTTTCTCTGAACCTTCTCCAACAGGTCCCTGTCTCTGCTGTGCTGAGACCACTGATGCTTTCAAATCCATGTGGCTCAAGCTGGACTGCAGTCAAATTTCACCGGTCTCAGAGAAGCGACACAGTTAACAACGCAGACCGAGGTCAACAGATCAAGGGTCTGAGAGGCAGCAGCTCTCTGCAGAGCACTCCTTAAAACTGCACATTCATCCAGCTTTGTGTGACTCATCCTGGCTAACCAGGATCAGTTGCTGACATTTATCCCAGCTGTGTTACATGCTCACCCTGTGCCCTCCAGAAACAATTCCACACCCCCCCATCCCCCCCCCCCCCCCCCAAATGCATCTCTTCTGCAATGTGCTGAGCAGATGAAAGCAAGGAGAGCAGCCTGGCCAGGGGAATTTGGAGCCTATTTTCCACAACTGGTGGATGAGCTGTGGCCAAACTGCTACTCAGCAGCTGCAAGAACAGCCCTCTGAATTCCAGGCAAAGAAAGGGTCTGTAAAACACTGCTACGCTTCAGAGCTTTTGGGTTCAATTAGATGAACATTGAATCTGAGGGCTGCAGATCATCCAGAGGAGCTCAGGGAAATGTGGGCCATTCTCAGCCTGTTGGAAAGGAAGGAAAGCTGGTAGGGTGGTGGGGGGTGGGGAGAGCAGGGAGCAATCTCAGCAAAAGGACCAGAGAAGCCCTGTAGCCTTCTCCCCTTCCTTCCATTAGGGGTTTGACTTGTAGGGAAAAGGCCTTTGAGACCATGGCGTCCAACCCTTACCCCAGCACTGCCAGGTCAGCACTGCACCATGGCCCTCAGCTCCACATCTTCAGGGCTCTGCAGTCCTTCCAGGGATGGGGACTCCATCACTGCCCCAGACAGCCTGGGCCAGGCCTTGACAGCTGTTCCAGGGAAGAAAATGTTCCTCATACCCAGCCTAAACCTCCCCTGCTGCAACTTGAGACTGTTTCCTCTCATTCTGTTGCCTGTTCCTTTGGAAAAGAGACCAACCCCCCCTCACTGCAGCTGCCCTTCAGGGAGTTGTAGAGAGCAATGAGGTCTCCCCTCGGCCTCCTTTTCTCCAGGCTAATCAGCCTCAGGTCTCTCAGCTGCTCCTCACAAGACTTGTGCTCCTCACCAGTTTCTCCCAGGTCACCATAGTGAGTATAAGCCCTTGCCTAATGAGTAGGAGGCCCTGCAGGCCGAGGGCAGTGGGGATGAGAGGGCTGAGGAGCAGCCATGTGGGGAGATGCCTAAGGCCAAGCAGTCCCCACCAACTATAAGGACCAGCTCCACAAAGCAAAAGAGAAGGCTTATAGTTGTTGGGAACTCTCTCCTGAGGGGGACTGAGGGACCCATAGGTCATCCCAACCCATCCCACAGGGAGGTCTGCTCCCTACCCGGGGCCTGGATAATGGAGATCACCAGGAGACTCCCTAAGCTACTCCAGCCCTCTGACTATTCCCCATTGCTGGTGATCCAAGCTGGAAGCAATGAAATTGATAAGAAGGGCACCAGGGTGATTAAAAAGGAATTCAAGGCCCTGGGACAATTGATTGATGGGGCAGGAACTCAAGTGGTGCTCTGCTCAGAGCACAGCCCTGTGAGGAGAGGCTGAGGGAGCTGGGCTTGCTTAGCCTGGAGAAGAGGAGGCTCAGGGGAGACCTCATTGCTCTCTCCAACTGCCTGCAGGGAGGTTGTAGCCAGGTGGGGGTTGGTCTCTTCTGCCAGGCAAGCAGCACCAGAACAAGAGGCCACAGTCTCAAGCTGTGCCAGGGGAGGTTTAGGCTGGAGGTGAGGAGAAAGTTCTTCCCAGAGAGAGCTGTTAGCCATTGGGATGTGCTGCCCAGGGAGGTGGTGGAGTCCCCATCCCTGGAGGTGTTCAAGAGGGGATTGGATGTGGCACTTGGTGCCACGGTTTAGTCACGAGGTGTTGGGTGACAGGCTGCACTTGATGATCTTTGAGGTCTCTTCCAACCTTGCTGATTCTGTGATCATTTACAGCTCTGTCTGACCTCTCTTATAGTCATGTCTCAGAGCATGGAAGAGACCCTTCAAACCCCTTCCTGCCCCATCCCTGTTACAACCAAACTCAGGTTAAGCAAACCCAAGCAATCCCTTTCAGTGCTGTGCTTGTACAAAATGAAGCTTTGTTTCAAGCCTCCAGGGATCACTCTCTCAGTTTGGAATTTAACTGGAACTAAGCTTTTTGGATAGCTAATGCTTTTAAGGGAGAGAAAAATGAGTCCCATCCCTCCAGGCCTCTGTACCAGGCTCCTTCAGCAAAGCTTTTCTGAGGAAGGTTTGTAATTCCACACAATCCCAAACACTACAATGCTGCTTCTGAAGTGACTGAAGGCCTTGCTGCCTTCCCAAAACACACCTCCACCCATCCAAACTCTTTCCAGGACTGGCTTCCCAGAACAACTTTTTCCCCCCCCTTGCTGTTAAAAACCACATCTTGAGGAACAACACCAGGAAAATGCTGCAGGAGTTGGTCTCTTCTGCCAAGTAACAAGCAAGAGGATGAGGGCAAACAGCCTCAATTCGTGCCAGGGGAGGGTTAGGTTGGAGATGAGGAAAGATTTCTGTGCTGCAAGAGTGGTCAGTGATTGGCACAGGGAGGTGGTGAAGTCCCCATGCCTGGAAGTGTTCCAGAACCCTGTGGCCATGGCACGGTGGGATATGGTTTGGTGGCCATGGTGGGGTTGGGCTGCTGGTTGGTCTTGATCTTGGAAGTCTTTTCCAACCCAAACAATTCTACAATTCCCTGGTTGGATTCAACCATCCTGGAGGTCTTTTCCAGCCTTAATGATTCTTATGTCAGTAACTGATCTGTGCAGAATCTGCTGCTTCAGAGTCAGACACTCAAAGCCCTGAGAAGAGAAGGTGAACCACAGGCAGCTGTTTTGGTTCTCCTCAGCACCTTATGCCAGCACTTATCCAAAGCTTACCCCAGCATGCTGCCACTTCCACTTTCAACACTCCACCACTTGAGCTTCACATCCACCTTCCCAAATTACCCACCTGAACACCTGGATTTATTTCAATCTCTTCACTTCAATGAATTCAAGCCACCCACACCCAGCTGATATCAAAGCAAAAAGCAGTTGCTTACACCTGACCACGCTGGTCATGGATCTGCCTCAATGCTAGAGAGAGGAACCCAACCTGGACTGATGAATGGCTTGATGGTTTCTGCATGCAGGATTTGTCTAAGCCAGAGAGATACCTACCTTTTCACTCATTGATTCTTCAAACTTGTGATTGAAGAGGCACTTGTAGACTCGGCCTTCCCCTGCTTGAGTCTGTGAAACAGTAACATTGGCCATTAAAGATAAGACTTGTAATGCTTAATGAGCAGCCTACACCCAAAAGAGGCTGATTTGGAACCAGGAAGATATTCCCAGTTCATATTTCTAATGACACTCAGAGCTTCTAGACTAAGCAAAACCCTCCACAGTTTACTGCCTTCAAAAGCTGCTTGCTTTCATCAGCCCTTCGGTGAGAAGATGCTCAGCTGATGCAAGCTAATTCAGACTGAACAATGCAGCTTCCAGGAGTGCTGTGAGCAAAACCAGACCCTGTGCTCACTGCTGCAGGAGGGAGCAGTCACTTACCTCTCCCAGTTGGAGTCATTTCCCTCTCCCAGTTGGAGTCATTTCCCTCCCTCTCACACCAGCTCTGATGTCCATTAAACCAGCTCAGTTCATTAGCCCCCCCGGGGAGGCTCGTTTGGTGCGGAGGGCTGAAGGTTAACACCACGTTTATTGCAAAGTGACGGCTACAGGTGCTCTGTTTTCAGCATCTCATGAGCTTGCTAAGGTTCCAGGATTCCAGTCCTTCTTTCAGTGTGGCTTTGGGGCTGTTTTTCCCCAGGGGAGAGAAGGCAGGAGGGAAGTACTCACGTTCTCACAGAAGCGCTCTCTGTCGTCCCGGCAGGCGAAGTAGAGATGCCGGTCCAGGTGGAAGTCGTCTGAAGAGAGCTCAGCCACACGAAGAATGGCTTTCTTACACTGCTCAGAGACCTGGATTCGAGGGTCTGTCTCCTCAGCTTCTTTCACCAGACCTTTCTCCAGGCATGCCACCACCTCTCCTTGCGAGTGGGCGTCCTAGGTGAGGAGAGCGAGACACCATCTGTAAGCAAGCACTTCCAGCACCGCAGCGTGGTGAGGGTTGGAAAGGACCTCTGGGGATCACCCAGACCAGCCCTCCTGCAGGGGCACCCACAGCAGCTTTGGAATCTCTCCAGAGAAGGAGACTCCACAACCTCTCTGGGCAGCCTGCTCCAGGCCTCCGGCACCCTCACACCAAAGAAATGTCTCCCCGTGCTCAGGTGGAACCTCCTAGGTTCCAGTTTGTGCCCACTGCCCCTTCTCCTGTCCCTGGGCACCACTGACAAGAGTCTGGCCCCAGCCTCTTGCCCCCCACAGGCCCTTTAGCTCTTGCTGAGCATTGATCAGATCCCCTCTAGGGCTGCTCTTCTCCAGGCTCAACAGCCCCAGGGCTCTCAGCCTTTGCTCCTCACACAGCTGCTCCAAGGCCCCTCAATATCATTGCAGCTTCCACTGGACCCTCTCCAGTAGTCCCCTGTCCCAGGACTCCTGATGTGGCCTCACCAGAGCAGGATCACCTAAGCGGATCACAGGGGAACATGTCCAAGTGGGGTCTGAAGATCTCCAGAGACAGAGACTCCACCACCTCTCTGGACAGCCTGTTCCAGTGCTCTGCCAACCTTCACTGTGAAGAAGTTCCTTCTCCTGTTTAGATGGAACTTCCTGTGTTCCAGTTTATGCCCATTACCTTGTGTCTTTTCACTGAGAAGAGTCTGGCTCCATCTTCCTGACACCCACCCCTTAGATATTTGTAAGCACCAAGAACAAGCACCACAAATTAAGCCAACAAAGTGCAGAGAGACTTCCAAAAGCTCAGCCTCAGCTGCACTGACATTCAGAGGAGGCATCAGTTAACAGCTGCAGTATCCACACACACTTCATACATTCCCACCCTGCTGCTGGCCACCATGAAATCAATCCTCTCCCCACCCCCCACCTCCACCCCCCCCTCCATCCTGCCACTGCTCAGGGTTTGTTTTAATGTGACTTAATGAGATTATCACTACTTAGTCACACAGCTCAGAGCTCTTTACCAAAATGGCCAAATTATCTTTACTTTGACACAGCTCCCTTGGCACCATGGCAACAGCAGGCAAAGACATCACAGGAAGAACATTCTTGGGAGGGAGCAGAACCAGACAAGCCTTCACTTTGGGTGGGGATAATTAATGATGCTAAAAAAGCCACAGAGGAGCTTGGACCAGTGGAGGCTTCTCAGGGCTAACTGCTCCACGAAGGGACTAATAGGAATTCAAAGCATTCCAAGAGCAGATGAAGATCAGACAAAGCAGCTCTGGCCCATTACTGCCTGCCACGTCCACTGTCCTGCAAGCTTCAGGAGGACTTTGGTCTATGACCAGTGGCTGGCAACAAATGTAGAGTCTGTGCTTTACCTGAAAGCCCAGAAGAGGCAGAGCCACACTCCACTTGGTTTCCTATATCATTTTCACAAGGGGAACCACCTTTCCCCCACCACCACCTCCAACTCTTCTTCTAGAATGGATCTCTTGAGCCTTCTGCAAGCTCCTCTGTGAAGATCCCCTGAATTTCTGCTGCTCTGCTGCTCCTGAACTTCTATCAGATGATCTGGGGTATACCACAAGGCATGCATGTCTGCACACATGGACCTGGTGTTGGCAGTACCCATTTAGAAGCCACCCTTTCAGCTTCCTCTTGTCGAGGAGATTCATCTGCTGCTCTTGCAGCAGCATGAGTAAGAGAGAGGCCTCCATAAAACATGACCATGACTATTCAGAGCCATGCAACTGCTCCTAAACTCTTCCACACAAAGCAGTGCACCCAGGTGGCCAAGAAGGCCACCAACATCCTGGCTTAGATCAGTAACAGTGTGGCCAGCAGGACCAGGGCAGGGATTGCTCCCCTGTACTGGGCACTTCACACCTTGATTGGGTTCAATTTTGGACCCCTCACTCCAAGAAGGACATTGAGGTGCTGGAGCAGGTCCAAAAAAAGGACAAGGAAGCTGTGGAAGGGTCTGGAGAACAGGGCTGGTGAGGAGCAGCTGAGGGAACTGGGGGTGTTTAGTGTGGAGAAAAGAAGGCTATGGGGAAACCTTCTCACTCTCCACAACTCCCTGAAAGCAGGCTGAAGTGAGGTGTGGGTCAGTCTCTTCTCCCAAGGAACAAATGAGAGGACAAGAGGAAACAACTTCCAAGCTGTGGCAGGGGAGGTTTAGTTTGGGCACGAGGAACAAAGTCTTTCCTGAAAGAGTGGTTAAGCCCTGGAACAGGCTGCCCAGGACAGTCCTCATCCCTGGAAAGGGGTTTCAAAGCTGTGCAGATGTGGTGCTGAGATGCATGGTTCAGTGGTGAGCTGGCACTGTTGGGTTAACATTGGACTTAATGATCTCAAAGGTCTTTTCCAACCTCAATGATCCTATGAAACCACATCTTTCTGCTCTGCTGTGCCTCCTTGGGCAGGAAGCCCTTCAGGCCAGCTTTAACTCTACCTGGAGCACCAGCAGGAGCAATGAGCAGAGCAGGGGTAATGGTTGGACCTGAGGATCTCAAAGGTCTTTTCCAACCTGAAGGATTCTCTGATTCTCTGCTCAGCCCACATTCATAAACACAACCCCATTTCAAAGGAGGCCAACTCAGTTCTCCCCTTAAAACCAAAAAGCATAAACCCCTCAAACTCACACAGCCCAAAGCTTCCTCTTTTGGTTTCACCTTTGCTTTGGGTGGGATCTTGCCAACTCCACATGCTGGCCAAACATCAACTAATATAATGATGACATCTAGAGTCTCCTTAGGATCCCCACAGGGATCTGAGCAATGCCTCCACCACATCATTTCCAATTGTCAGCTACCTAGAGCCATGGCAACTGTGAACACAAACAAGGGACTTTTGACAAGGGCTTGGTGTGATAGGAGCAGAGGGCATGGATTCAAGTTTGAGGAGGGCAGGTCAAGGCTGGTGATGAGGCAGAAATTCTTGAGAATGAGGAAGAAATTCTTGAGAATGAGGAAGAAATGCTTTAGAATGAGGAATGGGAGACACTGGCACAGGTTGCCCAGGGAGGTGCCCTCTCCAGGGAGGTATCATTGTATCAGTCAGGGTTGGAAGGGACCACAAGGATCAGCTAGTTCCAGCCCCCCTGCCATGGGCAGGGACACCCCATACTAGATCAGGCTGGCCACAGCCTCATCCAGCCTGGGCTTAAACCCCTCCAGGGATGGGGCCTCAACCACCTCCCTGCACAACCCATTCCAGGGCTTCACCACTCTCATGGGGAAGAACTTCCTCCTCACCTCCAGCCTGAATCTCCCCACCTCCAGCTTCATTCCATTCCCCCTAGTCCTATCACTGCCCGAGATCCTGAGCAGTCCCTCCCCAGCCTTCTTGTAGGCCCCTTCAGATCCTGGAAAGGCCACAATGAGGTCACCTGGGAGCCTTCTCTTCTCCAGACTGAACAGCCCCAACTCCTTCAGGTTGTGCTCACAGGAGAGGTGCTCCAGCCCTCTGCTCATCCTCCTGGCCCTGCTCTGGACACCTTCCAGCATGTCCACATCCCTCTTGTCATAGGGGCTCCAGAACTGGAGGCAGCACTCCAGGTGGGGTCTCACCAGGGCTGAGCAGAGAGGGAGAATCCCCTCCCTTGCCCTGCTGGCCACACTTCTCCTGCTGCAGCCCAGGCTCTGATTGGCTTTCTGGGCTGCAAGTGCACACTGAGAGCTCCTGTTGAGCTTCTCCTCCCCCAGCACCCCCAGGTCTCTCTCCTCAGGGCTGCTCTCCAGCCAGTCCCTGCCCAGCCTGGATTTGTGCCTGGGATTGCCTCCACCCAGCTGCAGGACCCTGCCCTTGGCCTTGTTGAAGCTCCTGAGGTTGGCTTGTGCCCACCTCTCCAGCCTGTCCAGGTCCCTCTGGATGGATCCCTTCCCTCCAGCCTGTCCGCTGCACCACACAGCTTGGTGCCATCAGCAACCTTGCTGAGGCTGCACTCAGTGCCACTGTCCATGGCACCCACAGAGATGTTGAACAAGCCTGGTCCCAGGACTGATCCCTGAGGGACTCTGCTTGTCACTGGCCTCCCCTGGGACACGGACCCATGGACAGCCACTCTTTGGGTGTTCGAAGCCAGGTTGGATGAGGCCTTGAGCAACCTGAGCTGGTGGGAGGGGGGCCCTGCCTATGGCATGGGGGTTGGAACTGGATGATCTTCAAGGTCCCTTCCAACCTAAACCATTCTGAGAATCTACCAAAAGAAAGCACAGAGAACACTTCAGCAGGAACAACAAAGCCAGCGGGGGCAGAAGTAAACAGGAACTAAAACAACAGCAAAGGAAGTCTAGGAAAGGCAAAGAGTCAGCGAGCAGTGGGGCTTCCAGCAGCAAGGTTAATTCCAGAGCACCTCCTCAAGTGCCTTTTCCAGTTCAAAAAGCCAGCTTCATCCTAGTTACTGTGCTGAAGCCATCACACTGCAACCCACTAGCAGCCTTCATGCAGATGGGAGTCAGTGGTCCAGCAGTGCTTATCTCCATAGAGAAGAAGAGAGCTGAATCTCTTCCCTCATCCCCCTCCTCAGGTGTCCAGGTGGTATTTATGAAACTCCCAGCTCCACTCGGTCCCACCGAAGGCTAATGACTGTTTCTCTACAGGCAACTCTCAGAAGCTACAGCACAGAAATCAAACCTGAACCAGCAGCTGATGGGAGTCAATTAGATGAGATTTCTCCAAAGCAGGCAAAGGGACAGAAGAGAACAGCAACAAAAGAAATGCTTGCATAGCCATTTAGAGCTGTTTCCATAGCACTATCAGATCCTTCAATGGTTTCAAGTGCCAGGGATGACAGCAGAACAAAAGCCAGCAGATGACAGGCTGCAAGGCTTTCACACAACCCCAGGGCAAAATATTCTGGGTTAGGTACCAAGAAAGTGAGGGAGACGCAGGAACTGCCCCAACCTACACTACAGGCTCAGCCCTGACTTGTTTTGCTGTCTCACAGAAGCTTGGTGACACAAGCTTCACGGTTCACAGACTGGTTTGGATTGGAATAGATCTTAAAGATCATCACAGTTCTAAGCCCCTTGCCACGGGCAGGGACACCTCCCACCAGCCCAGGCTGCTCAAGGCCTCATCCAGCCTGGCCTGGAACACCTCCAGGCAGGGGGCAGCCGCAGCCTCCCTGGGCAGCCTGTGCCAGGCTCTCCCCACCCTCACCGCCAGCAATTTCTTCCTCATCTCCTCTCTCAATCTGCCCTCTCCCAGCTCAAAGCCATTGCCTCTCATCCTGTCACTCCCAGCCCTTGGCCACAGTCCCTCCCCAGCTCTCCTGCAGTCCCTTCAGGTCCTGGCAGGCTGCTCTAAGATCTCCCTGAAGCCTTCTCATCTCCAGGCTGCACAGCCCCAACTCTCCCAGCCTGTCCCCACAGGGGAGTTTCTCCAGCCCTCTGGTCACCTCTGTGGCCTCCTCTGGACCCTCTCCCACAGTTCCCATGTCCCTCTTAGGCTGGGGGCACCAGAACTGGAGGCAGTGTTGCAGGTGGGGTCTGACCAGAGCAGGGGGTAGAATCCCCTCCCTGTGCTGCTGCTCTCCCTGCTTTGGATGCAGCTCAGCACACAGCTGCCAGCAACCACTGCTGGCTCCTGGGGAGTTTGTCACCAACTGACACCCCCAAGTCCTTCTCCTCCAGGCTGCTTTCAAGCCACTCCTCACCCATCCTGGATCTGTGCTTGCCTCTCCCAGGTACCTTGTGACCTTGATCCCCCACGACCCACCCTCACCCTTTCACTCACCTTCACTCCAGCAGCCAGCACAGGAGGTTGTGCAGTTCTGTGCACAGCACTGGTTTCACACCCACCAGATGAGATTTGGCTTTGCACCATCAAGTCCATGCTACTGGACCCTCCAGGGCTCCCCAGAGTGCTTTAATTTGGTCAGGCCATGGGGATTAATGCAGACCTAACACCCAAGACTGCCCCTATTACACTTCTGATTCCATACTGATGGGTAAGAGCAATTTCTCATTTCATGAGGCCCTTCAGGCCAGGATTAGAGAGAACCTATCCTTAATGCCTCCTATCAAGTTACTCAGCTCTTCCCAGGCTGAACTTGTGGTGCCTGCAAATCTCTCCCTCTTCTATGGCTGCTTTTGTTCTTGAAAGCAGCAAGGACTCCTTTTGGAGGTTTCTGTTGCTCACCAAGGCTTCTGGAATGCATTACCACTTCACTTTCACACACTGTGGATGAGAAGCTGCTTACAGCAGCCAACATCTCAAACAAGCAGGAGAGCTTGGGGGTTTTAAAGCAAAAAGTACCTATTTTTTTTGGTCACATCTTATCACCCCCCTCATTAATAGCTGCCTGGAGAGGCTAAGCCTGAAAAGCTGAAGAGCTGCAATGAAGGGAAACCCAACTACACAAAAGTGGCTAGGCTCATTTTCACGTGGCAAATGTGAAAGAGCTGTGGCAGAAGTTGCTGAGCTCGGTTGCATTTTAACCCTAAACAGGGAAACTTCTTGGGGAAGCAGCCCCTCCCTCCTGCAGCACCTCACAGCTTCACAGCCAGGGCAAGAGAGTGCCTTGAAGAATCACAGAATCAGGAAATGGCTTGGCTTGGCTTGGAAGACACCTTAAAAATCATCCAGTTCCAAACCCACACCACCACCCACCCCCCCTCTGCCAACACCTCCTACTAGACTCCATCCTACCTGGCTTTGAATACATCCAGGTTTAAGAGCCTCCAGAGCTTCTCTGGGCAACCTGTGCCAGTGCCTCAGCACCCTCAGGGGGAAGAATTTCTTCCTGAAGTGTAACCTAAAGCCAGCTTCCTCCAGTCTGAAGCCATCACCCCTCATCCTGTCACTCCATGCCTTTTTACAAAGTCCCTCTCCAGCTCTCCTGCTGTCCCTTCAAGTACTGGAAGGCTGCTCTGAGGTCTCCCTGGAGCCTCCTCTTCTCCAGGCTGAACAACCCCAACTCTCTCGACCTGTCCTCACAGAATCATAGAATGGGCTGGGCTGGAAGGGACCTCCAAAGGTCACCCAGTCAAACCTCCCTGCAGTCAGCAGGGACACCCTCAACTAGGTCAGGCTGCCCAGAGCCCTGTCAAGCCTCAACCACCTCCCTGGGCAACCTGTTCCACTATCTTCACAGTAAAGAACTTGTTCCTAACATCCATCCTAACATTTAGCCCAGAGGAGGGCCACAAAGATGATCCAAGGGTTGGAACACCTCTGCTGTGAGGATAGGCTGAGGGAGCTGGGGCTGTTCAGCCTGGAGAAGAAAAGGCTCTGGGGGGACCTTCTTGCTGCCTTCCAATACCTGAAGGGATTGTACAGGAAGGCTGCAGAGGGACTTTTCATCAGGGTGTCTGGAGACAGGACAAGGGGGAATGGTTTGAAGCTGAGGGAGAGTAGGTTTGGACTGGATCTTAGGAAGAAGCTCTTCAGTATGAGGGTGGTGAGACTCTGGACTAGGCTTCCCAGGGAAGTTGTGGATGCCTCCTCCCTCGGGGTGTGCAGGGCCAGGCTGAGATGAGGCCTTGAGCTGCTGAGTCTAGTTGAGAGGTGTCCCTGCCCATGGTGGGGAGGTTAGAGTAGCTGATCTCTAAGGTCCCTTCCAACCTGAGCCACTCTGTGATATTTATTCTATGATCCAATCTAAATCTGCTCTTCTCCTGGTCCTGTCACTGCAGGCCTTTGTAAAGAGACTCTCAGAAGAAGAGGGCTTCCAGCCTTTGAATCATTTTGGTGGCCTCCTCAGAAGTGGAGGAGAGGTGCTGCAGCACCTAGTTGCATCCATCTCCACTGAAGTCTCACATAGCAAAAGAGCCTTGGTTTAGTAAACCCAGGCTCAGTCCCAGTAAGTCTGTGCTACTAAAATAGGGCACTGGGTTAACACACATCCTTCAGCTGCTTGTGGGTGGGCAGCAGAAAAAGGAAGTGAACATTAAACCATGTCCCCAAGTGCCACCCATCTCTTGAACACCTCTCCAGGGATGATGACTCCACCAACCTCCTTGGGCAGTCTGTGCCAATCCCTGACCACTCTTGCAAGAGAATTCTTTCCTAATATCCAACCTAAACATTCCCAGGAGCAGGGAGGTCATTGTGCCCCTGTGCTCAGCACTGCTTAGGCCACACCTCGAGTCCTGTGTCCAGTTCTGGGCTCCTCAGGTTAGGAAAGATGTTGAGCTGCTGGAAGGTGTCCAGAGAAGGGCAAGAAAGCTGGGGAGGGGTCTGGGGCACAGCCCTGTGAGGAGAGGCTGAGGGAGCTGGGCTTGCTTAGCCTGGGGAAGAGGAGGCTCAGGGGAGACCTTCATTGCTCTCTCCAGCTCCCTGCAGGGAGGTTGTAGCCAGGTGGGGGTTGGTCTCTTCTCCCAGGCAAGCAGCACCAGAACAAGAGGCCACAGTCTCAAGCTGTGCCAGGGGAGGTTCAGGCTGGAGGTGAGGAAGAAAGTTCTTCCCAGCAAGAGAGATTGGCCCTTGGGCTGTGCTGCCCAGGGAGGTGGTGGAGTCCCCATCCCTGGAGGTGTTGAGGAAGAGCCTGGATGAGGCACTTGGTGCCATGGCTGAGTTGATCAGATGGTGCTGGGTGATAGGTTGGACTTGATGATCTCAAAGGTCTTTTCCAATCTGGTGAATTCTATTCTATTCAGGCCATTTTCTCTTGTCCTGTCATCAGTTACTTGGGAGAAGAGGCCAACCCCAGCCTCACTCCAACCTCTTTTCAGGTAGCTGTAGAGAGCAGTGAGATCTGTCTCGAGGATCTTGAAGGTCTTTTCCAACTTTATCATTCCATCAACTAGAGCCTGAGAAAGCAGCAAAGGCTCCAGCACAGGCCACATCACCCTGAGAGCCTTCCTGATGTGGACTGTGCAATCAGCCCAGCAAGAGCTCTGCTTAAATCTTGTTTGGAGTCACTGGAACAGTGAGGCCTGCTGGAGCCTGAGCAAAAAGGTAACTCCCGACCAGCTCACCTGCTGTGGGCTAAAGGAAGACAAAGGAAAGGCATCTCTGAAGGGCAGCCCCTCAGAGAGGAATGAATGTGTGTTTGTTAAACAGCAAATAGAGGGAGTGAGACACAGAATGGTTAAGGTTGGAAGAGACCTTTCAGATCAGCAGGATGAGGGAGGCGATTCTCTCCATCTGCTCTGCTGAGACAACCCCCAGGGAGCACTGCATGTCCTTGCATAAGAGGGGCATGGAGCTGCTGGAGAGGGTCCAGAGGAGGCCACAGAGATGATCAGAGGGCTGCAGAACCTCCCATATGGGAGAGTTGGGGCTGCTCAGCCTAGAGATGAGAAGGCTCCAGGGAGACCTTAGAGCTGCCTTCCAGTACCTGAAAGGGCTCCAGGAGAGCTGGGGAAGGATTTTGGACAAGGGCTGGGAGTGCCAGGATGAGAGGCAATGGCTTTGAGCTGGGAGAGGGGAGACTGAGACTGGAGATGAGGAAGGAATTCTTGACAGTGAGGGTGGGGAGACTCTGGCACAGGTTGCCCAGGGAGGCCCCCTCCCTGGAGGTGCTCCAGGCCAGGCTGGATGAGACCTTGAACAAGCTGGGCTGGTGGGAGGGGTCCCTGCCCATGGCAGGGGGTTTGGAACTGGGATGATCTTTAAGGTCCCTTTCAAGCCAATCCACTCTCTGAATCTAAGAAGCATCCAGTCCAACCCCTCAGCAGGATAGGGGAGAATTAACCAGGTTAGAAAAGACTTTTGAGATCATTGAGTCCAACCTATCAGACACAGGATTCCAGAGGCTGTTTTGCTCCAGGCCTCCAGCACCCTCACACCAAGCAAGTTTCTCTTCCTGTTCACATGGAACCTCCTGGGTTCCAGCTTGTACCTGCTGTTCCTTTTCCTATCACTGGGCACCAGTGATAAGAGCCTGGTCCTGGCCACCCCTCAGATGTGTACAGACACTGATCAGATCCCTTCTCAGCCTTCTCTTCTCCAGACTAAACAGTCTCAGGGCTTTCAGTCTCTCTCCATAGCACAGCTGTTCCAGTCCCTTCATCACCCTCAGAGCTTCCATTGGACTCTTCCTAGCAGTTCTCTGTCTCTCTTGAATGGAGGAGCCCAGAACTGGACACAGTATTGCAGGTGTGGTCTCAGCAGGGCAGAGCAGAGAGGGAGGAAAAGCACTGCCAAAGTTCTGTGTCAAATACAGGATTCCAGGGGCTGTTTTGCTCCCCAAAACATCAGCACCAGCTGGAAAGCCTCCAAGAGGAGGAGGAGAGGGGACTAAGGGAGGAACAAACAGAAACATCTGGGCTACATTTGCTTTGAAAGTGCCAATACTGTTAGAACATGCCCTGATGCATGGACCAGCAGTGCAGTGAGGAAGGTCTCTGCTGAGAGGGCTTCAGGGCTTGGGAGTCCCCATGCAGGGACACAGCAGGAGCAGGGACAACTCATGCAAGAGGGCTGTCTGGCTTGGACTGTGGAACTTCCATGCAGCCTCTGAACAGCCAGCTGGGAGACAGTGGCAAGGAATAGAACAGAATAGAATTAACCAGGTTGGAAGAGACCTTTGAGATCACGGTATCACAGTCTCACAGTATTGCTAAGGTTGGAAGAGACCTCGAAGATCATGGAGTCCAACCTGTCACCACAGACCCCATGACTAGACCATGGCACCAAGTGCCACATCCAGTCCCCTCTTGAACACCTCCAGGGACGGTGACTCCACCACCTCCCCGGGCAGCACATCCCAATGGTGAACAACTCTCTCAGTGAAGAACTTTCTCCTCACCTCCAGCCTAAACCTCCCCTGGCACAGCTTGAGACTGTGTCCCCTTGTTCTGGGGCTGGTTGCTAGAGAGAAGAGGCCAACCCCTTCCTGGCTGCAACCTCCCTTCAGGTAGTTGTAGAGAGCAATGAAGTCGCCCCTGAGCCTCCTCTTCTGCAGGCTAAGCAACCCCAGCTCCCTCAGCCTCTCCTCACAGGGCTGTGCTCAAGGCCTCTCCCCAGCCTTGTTGCCCTTCTCTGGACACCTTCAAATGTCTCGATGTCCTTCTTAAACTGAGGGGCCCAGAACTGGACACAGGACTCAAGGTGTGGCCTAACCAAAGCAGAGTACAGGGGCACAATGACCTCCCTGCTCCTGCTGGCCACACTATTCCTAATGCAGGCCAGGATGCCCTTGGCCTTCTTGGCACACTGCTGGCTCATGTTCAGGCAGCTGTCAACCAGCACCCCCAGGTCCCTCTCTGTTTGGCAGCTCTCAGCCACTCTGCCCCCAGCCTGTGGCTCTGCATGGGGTTGCTGTGGCCAAAGTGCAGCCCCTGGCACTTGGACTTGTTGAATGCCATCCTGTTGGCCTCTGCCCATCTGTCCAGCCGGTCGAGGTCCCTCTGCAGAGCCCTTCTGCCCTCTGACTGACCAACATCTGCTCCCAGCTTGGTGTCATCTGCACATTTGCTGATGACTGTCTCAATCCCCTCATCCAGATTGTCAATGAAGACATTGAAGAGGATGGGGCCCAGCTCCGATCCCTGGGGGACACCACTGGTGCCTGGCCTCCAGCTGGCTGTGGCACCATTCACCACCACTCTCTGGGCCCGGCCCTCCAGCCAGTTCCTAACCCAGCGCAGACTGTTGGAGATCATGGCGTCCAACCTATCACCCCACACCATCTAATCAACTCAACCATGGCACCAAGCACCCCATCCAGGCTCTTCCTGAACACCTCCAGGAATGGAGACTCCACTCCCTCCCCACCTCCCCGCTGCTGCCAAGCCCCCAGCACCACTAAACCCTCTGCAGATGGCCGAGCCGAGCCGAGCCGAGCCTTCCCTGGGCCGGGGGTGGGAGAGGGCCAGGCGAGGCAAAGCCTAACTGCAGAGCAGCAAAGGACTTCCAGCAGCCTGCTGCTGCCTGCCTGGAGGCTCTCAGGGTACCTTTTCCCCAGGTCGAATGCTGCCGCACTTGAGGAGGTTGATGTCGGCCTTGCAGTCGTCCATGAAGCCGCAGATCAGGCGGTAGTCGCTGAAGACGATGGCCGTCATCTTGGTGATGTACTGGTGGCACTGGTACTCCGTGATGTTCCCCCTGTGATCCACCAAGCAGGACACCAAGAAGCCTTTCCCCACTGGCTCCTCTGCACATTCCTTGATCTGTTTGCAAAGGAGAACAACAACAGGAAAAGCAGTTGCGGAGTTGAACCTTCCTTGGTAAAAGGCAATCCAAAGCACAAGCCCGAGGCCAAACCGGCTCAAAAGTGAACACCGGCCAGCAGCGTGCCCAGGGGGCCAAGAGGGCCAAGGGCATCCTGGCCTGCAGCAGGAGCAGCGGGGCCAGCAGGAGCAGGGAGCTCATCCTGCCCTGTGCCCAGCACTGCTTAGGCCACACCTAGAGCCCTGTGTCCAGTTCTGGGCTCCTCAGGTCAGGAAAGATGTTGAGCTGCTGGAAGGTGTCCAGAGAAGGGCAACAGAGCTGGGGAGGGGTCTGGGGCACAGCCCTGTGAGGAGAGGCTGAGAGACAAGAGGAGGCTCAGAGGAGACCTTCTTGCTCTCTCCAAGTCCCTGCAGGGAGGTTGGAGCAAGCTGGAGACACCGAGCAAGGGCAGTGCTAAGGGAAGCCTCTCATCACTTCTCAAATGACAACCTGGAATCCTTATGCTGGGAATAGAGGGCACTGCTGAGGAGAGTCCAGCAAGGGCTCCAAAGATGCTGAGGGGCCTGGAGCACCTCTGTGAGGAGCAAAGGCTGAGAGCTCTGGGGCAGGTGAGCCTGGAGAAGAGCAGCCCCAGAGATGGTGATTCCACCACCTCCCTGGGCAGCACATTCCAATGGCAAATCTCTCTTCCTGTGAAGAACTTCTCCCTAACATCCAGCCAGCAGTGTGCCCAGGTGGCCAAGAGGGCCAAGGGCATCCTGGCCTGCAGCAGGAGCAGTGGGGCCAGCAGGAGCAGGGAGCTCATCCTGCCCTGTGCTCAGCACTGCTGAGGCCACACCTGGAGCCCTGTGTCCAGTTCTGGGCTCCTCAGGTCAGGAAAGATGTTGAGCTGCTGGAAGGTGTCCAGAGAAGGGCAACAAAGCTGGGGAGGGGTCTGGGGCACAGCCCTGTGAGGAGAGGCTGAGAGACAAGAGGAGGCTCAGAGGAGACCTTCTTGCTCTCTCCAACTCCCTGAAGGGAGGTTGTAGCCAGCTGGGGGTTGGTCTCTTCTCCCAGGCACCCAGCCCCAGAACAAGAGGACACGGTCTCAAGGTGTGCCAGGGGAGGTTTAGGCTGGAGGGGAGGAGAAAGTTCTTCCCAGAAAGGGCAACTGGCCCTTGGGCTGTGCTGCCCAGGGAGGTGGTGGAGTCCCCATCCCTGGAGGTGGTCAAGAGGGGATTGGATGTGGCATGGTCTAGTAGTCATGAGATGTTGGGTGGCAGGTTGGACATGATGACCTTTGAGGTCTTTTCCAACCTCACTGATTCTATGAAAACTCAAAGAAACTGGCATCTGTAGCATCCAAAGCTGCTGGCAAAGAAACCCTCCAGGCTTCAGTTTGATTGGAAGTCACAGAACACTTGAAAACCTTACAAGAAATGAGAACCAGCTCCTCTGAGTGTGTGTCTCTGTATCTGAAGAAAGCCAATGCAATGACCTTGAGGATTAGAAACTCTCTTGCTCAATAATCATCTTTCATAATAATCACATTGAAACCTCTGCAACCAAGTGGATTTGGGGGTGGGAGGGGTGGGGGGTGGGGGGGGAATGCTCCTTTGACAAATCTTTAGTTAGAAAGTTGAGCATATTAAAACAGAACAAAACAGAATTGACCAGGTTGGAAGAGACCTCAAAGATCATCAAGTCCAAACTATCACCCAACAATATCTAATCAACTCAACCATGGCACCAAGGGCCTCATCCAGGCTCTTCCTAAACCCCTCCAGGGATGGGGACTCCACCGCCTCCCTGGGCAGCACATCCCAAGGGCCAACCTCTCTTGCTGGGAAGAACTTCTTCCTAACATGCAGCCTGAACCTCCCCTGGTGCAGCTTGAGACTGTGGCCTCTTGTTCTGGGGCTGGGGGCCTGGGAAAAGAGACCAACCCCCACCTGGCTACAACCTCCCTGCAGGCAGTTGGAGAGAGCAAGAAGGTCTCCCCTGAGCCTCCTCTTCTCCAGGCTAAGCAAGCCCAGCTCCCTCAGCCTCTCCTCACAGGGCTGTGCCCCAGACCCCCTCCCCAGCTCTGTTGCCCTTCTCTGGACACCTTCCAGCAGCTCAACATCTTTCCTGACCTGAGGAGCCCAGAACTGGACACAGGGCTCCAGGTGTGGCCTCAGCAGTGCTGAGCACAGGGCAGGATGAGCTCCCTGCTCCTGCTGGCCACACTCCTCCTGATGCAGGCCAGGATGCCCTTGGCCTTCTTGGCCCCCTGGGCACACTGCTGGCTCCTGTTCAGCTGCTCTCCACCACTCCCCCCAGCTCCCTCTCTGCCTGGCTGCTCTCAGCCACTCTGCCCCCAGCCTGCAGCACTGCCTGGGGTTGCTGTGGCCAATGTGCAGCACCTGGCACTGGGATGTGTTCAATCTCCTGCCCTTGGCCTCTGCCCATCTGCCCAGCCTGGCAAGGTCCCTCTGCAGAGCTCTGCTGCCCTCTCACAGCTCGACTCCTGCCCCCAGCTTGGTGTCCTCTGCACACTTACTGCTGATGGACTCCATCCCCTCCTCCAGATGATCAATGAAGATATTAAACAGGCTGGGGCCCAGCACTGATCCCTGGGGAATACCACTAGTGACTGGCTGCCAGCTGGATTACCACAGCCCTAAATCATACTTGGACACCCCATCCCCCCACAGCTCCCCCCCCTCCCAGTCTCCATTAGGCACCTGACCTCCTAAACCAGAACAGTTTTGGCTCAAAGCAAGACTGATTTCAAAAGGCAACACAACATTTATTGAACTGTTTATTAACTTGCTGGAAGCTGAAGATTACTCCAAAAGGGAAAATCCTCATCAAATTCATTTTTATCAGGCTCTCATCAGGAACTGATTGCTGGCAGTAAAGCATTTTACTGGCTGGTCTAAAATAACTCCAAAGCCAGGGCTAACAAAAAGCTGAGGGCTGGGGCAGGGAGTTGAAGAGCAGTGGACAGGAACAGACAGGTCCCCAATACAAATCACAGCCTCAGCTGCTCAGGGGAGCAGACAAGGAAAGGCAAAATGCCACCTCAGGAAGGAAAAGATGCTGGTGGCTCTGACAGCCTCTGGTCAAAGGAAGGGGAAAAACATGGTTAAGGACTTGGTGTTGTGACACCAAGTTGGGAGCAGATGTTGATCTGTGAGAGGGCAGGAGGGCTCTGCAGAGGGTCCTCAACCGACTGGACAGATGGGCAGAGTCCACCAGGATGGCATTCAACCAGTCCAAGTGCCAGGGGCTGCACTTTGGCCACAGCAACCCCAGGCAGAGCTACAGGCTGGGGGCAGAGTGGCTGAGAGCTGCCAAACAGAGAGGGACCTGGGGACAGTGGTGGAGAGCAGCTGAACAGGAGCCAGCAGTGCACCCACGTGGCCAAGAAGGCCAAGGGCATCCTGGCCTGCATTAGGAACAGTGTGGCCAGCAGGAGCAGGGAGCTCATCCTGCCCTGTGCTCAGCACTGCTCAGGCCACACCTGGAGCCCTGTGTCCAGTTCTGGGCTCCTCAGTTTAAGAAGGACATTGAGACTCGTGAATGTGTCCAGAGAAGGGCAACAAGGCTGGGGAGAGGCCTTGAGCACAGCCCTGTGAGGAGAGGCTGAGGGAGCTGGGCTTGCTTAGCCTGCAGAAGAGGAGGCTCAGGGGAGACCTTCTTGCTCTCTCCAACTGCCTGCAGGGAGGTTGTAGCCAGGAAGGGTTGGCCTCTTCTCTCTAGCAACCAGCACCAGAACAAGGGGACACAGTCTCAAGCTGTGCCGAGGGAGGTTTAGGCTGGAAGTGAGGAGAAAGTTCTGCCCAGAGAGAGTTGTTGGCTATTGGGATGTGCTGCCCAGGGAGGTGGTGGAGTCACCATCCCTGGAGGTGTTCAAGAGGGTACTGGATGTGGCACTTGGTGCCATGGTCTAGTCATGAGGTCTGTGGTGCCAGGTTGGACTTGATGATCTTTGAGGTCTCTTCCAACCTTGGTGACACTGTGATGTGCCCTGAGGAATCTTACAGCAGGGGCAGTGCAATGTCTTGCTCCAAGGAGTACTGAGATTGCACTCACTAACAACACAGTTCCTGCTGGAGTGAGGCCAGAGGAGGCCACAAAGATGATCCCAGGGCTGGAGCAGCTCTGCACAGGCTGAGGGAGCTGGGGGTGTTCAGCCCGGAGAGGAGAAGTCTCTGGGACGACCTTAGAGCTGCTTTTCAAGACCTGAAGGGATCCTGCAGGAAGGGTGCAGTGGGACTTCCCCTCAGGGTGCCTAGAGACAGGACAAAGGGGAATGGTTTGAAGCTGAGGGTTAGGCTGGAGCTCAGGAAGAAGTTCTTCTGTACAAGTGTAGTGAGACTCTGGAATAGGCTTGCCCAGGGAGGCTGTGGATGCCTCCTCCCTGGGGGTGTTCAAGGCCAGGTTGGATATGGCCTCAAACAGAGGAGTCTAGTTGAGAGGTGGCCCTGTCCATGGCAGGGAGGTTGGAGCAGATGATCTCTTCCAACCTAAGCCAGGGAGGTTGGAGCAGATGATCTCTTCCAACCTAAGCCAGGGAGGTTGGAGCAGATGATCTCTTCCAACCTAAGCCAATCTAGGATTCCATGATTTTAACCCTGAGTTGCCCAAGGTGAAATTCTGGCCCAGCTTCGGCATCCCCTGCTCAGGAGTCAGCTGAACATCTCAGGCACCCTGATGCTGAAAGCATGTGTGACAGGCAGACAGAAGAGCTCAGCAGTGCCAGTTCTTCAGGCAGCAGGTACATGGCTTGAGTTGATTACACCAGAGATGTGTTCCTGATCAAACACTGAAGGGCTCATCCATCCCCAGCGAGCTCCGTGGCGATCGATAGGACAGGCAGGCTCAGACACCGAGCAAGGGCAGTGCTAAGGGAAGCCTCTCATCACTTCTCAAATGACAACCTGGAATCCTTATGCTGGGAATAGAGGGCACTGCTGAGGAGAGTCCAGCAAGGGCTCCAAAGATGCTGAGGGGCCTGGAGCACCTCTGTGAGGAGCAAAGGCTGAGAGCTCTGGGGCAGGTGAGCCTGGAGAAGAGCAGCCCCAGAGATGGTGACTCCACCACCTCCCTGGGCAGCACATTCCAATGGCAAATCTCTCTTCCTGTGAAGAACTTCTCCCTAACATCCAGCCAGCAGTGTGCCCAGGTGGCCAAGAAGGCCAAGAGCATCCTGGCCTGCATCAGGAGCAGTGTGGCCAGCAGGAGCAGGGAGCTCATCCTGCCCTGTGCTCAGCACTGCTGAGGCCACACCTGGAGCCCTGTGTCCAGTTCTGGGCTCCTCAGGTCAGGAAAGATGTTGAGCTGCTGGAAGGTGTCCAGAGAAGGGCAACAGAGCTGGGGAGGGGTCTGGGGCACAGCCCTGTGAGGAGAGGCTGAGGGAGCTGGGCTTGCTTAGCCTGGAGAAGAGGAGGCTCAGGGGAGACCTTCTTGCTCTCTCCAACTCCCTGCAGGGAGGATGTAGCCAGGTGGGGGTTGGTCTCTTCTGCCAGGCCCCCAGCCCCAGAACAAGAGGCCACAGTCTCAAGCTGCACCGGGGGAGGTTCAGGCTGCATGTTAGGAAGAAGTTCTTCCCAGCAAGAGAGATTGGCCCTTGGGATGTGCTGCCCAGGGAGGTGGTGGAGTCCCCATCCCTGGAGCTGTTTAGGGAGAGACTGGATGAGGCCCTTGGTGCCATGGTTGAGTTGATGAGATGGTGTTGGGTGATAGGTTGGACTTGATGATCTCAAAGGTCTCTTCCACCCTGGTTAATTCTATTCTATTCTAAACCTGGACCTCAGGGGGAAGTTCTGCACAACAAAAGTGTGGAGATACTAGAACAGGTTGCCCAGGGAGGTGGTTGAGGCCCCATCCATGGAGACATTCAAGATCAGCCTTGAATGTCTGGGCAGCCTGCTCCAGTCGGAAGTGTCCCTGCTGCCTGCAGGGGGGTTGGACAAGATGCCCTTGGAGGGTCCCTTCCAGCCTGATGCAATCTGTGAAGCTGCTGCTTTTACCCCAAATGATTTTCCTAGTTGCATTGTGCAATATTTAAACCCCAGAGCTTGGTCAGCAGCAAGCAAACCCCAGCCTGGGAGTGGGGCTCCATGTAAACTGTTAACAGGCTAACAGTGCCTGGCAGCAGCAGCACATTCCCTCCACCACCCAGCAGTGGAAAGAAGGGGTTAGAAAAACACTTAAATCAGGGGAGCAGCTTTATGCCCTGCCTCAGTGTCACCTACCAGAAGAGGAGGTCATTGGTGTTTAGGGAATGCTGCTAAGGGGAAAAAAACCCAAACCATCCACCCCATGGCAAAGCACCACCTGCTCCTCAGCACAAGCATAAGAGGAACCAGTACAGCTAACCAGTACCTTTAGACAGCCATCTCTCAGCTTAGAGGGCACCACCCAGAGCAGTGCCAGGCCCTCACTGTGCTGAAGTGGCAAGGCAGCTGTTGAAGGGGCATGTTCAAGAGTCACTGAATGCTCTGGGTGAGAATGAACCTTTAAACCTTTAGAGTTCATCTAGTCCAAGCCCTCTGCAGTCACCAGGGACATCTGCAACTACAGGCTGCTTACAGCCCCAAACAACCTGACCTGCAATGGTTCCAGCCATGGGGCATCTCCCACCTCTCTGGGCAGGCTGGGCCAGGCTCTCCCCACCCTCAGTGTCAAGCATTTCTTCCTTCTCTCCACTCTCAATCCCCCTCTCTCAGTTCAAACCATCACCCCTTATCGTGGCACAACAGGCCCTGCTCAGAAGTCTGTCCCCAGCATTCTCCTCAGCCCCTTTGAGTCCTGAAAGGCCACCAGAAGGTCTCCTGGAGACCTCTCTAGGCTGAACAACCTCAACTCTCTCAAGCCTGGCCTCAGGGCAGCTACTGAAGCCAGTTCCTGTCTGCGGCTGTGGCCAGTGTGAGACTTCCCCAGGGCCTGCTACAGCATCAGTGGTGACATCATTGCCACCAGGGGTTGTGTTCCAGAGTGGTTTGCATCTATTTCATTTCATTGTTCTTATTTCCATCCCAGCTGGTTCAGTTTCTTTCCCAACCCATCAGTCTCTCTCCTTTATTCCCTTTCTCTTCCCTTTGGGAGAGCAGAAGGCTTCAACAGACAGCATCTGACACTCATTCAGTGGCAGGCCCAGCCCTGACCCTTGGCACTTAGGGTAAAGAAAGTGGCAGCAGAACTGGGTTTGGAAAAACAATCTGCTCTTCATGCCACTGATCCTTGCCTCCAGGAGGCCCAGCCTCCAAAGCCACAGGGGGCCCAGCAGTTAGAGCAACCTGGTTATTGCAACCTGATCACTGTTTTCTAAGCAAGTTTCTGCTGAAGTGAGGTTGCTGTGGTTGGATCCCAGAGGATGTTTTTCAGAGCATGGTTTAATGACTGAATTAAGTCAGTTGAAGGCTGTACTGCTAGGAAGAGCTTTGCATCCACTGCTTGCCCTCAAGCCCAGCTGAAAACTACCTCAAACCAAGAGCAAGAAGCCTCAGCTCAGCTCCTGCACAGCTGAGCAGACAGCCTCAAGAGCTAAAGCATGAGCACAAGGAAAGAAATGATTCATCAAGTAATCTTTGAAGCTGGACTGAGCTGCCCAGAGAGGTTGTGGAGTCTCCTTCTCTGGAGACTTTTAAAACCTGCCTGGATGTGCTCCTGGGTGACCCTGCTTTGGCAGGGGGGTTGGACTGGATGATCTCCACAGCTCCCTTCCAACCCCTAACATTCTGTGATTCTGTATTGCTGGCTGAGATTCAGAGGACTAGCTTCTACTGCAACCTAAAAGGGAATGCTCCTAACAGTCTGCTTGGAGTAATTAAACATTAAGCCTCAAAGGAAAAAGGCCCAGCTGACCCACAGCCTCCCTGGGCAGCCTGTGCCAGAGTCTCACCACCCTCCTACTCAAGAACTTCTTCCTCAGCTCCACTCTAACCCTGCTCTGCCTCAGCTTCAAACCCTTCCCCCTCTAGACACCCTCAGAAAAGGTCTCCCTGCAGCCTTCCTGCAGGATCCCTTCAGGTCTTGGGAAGCAGCTCTAAGGTCTTCCCAAAGACTTTTCCTCTCCAGGCTGAACACCCCCAGCTCCCTCAGCCTGGCCTCACAGCAGAGCTGCTCCAGCCCTTGCACGACTTTTGTGGCCTCCTCTGGCCTCACTCCAGCAGCTCTGTGTCCTTCTCCTGCTGGGGACACCAGACCTGGAGGCAGGATTGGAGGTGAGGTCTCAGCAGAGCAGAATCAAGGGGCAGAATCCCTCTCCTGCCCTGCTGCCCACACTCCTCTGGCTGCAGCCCAGCACACAGCTGCCTGCTGGGCTGCAGGAGGGCACTGCTGGCTCATGGAGAGCTTCTCAGCAACCAACACCCCCAGGCCTTTTCTTCAGGGCTGCTCTTAACCCACTCTGCAGCCAGCCTGGATTTGTGCCTGGGATTGGCCCAACCCAGATGCATGTCAAATTAATTCCATCCAGTCATTTGCCATGTAAGACCAGAGCTTCCTGGAGAAGAGGAAGCTCAGGGGAGACCTTCTTGCTCTCTCCAACTCCCTGAAGGGAAGTTGTAGCCAGGTGGGGGTTGGTGTCTTCTGCCAGGCACCCAGCACCAGAACAAGAGGACACAGTCTCAAGCTGTGCCAGGGGAAGTTCAGGCTGGAGGTTAGGAAGAAGTTCTTCCCAGCGAGAGAGACTGGCCCTTGGGATGTGCTGCCCAGGGAGGTGGTGGAGTCCCCATCCCTGGAGGTGTTTAGGAAGAGCCTGGATGGGGTGCTTGGTGCCAAGGTTTGGTTGATTAGATGGTGTTGGGTGACAGGTTGGACTTGATGATCTTTGAGGTCTCTTCCAACCTGGTCAATTCAACCCAACTCAACCCAACCCAACCCAACTCAACCCAACTCTATTCTCTGCATACTAATTCAGTGTCATACAGGAAAGCAAGAGGCCTTAGTGCTGCAGCTGCAATCATGGCTTTGCTCTCTCTTACCTCTGCAATGGTGGACTTGCAGACTTCTCTGGCCACGGATTCAAACTTAGGATCTGTTGTCAGGTTCAGCTTGTAGTTCCACAAGAGCTAGAGAGACAGAGATTGCAGACAGGAGGTTTAAGAACTTCTCATGGAGAATGACAAATATTTTGCTTCAGGAGAGAATGAAAGATCATTTCCCACCCCCACTCCCCCCATCTGTATCATCTGCAACTATCAATGCAAAGTCTCCTTGACAACAACTTTGTCCCTTCATCTCTGCAATCATTTTCTCCTCCTGAACAAATCCAGGCTGTTAAAAAGTCTCTCCATAAGGTCATGGGCTGACTCACTCAAAGGAAAGATGTCTAATGAAGGCAATTTCAGAACTGAAAGGATAAAACAATTGCCAGCTGCAGCTTGCTACCTGCTGCACAGCCAGCAGGGGCTTAAACCCACCACAACCTTTCTGCACTGTGTCTTGTCTGCCTGATGCAAATTATCCACCAAGCCCTCAACGTGAGCAGGTCTGAGGCTGAAAAGCTAACAATAGCCCAGTGAGAAAGGGCAGGAGACAATGCAGGTGGCCCTTCAGTCACTTCCTTCTGTGAGGGGCTGCAAGCAGACAACGTTTGGGTTGCAGAGAGACTTCAGAGCTCGGGGGGGGGGGTGGTGGTGTATCTCTCTAGCTAAACACAATGATGCATTAGAGATTAGATGCCTCAAGAAGGATGACTGCTCTTCTAGGAGCCAGAGATGAGCTCATGTAGGAGCCTCAATGCTCTGGGTCACTGTGCAAAGAATCAATCTTGGGTTAAGTCCCATCTTGCAGATAGATACAGAGCCCAGAGGTCCTCCTGAGGCACCCTGAAGAGAAAAATACAGGGGGAGGGGAGAGAGTAAAAGCTCAGCCAATTCCTAGCTGACATCTCCCCCAAGAAATGCTCTATTAGCTCATTTGCTTTTCTCCAGGAGCTTCAGTTGCATTTCAACATCTTTCAGTACTAAAAGAGATTAAAGCCTCTTAAAGATCCCTTTGAAGCCAGCGAGCTGCCCTTGTGCCCAAATCAAAGCATGGCAGAAAGGTAAAGAAGGTTTGGCCAAAGCTCATTTTGGAGTTCCCATCATACAGAAAAGCCTGGGAGCAGGCAAAACCATGCTGGTACACAAGGACAGCTGCTTCCCCACCACCTCCAAGGAGGTGGAAGCACACACAGACAGAGGACTGAAAAGGGAGGGACTGCGCTGTCTTCCACACATTTAACACATCCAAGTGCTGCACATTGGCCACAGCAACCCCAGGCAGTGCCACAGGCTGGGGGCAGAGTGGCTGGAGAGCTGCCAAACAGAGAGGGACCTGGTGGTGCTGGTTGATGGCCGCCTGAACATGAGCCTGCAGTGTGCCCAGGCAGCCAAGAAGGCCAAGGGCATCCTGGCCTGCATCAGGAACAGTGAGGCTAGCAGGAGCAGGGAGGTCATTGTGCCCCTGTCCACTGCACTGGTTAGGCCACACCTTGAGTCCTGGGTCCAGTTCTGGGCTCCTCAGGTCAGGAAAGATGTTGAGCTGCTGGAAGGTGTCCAGAGAAGGGCAACAGAGCTGGGGAGGGGTCTGGAGCACAGCCCTGTGAGGAGAGGCTGAGGGAGCTGGGCTTGCTTAGCCTGGAGAAGAGGAGGCTCAGGGGAGACCTTCTTGCTCTCTCCAACTCCCTGCAGGGAGGCTGTAGCCAGCTGAGGGTTGGTCTCTTCTCCCAGGCACCCAGCACCAGAACAAGAGGACACAGTCTCAAGCTGCGCCAGGGGAGGTTTAGGCTGGATCTTAGGAGGAAGTTCTATACAGAGAGAGTTGTTGGCCCTTGGGATGTGCTGCCCAGGGAGGTGGTGGAGTCACCATCATTGGAGGTGTTCAGGAGGAGACTTGATGGGGTGCTGGGTGCCATGATCTAGGTGGTTGGGTGGGTTGGATTGGTTGATGGGTTGGACACCATGATCTTGAAGGTCTCTTCCAACCTGGTGTATTGTATTGTATTGTATTGTATTGTATTGTATTGTATTGTATTGCCTTGTGGCGTGGCTCTGGAGTGGTGAGAAGCTAAAGCAAGGAGATGGTGGGAAAGCAGAGCATTTCAGAGCCATTAAGCTGTAAATATCATAGAATGATGTGAGTTGGAAGGGACCTTAAAGCTCACCCAGTTCCAACCCCTGCCACGGGCAGGGACAGCTCCCACCAGCCCAGGCTGCCCAAAGCCTCATCCAGCCCAGCCTGGAGCACCTCCGGGGAGAGGGCAGCCACAGCCTCCCTGGGCAAAGAGCAACCTAATGAGGTTCACCAAGGATCTGCATCTGGGAAGGAATAATCAACACCAGCAGCCCAGGTTAGGAGGTGATCTGCTGGAGAGCAGCCCTGCGGAGAGGGACCTGGGAGTGCTGGTGGACAGGAAGTTCTCCATGGGTCAGCAATGTGCCCTGGGGGCCAAGAAGGCCAATGGGATCCTGAGGGGCACTCAGAAGCGTGAGTCCAGCAGATCCAGGGAGGTTCCTTTCCCCCTCTACTCTGCCTTAGTGAGACCTCACCTGGAATACTGCCTCCAGCTCTGGGCTCCCCAGCTCCAGAGGGACAGGGATCTGCTGGAGAGAGGCCAAGGGAGGGCTCCAAGGATGCTGAAGGGACTGTGGCACTGCCTGGGGAGGAGAGGCTGAGAGCCCTGGGGGTGTGCAGTCTGGAGAGGAGAAGACTGAGGGAGGATCTGATCAATGCCTATAAGGACCTTGAGGGGTGAGTGTCAAGTGGAGGGGGCCAAGCTCTTTCTGCTGGTGCACAGTAGTAAGACAAGGAACAACAGGTTCAAACTTGATTCAATGTCTATAAATACCTGAGTGCTGGGGGTCAGGAAGGAAGGGACAGGGACAGCCTCTGCTCACTGTGCCCTGACATAGGCCAAGAGGCAAGGGATGGAAACTACAGCACAGGAGGTTCCACTTACACATGAGGAAGAACTTCTTGACTGTGAGGCTCCCAGAGCCCTGGAGCAAGCTGCCCAAAGAAGCTGTGGAGTTTCCTTCCCTGCAGACTTTCAAGCTCCATCTGGATGTGTTCCTGTGTGACCTGTGCTGGATTCTGTGCTCCTGCTCTGGCAGAGGGGGTGGACTGGAAGACCACCAGAGGTCCCTTTCAAGCCCTAACATCCTGGGAGCTGTGATCCTGTGCCAGTGACTCCCCACCCTCACTGCAAAGAATTTCTTCCTCATCTCCACTCTCAATCTCCCCTCTTCCAGCTCCAAGCCATTGTCCCTCCTCCTGTCACCCCCAGCCCTTGTCAAAAGCCTCTCCTCAGCACCCCTGGAGCCCCTTCAGATACTGGAAGGCTGCTCTAAGGTCTCCCTGGAGCCTTCTCTTCTACAGGGTGAACAACCCCAACTCTCTCAACCTGTCCCCACAGCAGAGGGGCACCAGCCCTCTGATCATCTCTGTGGCCTCCTCTGGACCTGCTCCAGCAGCTCCATGGCCCTCTTATGCTGGAGGCACCAGAATTGGAGGCAGTGCTGCAGGTGGATATGGTTTGCTGTAACAGAATGCAAAGGAGAGAAGCCAAGGGAAACCTAAGACCAACCTTAGCTCTGATGATTTTGTGTGTGTGTGTGTGTGTGTGTGTGTGTGTAGAGTCTTGGGATCTGAAGAGTCAGCTTGACAGCCTGAAAACTGGCTAACAGTTTGCTCACAGTTAAACACAGTGCTGAGAGGAAATCTGTTCCAAAAGCAGCCAAAGTGGTTCAAAGCTGCCTCTAAATATCACACCCCCACAGCATCTTCTGAGCCAGTCGAAGAATCCAGCAGCTGTGAAAGCAATGCAGAAGGCTTTCAACAGCTGAAATTAGAGGGGTTGCAAAATTCAGCCCTGCTCACATCCCTCCCAAACTCAGCACATCATTCTGCTCCCAGCAACTCATGGGAACCACCCCCTAAGTGTCAAACAGGTTCCTCCTCCTCCTCCTCCTCCTCCTCCTCCTCCTCCTGGAGCTTGGAAAACTGCACTTCTGCATCTTCCACTCTGCAGTTTCCAGGAAGACCTTAGTGGAGTTCCTGGGTTGAAGAATCAGAATGGCAGGGGTTGGGAGGGACCTCCAGAGATCATCCAGCTCAACCCCCTCCCTGCCACAGCAGGGTCACCCAGGGCAAAGCACACAGGAATGCATCCAGGTGGGGCTTCAAAGTCTCCAGAGAAGGAGACTCCACAACCTCTCTGGGGCAGCCTGTTCCAGGCCTCCAGCACCCTCACACCCAACATGTTTCTCCTCATCTTCAGATGGAGCCTCCTGGCTTGCACCCTTTGTTCCCTGTCCTATCCCTGGGCACCACCCAAAGGAGCCTGGCACCTTCACCCTGACACCCACCCCCAGATATTGACAGACATTGATCAGGTCCCCTCTCTCAGCCTTCTCTTCTCCAGACTAAACAGCCCCAGAGCTCTCAGCCTTTCTTCACAGGAGAGATGTTCCAGCCCCCAGCCCCTTCATCATCCTCACAGCCTCTGCTGGACTCTCTCCACAGGTCTGTGTCTCCCTGGGCAGCCTGCTCCAGTGCTCCAGCACCCTCACAGCAAAGAAGTTTCTCCTCATATTGAGGTGAAACTTCCTGGGCTGCAGTTTGTATCCATTGCCTCTTGTCCTATCATAGAGCTGCAGAATGGTTTGGGTCAGAAAGGACTTGAAAGATCATCCAGTTCCAACCCCCCTGCCATGGGCAGGGACACTTTCCCCTAGAGCAGGCTGCCCAGAGCCCCATCCAGCCTGGCCTTAAAAAATTCCAAGGATGGAGCTTCTAATACCCCCCCCCAGGGCAATCTGTGCCAGTGTCTCACCACCCTCATGGGGGAGAACTTCCTCCTAAGGTCTAACCATAATCTCTCCTCCTCTAGCTGGGATCCCGAGTCCTATCACTACCCAACACCCTCCAAAGCCCCTCCCCAGCTTTCCTGCAGCCCCCTGCAGATCCTGGTAGGCCACCAGAAGCTCTCCCTGGAGCCTTCTCCTCTCCAGCCTGCACAAGTCCAACTCTCTCAGGCTGTGCTCAGAGCAGAGCAGCTCCAGCCCTCTGCTCAGCCTCCTGGCCCTGCTCTGGACACCTTCCAGCCCCTCCAGAGCCTTCCTGGCACAGAGGCTCCAGAGCTGGGCACAGAGCTGCAGCTGTGGGCTCAGCAGAGGGGCAGAATCCCCTCCCTGGCCCTGCTGGCCACACTGCTGCTGCTGCAGCCCAGGCTCTGCTTGGCTCTCTGGGCTGCCAGTGCTCACTGCTGGCTGCTGCTGAGCTTCTCCTCCCCCAGCACCCCCAAGGCCTTTGCTCCAGGGCTGCTCTCCAGCCAGTCCCTGCCCAGCCTCTAGCAGTGCCTGGCATTGCCCCAATCCAGCTGCAGGACTCATGCAGATCCCTAAAGGTGTCCTGATTTTCACATAGGCAGCCTTTTGCAAGCTACTAAAACCATGCTAGATACCCTCTGAGGTGTACACGCCCCAGGTGGAGAGGAAACAGAACAGGAAGCCATACTTACATGGTTGCAGTCTGAAGAGATTTCATTGTCTGGCTGAAAAGAGAAAAGAAACAAAAAAGAGCCAAGTTCAGTGCTGCTGGGATGCATTCCACACACAGAGAAGAGACAGAAACTTGGGAGAAAGCAGCACAGGGTCACCACCTTCCCACTGTGAGAAGCTATCTGACAGAAGGAAGAGGATGTCTGAGCAGCTGCATCATGAGAGTGATGATTTCTAAGCACCCACCAAACAAAAAACAAGAGGGGGATTGGAGATGCTTTAGGGGGACTGGAGATTACAGTCCCACAGTATTGCCAAGGTAGGAAGAGACCTCAAAGATCATCGAGTCCAACCTGTCACCACAGACCCCATGACTAGACCATGGCACCAAGTGCCACGTCCAGTCCCCTCTTGAACACCTCCAGGGATGGTGACTCCATCACCACCCTGGGCAGCACATTCCAATAGCCAACAACTCTCTCTGGGCAGAACTTTCTCCTCACCTCCAGCCTAAACTTCCCCTGGCCCAGCTTGAGACTGTGGCCTCTTGTTCTGGTGCTGCTTGCGTGGGAGAAGAGACCAACCCCCACCTGGCTACAACCTCCCTGCAGGGAGTTGCAGAGAGCAATGAGGTCTCCCCTGAGCCTCCTCTTCCCCAGGCTAAGCAAGCCCAGCTCCCTCAGCCTCTCCTCACAGGGCTCTGCTCCAGACCCCTCCCCACCTTTGTTGCTGGGGGGTCCTGGACACCTTCAAGAGTCTCAATGTCCTTCTTAAACTGAGGGGCCCAGAACTGGCCACAGGACTCAAGGTGTGGCCTCAGCAGTGCTGAGCACAGGGCAGGATGAGCTCCCTGCTCCTGCTGCAGGCCAGGATGCCCTTGGCCCTCTTGGCCCCCTGGGCAAATTTCATCGAATGGGTTGGTTGGAAGGGACCTTAAAGATCATCCCAGTTCTAACCCCCCTGCCATGGGCAGGGACACCTCCCACCAGCCCAGGCGGCTCAAGGCCTCATCCAGCCTGGCCTGGAATACCTCCAGCCAGGGGACAGCCACAGCCTCCCTGGGCAGCCTGTGCCAGGCTCTCCCCAGCCTCACTGCCAACAATTTCTTCCTCCTCTCCAGTCTTAGTTTCCCCCTCTCCCAGCTCAAAGCCACTGTCCCTCGTCCTGTCACTCCCAGCCCTTGCCAAAGTCCCTCCCCAGCTCTCCTAGAGCTCCTTCAGGTACTGGAAGCAATGTGAGAAGCAACATCTCTTCTTTCATCTGCATGTAAAGGGGCTGGTTCAAGGCAGCCCAGAGCTTTACACCATGAGAAACTGGGACATCTGATATTCATACACCACTTCAAAATAGGCTTCATTTTACAGGAATGAATCACAGAATGCTTTCAGTTGGAAGGGACCTTAAAAATCACCTAGTCCAAACTCTCCTGCCAGGGGCAGGGACACCTCCCACCAGCCCAGCTTGCTCAGGGCCTCATCCAGCCCGGCCTTCAACACCCCCAGGGAGGGGGCAGCCACAGCCTCCCTGGGCAACCTGTGCCAGTGTCCCCCCACCCTCACTGGCAAGGCTTTCTTCCTCATCTCCAGGCTCGGTCTGCCCTCTCCCAGCTGAAGGCACTGCTGTGACCTCCTGACGATCCACCTAACACGCAGCCTCTGCCAGCCCAGCCCAGCCCAGCCCAGCGTGTTGCGAGAGGAACACCCACGCTCTGCTGGCAGCTGCTTGGAAAGAGAACTGTGGCTGCAAAGCCTCCTGTCCTCCTCCCAGCCTTCTCCCAAGGGAGGAAGCCCTTGGAAAGGGTTAGTCACACAAACCTGCACCCCGTCTCCATAGCAAAGCAGCGCAAACGCAGGGCGAACCTCACCTGCCCATCACACCCCCCCCCCCCAGGAAAACCAACCCTGACTCATGAAGCCTCTGCTTCCACTGACATTGCAGCTGGCAGACACGCAGCTCCCAGAGCCACAGACACCCAAACACAGCCCAGGCTCAAGCACATCATGGGCACAGACACATCAGAGCTCAGGTACTCGACGTAAGAGAAGCGGCATGGGACCGGTTCTGGAAGCAAGCAGCCTCCAGCCCAAAGTGATGTTCCAGGTCAGGCTCAACAAGGCTCTGAGCAACCTGATCTAGTGGAAGATGTCCCTGCTGACTGCAGGGGGGTTGGACTGGATGACCTTTGGAGAGGTCTTCCAACCCAAACCACAGGTTTTCAGGTGCTGTGTTGCACTCCAGGCTTTCCACCAACACCCAGTATCACAGTATCACTAAGGTTGGAAGAGTCCTCAAAGATCATAGTGTCCAACCTGGCACCACAGACCTCGTGACTAGACCATGGCACCAAGTGCCACATCCAGTCCCCTCTTGAACACCTCCAGGGACGGTGACCCCACCACCTCCCCGGGCAGCACATTCCAATGACAAAGAATCTCCTCCTCACCTCCAGCCTAAACTTCCCCTGGTGCAGCTTGAGACTGTGTCCCCTTGTTCTGGTGCTGGTTGCTAGAGAGAAGAGGCCAACCCCTTCCTGGCTACAACCACCCTTCAGGTAGTTGCAGAGAGCAATGAGGTCTCCCCTGAGCCTCCTCTCCTCCAGGCTAAGCAAGCCCAGCTCCCTCAGCCTCTCCTCACAGGGCTGTGCTCAAGGCCTCTCCCCAGCCTTGTTGCCCTTCTCTGGACACCTTCAAGTGTCTCAATGTCCTTCTTAAACTGAGGGGCCCAGAACTGGACACAGGACTCAAGGTGTGGCCTAACCAGTGCTGAGCACAGGGGCACAATGACCTCCCTGCTCCTGCTGGCCACACTATTCCTAATGCAGGCCAGGATGCCATTGGCCTTCTTGGCCCCCTGGGCACACTGCTGGCTCGTGTTCAGGCGGCTGTCAATCAGCACCCCCAGGTCCCTCTCTGTTTGGCAGCTCTCAGCCACTCTGCCCCCAGCCTGTAGCTCTGCCTGGGGTTGCTGTGGCCAAAGTGCAGCCCCTGGCACTTGGACTTGTTGAATGCCATCCTGTTGGCCTCTGCCCATCTGTCCAGCCGGTCGAGGTCCCTCTGCAGAGCCCTTCTGTCCTCTGACTGACCAACATCTGCTCCCAACTTGGTGTCATCTGCACATTTGCTGATGACTGTCTCAATCCCCTCATCCAGATCATCAATGAAGACATCGAAGGGGATGGGGGCCCAGCACTGATCCCTGGGGGACACCACTGGTGCCTGGCTGCCAGCTGGAGGTGGCACCATTCACTACCACCCTCTGGGCCCAGCCCTCCAGCCAGTTCCTAACCCAAAGCAGCGTTTGGAGAGGGTGAACACAACTGGATGGGAGAAAGAGTAAAGCAAACAGTTCCCAGTCCTTAATGACAGCCATTAGCGACCAAAGTGCTTGGGGTTTGTGCAGCGGGAGGGGACAGAAATTACCTCTCCACTTGCAACATAAAAGCCAGCATAGTACCTAGAGGAGCACAGTAATTAAGGGCAGCTTAGGCAGACTGCCACCACCTGCACCCAGACCTCCCAAAGTAAGCATAGCTACCAAAACCAGAATGGAAGCAGAGAATCATTAAAGGCTAGAAAAGACCCCAAAGATCATCAACCTTTTGCTCAACACCTCCATGGCCATCAAACTGCATCCCCAAGTGCCATGGGCAGGCAGTTCTCCAACACCTCCAGGCATGGGGACTCCACCACCACCCTGGGCAGCCTCTGCCAAGCCCTGACCGCTCTTGCAGCAAAGAAATTTTGCCTCATCTCCAAGCTGAACTGCCCCTGGCACAGTCTGGAAGGGCTTGGAGTCTTAGGACAAGAGGCAATGGCTTGAAACTGGAGCAGGGCAGATTTTGGTTGGACACCAGGAGGAAGTGAGGGTGGGGAGACACTGGAACAGGTTGTCCAGGGAGGTGGTCGAGGCCCCATCCCTGGAGACTTTCAAGCTGAGCCTTGCTGTGTCCCTGGGCAGCCTGCTCTGGATGGAGCTGTCCCTGCTGCCTGCAGGGGGGTTGGACAAGATGAGCTTTGAAGGTCCCTTCCAACCCAATGCAAACTGTGAAGCTGTGAAAAACCACACCACAACCACCTAACCCTTCTTGGTCACTTCAGCTCTTTCTGCATCCTCCAGCCCAGTAACCTTTGCTTCAGATTAAAGCTTAAAGCTCAGCACTTCTGAACAGATGGGGCCAAGAAGATAACAGACTGGTTCTCACCAGCCTGGGCAAGCTGAAACAAGCCTTTCGTGAAATGCACAACATGAAGATACCACACTTGGAAATCCTGCCCTTCCCCTGTGCTCTCCAGCAACCCACAGCTCTGGGAAATCAAATTTGCCTCTTCTGAGAGGAGTTATGGAAGTTCAATGGGACCTTGAGGAAGCTTCATCACAGCTTATGTTGACAGTTGAGCCAAAGATCTTGGTGGAACACTGGAACAGGTTGCCCAGGGAGGCCCCATCCCTGGAGATCTTCAAGGTGAGGCTCAACAAGGCTCTGAGCAACCTGCTCTAGTGGAGGATGTCCCTGCTAACTGCAGGGGGTTGGACTGGATAACCTTTGGAGGTCCCCTCCAATCCAGACCATTCTATGACCTAGGCAGGAATCCTTCAGGTGTGGAGCGAGATGACCACCTGCTAGCTAAAAGCTGTGATCCCTCTTGCCACTGCCAGTGCAGGAGAGGTGGCTTCAGTGGCAATGCTGAGCTGCTGCTCCCAATGTAAATGAAGCCAAAGGAGGAGAGGAATCCTCCTCATCTTGTGTCTGATAAATGGAATGGTTGAGTTTGAGCAAGGGGAAGAAGAATCTCCCCAGTGCAAGCCATGGCAGTTCGGCCTTTCTGAGGAGCCAGCCTGTGGCCCTCTACCCTTCACACCCACCCACGAAGCAAGAGCAGTCTCTGAACAACGAGCTTGTGCAGTGAAGAGTCACTGGAGAAGGCTGCATTTCCAATTCCTGCTAAGGGGAGTGGAGGAGCAAGAAAAGCTGCACTGTGTCATTCCCAGGTGGAGAGCTTGAGCAGCAGGGATGCTCAAACCCCTCCCCCAGGGCAGGTGGAAGGAGGAAAGCAGCCCAGACTAGCACCACATACTTGTTGAGGCATTTCAGGAGAGGAAGCTGATGGCCAGGAGGATGTTCCACTGATTAGTGAGGCAGAAAGAGTCTTCTTGCACCTCTTAACTGGAGGATTAAAAGCAGACTCTCCAGAAAGCACATCTGCCTCTGGCCTCACAGCAGCTTCTGCTGCTTAGCACTTTGGTGGGAACACATTGCCTCCCTGTGCAGTCCTCCAAAAACCTCTCCAGAACTCTTTCACCACACCAACATTCACATTCCAGAGCATGAACACCACTTCCTACCTCCCAGGAAACTCAGGGTGTAGAACAAAAAGCAGATACAGGAAGAGCTGACCAGAACAACCATTTCCTTCCTGCACTAGATTCTACGGTCCTGCTCTGGCAGCAGGGTGGACTTAGGGATCCCCAGAGGTCCCTTCCAGTCCCTAACAACCTGTGATCCCCTGGGTCCTTCCATTCACCCCCAGACCACAGACACAAGTCCCTCTGGAGAGCTGACAGGTTACCACTGTCAGCTCTACAGAGAACTCCAAAGGTTTGCATGGAGTCCTGTCACCACCAGACAGAATCCCAGCGTGGTGAGGCTTGGAAGAGACCTCTGGTGATCACCCAGCCCAACTCCCCTGCTAAAGGAGGGCACCCACAGCTGCCTGCCCAGGGGCACAGGGACCAGGTAGGGCTGAAATCGCTCCAGCCAAGGAGACTCCACAACCTCTCTGGGCAGCCTGCTCCAGGCCTCCAGCACCCTCACACCAAACAAGTTTCTCCTCATCTTCAGATGGAGCCTCCTGGGTTCCAGCTTGCACCCTTTGTTCCCTGTCCTATCCCTGGGCACCACCCAAAGGAGCCTGGCACCTTCACCCTGACACCCACCCCCAGATATTGACAGACATTGATCAGGTCCCCTCTCTCAGCCTTCTCTTCTCCAGACTAAACAGCCCCAGAGCTCTCAGCCTTTCTTCACAGGAGAGATGTTCCAGCCCCGCAGCCCCTTCATCATCCTCACAGCCTCTGCTGGACTCTCTCCACAGGTCTGTGTCTCTCTGGGCAGCCTGCTCCAGGCCTCCAGCACCCTCACACCAAACAGCTTTCTCCTCGTGTTCAGGTGGAATCTTCTGGCTGCCAGTTTGTGCCCTCTGCCCCTTGGCCTCTCCCTGGGCTCCACTGACGAGAGCCTGGCCCCAGCCTCTTGCCCCCCACAGCTCCTTTAGCTCTTGCTCAGCATCGCTCAGATGCCCTCTGGGGCTGCAATTCTCCAGGCTCAACAGCCCCAGGGCTCTCAGCCTTTGCTCCTCACAGAGCTGCTCCAAGAAAGAAGTTCAGAGGGGAAGCATTCAGACTCTCAGGTCAGCAACCCCACGGCGTTTAGAAGTGCCTGTGCTCAGCCGTGAGATCTCGCTGCACTGAGCCAAGCCACAACAGCCAGCCCCTCCTAAAGCTTTCTGCTTCAGCAGCAGCATGAAACTAGGTTAGAATTATGCAGCAGATGAGTAACCCAGCAGCAGCACTACCCAGGCTCGAGGAGGCAGGAGGTGTTGGTGGCTTAGCCTCAGAACGGGACCATCCTCCTGCTGGCTCCCAGCAACACCCCTCTAGCTGCAGCTCTGTCACCAAGCAGTGCCCTGCACCTCCAGCTAGTGAAGAGCACACTGCCTGGGGTGCAATGACTGCCACCCCAGCTTGAGTCACAGTCCCTTTTGAGCTCTGTGTCCCAAACAGAGCTCAAATCCATTCTGCTCCCACCAATGGATTTGGAGAAGCAAGGTGAGGATCCTAACCAACTACGGTGGGCAAAACCTGAGGTCTTGGGAGAAGTCTCTGCAGGGATTATTTCAATCACCAGGACCTGTTTGACCCTTCCTCTCCTTTGCTCCTTTGCAAAGGGACCTTGCCAGGCTGGGCAGATGGGCAGAGCCCAAGGGCAGGAGATTGAACACATCCAAGTGCCAGGTGCTGCACACTGGCCACAGCAACCCCAGGCAGTGCTGCAGGCTGGGGGCAGAGTGGCTGAGAGCAGCCAGGCAGAGAGGGAGCTGGGGGAGTGGTGGAGAGCAGCTGAACAGGAGGCAGCAGTGTGCCCAGGAGGCCAAGAAGACTAAGAGCATCCTGGCCTGCATCAGGAGGAGTGTGGCCAGCAGGAGAAGGGAAGTCATTGTGCCCTGTGTTCAGCGCTGCTTAGGCCACACCTTGAGTCCTGTGTCCAGTTCTGGGCTCCTCAGGTCAGGAAAGATGTTGAGCTGCTGGAAGGTGTCCAGAGAAGGGCAACAGAGCTGGGGAGGGGTCTGTGAGGAGAGGCTGAGGGAGCTGGGCTTGCTTAGCCTGGGGAAGAGGAGGCTCAGGGAGACCTTCTTGCTCTCTCCAACTCCCTGCAGGGAGGTTGTAGCCAGGTGGGGGTTGGTCTCTTCTCCCAGGCAAGCAGCCCCAGAACAAGAGGACACAGTCTCAAGCTGTGCCAGGGGAGGTTCAGGCTGGATGTTAGGAAGAAGTTCTTCATAGGCAGAGAGATTGGCCCTTGGGATGTGCTGCCCAGGGAGGTGGTGGAGTCCCCATCCCTGGAGGTGTTTAGGAAGAGCCTGGATGGGGTGCTTGGTGCCAAGGTTTGGTTGATTAGATGGTGTTGGGTGATAGGTTGGACTTGATGATCTCAAAGGTCTCTTCCAACCTGGTTAATTCTATTCTATTCACCATGTCATGCAGAGAGGAGTCTGAAGCCAGCCCCACGACTGCCTTTATCCCCAGGCTTCAATCCCTGGGAGCAGAACTGGGGATGACAGCAGAGCTTCCCAACACTCCTTTAAGGTAAGAGTAGCAGTGCAGTGGCTGAAGAGTAGGGACCAGGCAGATCTCAAATATTAACTATGGATAAACTTCAGGTGTTAGAAGAAGACAAGAGAATCTGGAGCTGATCAAGCAGCAGCATGGAGCAAACCAGTGAATAAAGAAGGCAACTGACGTGGGGGTTGGAGGGATGCAGTAGATGTTCTCCTCCTACATCATAAAACAGCAAATGATTTGAAAGGGATCTTTAAAGCTCAGCCAGTCCAACCCCCCTGCAGTCAGCAGGGACATCTGCAACTAGAGCAGGCTGCTCCCAGCCCCAGGGATAGGAACTCTCTGGGCAACCTGGGCCAGGGTCTCACCACCCCCAGTGTCAAACATTTCTTCCTCCTCTCTAGTTGGAATCTCCTTCTTGGAGTTCAAACCATCATCCTTTGTCCTGTCACAACAGGCCCTGCTCAAAAGTCTGTCTCCAGCTTTCTTCTCAGCCCCTTTGAGTCTCCTGCAGCCTTCTCCTCTCCAGCTTGAACAACCCCAACTCTCTCAGCCTGGCCTCACAGCAGAGGGCTTCCAGCCCTCTCAGCATTGCCGTGGCCTCTTTTGGCCCCACTCCAACAGGTCCATAGCTCTATAAAGTTTGCTCCAAACTTCAGGAACAGATCCCAGAAAGATGAAACAAGTCAATTAGGACAGGATGTTAATGAGAGCAGCTACCTGCCCGTGGTGGAGTGGGCAGACAGAAGCCCAGTCAGAGTGGGGCAGCTGCCCGGTCGACTGTGCTGTCACACACCCCATGCAGCACAGAGCACACAGACAGGACAGGCAGTTCAGGGATCCCAGCTGCACTCTGAAGGGCTCCACTCTCCTCTGAACACAAACTTTTCTCACCAAGATCTGTAGAGAAAATGCAGAGCAGGTCTGATGGCCCCAGAGCTGCCAAGGAGGAGGTAATCGAGCTGCTGAAGGGCAAATGGACTTGTGAGCTGTGTGCTTCCCAGTGCTGACAGCAATTCCTTGGCACTGAACACACCTGAGACCACACCTGCAGTACCTTAGCCAGTTTTGGGCTCCCCCAGCTCAACAGAGGGACAGAGACCTGCTGGAGAGAGTCCAGTGGAGGCTACAAAGATGCTAAAAGGACTGGAACATCTCTGCTATGAAGAAAGGCTGAGCACCCTGGGGCTGTTCAGTCTGGAGAGGAGAAGGCTGAGAGGGGAACCTGATCAATGTCTGTATCTGAGGGGTGGGGGTCAAGATGAACGTGCTAGGCTCTTCTCAGTGGTGCCCAGTAATAGGACAGGGAACAGAGGGGATGAGCTGGAACCCAAGAAGTTCCACCTTAACATGAGGAGAAACTTGTTCGGTGCGAGGGTGCTGGAGGTCTGGAGCAGGCTGCCCAGAGAGGTTGTGGAGTCTCCTTCCCTGGAGCCTTTCCAAACCCACCTGGATGTGTCCCTGGGTGATCTGCCCTGCTTTAGCAGGGGGGCTGAACTGGATGATGTGTGGAGGTCCCTTCCAAGCCCTACCATTCTATGAACACACCCAGCAGGGACAGCAAACTTCCACCAAAGAGATTCAATCCACAGCTGTGACACCAGAACCATCCCAAGGCTAGATGGAAGGCAGCAATCAAGGAGAGATCTGGAGGAGCCACCCTCCTGCAAACCTGATCCCTTCCTGCAGCAACCACTGGCAGAATACTCTCTGGAAGAGCAGATACCAGCAGGTTAGGCAAGAATCAACACAGCTTTTGTAGAAGGGAAGAAGAGAAAACCACACCTCACCCAAGCACTCCTGCTTCAAAGCCACTGAAACATCCTGCAGCTCTGCACCAACAAGCAGATGGCTACAGGAAAGAGTTTTCACACATCCTGCAGTGCTGGAAGAGTCAGGAGGGATAAAAACCCACCCTTAAAAGCAGTGAGAGTTGAGGCTCCAAACAGAGGAGAAGGCTTTGTCATTTAATCACCCTTTTAGTTAGCAGTCAAAGTTAAACCTGCTAAGCTGAGCTTGAAACGCTCCCGTGCCAGTGGGATTGAAGCAAACCCAGTGGGGTCAGCTCAGCACAAAAAAAAAGCAACCCCACCCAACCCAACAACCCTCCCCTTGGCATTCATGCTTTGGAAGAAGCCACTTGGAAGCATGCTCCACAGTCAGCCCCCTCCCAGCTTTCAGTTATTTTGCTTCCTTGAAGATCATCGAAAGTTCAGCTGTTAGCACTGCCAGGCCACCCCTAAGCCACGGCCCTCAGCAGCACACCTCTGGGGCACTGAAACCCCTCCAGCCATGGGGACTCCACCACTGTCCTGGGCAGCCTGGGACCACCTGTCCAATCCAAACCTCCCCTGGCACAACTTGAGCCTGTTCTCTTTCCTCCTACCTCTTGCTCCTTGGTAGACCAGGAGGACACCCTCGCCCCCACTGGCTCCAGCCTCCTGTCAGAGAGATGGACAGAGCCAGAAGCTCTCCCCTCAGCCTCTTTTTCTCCAGGATCAATAACCTCAAGGCAAAAGGAGCCCAGGATGAAGCAGGCCTCATCCACTCCAGTGTTCAATATCTGCTTCAAACACCAAGGCAGCTCAGCATGGAGCTATGGAGCTCAGAGGAGAAGTCAACAGAATTTCAGTACCTGTCACGTTCTGCTTGTTTCACATTGGTTTGACACTGAGCAAAGCCTTCTGCTGCGGAGGAAGAGCAGGAAGCCCTCAGAGATCCCTCCCTGAGCATATACCAGCAGCAATAAAACGAGCTAACTAGACTTGTGACACCAGAATCAGCCCAGGCAAGCACCCAGGTTTGCATTCTGAGGCATTCTGGGTGCCCACAGATGATGGGATGATGGTGAGCAGGCAGCACACTGGCTCTCTTCACCTACCAAGTCAAACATCAAACACGCTTCCACCCTGGAGGTGTTCAAAGCCAAACTGGATGGGTCCCTGAGCAACTTGGGCTAGCAAGAGATGTCCCTGCCCATGGCAGGGGGGTTGGAACTCCATAATCTGTAAGGTCCCTTCCAACCCAACCCATTCTATGCATGTGAGTCCTCGCTGGGTGTTCTGCCCCTGTGCTCAGCACTGCTCAGGCCACACCTCGAGTCCTGTGTCCAGTTCTGGGCTCCTCAGGTCAGGAAAGATGTTGAGCTGCTGGAAGGTGTCCAGAGAAGGGCAACAGAGCTGGGGAGGGGTCTGGAGCACAGCCCTGGGAGGAGAGGCTGAGGGAGCTGGGCTTGCTTAGCCTGGAGAAGAGGAGGCTCAGGGGAGACCTTCTTGCTCTCTCCAACTCCCTGCAGGGAGGTTGTAGCCAGGTGGGGGTTGGTCTCTTCTGCCAGGCCCCCAGCCCCAGAACAAGAGGACACAGTCTCAAGCTGGGCCAGGGGAGGTTCAGGCTGGAGGTGAGGAAGAAGTTGTTCATAGAAAGAGAGACTGGCCCTTGGAATGTGCTGCTCGGGGAGGTGGTGGAGTCCCCATCCCTGGAGGCGTTTAGAAAGAGCCTGGATGAGGCCCTTGGTGCCATGGTTGAGTTGATCAGATGGTGCTGGGTGATAGGTTGGACTCCATGATCTCAAAGGTCTCTTCCAACCTGGTTAATTCTATTCTGTTCTATTCCTTGCCACTGTCTTCCAGCTGGCTGTTCAGAGGCTGCATGGAAGTTCCACAGTCCAAGCCAGACAGCCCTCTTGCATGAGTTGTCCCTGCTCCTGCTGTGTCCCTGCATGGGGACTCCCAAGCCCTGAAGCCCTCTCAGCAGAGACCTTCCTCACTGCACTGCTGGTCCATGCATCAGGGCATGTTCTAACAGTATTGGCACTTTCAAAGCAAATGTAGCCCAGATGTTTCTGTTTGTTCCTCCCTTAGTCCCCTCTCCTCCTCCTCTTGGAGGCTTTCCAGCTGGTGCTGATGTTTTGGGGAGCAAAACAGCCCCTGGAATCCTGTATTTGACACAGAACTTTGGCAGTGCTTTTCCTCCCTCTCTGCTCTGCCCTGCTGAGACCACACCTGCAATACTGTGTCCAGTTCTGGGCTCCTCCATTCAAGAGAGACAGAGAACTGCTAGGAAGAGTCCAATGGAAGCTCTGAGGGTGATGAAGGGACTGGAACAGCTGTGCTATGGAGAGAGACTGAAAGCCCTGAGACTGTTTAGTCTGGAGAAGAGAAGGCTGAGAAGGGATCTGATCAGTGTCTGTACACATCTGAGGGGTGGCCAGGACCAGGCTCTTATCACTGGTGCCCAGTGATAGGAAAAGGAACAGCAGGTACAAGCTGGAACCCAGGAGGTTCCATGTGAACAGGAAGAGAAACTTGCTTGGTGTGAGGGTGCTGGAGGCCTGGAGCAGGCTGCCCAGAGAGGTTGTGGAGTCTCCTCCTCTGGAGACTTTCAAAACCTGCCTGGATGTGTTCCTGTGTGCCCTGCCCTGGGTGATTCTGCTTTGGTTGGGCTTTGTACTCACTGAGGTCCCTTCCAACCCCTACCACTCCATGAGTCAATGAGGACCAATTTCTTCCCCAAAAGGGTTGCCAAGACCTATCCCAGCTGCCCAGGGCAGTGGTGGAGTCCCCATGGCTGGAGTGGTTTCAAAGCTGTGCAGATGTGGAGCTGAGGGATGTGGTTTAATGGTGACCTTGCAGTGCTGGGTTAAGGGTTGGACTGAACGACCTTCAGGGTCTTTTCCAACCTCAAAGACTCTGTGATTCCCTGACAAGCTCTGTGTCCCAGGACACAGGAGAAGCTCATCCCTCAAGCACAGGTTTCAGAGCACTCACTGCTTACTCCTCTCTCCCCACTCCCACCACTTCCTCAAGTGTTATGTTGCAAAGCCAAGCCACCCAGCTCCACCATTCCCCACTTGCAGGCAGCTCCACGGGGCTGCTGTGACAGAGAGGATCTCTAATCACAACCAGGCTCCCCCACCGAGGGCTCTCCCCTCATCCAGCATCACCAGAGAGCAATGCTCTGAACAGCCAGCCAGCAGCCACACTGCTCTGTGTTATTCACCCTGCGGCCTCAGGAGTCCAATCCTCTGCCCTGAAAGCCAGGCAGGCCTCCCCAAAGCGCCTTCCCTGCTGCTCCCTCCCCGTGGCACAGGTGGCACACCAACCAGGGTGCCCGTCCTCAGCCAGGCACAGCCAGGATCTGCAGGGGCAGCAGCAGCGCTATACAATACAATACAATACACCAGGTTGGAAGAGACCTCCAAGATCATCGCGTCCAACCCATCAACCAATCCAACCCACCCAACAACTAGACCAGACAGCCAAGCACCCCATCAAGTCTTCTCCTGAACACCTCCAGTGAAGGTGACTCCACCACCTCCCTGGGCAGCCCATTCCAATGGGCAATCACTCTCTCCGTGTAGAACTTCCTCCTAACATCCAGCCTAAACCTGCCCTGGCGCAGCCTGAGACTGTGTCCTCTTGTTCTGGTGCTGGCTGCCTGGGAGAAGAGGCCAATCTCTGCCTGGCTACAACCTCCCTTCAGGCAGTTGTAGAGAGCAAGAAGGTCACCCCTCAGTCTCCTCTTCTCCAGGCTAAGCAACCCCAGCTGCCTCAGCCTCTCCTCACAGGGCTTGTGTTCCAAACCCCTCCCCAGCTTTGTTGCCCTTCTCTGGACACCTTCCAGCAAGTCAACCTCCTTCCTAACCTGAGGGGCCCAGAACTGGACACAGGACTCAAGGTGTGGCCTAACCAGTGCAGTGGACAGGGGCACAATGACCTCCCTGCTCCTGCTGGCCACACTCTTCCTGATGCAAGCCAGGATGCCATTGGCCTTCTTGGCTGCCTGGGCACACTGCAGGCTCATGTTCAGCCTACAATCAACCAGCACCCCCAGGTCCCTCTCTGCCTGGCTGCTCTCAGCCACTCTGCCCCCAGCCTGTAGCACTGCCTGGGGTTGCTGTGGCCAATGTGCAGCACCTGGCACTTGGATGTGTTCAATCTCCTGCCCTTGGCCTCTGCCCATCTGTCCAGCCTGTCGAGGTCCCTCTGCAAAGCCTCTCTGCCCTCCAGCAGATCAACTCCTGCCCCCAGCTTGGTGTCATCTGCAAATTTACTGATGATGGACTCAATGCTGCTTCAGTCCTGCTGATGTGACATTCCCACGTTCCACCTCCCAGCCCAAAGCAGAACATCCAAACAGGTGGGAAGCAGCCTGGGCTATTTTTAGCTCCTGCCAGCTATTCTATTTAGAGCAACACACACACACATCAAACACCTCCAACGAGCTGCTCCAGCCTTAACCACAAACCACAAGAACAAGGTTAATTTGCAGCCTTCCCTCTTTCCTTCAGGGCAAGAGGGAGAGAATCACACTCCTGCACCAGCCCAACTGCCCCAGTGCTTTAGGGATAGAGACAAAACACATTTGGAGTGTTCCCTCTCTTGGCACTGGTGCCACAGCCAGCTGGCAGCCAGGCACCAGTGGTGTCCCCCAGGGATCAGTGCTGGGCCCCAGCCTGTTCAGTATCTTCACTGATGATCTGGAGGAGGGGATGGAGTCCAGCAGCAGCAAGTTTCCAGAGGACACCAAGCTGGGGGCAGGAGGTGATCTGTGAGAGGGCAGCAGAGCTCTGCAGAGGGACCTTGCCAGGCTGGGCAGATGGGCAGAGCCCAAGGGCAGGAGATTGAACACATCCCAGTGCCAGGTGCTGCACATTGGCCACAGCAACCCCAGGCAGTGCTACAGGCTGGGGGCAGAGGGGCTGAGAGCAGCCAGGCAGAGAGGGACCTGGGGGGAGTGGTGGAGAGCAGCTGAACAGGAGCCTGCAGTGTGCCCAGGAGGCCAAGAGGGCCAAGGGCATCCTGGCCTGCATCAGGAGCAGTGTGGCCAGCAGGAGCAGGGAGGTCATTCTGCCCTGTGCTCAGCACTGCTGAGGCCACACCTTGAGCCCTGTGTCCAGTTCTGGGCTCCTCAGGTCAGGAAAGATGTTGAGCTGCTGGAAGGTGTCCAGAGAAGGGCAACAGAGCTGGGGAGGGGTCTGGGGCACAGCCCTGGGAGGAGAGGCTGAGGGAGCTGGGCTTGCTTAGCCTGGAGAAGAGGAGGCTCAGGGGAGACCTTCTTGCTCTCTCCAACTCCCTGCAGGGAGGATGTAGCCAGGTGGGGGTTGGTCTCTTCTCCCAGGCAAGCAGCACCAGAACAAGAGGACACAGTCTCAAGCTGTGCCAGGGGAGGTTCAGGCTGGAGGGGAGGAAGAAGTTGTTCATAGAAAGAGAGATTGGCCCTTGGGATGTGCTGCTCGGGGAGGTGGTGGAGTCCCCATCCCTGGAGGTGTTTAGGAAGAGCCTGGATGGGGTGCTTGGTGCCATGGTTGAGTTGATCAGATGCTGCTGGGTGATAGGTTGGACTCGATCTCAGAGGTCTCTTCCAACCTGGTCCGGTCCATTCCATTCCATTCCATTCCATTCCATTCCATTCCATTCCATGGAGCCTCACATGCCAGCTTGGCACTGCTGTTACCCTGCAAGGGCTTTCTAGAAAGCACCAAGTCCCCCAGCCCTTGGCTGTCAGTCCAGCTGCCATCCTGAGGCATGAAATGAGATGGGGGGAGGGGAAGCCTCCCTCAAAAGCCAGAGCAGTCTTAGCAGCACTCAGCCACTTCCAACAGCTGGAGTTGACCTCAAACACTGACATTTTCCTCAGAAGACCTGCAGGGCCCCCAACACATCACTCACTCCTTCCCCACACTGAGAGGCAGGCGCAGAATGAGAGCCCAGAGCTCGGCAAGCCCCTGCTGTTCAAATCGACCCTTTCAGTTCTTCAGCCTCAGCCACAACCACCGACCTGCTCACCCCTGGGGTGGCCCTTCTGTCACACTGCTATTCAGAACAGGAAGGCAAAAAAGAAACCCACCTAGGAGAACTGCTCTGCAGCCCTGCCCAGCCACCACCCTCTCTTTCTTCATGCCACCACTCACAGCAAAACCCGCAGGTATCAGACGGCTGTGGGGAAAGCCCCGACAGAGACCCAGCAGAGAAACCACCATGAGGAGCCCTCCCAACCTAAGGAGAACCATGCTGCATGCAAGCTCGGGGCCTGACAGCACTTCCAAGGGCCAGAAGGCTGGATTTTGAAGTCTTTTCAGAGAGCAGATGACAGCTGAACCAGCTGGACCTGGTATAGAGCTCGTTCAGAGAGGCACAGATGGTAGGGGTTGGGAGGGACCTCCAGAGATCATCCAGCTCAACCCCTCCCTGCCACAGCAGGGTCACCCAGGGCAAAGCACACAGGAATGCATCCAGGTAGGGCTTCAAAGTCTCCAGAGAAGGAGACTCCACAACCTCTCTGGGCAGCCTGCTCCAGGCCTCCAGCACCCTCACACCCAACAAGTTTCTCCTCATCTTCAGATGGAGCCTCCTGGCTTGCACCCTTTGTTCCCTGTCCTATCCCTGGGCACCACCCAAAGGAGCCTGGCTCCCTCACCCTGACACCCACCCCCAGATATTGACAGACATTGATCAGGTCCCCTCTCTCAGCCTTCTCTTCTCCAGACTAAACAGCCCCAGGGCTCTCATCTCAGCCTTTCTTCACAGGAGAGATGTCCAGCCCCCCAGCCCCTTCATCATCCTCACAGCCTCTGCTGGACTCTCTCCACAGGTCTGTGTCTCCCTGGGCAGCCTGCTCCAGTGCTCCAGCACCCTCACAGCAAAGAAGTTTCTCCTCATAGTGAGGTGGAACTTCCTGGGTTGCAGTTTGTATCCATTGCCTCTTGTCCTATCATAGAGTTGTAGAATGGTTTGGGTCAGAAAGGACTTGAAAGATCATCCAGTTCCCACCCCCTGCCATGGGCAGGGACTCCCTCCAGCAGGTCTCTGTCCCTCTTGAAGTGGAAAGCCCAGAACTGGACACAGTATTTCAAGTGTGGTCCCACCAGGGTAGAGTAGAGGGGCAGGAGAACCTCTTCCTTTAGCCCTGCTGGCCACACTTTGCTTGATGCACCCCTGGAGACCATTGGCTCTCTTGGCCATAAGGGCACATTGCTGTCCCATGGAGAGCTTGCGGTCCACTAGGACTCCAAAATCCTTCTCCATGGAGCTGCTCTCCAGCAGGATGACCCTTAGCCTGCTCTGCTGCCTGATGTTGTTCCTTCCCAGATGCAGGACTCTGCTCCTGTCCCTTACTGACCAACATTCACATACCAGGCAGCCCCAGCATAGGAAGGGAGAGCTGTGTTTGTCCAGCCTTGAGAAGAGAAGGCTTAGGGGAGACCTTCTCACCATGGACACAAAGGGTGGCTACCAGGAGGATGGAGACTCCCTTTTCCAAGGTGTCCCATGGAAAAGGCAAGGGGTGACAGGGACAAGTTTCTTCTGGGGAGATTCCCATGGGGCTCCAGAAGGAGATGGTTCCCCAGGAGCACATTGGAATCACCTCCCAGGGGGAAGCAGTGCAGTCCCCTGCATTGGGTAGTTTTCAGACTCAGCTTGCCAGGGTGCTGGGCCAGCTCATTTCAACTCCCATCACCTAGAGAGCTTGGCCCCCACCATCCCTGGGGTGGCTTCCCACCTGGCACCCTGTGATTCCAAGATTCTCCAGTTCTCCCAGGGAACCTTCTGTGCTGAAAGCTTCCTGGCTCCTCAAAACAGCACCAGAGAAGCCAAAGTCACCGAAAGAGGCTGCAATAGGCTCCCTTGAGGGACAGCTCTGCCTGTGTGCACAGTGGCAGCAGGTGTCAACCAGCACAAAGTGCTAACTAATGCATGTTAAGGTCACCAGCACAGCCCACCATGCAGCACCACCCTGCACAGAGGAGGAGGAGGATGCTGCCTTGGCAGGTCAGAAGATCTCTCCAGCCCTGGAGGAGTTTGCCCCATGAGATCTGCTCCTGCTGCATTCTCCCCATCACCCCCTGAAGTCAGAGGGAAAAGCCTGAAGGCTATTTTCAGGCAGACCCAGAAACAGCACAGCGCCCTGCTTCCACTTGGAGTCCCTGCCAAAATGGAAGGGCTGCCCATGGGATGCACATCCAACAGCACCTCTGCTCCCTGTGCCACCCTGTGCCACCCAGCAGGCAGCACTGAACTGTGCCTCCCAGGGACAGCCAACAACAACTTACCACCAGTTCTACAGAATCATGGAAATTGTTTGGGTTGGAAAAGACCTCCAAGATCATCCAGTCCAAAGAGCAACCCAACACCACCACAGCCATCACAATAGAACAGAACAGAATAAACCAGGTTGGAAAAGACCTTTGAGATCATGGAGTCCAACCTAGCCCCCAGCACCATCTCATCAACTCAACCATGGCACCAAGGGCCTCATCCAGGCTCTTTCTAAACCCCTCCAGGGATGGGGACTCCACCACCTCCCTGGGCAGCACATCCCAAGGGCCAATCTCTCTTGCTGGGAAGAACTTCCTACATCCAGCCTAAACCTCCCCTGGCACAGCTTGAGACTGTGTCCTCTCGTTCTGGTGCTGCTTGCCTGGCAGAAGAGACCAACCCCCACCTGGCTACAACCTCCCTGCAGGGAGTTGGAGAGAGCAAGAAGGTCTCCCCCTGAGCCTCCTCTTCTCCAGGCTAAGCAAGCCCAGCTCCCTCAGCCTCTCCTCCCAGGGCTGTGCTCCAGACCCCTCCCCACCTTTGTTGCCCTTCTCTGGACACCTTCCAGCAGCTCAACATCTTTCCTAAGCTGAGGAGCCCAGAACTGGACACAGGACTCAAGGTGTGGCCTCAGCAGTGCTGAGCACAGGGCAGGATGAGCTCCCTGCTCCTGCTGGCCACACTGCTCCTGATGCAGGCCAGGATACCCCAGGTGCCATGGCCACCTCCATGAACACCTCCATGCCTGGGGACTCCACCACCAACCTGGGCAACCTCTGCCAATCCCTGACCAATCTTGCAGGAGAGAAGGTTTGCCTCATCTCCAATCTAAGCCTCCCCTGGCAGAATTTCAGGCCATTTCCTGTCCTTCTATCACCTGAGACTAGGGAGAAGAGCCCAACCCCAACCTCACTGCAACCTCCTTTGAGGGAGCTGCAGAGAGCTGTGAGGTTTCCTCTCAGCCTCCTCTTCATGTCTTTAAGAATTAGAAGGCACTTAATCAGCTACAAAACTTACAGGTGGCCAGGAAGGGCTTCTCCATCCTTTTACCTCACAATTAAGCAGCTTGAGTTATGAGTGTTGCAGCTCTCCCCAGAAGCATCAATAATGGTTAAACACAAGTTGGGTCAGCCAAAAAACCTTGGTGAGGAGAAGTCAACCGAAGCCTTAGTCATGCAGGAGCCCCCACCAGCAGCTTCTGTCAGCAAGAAACAGAAGAGATTCAAAACAGTGCAAGCAGCCAGAAGCTGAGTCACAGCAGCACAGAATGGCAGGGGTTGCAAGGGACCTCTAGAGATCAGAATCCAATTCCCCTGCCAGAGCAGGATCACCTTGGGCAGGTTGCCCAGGAATGCATCCAGATAGGTATTGCAAGTCCTCCCTCACAGACTCAAGAAGGTTGGAAAAGACCTCAAGGATCATGGAGTCCAACCTGGCACCCAACACCTTGTGAGTAACTAAACCATGGCACCAGGGGCCACATCCAATCCCCTCTTGAACACCTCCAGGGATGCTGACTCCACCACCTCCCTGGGCAGCACATTCCAATGGCCAGTCTCTCTTTCTATGAACAACTTCTTCCTCACCTCCAGCCTGAACCTCCCCTGGCCCAGCTTGAGACTGTGTCCTCTTGTTCTGGGGCTGGGGGCCTGGCAGAAGAGACCAACCCCCACCTGGCTACAACCTCCCTGCAGGGAGTTGGAGAGAGCAAGAAGGTCTCCCCTGAGCCTCCTCTTCCCCAGGCTAAGCAAGCCCAGCTCCCTCAGCCTCTCCTCCCAGGGCTGTGCTCCAGACCCCTCCCCAGCTTTCTTGCCCTTCTCTGGACACCCTCCAGCAGCTCAACATCTTTCCTAAGCTGAGGAGCCCAGAACTGGACACAGGACTCAAGGTGTGGCCTCAGCAGTGCTGAGCACAATGGAGAACTGAAGCAACCATCTGATGGATGAGACCACCTGGGCACAAGGAAACAAACACAAAGCTTACAGAGATGCTGGGGAAACCACATCCCAGCACTGCTGTGTGACAGGCACCTGTGGGGGGAGGCTTCTGCCCTGGAAGCCATCAATACACAGCTCAGGGACCTGCCACCGTGAACTTTTCCTTTCAGCCTGTAGGAACTCATCACCAGCTCCTGGCCAACAAGCCTCTGAGTTCTCAATTACAACTGTTAGCACCTTCAATACCTTGAAACTGAGGTGCTAAGAACTCTCTGCTGACTGCAGGGGGGTTGGACGAGATGACCCTTGTGGGCAGCTTCCAACCCAGTGAACTCTGAATCTTTGTACTACTCCTCTACTCTGTCCCAGAGAGGCCACTTCTACAGTGCTGGGTCCAGTTCTGGGCTCCCCAGCTCAAGAGAGACAGGGAACTACTGGAGAGAGTCCAGCAGAGGCTACAAAGCTGCTGAGGGGCCTGGAGCAGCTCTGTGAGGAGCAAAGGCTGAGAGCCCTGGGGCTGAGAGCCTGGAGAAGAGCAGCCCAGAGGGGAGCTGAGCGATGCTCAGCAGGAGCTAAAGGAGCTGTGGGGGGAAAGAGGCTGGGGCCAGACTCTTGTCAGTGGTGCCCAGAGACAGGCCAAGGGGCAGAGGGCACAAAGTGGAAGCCAGGAGAATAGAACAGAATAGGAATAAGAATAGGAATAAGAATAGACCAGACCAGGTTGCAAGAGACCTTCAAGACCATCACATCCAACCCATCATCCAACACCACCTAATCAACTCAACCATAGCACCAATCACCCCATCCAGCCTCCTCCCAAACACCTCCAGGGATGGGGACTCCACCACCTCCCCGGGCAGCACATCCCAAGGGCCAATCTCTCTTGCTGGGAAGAATTTCTTCCTCACCTCCGGCCTAAACCTCCCCTGGCACAGCTTGAGACTGTGGCCTCTTGTTCTGGGGCTGGGGGCCTGGCAGAAGAGACCAACCCCCACCTGGCTACAACCTCCCTGCAGGCAGTTGGAGAGAGCAAGAAGGTCTCCCTTGAGCCTCCTCTTCTCCAGGCTAAGCAACCTCAGGAGGTTCCATCTGAAGATGAGGAGAGACTTGTTTGGTGTGAGAGTGCTGGAGGCCCGGAGCAGGCTGCCCAGAGAGGTTGTGGAGTCTCCTGGTGTGGAGAGCTTCCAACCCCAGCTGGATGTTGTGCTCCTGGGCAAGCTGCTGTGGGTGCCCTGCTTTAGCAGAGGGGTTTGGAGTGGATGATCTCCAGTAGGTCCTTTCCAAGCCCCACCGTGCTGAGATTCAGGAGGCTGTGCTGCAGCTGCTGTTAATTCTTTCCTGCAATTCTAAATGATCTAAAAAAAAAAAAAAAAAAGATATTTTGGGTTGTTTTTTTTTTCCTAATCATTAGGAAGGGGGGGGGGGGGGGGAAAAGAGGAAAAAAAAAATTCAGTCAGCCCTTCTCAAGGACCAGGAGACCTCCTCTGATGTATTCACCAGGTTTTCCCCCCTCCATGTAAAACAACTCCTCTGATCCAGTACTTAAGGTTCAGAAGCATTTCAGCTTTGCTTTACCAATCCCTAATCTGCTGCATTTTAATTAACTTTCCATTCCTGGCCCAGAGCAGCCTGATGGCATGGCAAAGAAATTCAGCAGATGATGCCTTGCCACTTGGAAAAGTTAGGAGGACCAAAAGGGAAAAAAAAAAAACCAAACCAAGGGAAGATAGAAACACTGAGAGGCAAGAGCTGAAATAACTACAGATCCTATCAATGGAGGCAGGAAACACAGCAAGCTTTGGCAATGGCAAAGCTAAAATGAGCTGCACAACAATGTCACCAGACTGGAAAACTCTGGAAAGATTACTAGAGTGTTCAGGCAAGGCTCAAAATTATTCATATCTAAGCCTCTTGCTTATTGAAATCAATCTGCCTGGGAGCCAGACAAATGGTTGGGAGAAACTGATTTCCCCAGCATCTGGCTCCCCTTTGCAGAGAATCACTGAATCAGCCAGGTTGGAAAAGACCTCAGAGCTCATCCAGTCCAAGCTATCACCCCAGTACCTAACACCTCCTGTCTAACTAAACCATGGCTCCAAGTGCCACATCCAATCCCTTCTTGAACACCTCCAGGGATGGGGACTCCACCACCTCCCTGGGCAGCACATTCCCATGGACAATTCCTCTTTCTGGGAAGAGCTTTCCCCTCACCTCCAGCCTGAACCTCTCCTGGCACAGCTTGAGACTGTGGCCTCTTGTTCTGGTGCTGCTTGCCTGGGAGAAGAGACCAATCCCCACCTGGTTACAACCTCCCTGCAGGGAGTTGGAGAGAGCAAAAAGGTCTCCCCTGAGCCTCCTCCAGGCTAAGCAAGCCCAGCTCCCTCAGCCTCTCCTCACAGGGCTGTGCCCCAGACCCCTCCCCAGCCTCACTGCCCTTCTCTGGACAGGCTCAAGTATCTCAATGTCCTTCTTAAATTGAGGAGCCCAGAACTGTACACAGGACTCAAGGTGCAGCCTAACCAGTGCTGAGTACAGGGGCAGAATGACCTCCCAGCTCCTGCTGGCACCAGGAGAATAAAGGAAAAGACCAGAAAGACAAGAGGAGCTCAGCTGATTCATAACATGGGGAAGCACCCCGTGCCCAGACAGATCCTACAGCACCACATGAAGCCAAGTTCTGGCAAGTCAAGGCAGCTGGGCTGGGTGCAGACACCAGCAGCAGCATCCCCAGCACCAATGCTACTCCTTTTCATGGCCACTCAGGCACTTCACTGCCTGACCTCTGCTGTGCTTCAGCAAGAGGCAAAGAGATTCTCTCTCTGCAGTGTTAATGCCTGTAGTGGTGTGAAAAACAGACTCAGAGGATTGTTTCAGTTGGAAAGGACTTTTAAGGTCCTCCAGTCCAACCATTCTCTAACTCTACCAAGGCTGCTGCTAAATTGTGGCTCTCAGCACTGCACTTCTGACTCCTTGAAACACCTCCAGGGATAGGGCTTCAGCCACCTCCCTGGGCAGCTTGGTCCACTGAGAACCCTTTCAATGAAGAAGTTTCTTTTAATGTCCAACCTAATCCCTTCCTGGCACAACTCCAGGCCATTTCCTCTCCTTCTATCACCTGAGACCAACCCCAGCTCACTCCAACCTCCTTTCAGGGAGCTGTAGAGGCCAATGAGGTCTCCCCTCAGGCTTCTTTCCCCCAGCTCCCTCAGATGCTCCTCCACCAGCCCTGTTCTCCAGACCCTTCCCCAGCTTCACTACCCTTCTCTGGGCCCCACTTCAGGACCTCAATGTCCTTGTAGTCAGTAGTGCTTCACCCCTGCTTGGCCAATAGGTAGAGCATGCCAGTCAGAACCACAGAATGTTAGGGGCTGGAAGGGACCTCAAAAGCTCCTCCAGTCCAATCCCCCTGCCAGAGCAGGAGCACCTAGAGCAGGTCACACAGGAACACATTTTGAATATCAGCAAAGAGGAGACTCCACAGCCCCCTTGGGCAGCCTGCTCCAGGGCTCTGTTACCCTCACAGGGGAAAAATTCTTTCTCCTGTTTCCATGGAACTTCTCTGCCTCAGCTGCCACCACTGCCCCTTGTGCTGGCATTGGGCAGCACCCAGCAGAGCCTGGCTCCATCCCCTGGGCACTCACCCTGCACATCTTCATCACCAGCAATGAGGTCACTCTGAGGCTTCTCTGCTCCAAGCTGAAGAGCCCCCAGCTCCCTCAGGCTCTCCTCCCAAGGAAAATGTTCCACTCCCCCATTTCTCAATGTGCGGTTAGGCCGCACCTTGAGTACTGTGTCCAGTTCTGGGCCCCTCAGTTTAGGAAGGATGTTGACTTGCTGGAACGTGTCCAGAGAAGGGCAACAAAGCTGGTGAGGGGTTTGGAACACAAGCCCTATGAGGAAAGGCTGAGGGAGCTGGGGTTGCTTAGCCTGGAGAAGAGGAGACTGAGGGGTGACCTTATTGCTCTCTACAACTACCTGAAGGGAGGTTGTAGCCAGGCAGAGGTTGGCCTCTTCTCCCAGGCATCCAGCACCAGAACAAGAGGACACAGTCTCAGGCTGCGCCAGGGCAGGTTTAGGCTGGATGTTAGGAAGAAGTTCTACACGGAGAGAGTGATTGCCCATTGGAATCGGCTACCCGTGGAGGTGGTGGAGTCACCTTCACAGGAGGTGTTCAGGAGAAGACTTGATGGGGTGCTTGGCTGTATGGTCTAGTTGTTGGGTGGGTTGGATTGTTTGATGGGTTGGACGTGATGATCTTGAAGGTCTCTTCCAACCTGGTGTATTGTATTGTATTGTATTGTATTGTATTGTATTATTCTGTGGCTCTGTGCTGGACTCTTTCAAGCAGTTCCCTGAGGTCAGGGCCGAGCCCAGAGAGTGGTGGTGAATGGTGCCACAGCCAGCTGGCGGCCTGCCACTAGTGGTGTGCCCCAAGGATCAGTGCTGGGCCCCATGCTCTTCAACATCTTTATTGATGATCTGGATGAGGGCATTGAGTCCATCATCAGTAAATTTGCAGATGACACCAAGCTGGGGGCAGCAGTTGATCTGCTGGAGGGCAGAGAGGCTTTGCAGAGGGACCTCGACAGGCTGGACAGATGGGCAGAGACCAAGGGCAGGAGATTGAACACATCCAAGTGCCAGGTGCTGCACATTGGCCACAGCAACCCCAGGCAGTGCTACAGGCTGGGGTTAGAGTGGCTGGAGAGCAGCCAGGCAGAGAGGGACCTGGGGGTGCTGGTTGATGGGAAGCTGAACATGAGCCTGTAGTGAGCCCAGGCAGCCAAGAGGGCCAACCGCATCCTGGCCTGCATCAGGAACAGTGTGGCCAGCAGGAGCAGGGAGGTCATTGTGCCCCTGGACTCTGCTTTGGTTAGGCCGCACCTTGAGTCCTGTGTCCAGTTCTGGGCCCCTTAGTTTAAGAAGGACATTGAGACACTTGAATGTGTCCAGAGAAGGGCAACAAGGCTGGTGAGGGGTTTGGAACACAAGCCCTATGAGGAGAGGCTGAGGGAGCTGGGGTTGTTTAGCCTGGAGAAGAGGAGGCTCAGGGGCGACCTCATTGCTCTCTACAACTACCTGAAGGCTGGTTGTAGCCAGGAAGGGGTTGGCCTCTTCTCCCTAGCAACCAGCACCAGAACAAGGGGACACAGTCTCAAGCTGCACCAGGGGAAGTTTAGGCTCGAGGTGAGGAGAAAGTTCTTCACCGAGAGAGTGATTCGCCATTGGAATGTGCTGCCCGGGGAGGTGGTGGAGTCACCGTCCCTGGAGGCGTTCAAGAGGGGACTGGATGTGGCACTTGGTGCCATGGTCTAGTTGTGGGGTTGTGGTTACAGGTTGGACTCCATGATCTTCAAGGTCTCTTCCAACCTTGGTAATTTAATTCTATTCTATTCTATTCTATTCTATTCTTGACCTGAGGGGCCCAGAACTGCACACAGTACTCCAGATGTGGCCTCACCAGGGCAGAGCAGAGGGGTAGGAGAACATCTCTTGACTTACTAACCACAGCCCTCCTAATACACCCCAGAAGAAGTCTTTTTGCTGGATTCAAGAAATGATTAGAGCACTTACCCACAGAATTGTGCTGTCATAAATGGTAGCCTGGTTTGGAGCCTGACAGAGAAGCAAGATAAAATAAACCCAAACCCTCTCAAGCAGCATCACAGACTTGTCAGGGTTGGAAGGGACCTCAAGGATCATCTAGTTCCAACCCCCTGCCATGTGCAGGGACCCCTCACTCTAGAGCTCAGATGGGGCTCAGAGCCACATCCCTCATGGAGCAGGGAGGTTCCCAAGCCTCAGCCTTCGCTCCAAGCTAACCACCAGGTCTCTTCAGCAAGGAGCTGAAGCTTTTTTTCCTTCAAGAGCAAGTTCTTGTGGCAGGTAGCAGGAAAAGTGACTGCTGCCTGGGTCATTTCTCACAGGGGAGCTGCATTTCATATCAGAGGACTTCTCCAGCAGCACTTACTACAGACATCTGCAGCAGCAAGGAAATGAGTCACCAGCCCACTGGCAAGCCTGATTCACAGCACTCAGCCTATTTAGGAAGCTGGGGACAGAATGGAGGGGAAAGGCAGATGCAAGCCACAGGTCATTTGAAGGGAACAGCTACAAAATCCAAACTTTGGTTAAATTTAGTGGGTTGGGTTTTTTGGTTGGTGGTTTTTTTTCCCTCCCATTCCCCCCCCCCCCCCCCCTTTTCTCCTTGAGCATAGAATCATAGTATCAGCCAGGGTTGGAAGGGACCACAAGGATCAGCTAGTTCCAACCCCCTGCCATGGGCAGGGACACCCCACACTAGATCAGGCTGGCCACAGCCTCATCCAGCCTGGGCTTAAACACCTCCAGGGACGGGGCCTCAACCACCTCCCTGCACAACCCATTCCAGGGCTTCACCACTCTCATGGGGAAGAACTTCCTCCCCACCTCCAGCTTCATTCCATTCCCCCTAGTCCCATCACTACCTGAGATCCTGAGAAGTCCCTCCCCAGCCTTCCTGTAGCCCCCTGCAGATCCTGGAAGGCCACAATGAGGTCACCTGGGAGCCTTCTCTTCTCCAGACTGAACAGCCCCAACTCCTTCAGTCTGTGCTCACAGGAGAGGTGCTCCAGCCCTCTGCTCATCCTCCTGGCCCTGCTCTGGACACCTTCCAGCATGTCCACATCCCTCTTGTCATAGGGGCTCCAGACCTGGAGGCAGTACTCCAGCTGGGGTCTCAGCAGGGCTGAGCAGAGGGGGAGAATCCCCTCCCTTGCCCTGCTGGTCACACTTCTCCTGCTGCAGCCCAGGCTCTGATTGGCTTTCCGGGCTGCAAGTGCACCCTGAGAGCTCCTGTTGAGCTTCTCCTCCCCCAGCACCCCCAAGTCTCTCTCCTCAGGGCTGCTCTCCAGCCAGTCCCTGCCCAGCCTGGATTTGTGCCTGGGGTTGCCTCCACCCAGCTGCAGGACCCTGCCCTTGGCCTTGTTGAAGCTCCTGAGGTTGGCTTGTGCCCACCTCTCCAGCCTGTCCAGGTCCCTCTGGATGGATCCCTTCCTCCAGCCTGTCTGCTGCACCACACAGCTTGGTGTCATCAGCAACCTTGCTGAGGCTGCACTCAGTGCCACTGTCCATGGCACCCACAAAGATGTTGAACAAGACAGGTCCCAGGACTGATCTCTGAGGGACTCTGCTTGTCCCTGGCCTCCCCTGGGACATGGACCTGTTGACAGCACCATTGCTTCAAAAGCAGAGGCCCAGCGTGGTGGTGGAGGGAGCTGCAGAGCTCTTCACCTGGCTGAATCAATGCTTTCTTGATGCAACTGGAAGAAAAAGCCAACTCTAATGCTTATTTTAATCCTGGATTAAAAAAAAAACCAAAACACACCCAAAAACCATGTGGATTTTGCTCAACAGGAAAAAAAAACCCAACCAACCAACCACCACAATCAACATGAAGAAGGCTTCACAGGCAACTGCTGAGGGAAGGGTTCCATGGGATTGGTACCAAACCACCACAGCAAAACCCTGCTTGCCTTCAGAACATGCACACAAACACCCTGCTGCAGGACCAAACCACTGAATCCCAGCAGGGTGACCACTGCAAGGGACCTCTGGAGGTCATCCACTCCACCCCCACCTGCTAAAGCAGGGTCCCCAAGGCAGCTTGCCCAGGATCACAACATCCAGTTGTGACCTCAGGGATCTCAAGAGGTCATCCAGCCCAACCCCACCCCTCCCCCCGGCCACAGCAGGGTCACCCAGGGGAGGGCACACAGGAATGCATCCAGGTGGGGCTTGAAAGTCTCCAGAGAAAGAGACTCCACAACCTCTCTGGTCAGCCTGCTCCAGGCCTCCAGCACCCTCACACCAAACAAGTCACTCCTCCACTCCTCACTTTCAGATGGAACCTCCTGGCTTCCAGTTTGTGCCTGTTGTTTCACATCCTGTGCCTGGGCACCACTGACAAGAGCCTGGCCCCAGCCTCTTGCCCCCCCCCAGGTCCTTTAGATCTTGCTGACCATTGATCAGATGCTCTCTGGGGCTGCTCTTCTCCAGGCTTAGCAGCCCTTCCTCCTCACAGAGATGCTCCAGGCCCCTCAGCGCCTTTGAAGCCTCTCTTGGACTCTCTCCAGTAGTTCCCTGTCTGTCTTGAACTAGGGAACCCAGAACTGGACCCAGTTGGCCTCACTAGGGTGGAATCAAAGGGGGACTTCCTGCCACACTCTTTTTAACGTACCCCAGGAGCCCACTGATGTTCTTGGTCACAAGAGCACATTGCTGGCTTTTGTGGTACCTCTCTTCAGTTCACTTCACTGACTAAAGGACTAAATCAGGTAACTGGAGTACGGATCCAGTTCTGGAGCCTCTGTTACAGGAAAGATCTGGAGGTGCTGGAGTGTGTCCAGAGAAGGGCCACGAGGGTGAGCAGAGGGCTGGAGCTGCTCTCCTATGAGGACAGACTGAGGGAGTTTGGATTGTTCAGTCTGGAGAAGAGAAAGCTCCCAGGTGACCTCATTGTGGCCTTCCAGGATCTGAAGGGGGCTACAAGAAAGCTGGGGAAGGACTTTTAGGGGGGACAGGGAGTGACAGGGCTGGGGGGGATGGAACAAAACTAGAAATGGGGAGATTCAGATTGGATGTCAGGAAGAAGTTCTTCCCCAGGAGGGTGGTGAGAGACTGGCACAGGCTGCCCAGGGAGGTGGTGGAAGCCTCATGCCTGGAGGTGTTTGCAGCCAGGCTGGAGGCGGCTGTGAGCAACCCGCTGTGGTGTGAGGTGTCCCTGCCCATGGCAGGGGGCTGGAACTGGCTGGGCCTTGAGGTCCCTTCCAACCCTGACAATTCTGTGATTCTAACTCTGTCCAGACAACATCCTGTTTCAACTCAGTCCTTCCTCCTGAGCTTGGAGAAGGGTTTAAGCTGCCCTTGCCGCCAGGGGAAGCCCAGGGCGGCGAGCTGCAGCACGCTCCTCCAAAGCTTGGCCTCCCCTGCCGCAGCAGCTTGGCTTTTAGTGCACTTCGTATTTTTGAAGAGCTCCTTTCCAAAGGAGCCCCAGCACATTTTTCAGCTTGAGCTGCTCAGCTCAATAGCTATATGGAGCCATAAAGCCAAGCATCCCCCTGGAAAATTCTGCCTGGAACGGCGATTTGGAGGATTTAAAAAACGATAGCACCGTAAGCAGGCAGCTCAGGAACAATTTCCCCGAAAGCCAAAGGAAGAAATTATAGCTGAGTAGTTTTGCACAGATGAGCAGCTTTAAAAAAAAAAAAAAAAAAAACAAAAAACAACAACAAGAGGGGAGAGAGGTATCTTTGATGCTGGGTTTTAAACTTGAGCTTGAAGAGCTTTCTGGAAAGCCACCGTCAGGAGAACGATGCCTGACGGGTTGCACTGGAGAGCCAGACACCTGCCTGCGAACCCTTCCAATGGCTGTTTCCATAAGTCCTACTTAAAAAGCTATGAATAAAGACAAGCTGCAATTAAAAAGACTGAGCACACCTACAGCTCCTCCTGCTAATAACGACAGAGAGAAAATAACAGGGGAGGGAGGGAGGCAGAGGGGAGAGAAGCAATGAGCTACGCGCCGCCGTGCTAAGGCGGCTCTGTACCGCCACGTTCCACACCGGTCCCCCTCCTAGCACCACCACTCAGTGATGGTCACCTGCCAAAATGCAGGAATGGAATGAACAATTCAGCTGCTGGTTCTTCTTCCTCCTGATCATTCTTGACAAGCAGCAAAATCAATGACAAGGCTCAGAAATCAAGAGCAGAGAGGCAGCCATCCGTAGCAGCCAGGGCAGGCTGGGAGGGCTGCAGGCGAGCACAGCAGCAGCGCTGCACCACCTCCTCACCTTAACTTCTGCTTTTGATCACAGCATTGTTTGTGTTGGAAAATACCTCTAAGATCATCCAGCCCAACCAGCAACCCAACCCCACCATGGCCTTTAAACCACGTCCCCAAGTGCCATGGTCACAGCTATCGTGAGCGCCTCCAGGCATGGGGACGCCACCCCCTCCCTGGGCAGCCTCTGCCAATCCCTGACCTCTCCTGAAGCAACAAAGTTTTTCCTCATCTCCAACCTAACCCTCCCCTGGCACAACTCCAGGCCACTTCCTCTCCATCACCTGCTACAAGAGAGAACAGACCAACCCCACCCCACTCCAACCTCCTTTCAGGGAGCTGTAGGGAGCAATGAGGTCTCCTCCCCCGCAGCCTCCTCTTCTCCAGGCTAAACATCCTCAGCTCCCTCAGCTGCTCCTCACCAGCCCTGTTCTCCAGACCCTCCACCAGCTGTGTTGCCCTATCAAAAGGGAGAACTTCAGAGTTTATTTAGTAGGCAACAACTGCCACTTGGTAGAAAATACTTAGTCTAGTCTCTGGTCACTGGTGGTAGCCTCTAGTTATGCCTCATTTGAAATGGCCTGAAACCGTGCCAAGGGAGGCTCAGGTTGGAGATGAGGCAAAATTCCTTTGCTGCCAGAGTGGTCAGGGGTTGGTAGAGGCTGCCCAGGGAGGTGGTGGAGTCCCCATGCCTGGAGGTGTTCCAGAACCCTGTGGCCATGGCACTTGGGGCCAGGGTTTGGTGCCCATGGTGGGGTTGGGTTGCTGGTTGGACCCGGTGCTCTTGAGGGCTTTTCCAACCCAAACAACTCTCTGATTCCAGGATTTGAAGCCAGGCACTGGAAGTGAGGTTTCCCCCACCATCTGCAGCCCATTTGTGGCTTAAGAAACAAACCTGAAGTTACCAATCTCTGGCCCCTGCAGGCACAGAAATTCCCACCAGCCAATATCTAGTTTCCAGGACGACTTCCAGCAGCTGATGGAAAAGCCAGGCAGGCCCCACTGCACATCCTGGTAACACGAGGGGGCTATTTTGTCCCAGCTGATGAGCAAAACAAGCACATTTTGCCAGCACACAGGCCTTAAAAGAGCCTGCTCTGGTTTGGCACGGGAACAAGGAGGTGGTTTGCACATCCCCAGCGCAGCTGTGACACCCTTCTGGGGAGGTGCAGGGGAAAAGCTGACAGCAGCACCCTCAGGTAAGCACTTTTCAGCCCAGGGCAAGCCTTTAACTCCCTCACATGCAGATTTCTCGCTGAATGATAAGATCCATCACAGGACAGAAAGTTTGGGTAACGCAACTCTTGCAACAGCAAAGTGAGATCTGGATGCTGGAAGCACAGGTCAACACTCCAACCAGACCCAGCCCATTCTGGACTCTTGCCATGTTTTTGCCTGGCCTTCAAAAAAAATTCTTGCTCAAGGTGAGGATAAACTCTGCTGAAGGGAAAAAACTTCTCAATCTCCAGGGAAAAAAAAAAAACAAAAAGGAAAAGAAAACTTCAACATTTACCCACCAGGCTGTCACATCATTTCTCTCTGCATTTTAAGATTACCAGAGGAGAGGACAGGCTGGAAGATAGCATTGTTACAGAACCCCAGCACGGGGAGGCTTGGAAGGGACCTCTGCAGATCATCCACTCCAACCCCCCCCTGCTAAAGCAGGGCACCCACAGCAGCTTGGCCCAGGAGCACAATGGCCAGAGGGGGGTTGGAATCTCTGCAGAGAGGGAGACTCCACCACCTCTCTGAGCAGCCTGCTCCAGGCCTCCAGCACCCTCACACCAAAGAATTTTCTCTTCCTAATGAGGTGGAACCTCCTGGGTCCCAGTTTGTGCCTGCTGGATGAGGCCTTGAGCAACCAAGTCTACTTGAGAGATGTCCCTGCCTGGGGCAGATAGGTTGGAGGAGATGATCTCTGAGGTTCCTTCCAAACCAAACCATTCTGTGATCTCAGAAGCCCCTTCCAACCAAAGCCATTCTATGGTTCTGGGATTTAAAGATGGGGTTTTTTTCCCCCCTTTGTGTGCACTGTTCTCAGCTGCACTGTGAGCATGCACAGCTGATGGTGAGCGCCATGAAGCTTGGCACCAACAGGAGTGGGTCTCTGCTCTTTGCCCAGACAACCTGGAGGGCACAGCAGTGCACTGCCTCCATCAGCGCTGCCCTCAAGGCCAGCGGCAAGGACAGAGAAGCCTCAGAGCAAACGAGGGGCTGCCAGGTTCAGCCAATTCTCATTTACAATACAATACAATACACCAGGTTGGAAGAGACCTTCAAGATCATCACATCCAACCCATCAACCAATCCAACCCACCCAACAACTAGACCAGACAGCCAAGCACCCCATCAAGTCTTCTCCTGAACACCTCCAGTGAAGGTGACTCCACCACCTCCCTGGGCAGCCCATCCCAATGGGCAATCACTCTCTCCGTGTAGAACTTCCTCCTAACATCCAGCCTAAACCTGCCCTGGCGCAGCCTGAGACTGTGTCCTCTTGTTCTGGTGCTGGCAGCCTGGGAGAAGAGGCCAACCTCTGCCTGGCTACAACCTCCCTTGCAGGGAGTTGGAGAGAGCAAGAAGGTCATCCCTCAGTCTCCTCCTCTCCAGGCTAAGCAACCCCAGCTCCCTCAGCCCCTCCTCATAGGGCTTGTGTTCCAAACCCCTCCCCAGCTTTGTTGCCCTTCTCTGGACACCTTCCAGCAAGTCAACCTCCTTCCTAAACTGAGGGGCCCAGAACTGGACACAGGACTCAAGGGGCGGCCTAACCAGTGCAGTGGACAGGGGCACAATGACCTCCCTGCTCCTGCTGGCCACACTGCTCCTGATGCAGGCCAGGATGCTCTTAGTCTTCTTGGCTGCCTGGGCACACTGCAGGCTCATGTTCAGCCTCCCATCAACCAGCACCCCCAGGTCCCTCTCTGCCTGGCTGCTCTCCAGCCACTCTGCCCCCAGCCTGCAGCACTGCCTGGGGTTGCTGTGGCCAATGTGCAGCACCTGGCACTTGGATGTGTTCAATCTCCTGCCCTGGGGCTCTGCCCATCTGTCCAGCCTGTCGAGGTCCCTCTGCAAAGCCTCTCTGCCCTCCAGCAGATCAACTCCTGCCCCCAGCTTGGTGTCATCTGCAAATTTACTGATGATGGACTCAATGTCCTCATCCAGATCATCAATAAAGATGTTGAAGAGCATGGGGCCCAGTACTAATCCCTGGGGCACACCACTGGTGCCTGGCTGCCAGCTGGCTGTGGCACCATTCACCACCACTCTCTGGGCTCGGCCCTCCAGCCAGTTCCTAACCCAACGCAGTGTGCTCCTGTCCAAGCCAGAGGCTGCCAGCTTGGCCAGGAGTTTGCTGTGGGGGACGGTGTCAAAGGCCTTGCTGAGGTCCAGGTAGACCACATCCACAGGCCTCCCCACATCCACCAGGCGGGTCACAGGCCAGGCATTCCAAAAGCAACATCTGCAGGCTTCATTAAGCCCACAAGCTGAAACTTAGGCTTTGCAGGTTTACAGCTCCAGCTGTAACACAGCATCTACCAGCTTACCTGGGGCAACCACCTCCACCAGGGTGTACTTGGAATGGATGATCTAACAAATCACACAGCCAGCCTTAACACCCTGGTCAAGAAGAGAAGCTGCTGGGGAAGAACTTCAGTTTTAACCTGCTCCTGCACAACAAAACTTCTCCTGGCTTAGGCTTTGGCTTGGGAATAGGAGGAGTCAAAGCAACTCCAAAGGAAACCACTCCTGCTGTCTTACACAGAGTGGCAGGGCAAAGAGGCCCCACTCAGAAGTCTGCTGCCTTCACACCTCTCAGGCTGCTGAGACACAGTTCCTTCCCACCTGCACCTAGCAGAGAACAACAGAAGGCTCCCAACCAAGACACACAAAGGGCTGACAAAATGGAATGGCCATCTAAGCCTTCTCAGTGATAAAGAGCTCTGATTCTGGGTCACAGAGCAGAAGGGGGGTTGGTAATTTCCAGATGCTTCAGCAAAGTCAGGACTCAGGAATCAGAATAGAGAACCACAGAACAGCTTAGGTGGACCTCAGAGATCATCCACTCCAACCTCCCTGCCACAGGCAGGGACACCTCTCAAACAGACTTGGCTGCTCTAGGCCTTGACCAACCTGGCTTTGAACACCTCCAGGGTCCACAACCTCCCTGGGCAACCTCTTCCAGACTCTTAACACCCTCCTACTCAAGAACTTCTTCCTCAGCTCCAGTCTAGCCCTACTCTGCCTCAGCTTCAAATCATTCTCCCTTGGCCTGTCTCTAGACACCCTCAGCAAAAGTCCCTCTGCAGGATCCCTTCAGCTATTGCAAGGCAGCTCTAAGGTCCTCCCAGGAATCTTCTCCTCTCCAGCCTGAACACCCCCAGCTCCTTCTGCCTGTCCTCACAGCAGAGCTGCTCCAGCCCTTGGATTGTCTTTGTGGCCTCCTCTGGCCTCACTCCAGCTCCTTCTCCTGCTGGGGACACCAGACCTGGAGGCAGGATTGGAGGTAAGGACTCAGCAGAACAGAATCAAGGGGCAGAATCCCCTCTCCTGCCCTGCTGCCCACACTCCTCTGGCTGCAGCCCAGCACACAGCTGCCTGCTGGGCTGCAGGAGGGCACTGCTGGCTCAGGGGGAGCTGCTCATCAGTCAACCAGATGAACAGCTGGTGAATTAAAACACACATCAGTTGATCAGGGTGGGCAGTGGGAATCCAAAACCCTTCAAACCATCCTCCTTGCTTCTATATAAGAACTTCTCTAAGGAGTTTTCTGCTAATTTGTTTTACTCTCCACGAAAGTGAAGACCTGAAGCCATTCACAACAGCCTTCAGGGTCAGTACTGCTGGTTGGAAGGATGACACAGGGCAAGTGCAAGATTAACTTAGGTCAGGCTGAGTTATCATGGACCTGCTCCCACAAAAATCAATGCCTGGGCTCACCTCATAGATTCACAGAATGGTTTGGGTTGGAAGGGACCTTAAAGATCATCCAGTTCCAACCCCCTGCCATGGGCAGGGACGCTTCCCACTACACCAGGTCACTCAAAGCCTCATCCAACCTGGCCTTGAACACCTCCAGGGTGGGGACAACCTGAGAGCAGACCAGAAGCTGGCAAAAAGATCTTTATTCCCTTCCCTACAGGGCCATTGACATTGTTGATCCAAACATTCACGTCCTGGGAGCTGCTCTTATCAGAAGAGACCGAAGAAAGGCACAAACCCGTGAGCAAGTTCCACTTGGGGGCTGACTGAGCAGCTCAGCTGACTTTGAAGAGAGTCATTTTAATAGATTAAAAAAAGACCCAACAAATTCCCCACCATGCCAGAGGAGCTGCCAATCCTTCAGGCAAATTGGATGAGAAATGTGAGTGAACTGTAGATGAATATCAGGAAACCTCAGCACTCACTCTGCAGGCTTCACCATCCCGCAAGTACCTTCCTTTCCCCCCCCCCCCCCCAAACAGATTAAAAGCACAGGCCAAAAAAAAAAAAAACCCCAAAAAGCTAATTTGCTCCTTATCAGTTATATTTCTGATCACATTTCAGAGCCCCAAGACTTGCAAAGCAAGCACCAAGCTGTTACAGCTCTGCGAGCAAGCACGAGGCAGCCCCCTCCACCAAAGCCAACCGCAACCACTGTGAGAAGGACTCTTCTGCTCTGACTAAGCTCCCCAGGCTTGTTACCACAAGCACCAGCACTGCACTTTCCCACAGATTCACACTTCTGCAAGTAAATTAAGACCTAGAAGGCTTCAGCCCATCTGAACTTGCAAAGCTGCTTCTCAAGAGTACAAGAGATGCTATCCCAGTCCTACGTCCTCAAGTAACCAACCGGGGCTGCACAAGGCGACGGACTTCTGAGAGCTTGAGCTGTTGCCACTTGGTTCTTGCAACACAAAACTTATTATTGAGGTCTAGATTCTTCCCCTCATGCTTTTCAGTGAACTCTCCTGGACAGATCCCAGCTTCCCCACTCTCCAAAGAACAGCCAAACAAAGATAATTTGCTGAACAGGGCACCCACAGCAGCAGGCAAAGGAGAGCTCCGCAGCTCCATACCCCAAAATTGCTTCAGCAGAGCAAAACCAACTGTGGCTTGTTTGGGGGGAAGGGAAGGTAGGTGCAGCACAATTGGGCCAGGCCAGGGGGGCAAACACTGACCCTAATGTGCCCAGTTTGGTCAGTTGTATGAGAGTCAACAAGGCCAAGGGCCAGGTCCTGCACTTGGGTCACAAACAACCCCATGAATGCTTCAGGTGTGGGGCAGAGTGGCTGGAAAGTGCCCAGCAGAGAAAGGCTTGGGGGTGTTAGGTGACAGTGGTTGAAGATGAGCCAATGTGTGCTCAGGTGGCCAAGAAGGCCACCAGCATCCTAGGCTGGATCAGCAATGGTGTGGCAAGCAGGACCAGGGCAGAGACTGTCCCCCTGTACTAGGTCCTGGTAAGCCCACAGCTTGAATCAGTTCAGTTTTCGGTCTCTCACTCCAAGAAGGACATAGAGGGCTGGAGCAGGTCCAGAGAAGGACAACAAAGCTGGGGAAGGGTCTGGTGAGGAGCAGCTGAGGGAAGTGGGGTTGTTTAGTTTGCAGAAAAGGAGGCTGAGGGGAGACCTCACTGATCTCTACAGCTCCCTGAAATGAGGCTTGAACGAGGTGGGGGCTGGTCCCTTCTCCCTGCTGGCAAGTGATAGGATGAGAGGAAATGGCCTCAAGATGCAGCAGGGGAGGTTTAGGTTGGGTATTGGAAGGGATCTCTTCCCTGAAAGGATTCTCAAACACTGGAGCAGGCTGCCCAGGGAGATGGTTGAATCCCTACCCCTAATCAGACACAGAGATGCGGTGCTGAGGGCCATGGTTTAGCACCATGGAAGTGTTCGGTAATGGTTGGACTGGATGACCTTGAAGGTCTTTTCTAACCAAAGCAATCCTCTGCCTTCAGATCTGGGAGGAAGAGATGGAAGCACCAAACATCTGGCAGGGCAAACTTCCCTCCACACAGCTTCAAAGCCAGGGCAGACAATTGCACAGCCTTGGCACAGTGTTTGCAGGCTTTCTGCAGCAAGCCACCCTCTGCAAGGGGCAGAGTTTCCCACACTACGTCTCTGGAAGGTTGCCTCCTCCGATGACTGCACTGCACAGCAGGAAGCCTTGTCAGGACAAGTGAGGTCTTACTAATGCAGGTGGGGCTGGCTGCAATGGGCCACTTCTTACTGCCCTTTGAGATAAGCAAATGGCACTGAAGCCATCAAGGACTGGAACTGGAGACCTGATCCTTCTTCCTCATCTTCTATTTAAAGACTGGGTGGAAGCAGGATTAGCAGAGCGAGGCTTGGCAGTGTAAAAAGACAGGAAAGGTACCTTGGCATCCAGGCCTGGCACAGCAGGAGCCCGAGGGGAGGTGCTGCTGAAATGCTTTCACTCTTGCAAGGCAGATTTACAGAATCACAGAATTATTGAGGCTGGAACAGACCTCTGAGATCATCAAGTCCAGCCTATGACCCAACACCACCACAGTGACCAGAACATGCCACTGAGTGCCACATCCAATCTTTCCTTAAACAGCTCCATGAACAGCAACTCCTCCTTAAAAGCCTCCAGGACTGAGGCTTCCACCACCTCCCTAGACAACCTGTGCCAGTCTCTCACCACCTTCATGGGGAAGAACTTCTTCCTCACATCCAATCTGAATCTCCCCAGGTCCTATCACTCCCTCCCAGTCCCTCCCTAGCTTTCCTGTAGCCCCCTTAAGACACTGGAAGGCCACGTCACCGAGTGCCACATCCAGCCTTCCCTTAAACACCTCCAGGGATGGCCACCACCACCTCCCTGGGCAGTCCACCCCAGTGTCTAATTACACTGACCATGAAGAACTGCTTGCCAACATCCAACCTAACCCTCTGCTTGCCAACATCCAACCTAACCCTCCCCAAGCACAGCTTCAGGGCATGCCCTCTCATCCTGTCACAAGCTGCCTGGGAGAAGAGCCTGACCCCCACCTTACTACACCTTCCCTTCAGGTAGTTGTAGAGTGTGATAAGCTCCCCCTGAGCCTCCTCCAGGCTAAACACCCCCAGCCCCCTCAGCATCTCCTCATCAGACTTTCCCTCCAGTTCCCTTCCCCAGACTCATTGCTGTCCTCTGGACCCCCTCCAGCACCTCAAGATCTCCCTTGAAGTGAGGGGCCCGGAACTGCAGGCAGTACTCAAGGTGAGGCCTCCCCAGTGCCCAGCACACAAAAAGCAACCTCTGCAAGAACACCTCTGAACTTAAAGGCCACTCATCCTACTTTTTCAGGAGCCTTCCTTTTCCATTAGGCTCACTAACAGCCTCCCTGCTAATTCCAGCTACGGTTTCTTTTCCCAAACCCATCTGGTTAGGAGGCTGCCCCAGCCCCCTTGGCACCAAACTGGAGGTAGATTCACTTCCAGCCTATTTTTGCTGCTGCTATTTAGTGCTCCTTAGGAGGCAGCAATTTAGGTCTGACCACACGTGCTCCCCACCACCACCTCCATCTTCCCAAACCACAGAGCAGCAAAAGCTGACTCCACCTGCAACCAAACCATTTGGTTATTAACTCTCAAGCCCTATGGCTTGGTTATTAACTCCTCAAGCCTTGTGAGGAGAGGCTGAGGGAGCTGGGCTTGCTCAGCCTGGAGAAGAGAAGGCTCAGGGGAGACCTCATTGCTCTCTACAACTCCCTGAAGGGAGGTTGTAGCCAGCTGGGGGTTGGTCTCTTCTCCCAGGCACCCAGCACCATAACAAGAGGACACAGTCTCAAGCTGTGCCAGGGGAGGTTTGGGCTGGTTGTCAGGAAGATGTTCTTCATAGAAAGAGAGATTGGCCTTTGGAATGTGCTGCCCAGGGAGGTGGTGGAGTCACCATCACTGGAGGTGTTTAGGAAGAGCCTGGATGGGGTGCTTGGTGCCATGGTTGAGTTCATTAGATGGTGTTGGGTGACAGGTTGGACTCAATGATCTCAGAGGTCTCTTCCAACCTGGTTAATTCTATTCTGTTCTGTTCTGTTCTATTCTATTCTATTCTATTCTATTCTATTCTATTCTATTCTATTCTATTCTATTCTATTCTATTCTATTCTATTCTATTCTATTCTATCCTATCCTATCCTATCCTATCCTATCCTATTCTTTGAGGCAACTCACACAACTAAAAGCCCTTTTCCCTCCACTTGAAAAATAAAAGCCCCAAACCTTCCTGTTCCATAATTCTCTCACACAAAGTTTCTCTTAGTTGCCTTTTGGAGAAGAAAAGGCTTGGGGAGGATTTCTTTGCTTCATTCTTCCCCCCTTCCCCCCCTCCCCCCTTTTCCCATTTTGAAGCTGCTCACTTGGCACAAAAGGTCTTTCTCTCAATGGCCAGCACTAGAAACAAGCTGAGGTTTGAAAAGCAGAAGAGGTTTTATGGCACCTTCTATAGCATGTGCCAAAACGTGTGACCAAATAAGCTGCTACCCCCTCTGCTCAAAGAGACTCAGAGAGTGCTAAGGGCTGGGAGGGACCTCCAGAGATCATTGCAGTCCAACCCCCTGCCAAAGCAGGGGCACCCAGGGCAGGGCACACAGGAACACTTCCAGACAGGTTTTGAAAGTCTCCAGAGGAGGAGAGTCCACAACCTCTCTGGGCAGCCTGTTTCTGGGCTCCAGCACGCTCACAGTGAAGAAGCTTCTCCTCATGTTGAGGTGGAATTTCCTGTAACTGGGTTTACATCCACTTTCCCCTCATCCTATCACTGGGTGTCACTGAAACAAGACTGGCTCCATCCTCTTGACAGCCACCCTTCAGATACTTGTAGACATTGATCAGATCCCCTCTCAGACTTCTCTTCTCCAGACTAAACAGCCCCAGGTCCCTCAGTCTTTCCTGGTAAGAGAGGTGCTCCATCCCCCCTCATCATCCTCACAGCCCTAAGGACTCTGGCCCACTGATGAGGAAAGATAAGCTTAGTCTGGAGGAGGCTGAGGGGAGAGCTCATTGGCTCCCTACAGCTCCCTGAAAGTGAGGTGGGGATGGTCTCTTCTCCCTTTTCTCAGGTGATAGGAGAGGAAATTACCTGAAATTGGGGGGGGGGGAGGGGAGGGTTTAGTATCATAGTATCAGTCAGGGTTGGAAGGGACCACAAGGATCAGCTAGTTCCAACCCCCTGCCATGGGCAGGAACACCCCACACTAGATCAGGCTGGCCACAGCCTCATCCAGCCTGGGCTTAAACACCTCCAGGGACGGGGCCTCAACCACCTCCCTGCACAACCCATTCCAGGGCTTCACCACTCTCCAGGGGAAGAACTTCCTCCTCACCTCCAGCCTGAATCTCCCCACCTTCAGCTTCATTCCATTCCCCCTAGTGCCATCACTACCCGAGATCCTGAGAAGTCCCTCCCCAGCCTTCCTGCAGCCCCTTCAGACACAGAGGTTGGAGATGAGGAAAAATGTCTTTGCTGCAAGAGTGGTCAGGGACTGGCAGAGGCTGCCCAGGGAGGTGGTGGAGTCCCCATGCCTGGAGATGTTCAAGAAAGCTGTGGCCATGGCACCTGGGGCCATGGTGGGGTTGGGTTAATGGTGGGACTCCATCTTAAGAGGACTTTTCCCAACCCAAACAATTCTCTGAGAAGAACACTTGGCGACCTCAACATCAGCAGATGGCTCAAGGACAAATGCACAACCTCAGGTTTTGATCAGACCTTTCCTAAATGAATCCTCTCTACCTGTTCAAGCCCTCTTCTAAATATAAACTGCAGAGCAGCTTTTAATGAAAAGCTCATTTTCAGGTGCTGACAACATTCATAAACATGCCAATTTCCTCATTTAGCTGCTATCTGAAGTACAAAGGAAGACTGTCACACCACAAAACGGCTGCCATTCCCCCAGGGCAACACCTCAAGCAGCTTCTCTTGCCTGCCTTCAGGGCTTCCTGGTTTGGTGGAGCAGGCTGGGCAGGCCCTCAAACACCTCCCTCCAAGGGGCAACTCTCATAGAATCAATAAGGTTGGAAAAGACCTCAGAGATCATCAAGTCCAACCTGGCACCCAGCACCTCCTGACTGCTAAACCATGCCTCCAAGTGCCACATCCAATCCCCTCTTGAACAGCTCCAGGGATGGGGACTCCACCACCTCCCCGGGCAGCACATTCCAAGGGCCAACAACTCTCTCTGGGAAGAACTTTCTCCTCACCTCCAGCCTAACCCTCCACAGCTTGAGACTGTGTCCTCTTGTTCTGGGGCTGGGGGCCTGGCAGAAGAGACCAACCCCCACCTGGCTACAACCTCCCTGCAGGGAGTTGGAGAGAGCAAGAAGGTCTCCCCTCAGCCTCCTCTGCTCCAGGCTAAGCAAGCCCAGCTCCCTCAGCCTCTCCTCACAGGGCTGTGCCCCAGACCCCTCCCCAGCTCTGTTGCCCTTCTCTGGACACCTTCCAGCAGCTCAACATCTTTCCTGACCTGAGGAGCCCAGAACTGGACACAGGACTCAAGGTGTGGCCTCAGCAGTGCTGAGCACAGGGCAGGATGAGCTCCCTGCTCCTGCTGGCCACACTGCTCCTGATGCAGGCCAGGATGCCCTTGGCCTCCTTGGCCCCCTGGGCACACTACTGGCTCATGTTCAGCCTACTATCAACCACTCCCCCAGCTCCCTCTCTGCCTGGCTGCTCTCAGCCACTCTGCCCCCAGCCTGCAGCACTGCCTGGGGTTGCTGTGGCCAATGTGCAGCACCCAACACTTGGACTTGTTGAATGCCATCCTGGTGGACTCTGCCCATCTGTCCAGCCTGTCAAGGTCCCTCTGCAGAGCCCTTCTACCTTCTCACAGATCAACTCCTGCCCCCAGCTTGCTGTCATCCACAAATTTACTGCTGAGGGACTCCATCCCCTCCTCCAGATCATCAATAAAGATATTGAGCAGGCTGGGGCCCAGCACTAATTAAAAACTCTTCTCTTTAAAAGTGAGACAAAGGAGCAGTTTGACAGCAGGTTGCAGGAGCTCTCTTCCTCCAGAGGGAAGCAGTCTGCAGGCAGCCAGACAGACAAGAGCTGGAGCTTGAACAGATGCCGGGGATTTCCCAGCCTAACACATATTAGCACTTGGTATTTGCAATCCTGATTCCTCCAGCACCCAGCAGTTAATTTGCATGTTAATTAGAAACAGGTCACCAGAAAACTGTACCAGACAACCTTTCTGTATTGACTAGAAAGGAGAAGGCAGCATTTGCATAAAGTCTGTATCCTTTTCAGGCAGTTTTCCATCTGTCTGAGCCACCCAGAAGTTCACTGGAAATTGTGGAGCTCCTTTTTTTTTGGGGGGGGGGGGGAAGGGGAGGGGAGGGCTGTGCTGGGAGGAGCATCCATTTCAATACATTCAGATCTTGGATCACTGAGACTGGTTTAATATCAGGCAGCTTTTGAAGCCTGCAAAACAGAGGAGCAACACTAGAGAGAACAACGGTAAATGAGTCCGGCCTGAAAGCCTCCTTTGATCACCGTGCAACATCAAACTTGAGAAAGAGAAGGGTCAAGGGAGACCTCATTGCCAGGGACCAGGACATAAAGGGTGGCTGTCAAGAAGATGGAGACTCCCTTTTGCCAAGGAGTCTCATGGAAAAGGGGTGATGGAGGACAAGTTCCTGCTTGGGAGATTCCCCTTGGACTCCAGAAGAGGCTCCCCAGGAGCACAGTCAGACGCTGGAATCATCTCCCAAGGGAAGCAGTGGGTTTCCCCTACACTGGACAGTTGGAAGGCTCAAATGGACAAGGTGCTGGGCCAGCTCATTTCAACCTCACCATCACCTAGACAGGTTGGCCCAGATGATCTTTGGGGTCCCTTCCAATCTGGCATTCTGTGATTCAAACAGAATTCAGACTGCAAGCAAAGAGCAGGCGCCCTGAGCACCGTCAGCAAAGCAACTGCTTGAGGAGCTGTGCTGCTCAGCTGTGCTACTCAACTGTGCTGACCGAAGGTTTGGGTCCACCCCACAACCTGCAGCTCCATCCTGAGCTGACAGCTCAGTCCTCTACCAACTCCAGGGGCATCAATAAGCACAAACAGCAAGCAGCTGTGCCTTGGGAGGCTGCCCCTAAACCAGCACCAGCAGAGAAAGCATCTCATGGGAACACAGAATGGTCCAGGCTGGGAGAGACCTCCAAAGGTCATCCAGTTTGACTCAGCAGGGACACCCTCAACTAGATCAGGCTGCCAAGGGCTTGGTCAACCTTGAGTATCTCCAGGGCTGGGGCCTCAACCACCTCCCTGGGCAACCTGTTCCAGTGTTCCACCATCCTCATAATAAAGAACTTCTTCCTGATATCCAGTCTAAATCTGCTCTGCTCTGGTTTGAAGCCACTGCCCCTGGTCCTGTCCCTGCAGGCCTTTGGGAAGAGTCAGTCTCCATCTTTCCTGTAGCCCCCTTCAGGTACTGGAAGGCTGCTATTAGGTCTCCCTGGAACCTCCTCTTCTCCATCCTGAACACCCCCAGCTCCCTCAGCCTGTCCTCATAGCAGAGCTGCTCCAACCCCTGATCATTTTCATGGTCCTCTCCATCAGCTCCAGGTCCTTTCTGTGTTGAGGGCTCCAGAGCTGCACACAGCACCCCAGGTGAGGTCTCAGCAGAGCAGAGCAGAGTGGCAGAATCACCTCTCTGGCTCTGCTGGCAGTGCTGCTTTGGATGCAGCCCAGGCTGGGATTTGCCTTCTGGGCTGCAAGCTCATGCTGCAAGCTCACACTGCCTGCTCCTGGCCAGCATCTCATCCATCAGCACCCCCAAGTCCTTTTCCACAGGGCTGCTTTCTAACACCTCCTCCCCCAGTCTGTATTGCAGGTGAGGATTGTTCCAGCCCAGGTGCAGAACCCCTATTCTGCTCAAATGAACCAAAGCTCCAAAGATGTGGTGCAGGACATCCTTGCAGGAGAACATCAAGCTGCTGTGAGATCAAGAGGAGGATTTTCCAGCAGCTCAGCTGGCTGCAAGGTTCTCTTTTGATTGTTAAGCAGCAGCAGCAGCAGCTTTTGAGCTGCAAAGGAGTCAGCATACAGCACCCCAGCCACACATTCCCATTTTAGCTCAGAACTACAAGCAGATTCCTGAGCACAATCATCAATACACCAAGCTGTGGACCACCAGCTGTGGTGCCTCTTCAATAACACTTACATGAAGGAATACAACTGCCAGTAGGTGACCCATTAAAAACCCTCTGTTTGCTTCAAATACCTGAGGGGCTGAGGAAAACTTCCAATTCAATTATCCTATTAGCCAGGGAAGGACACAAAATTAAGCAGCCAAGGAGAAGAGAAAAAGGTGCTATTATTCCTGTGTTAACTCAGCACTTTTGCTCCTAGGAAGCCTGAATGGCCATGGCCTTTCCAGCATGTTTCCTAGGATGGGATCAGCCACACACCTGGTTTCCCTGTGCCTTCTCTCAACAGGTGACAACATGAATAGCTGAGGGGTGAGCAACTGATGTCGTTTCCCTGGACCTGAGCAAAGCCTTCAACACTGTCCCACACCACATCCTGGTCTCCAAGCTGGTGAAGCAGGGGTTTGATGGGTGGACCACTAGCCGGATACAGAACTGGCTTGATGGCTGCACCCAAAGAGTGGCTGTCAATGGGTCCATGGCCCAGGGGAGGCCAGGGACAAGCAGAGTCCCTCAGGGATCGGTCCTGGGACCAGGCTTGTTCAACATCTCTGTGGGTGCCATGGACAGTGGCACTGAGTGCAGCCTCAGCAAGGTTGCTGATGACACCAAGCTGTGTGGTGCAGCAGACAGCTGGAGGGAAGGGATCCATCCAGAGGGACCTGGACAGGCTGGAGAGGTGGGCACAAGCCAACCTCAGGAGCTTCAACAAGACCAAGGGCAGGGTCCTGCAGCTGGGTGGAGGCAATCCCAGGCACAAATCCAGGCTGGGCAGGGACTGGCTGGAGAGCAGCCCTGAGGAGAGAGACTTGGGGGTGCTGGGGGAGGAGAAGCTCAACAGGAGCTCTCAGTGTGCACTTGCAGCCCGGAAAGCCAATCAGAGCCTGGGCTGCAGCAGGAGAAGTGTGGCCAGCAGGGCAAGGGAGGGGATTCTCCCCTCTGCTCAGCCCTGGGAGACCCCACCTGGAGTGCTGCCTCCAGTTCTGGAGCCCCTATGACAAGAGGGATGTGGAGGGGCTGGAAGGTGTCCAGAGCAGGGCCAGGAGGATGAGCAGAGGGCTGGAGCACCTCTCCTGTGAGCACAGACTGAAGGAGTTGGGCTGTTCAGTCTGGAGAAGAGAAGGCTCCCAGGTGACCTCATTGTGGCCTTCCAGGATCTGAAGGGGGCTACAAGAAGGCTGGGGAGGGACTGCTCAGGATCTCAGGGAGTGATGGGACTAGGGGGAATGGAATGAAGCTGGAGGTGGGGAGATTCAGGCTGGACATGAGGAGGAAGTTCTTCCCCATGAGAGTGGTGAAGCCCTGCAATGGGTTGTGCAGGGAGGTGGTTGAGGCCCCGTCCCTGGAGGTGTTTAAGCCCAGGCTGGATGAGGCTCTGGCCAGCCTGATTTAGTGCAGGGTGTCCCTGGCCATGGCAGGGGGATTGGAACTAGATGATCCTTGTGGTCCCTTCCAACCCTGACTGATTCTATGATTCTCACCAGCACAGTTGGGCTGCTGGAAATCCAAGCAGACACAGAGATACAGAGGGAGAAAATCCTGCAGGCAGTACATGGGATCTGCACGAGGAACACACTGCAGTAGAACTGCAGAAAGTGTTTGTCTGTTCCCAAAAGGTTTGCCAGGCCAAGGAGGCCACTAGCAACCTGGCTTGGATCAGCAGCAGTGTGGCCAGCAGGAGCAGGGGAAGCGATGGTGCCTCTGTACTGGGCACTGGTGAGGCTGCACCTCGAGGGCTGGGTGCAGTTATGGGCACCACAGCACAAGAAGGACACTGAGAGGCTGAAGCAGCCACACAGAAAGGCAACAAAGCTGGTGAGGGGTTTGGAGGGCAGGTCTGGTGAGGAGAGGCCGAGGGAGCTGGGATTGGTTAAGCCTGAAGAAGAGGAGGCTGAGGGGAGGCCTCATTCCTCTCTACAGCTCCCTGAGAGAAGGTTGTAGTGAGGGTGGGGTTGCTCTCTTCTGTCTAGTGCCAGGTGACAGAATGAGAGGAAACGGCCTGAAATTGTGCCAGGGGAGGGTTAGGTTGGCAATGAGGCAAAATTTCTTTGCTGCAAGAGTGGTCAGGGATTGGCAGAGGCTGCCCAGGGAGGGGGTGGAGTCCCCACGCCTGGAGGTGTTCAAGAAAGAAGTAGATGTGGAACTTCAAGAGGCCATGGAGGTTTGGGGTAGAAGGCTGGACTTGATGATCTTACAGGGCTTTTGCAACCTTTATGATTCTATCATTCTATGATATTTGGGGGCTAGGGTATGAACCACAGCTGGGTGGCACTTTCTTTCCTTTAGCAGAACCAGAAGAAGCTGGGGGAAGAGAGTAGGAACAAACCAAATCACCAGTAAGCCCAGTGGCCAGAAACCCCATTTGTGTCCCATCCTCACTTTCCTGTCAGACACTAAACACAAGACTGCCAGAGAAGCTGGGGTGCCCCATCCCTGGAAGAGTTCAAGGCCAGGTTGTTTGGGGCTCTGAGCAATCTGCTCTAGGTGCAGATGTCCCTGCTGACTGCAGGGAGGTTGGAGGAGATCACAGAATTGTCAGGGTTGGAAGGGACCTCAAGGCTCAGCCAGCTCCAACCCCCCTGCCATGGGCAGGGACACCTCACACCACAGCAGGTTGCTCACAGCCACTTCCAGCCTGGCTGCAAACACCTCCAGGGAGGAGGCTTCCACCACCTCCCTGGGCAGCCTGGGACAGGCTCTCACCACCCTCATGGGGAAGAACTTCTTCCTCACATCCAATCTCAATCTATCCACTTCTACTTTTGCTCCACCCCCCCAGTCCTATCCCTCCCTGACACCCTCCAAAGTCCCTCCCCAGCTTTCTTGGAGCCCCCTGCAGATCCTGGAAGGCCACAATTAGGTCTCCTCAGAGCCTTCTCCTCTCCAGACTGAACAACCCCAACTCTCTCAGTCTGTCCTCAGAGGAGATGAGCTCCAGCCCTCTGCTCATCCTCGTGGCCCTTCTCTAGACACCTTCCAGCACCTCCAGATCCTTCTGAGGATCTCTGAGGTCCCTTCCAACTCAAACCATTCTGTGATTCTACAAAAGCCAGCCCCCAACCTCCACTTCCCCACTGTTAAGGTCAGATATTGTCCTTTTACATCCACCACTAGGTGAGGAGTTTCACTCCAGCTGTTATCCTGTGCCCACCCCTGGCTTCTTCTGTCACTGCCTCAGGTCATTTTTAGTCCAGGAATGTGAACCCTCCTCTGAAGCCACTCCTCAGAGCACACAGCACTGACTTGCTGGCTAATTTTATCTCCAGTCATGCTTGAGCAATCTCTTGATAACATAACAGGGATGTTTCTTCACCCCCCCCAACCCCCTCCTTTCTTTTAAACAAGGGCTGTAGCAACAATGAGCCAAAGCAGCCACGAGCCAGGCACAAAAGGAACAACATATCAAATGGAAGTGAACACAGAAAGCAAACTCTGCAATTACACTGAGGGATAAAATCCCAGCTCTCCCATTTGCTCCTGGAGGAACATGGGAGAACAAAGTTTGATGGCCTTCAATCTTCTAATCTTCCCAAGACCTTCAAGGAAACAGCATGCTAACCCATTACACAACCACAGCTTCCAGCCAGCAGGGGATGGAGGAGCTCTGGTTTATGGAGAGGGGGTGGTTGGCTCCCTGGGAGAGGGGGAAGAGCTGGGTTCTGCCTCAGTGGTTTCCACCTTATCTCTTAACCCTCTGTGCTAACTGCCTGCTCCAGGGACTTCTCTCTGACACAGTTCAAGAGCCAGCCTGGCTCTGGTTTCTCTGGCTGTGTGGGACAACATCCCCCTCAAAGCTTCTACCAAGTTTGTGAGGTCTAGCAAAAAGCTTTTAAGCAGATTGCTCATACCTCAGGAACCAGCTCCTCAAAGTGCCTGCTAGCTTCAATCCTTCAGAGCTCCCAGGCAAAGGATCTATTCAGTCAGCCCATTAACCAAGAGAGCATTTCACTGGCAGTCAGTGAGGGTCATCACAGAATTGTCAGGGTTGGAAGGGACCTCAAGGCTCAGCCAGTTCCAGCCCCCCTGCCATGGGCAGGGACACCTCACACCAGGGCAGGTTGCTCACAGCCACCTCCAGCCTGGCTGCAAACACCTCCAGCCGGCAGCAGGAGGCTTCCACCACCTCCCTGGGCAGCCTGGGACAGGCTCTCACCACCCTCCTGGCCAACAACTTCTTCCTCACAGCCAAGCTCGAGCTCCTCACTTCTACTTTTGCTCCATCCCCCCCAGTCCTATCACTCCCTGACACCCTCAAAAGTCCCTCCCCAGCTTTCTTGCAGCCCCCTGCAGCCCCTGGAAGGCCACCAGAAGGTCTCCCTGGAGCCTTTTCTTCTCCAGACTGAACCTCAACTCCCTCAGTCTGTCCTCATAGCAGAGCAGCTCCAGTAGTCTGCTCAGCCTCCTGGCCCTGCTCTGGACACCTTCCAGCCCCTCCAGAGCCTTCCTGGCACAGAGGCTCCAGAGCTGGGCACAGAGCTGCAGCTGTGGGCTCAGCAGAGTGGAGCAGAGGGGCAGAATCCCCTCCCTGGCCCTGCTGGCCACACTGATGCTGCTGCAGCCCAGGCTCTGCTTGGCTCTCTGGGCTGCCAGTGCTCACTGCTGGCTCCTGTTGAGCAGCACCAGAACAAGAGGACACAGTCTCAAGCTGTGCCAGGGGAGGTTTAGGCTGGAAGTGAGGAGAATGTTCTTCCCAGCAAGAGAGATTGGCCCTTGGGATGTGCTGCCCAGGGAGGTGGTGGAGTCCCCATCCCTGGAGGTGTTCAAGAGGGGACTGGATGTAGCACTTGGAGCCATGGTTGGGTAGTCATGAGGTGTTGGGTGGCAGGTTGGACTGGGTGATCCTTGAGGTCTTTTCCAACCTTATTGATTCTATGAAAACCAAACTGTCTGCTTGATGGACCTGGCACTTCCTGTTCAGTACTGCAAAGAAAGAGGCAGTTGGGGCTGTTCAGCCTGGAGAAGGCTCCAGGAGACCCTAGAGCTGCATTTCAGTATCTGCAGGGGAGCTGCAGGCAGGCTGGGGAGGGGCTGTTTAGAAAGGACTGTGGGGATAGGCCGAGGGACAACGGTTTGAAACTGGAGCAGGGCACAGTTAGGTTGGACATCAGGAGGAAGTTCTCCACAGTGAGGAGACACTGGAACAGGCTGCCCAGGGAGGTGGCTGAGGTCCAATACCAGCAGACAGTCTGCTCTGGTTGGAGCTATCCCTGTTGGCTGCAGGGGGGTTGGACAAGATGACTTCTGAGGGTCCCTTCCAACACCCTGCCTCCTGTGAAGAACTGATGAAACAGAAGCCAAGGAGATGGCACTGGGAGCTGCCTGCTGAAGGGTTACCTTCCCTTGGTCATGAATTCATGATCCACTTGCAGAGGCATTTGGTGATGTATTAACTATGAGCAGGCAGAAAGTTTTGTTAATTAGCTCAATCAGGAAAGATTAAGCACATCCCAGCTTCCTAATAGCAAGCAATTTAAAGACAGTTCTTCATCCCTTAAGGGCAATGCTGCCTGCCTGACATTTTGATCTAAATATTAATGTGAAGTCCACCAAAAGTCCTGCACAACAATCCTGCAGAGAGATCCAAGTCTGGGAGATAACAGGAGAGGTGCTCCTCATTTAGGTCACTTTAAGTGCTGGGGTGCTTCTTGATAAGCATCTCAACATGATGCCAGCAGCGTGCACTTGAAGCCCAGCCCCAGGAGCAGGGGCAGCAGGGGCAGGGGAGGATTCTGCCCCTCTGCTGTGCTTTGCTGAGACCCCCTGCAGTGCTGGGGCAGCTCTGGAGTCCTCAGCACAGGCAGGGACCTGTTGGAGTGGAGCCAGAGGAGGCCACAACCATGATGGGATGGTGGAAGCCTTCTGCTGTGAGGCCAGGCTGAGAGAGTTGGGGTTGTTCAGCCTGGAGAAGAGAAGGCTCCAGGGGGAACCTCAGAGCAGCAGTATATGAAGGGGGCTACAGGAGGGCTGGAGAGGGACTTTTGACCAAGGCATGGAGTGACAGGATGAGAGGTAAGGGCTTCAAAGTGGAAGAAGCTACACTTACATGAGACATCAGGGGGGGAAAAAAAACCTTCCCCATGAGGGTGGTAAGGCACTGGAACAGGTTACCCAGAGAAGCTGTGGAGCCTCCAAGCCTGGAAGTGTTCCAAGCCACGCTGGATGGGGCCTTGAGTAACCTGGACTAGTGGAGGATGTCCCTGCCCATGACAGGAGAGGTTGGAACTCGATGATCATTAAAGTCCCTTCCAACCTAAACCATTCTATGAACACGCAGAGGCCAGCAAGTATCCACAAGAACTCTTTCCCCTCTGAGAAAACCACAGACCTCAGCCCTGCCTGCCTCACACCAAGCACATGAAACTGCTCCCAACCCCTAAAGGCAACACCAGACCACATTAAAGCCACCCAGCTCAGTGCCCCACACATTTCAGTGCCCTTCTGGCAAAGATTATCCCGAGCCCACAAGTTCCCTCTGACTAACTGCTCTCTCGAGCCCGTTTATTCCTCACTTCCCATCAAACCTTCACCATTATGCTGCTGGAAGAGCCCAAGCCTTTGCCTTTAATCAACCAGATGGCCTCCAAATCTCTCTGTAAAGCCCAGGTGAAGCACAACTCTCCCAACCAAGTGTCTCCAGTTGTTTTGATTATATGCAGAGGATTTTATAGATAGATATATCGGGGGGGGGTGGGGAGGGGGTGGGTGTTTAAAACCCAATCTGCAAGCAGCCTCCAGGTCTCCTGGGCATTGATCAAAAAAAACCTTAAGACTAATTAGGCAGGGTTCATTAAAATATGCTTTCATTAGCCTCCCCAGATATCTAATCTGAATTCATCCACACAGCCATGTGCCACAGGTGCACAGCTTTAACCCCTTTGTGCCCAGCTTCCCCTCACACGGGCATCTCTTCCCAGAATCCCAGAATGGTCTGGGCCAGAGGGCACCTCCAAAGCTCATCCAGTCTGACCTCCCTGCACTCAGCAGGGACATCCCCCACTAGATCAGGTTGCCCAGGGCCTTGTGGAGCCTCACCCTGAGTATCTCTCCAGGGATGGGGCCTCAACCACCTCCCTGAGCAACCTGTTCCAGTGTTCCAGCACCCTCGTGGTGCAGAACTCGCCTCCTAACATCCAATCTCAATCTGCCCTGCTCTAGCTTGAAGCCATTGCCCCTGGCCCTGCAGGCCTTTGGGAACAGTCTCTCCCCATACTTCTTGTAAGCCCCCTTCAGGTACTGGAAGGCTTCACCAAGTCTTTGCCTGGTTTCTGTTATGTGCAACTGAGATCTCCTCCTGGCTTCAGAATCAAGCTCCTCTTTAAGCTCTTGACTTGCAACTTCAGCCACTGAGGTTTTTTACCTGGGGGAGCTGGCACTGCCCAAACCTCTCCAAAGAGGTGCAGATCTGGGGGAGGCACCACCAAGCCACAGGAAGCTGTCATTCACTACCAAGCAGGCTGAAACCAGGCTGAGTGCTTTGTTCAGCTGCCCTGCCCCAGCCACGGGAGCCCTCAGCAGCGAAGCAGACAGCGGTCAGAAACATCTTGCTCCCAGGCTGCACTTGCTTCTGTGACTCCAATCAGTGCTTGCCTCATCAGCTCCTTAGACCTCCAGTGCCCAGCACTGTGGTTTCTGTTAACAACATGAGCTGCACAACCAGAAGACCATGCCTCAGCCTCACCTCCCTGCACAGGGCTGCTGCTGTTAACGGGCCCTAGAGAGAATCTTTCTCTGCCCCATCAGCTCCAAGGCTTAATTGGAGCACTGAGCACCTGAAGTAGCCCCCCCCCCCCACCAGCCTGCCACCCCTGAAAACATTCATCACAGAATGACTGAACCCCAGCATGGTGGGGATTGGAAGGGACCTCTGGAGATCATCCAGTCCAACCCCCCTGCTAAGGCAAGGCAGCCACAGCAGCTTGCCCAGGATCACAATGGCCAGGGAGGGTTTGGAAGCTCTCCAGAGGAGGAGACTCCACCACCTCTCTGGGCAGCTTGGTCCTTCTTGGCCACAAGAGCATATTGCTGGCTCATGGGCAACTTGTCATCCAGCAGCACTCCCAGGTCCTTCTCCACAGAGCTGCTTTCCAGCAGGTTACCCCCTCACCAGTCATGCAGTTGGACAGCATTGGACAGCATTAACCAGGTTGGAAAAGACCTTTGAGATCATCCAGTCCAACCTATCACCCAACACCATCTAATCAACTCAACCATGGCACCAAGCACCCCATCCAGGCTCTTCCTAAACACCTCCAGGGATGGGGACTCCACCACCTCCCTGGGCAGCACATCCCAAGGGCCAATCTCTCTTTCTATGAAGAACTTCCTAACATGCAGCCTGAACCTCCCCTGGTGCAGCCTGAGACTGAAGTACTGGTGCAGGAGGTTATTTCTCCCCAGCTGCAGGAACCTTTACTTGCCCTTGTTGAACTTCATGAGGTTCCCTCTGGCCAACTCTCCAGCCTGGCCAGGTCTCACTGAACAGCAGCACAGCCTGACAGTGTGACAGCCACTCCTCCCAGTTTGGTCTCATCAGCAAACTGGCTGAGGGTCCACCCTGTCCCTTTCTCCAGGTATTGAATAGGGCTGGACCAGACCTGACCCCTGGGGAACACCACCACCCAGGGGCTTCCTGCCCCACTGACCACAACTCTCTAAGCCCTGTCCTGCATCCAGGTCCCAATCCATCTCACCAGCCAAGCAGCCACTCTGCAGTATGCTGTCAAAATTCAAGCCCCTTATCAAAGCCAGGCCCTGATCACGTAGAGGAGGATTACTCAGCTCCAACACATCCACCTCACAGACAGGCAGCACTTTAGTCCCGCACTCAACTCAGTTCAGCCTGGGCAAGAGTGACACAAGCCCAGATTTAAAGCTACCAAGCTTCATTCTGCCACACACACTACCCAGGCAATCAAGCTCTGAACACAAAGCAAGCCTGAGGGGCTGGAAGCACCATTCCTCTGCTCCCTTCATCCTAAATTGCTTCCTATTATGTTATTCAAACACAACTGTGACCAACAAGACCTCCCTCTCCATCCCACCAGCAGTTCTCCAGGGAATGAGGGTTACTGGGATAACTTGGATCCTGTTCTCCTCCATCAGTGTTTTCCTCTCAACAAGGAGAAGTGAGTTTTGCTGTTTAACTACCCAGCAGTCCTACAGCCAAGGGGAAAGCCACAGCACTGCAGCATTCCCAAACTCAGGAGCACTGGTCACCCACCATGCATGGACTTCAAGCAGATCCACAGAATCACAGAATGGTGGAAATTGGAAAGGGACCTCTGGAGCTCACCCAGCCCAACCCCTCTGCTCCAGCAGGGCACCCACAGCAGCTTGCTCAGGACCACAATGGCCAGGGGGGTTGGAATTTCCCCAGAGAAGGAGACTCCACAACTTCTCTGGGCAGCCTGCTCCAGGCCTCCAGCAGCCTCACACCAAACAAGTCTCTCCTCATCTTCAGGTGGAACCTCCTGGCTTCCAGTTTGTGTCCACTGCTCCTTGTCCTGTCCCTGGGTACCACTGACAAGAGTCTGGCCCCAGCCTCTCGCCCTCCACAGCTCCTTTAGCTCTTGTTGACCATTACTCAGACTGCCTCTGGGGCTGCTCTTCTCCAGGCTCTCAGCCCCAGGGCTCTCAGCCTTTCCTGCTCACAGAGCTGCTCCAGGCCCCTCAGCACCTTTATAGTCTCTGCTGGACTCTCTCCAGCAGTTCCCTGTCTCTCTCAAACTGGAGACCCCAGAACTGGACCCAGTATTCCAGATGTGGCCTCATTCACAGAATCACCAAGGTGGGAAGAGACCTCAAAGATAATCAAGTCCAACCTCTCACCACAGACCCCATGACTAGACCATGGCACCAAGTGCCACATCCAATCCCCTCTTGAACACCTCCAGGGATGGGGACTCCACCACCTCCCTGGGCAGCACATCCCAATGGCCAACAACTCTCTCTGGGAAGAACTTTCTCCTCACAGAGACAGGGAGCAGAACCTCCCTGTCTCTGCTGGCCACACTCTTCCCAAAGCACCCCAGGAAACCATTGGTGTTCTTGGGACACTGACACATTCCTGCTTCACAGTGAACCTGTCCACCAGCACTCCCAGATCCTGGAGCTGCTCTCAGAATCACCGAGGTTGGAAGAGACCTCAAAGATCATCAAGTGTCTCCATCAGGTCACCCCTCACCCATACTGGTGCAGGGGGTTATTCCTCCCCAGGTGCAAGACCCTACACTTGCCCTTGCTGAACTTCATGAGGTTCTCCTCCTCCTAGCTCTCCACAACGTGGTCAGGCTGGTTTGGGTGAGGAAGAACCACCACAGCTCTGCCTCATTTGGGGCTCCCCATTGAGAGATTCCACCCATCCCCAGGACTGTGCAAGCAAAGATCAACTGTTATGGAACATGGAATGCTGGAGAGCACACAAAAAAACAACAAACCAAGCCAACCCTTCCCCCCCCAGCACCTCTGTTCACAGCACCAAGGCAGACTGGATGCTTTGCCCACGCTTTCAGCCTGAGCTCTGTTCTGCTGTTGCCAAGAGCTGTAGCTGAGGAAACCGAAGCAGAGTTATTTTAACCAGCGGCTCCCGAAGCGACGCAGGATCGTAGCACAGCCTCAGCCCCACACGGCACAGAATGGTCTGGGTTGGAAGGGAACTTAAAGACCATCCACTTCCAACCCACCTGCCATGGCCAGAGATACCTCCTGTCAGCCCAGGCTGCTCAAGGCCTCATCCAGCCTGGTTTTGAACACCTCCAGGGTGGGGGGGCATTCACTCGCCTCCCCGGGCAACCTGTTCCAGGGTCTCACCATCCTCATACTGAAGAGCTTCCTAAGCTCCAGTCTAACCCTGCTCTCCCTCAGCTTCAAACCATTCCCCTTTGGCCTTTCTCCAGACACCTTCAGGAAAGTGTGGCCAGCAGGGCAAGGGAGGGGATTCTCCCCCTCTGCTCAGCCCTGGGGAGACCCCACCTGGAGTACTGCCTCCAGTTCTGGAGCCCCTATGACAAGAGGGATCTGGAGGTGCTGGAAGGTGTCCAGAGCAGGGCCACGAGGATGAGCAGAGGGCTGGAGCACCTCTCCTGTGAGCACAGACTGAAGGAGTTGGGGCTGTTCAGTCTGGAGAAGAGAAGGCTCCCAGGTGACCTCATTGTGGCCTTCCAGGATCTGAAGGGGGCTACAGGAAGGCTGGGGAGGGACTGCTCAGGATCTCAGGTAGTGATAGGACTAGGGGGAATGGAATGAAGCTGGAGGTGGGGAGATTCAGGCTGGAGGGGAGGAGGAAGTTCTTCCCCATGAGAGTGGTGAAGCCCTGGAATGGGTTATCCAGGGAGGTGGTTGAGGCCCCGTCCCTGGAGGGGTTTAAGCCCAGGCTGGATGAGGCTCTGGCCAGCCTGATCTAGTGTGGGGTGTCCCTGCCCATGGCAGGGGGGTTGGAACTAGATGATCCTTGTGGTCCCTTCCAACCCTGACTGATACTACGATACTATGAAAAGTCTCTCTGCAACCTTCCTCAGGTCCTGGCAGGCAGCTCTAAGGTCCCCACAAGAGTCTTCTCTCCAGGCTGCACACCCCCAGCTCCCTCAGCCTGTGCTCACAGCAGAGCTTCTGCAGCCCTTGGGTCATCTTTGTGGCCTCCTCTGGCTTCACTCCAACAGCTCTGTGTCCTTCCTCTGCTGGGGACACCAGAACCAGAGGCAGTATTGGAGGTGGGGGCCTCAGCATAGCAGAGTAAAAAAGGAAGAATCAACTCCCAAACACAATGGACATAAAATATTCCATGCTAAAAACAAACAAGGAGAATGTCCACCTTGAAGATGGCTACGTGCCCAGATGCTCAGCACGAGCCTGCTGCCCAAGGATATCATGAGAAGTAAGAGTTCCACGTGGGAAATGGTGGCCAAAAAGCACTGCCTGCCTGAAAGTGGATCCTCTCAGATCCCACACATCAGCTTCTAGAAGCAGAGAGAGGAATAACCCTGATCTTGTGGGTCCAGGTGGCTTCACCAGTGGGAAAATGCTTTCAAGGTTCACCAGAGTACACAGAAGGAAGCTCATTCCTGGAGTGCTGTGCTCAGGACTGACCATGTAGTAAAACATACCCAAAACTCTGCTCCCAAGGGAGGAACTGAAGAGAAGGCAGAAGAGCTGGGTAAACAGGAGAGCCAACAGCACGCCACTCACATAGCCCACATTTCACTCCTGTGCATTATTTCCACAGCTCTGAGGTGTTAATTCTGGATTCCTTCCAAAGATGACCTCTTCATTCATTTCATTTCTATGGCTTTTAATGCTATGAGATGTGTGCAACAAACAAACACAAAGACCTAAAACCACGCCAAGCCCCAAAAGGGCTCTCCAGAGGTGTTTTTAGCAACGTGGTTCCCGAGGCAGGGAGCTCTGATATGAGCCAACCTCCATGAGTTTAGTCTAGATGGTTCCTCAGAACAGAAGGGCTGTTTGGAAACACCCTTCTGGCCCAATTCAGAATCACAGAGTGGTTTGGGTTGGAAGGGACCTCCAAAGGCCATCTAGTACAGACCCACTGCGGTCAGCTGGGACATCCTCCACTAGGCTACACCTTGAGTCCTGTGTCCAGTTCTGAGCCCTTCAGTTTAAGAAGGGACATTGAGACACTTGAACCTGCCCAGAGAAGGTGAACAAGGCTGGGGAGGGGTCTGGAGCACAGCTCTGTGAGGAGAGGCTGAGGGAGCTGGGCTTGCTTAACCTGGAGAAGAGAAGGCTCTTGCTCTCTACATCTCCCTGGAGGTTGTAGCCAGGTGGGGGTTGGTCTCTTCTCCCAGCCACCCAGCACCAGAACAAGAGAACACAGTCTCAAGCTGTGCCAGGGGAGGTTCAGGCTGGAGGGGAGGAAGAAGTTCTTCCCAGCAAGAGAGATTGGCCCTTGGGATGTGCTGCCCAGGGAGGTGGTGGAGTCACCATCCCTGGAGGTGTTTAGGAAGACCCTGGATGAGGTGCTTGGTGCCATGGTTGAGTTGATCAGATGGTGCTGGGTGATAGGTTAGACTCCATGATCTCAAAGGTCTTTTCCAACCTGCTTAATTCTATTCTATTCTATCCCTGACTTGAATGAGTTCTGTTTCTGCTCAAACCAGGCCAGAATTCTACCATCAGAGGATCCCATTGCTATTGACTTGTTTCAATCACCACCAGCACAGCCAAAGACCTGCAGTCTCATGAAGAATTCATGCTGGAAACGATGACAGCTGCAGGCTGCAGTGATTTGACTTGGAAGAGGGCTGTTTGTCTGCTTTTATGACATATCTTACCTAGGCCACACAGACACTCACATAAGCACCACCCCCCACCCCAACAGGAATAACTAAATAACCCATTTGATCATGAAAGAGCTCGCTGTGAGCTTCCTCCAGATCTCATTTCAACTCAGTGTAACGAGAGTTGACTCAGCTCACATCAAGCCTGGGCTCAAATCATGTCCACAAAGCCAAAGCAGGGCTAGGTTGGTTGCCTTCCCCCTACCCCCTACTCCCCTTCCCCACCTTGTCAAAACTGTTTGTAGGGCAATTACTTCAACCCCTCAAAGAGTGCATGCTCTGCTGAGCCTGCTTTGCAGTTCACTTGGTGCAAATTATTTTAGCCTGCACTAAACAAAGAGACTCCGGCAAAGGAAGTCTCAATTAGCAAACTGCTGAGCATGATGAGGATGAGGATGGCTTTGGTGAGCCTGCTGTGAAGACCCAAAAGGACCTAGACAGGAAAGTGGCCACCAGATTAAGCCAGGCATTATATTCTTTTTTAAACAACAGTAGCACAGTATCACTAAGGTTGGAAGAGACCTCGAAGATCATCGAGTCCAACCTGGCACCACAGACCCCATGACTAGACCATGGCACCAAGTGCCACGTCCAGTCCCCTCTTGAACCCCTCCAGGGACGGTGACTCCACCACCTCCCCGGGCAGCACATCCCAATAGCCAACAACTCTCTCGGTGAAGAACTTTCTCCTCACCTCCAGCCTAAACTTCCCCTGGTGCAGCTTGAGACTGTCCCCCTTGTTCTGGTGCTGATTGCTAGAGAGAAGAGACCAAATCCTTCCTGGCTACAACCACCCTTCAGGCAGTTGGAGAGAGCAATGAGGTCTCCCCTGAGCCTCCTCTTCTCCAGGCTAAGCAACCCCAGCTCCCTCAGCCTCTCCTCACAGGGCTGTGCTCAAGGCCTCTCCCCAGCCTTGTTGCCCTTCTCTGGACACCTTCAAGTGTCTCGATGTCCTTCCTAAACTGAGGGGCCCAGAACTGGACACAGGACTCAAGGTGTGGCCTAACCAATGCAGAGCACAGGGGCACAATGACCTCCCTGCTCCTGCTGGCCACACTGTTCCTAATGCAGGCCAGGATGCCATTGGCCTTCTTGGCCACCTGGGCACACTGCTGGCTCATGTTCAGGCAGCTGTCAATCAGCACCCCCAGGTCCCTCTCTGTTTGGCAGCTCTCAGCCACTCTGACCCCAGCCTGTAGCTCTGCATGGGGTTGCTGTGGCCAAAGTGCAGCCCCTGGCACTTGGACTTGTTGAATGCCATCCTGTTGGCCTCTGCCCATCTGTCCAGTCGGTTGAGGTCCCTCTGCAGAGCCCTTCTGCCCTCTAACTGACCAACATCTGCTCCCAACTTGGTGTCATCTGCAAATTTGCTGATGACTGTCTCAATCCCCTCATCTAGATCGTCAATGAAGACATTGAAGAGGATGGGGCCCAGCACTGATCCCTGGGGGACACCACTGGTGCCTGGCTGCCAGCTGGCTGTGGCACCATTCACCAGCACTCTCTGGGCTCAGCCTCCAGCCACTTCCTAACCCAGCTCAGAGTGCTGCTGTCCCAGCCAGGGGCTGCCAGCTTAGCCAGCAGTTTGCTGTGGGGGATGGTGTCAAAGGCCTTGCTGAAGTCCAGGTAGACCACATCCACAGCCTGCCCCACATCCACCAGGCAGTCACCTGGGCATAGAAGGAGATCAGGTTGGAGAGGTAGGACCTGCCCTTCCTAAATCCATGTTGGCTGGACCTGAGCCCTTGGCCAGCCTGCAGGCAACACATTGGCTTGAAGGATTTCATACAGCAGGGCTGGAATCACAGAATGGTTTGGGCTGGGAGGGACCTTAAAGATTATCTAGTTCCATGGGCAGGGACATCTCCCACTAGATAAAACTTGCTCAAGGCCTCATCCAACCTGGCCTTGAACACTTTGAGGCTTGGAGTGTGCACAGCTTCTCCAGACAACCTGTTGCAGTGCCTCACCACCCTCACAAGGAAGAATTCCCTCCTACTGTCTAACTTAAATCCAGCTTCTTCCCCTTTTGGAACAGCAATTTGTTATCAGCCTGCCCTGTTAAATTAAGTACTTGATTGTCTCAATGTAACCAGCTGCCTTCTCTGGAGAGGACTCAAAACTCCCCAGAAGCAAGGAAGGAAACTACCAGAAGTTCTTCCACAGAAGAGCTCTCACACCTCTACAACCAGCTGAGGAAAAAAACAGAATAAAATCATGAAATGGCTCAGGCTGGAAGGGACCTTAAAGATCTTCCAGGGCCAACCCTCCTGCCATGGGCAGGGACACTTCCCACCAGCCCAGGATGCTCAAGGCCTCATCTAGCCTGGCCTTTGAACCCCCCCCAGGGAGGGGGCAGCCACAGAGAAGGCACAAACACTCCCTACATTAACAGCCCCTTTCTGGCAGCAGTTCTCATGCATTATCTCAAGCAAAGATGAGAACAGTAACAAATGCAGCAAGATTAATGTTCATGATTAATGTTCATTTGGCCCTGTGCTGCTACCAGGTGTGTACCACAAGGGGTAGGTATCATCTGAGGCTCCACAGAGAGCCCTGGCCAGGCTGGATCAATAGCCTGCCACCAACTCTATTGGATTCAACAAGGCTAAGTCTCAGGTCCTGCACTTAGGTCACAACAACCCCATGAACCCTCCAAGCTTGGGGCACAGGGGCTGGAAACTGCCTGGCAGGAAAGGACCTCAGAGTGCTGGTTGACAGCCAGGTGAACATGAGGCAGCAGGGTGCTCAGGTGGCCAAGAAGGCAAACAGCATCCTGGTCTGGATCAGCAACAGCATGACCAGCAGGACTAGGGCAGGGATTGCCTCCCATGTGCTGGGCACTGGTGGGGCTGCAACTCAAATACTGGGTTTAGTTTTAGGCCACTCACTCCAAGAAGGACACTGAGGGATTGGGAGTGCAGAGCAGGGCCACAAAGCTGGAGAAGGGTCTGGAGAACAGGGCTGCTGAGGAGCAGCTGAGGCAACTGGGGGTGTTTAGTGTGGAGAAGAGGAGGCTGAGGGGAGAGCTCATTGCTCTCTACAGCTCCCTGAGAGGAGGCTGGAGCCAGGTGGAGGTTGGCCTCTTCTCCCAGGGAGCCAACAACAGAATGAGAGGAAATGGTCTCTTAAGTTGCATCAGAGGAGGTTTAGGTTGGACTGAGGAACAGCTCTGTCTGGGAGCTGACAGCAGCATGCCAGGCCACAACTTTTATGCAGGCCACAGCCGCTCACTACGGCCTTTCATCTCCTGTCCTGATCTGAGGAGGCTGCACGGGTAGCTGGGGAAGGGAGGATCTCTGCTCCTCACCCAGCCCCACGCTATGGATACTGATAAGCTGAAGATGCAGAGGAAGAAAATAGCCTCTGATGACACAAAATGATCAGCCAACAGTGCTGGGGTTTTTTAATGCCATAGCAACCACTTCCACCGACCTCAAACCCAGACTAGTCAGGGGAATCAAACAACTTTTGTGAGGCAAGATTTCAAATAAAAGGGCAATAACCCAGACCTCCCCTTCACCCAGCTGCTGGGATGAGGAAGAATAAAGCAGAAAGCTTTTGCAGAAGTGTGCATTTTCCAGAGCCCAAAGCAAGCAGAGGGCACCGAGGCAGCGGTGCCCACGCCCCGGAGCACCCAGGCGGTCCCTCCGCGCCGGCAAACACACACAGCACCTCACTTGCCTCCAACAACCTCTCCTCAGCTTCCACAAGCCAAAGCAGCCCCAGAGCTGGAGAGAGCTCCTGATACAAAGGAGGGAGGGCAGAGGGCGGGTGGAGGGTGGGCATTAACCAGGTTGGAAGAGACCTTTGAGATTGTGGAGTCCAACCTATCCCCCAACACCATCTGATCAACTCAACCCTGGCACCAAGGGCCTCATCCAGGCTCTTCCTAAACACCTCCAGGCGTGGTGACACCACCACCTCCCTGGGCAGCACATCCCAAGGGCCAATCTCTCTTGCTGGGAAGAACTTCTTCCTCCCCTCCAGCCTGAACCTCCCCTAGCACAGCTTGAGACTGTGTCCTCTCGATATGATGGCAGCAGGGAAAACAGAATCCAGCTGTACCTGTCCGTGCTGTCACAGCTGATCCAGTCTTGGCTTGGCAATACCTCCAGCTGTTTGGCTCAAGAAATCACCTCCCCATAGCCCAACCTCTGCAGAGCCCAGCTTTCCCAGCTCATCCTGAGCCAAGCTCAGACAGTGCAGCCTGCATCACACTTGACATCTCTCCATGTATTTCAGAGTCATAAAACGGTTTGGGTTGGAAGGGACCTTAAAGATCACCCCAGTTCCAAGCCCCCTGCCATGGGCAGGGACACCTCCCACCAGCCCAGGCTGCTCAAGGCCTCATCCAACCTGGCCTTGAGCACCTCCAGGCAGGGGGCAGCCACAGCCTCCCTGGGCAACCTGTGCCAGTGTCTCCCCACCCTCACTGCCAACAATTCCCTCCTCATCTCTAGTCTCAAATCTCCCCTCTTCCAGCTCAAAGCCACTGTCTCTCATCCTGGCACTCCCAGCCCTTGTCCAAAGTCCCTCCCCAGTTCTCCTGGAGCCCCTTCAGGTTCTGGAAAGCTGCTCTGAGGTCTCCCTGGAGCCTTCTCATCTCTAGGCTGAGCAGCCCCAACTCTCCCATATGGGAGGTTCTGCAGCCCTCTGATCATCTCTGTGGCCTCCTCTGGACCCTCTCCAGCAGCTCCATGCCCCTCTTGTGCCAGGGCATGCAGTGCTCCCTGGGGGGTGTCTCAGCAGAGCAGATGGAGAGAATCGCCTCCCTCATCCTGCTGATCTCAAAGGTCTCTTCCAACCTTAACCACTCTGTCTCACTCCCTGTATTTCCTGTTTAACAAACACACATTCATTCCTCTCTGAGGGGCAACCTTCCCCACCCTCACTGGCAAGAATTTCTTTCTGATCTCCAGTGCCAATCTCCCCCTCCCAGCTGAAAGCCACTGCCCCTCATCCTGCCACCACAAGCCCTCATGAGAAGTCACTTTCCAGCTCTCCTCTAGTCTCCTTCAGGTACCAGAAGGCTGCTGTAAGATGTCCCTGGAGCCTTCTTTTCTCCAGGCTGAACAGCCCCAACTCTCCCAGCCTGTCTCCATAGGGGAGGTAAAGAAGGCAGCCAAAGAAATGGCCAAGAATGCCAACAGCATTTCCATTCCTTTCCCCTCAGTGTTCCGAGCTGCAGCTGACCAGCTCATTGGAGGAAGCAGACTTGGAAGAGAATCCCTTTTATTAAGCCAAAGATCCCAGGGCCAAACTGATGCATAACCAGCTACTGCAAGTGTCAGCCTGCCAAGAACAGCACTGAACTGAGAAAAAAACACCCCAAAACCAAAACAAGCAAAAACCCAAACCCACTCCCACCATAAGCCACGAAACCAAGTCCCTCAGGTTAGCAGATTCAGGGTAGGAAGAAGCAAGGAATGGAATGGAATGGAATGGAATGGAATGGAATGGAATGGAATGGAATGGAATGGAATGGAATGGAATGGAATGGAATGGAATGGAATGGAATGAGACCTTCAAGATCATCAGGTCCAACCTATCATCCAACACCACCTAATCAACTAACCCATGGCACCAAGCACCCCATCAAGTCTCCTCCTAAACACCTCCAGGGATGGTGAATCCACCACCTCCCCAGGCAGCACATTCTAATGGGCAATCACTCTCTCTGTGTAGAACTTCTTCCTAACATCCAGCCTGAACCTCCCCTAGCACAGCTTGAGACTGTGTCCTCTTGTTCTGGGCCTGGGGGCCTGGCAGAAGAGACCAACCCCCACCTGGCTACAACCTCCCTGCAGGGACTTGGAGAGAGCAAGAAGGTCTCCCTGAGCCTCCTCTTCCCCAGGCTAAGCAAGCCCAGCTCCCTCAGCCTCTCCTCACAGGGCTGTGCCCCAGACCCCTCCCCAGCTCTGTTGCCCTTCTCTGGACACCTTCCAGCAGCTCAACATCTTTCCTAACCTGAGGAGCCCAGAACTGGACACAGGACTCAAGGTGTGGCCTAACCAGTGCTGAGCACAGGGCAGGATGAGCTCCCTGCTCCTGCTGGCCACACTGCTCCTGATGCAGGCCAGGATGCCCTTGGCCTTCTTGGCCCCCTGGGCACACTGCTGGCTCCTGTTCAGCTGCTCTCCACCACTGCCCCCAGCTCCCTCTCTGCCTGGCTGCTCTCAGCCCCTCTGCCCCCAGCCTGTAGCACTGCCTGGGGTTGCTGTGGCCAATGTGCAGCACCTGGCACTTGGATGTGTTCAATCTCCTGCCTTTGGGCTCTGTCCATCTGCCCAGCCTGGCAAGGTCCCTCTGCAGAGCTCTCCTACCCTCTCACAGATCAACTCCTGCCCCCAGCTTGCTGTCATCCACAAATTTACTGCTGAGGGACTCAATGCCCTCATCCAAGGCTCTTGTGTGCTCTGCTCACAAGGCAGCAAGCCCAGGACCTAGCAGGGGAGACCATGGTATGCTCTAGTCAGCTCACACAGGGCTTTAAGCAGGATGAAAAGGGTGCTTTTACCTACTGCTGCCTCCTGACACCAAGCCAAAGGCTGATGCCAAAGTAAGTAACCTAACCACAAATCAGACTTCAAGTGTGTTTAGAATTTGACTTGAGGACTTAACTTACAAAAGGCAGGAGGAAATGGGGCTTACACTATCTGAACACAAGGAAAAACAAGAGCTGCTGAACAAGAATGAAGCTAATCTTGGCTAAGCAGCCAAGCCTCAGGAGGAAAAGCTTCACAGAGCGTTCCAGCCTTGCCTCCCCAATTTTCTTTTGTTGCTCATTGTTTTTGGTTGGGGTTTTCTTTAATCTTCTCAATCCCTTCTCTCCTAGGTCTAACCACTCCCTTCCACTGACCTGGGGAGAGCCATCTTCCATGTTATGGATTTCAGAAGCAGGAGGGACCATTTCTTCGTAGCATCAGTCAGGGTTGGAAGGGACCACAAGGATCAGCCAGTGCCAACCCCCTGCCATGGGCAGGGACACCCCACACTAGATCAGGCTGCCCAGAGCCTCATCCAGCCTGGCCTTAAACACCTCCAGGGACGGGGCCTCAACCACCTCCCTGCACAACCCATTCCAGGGCTTCACCACTCTCATGGGGAAGAGCTTCCTCCTCCCCTCCAGCCTGAATCTCCCCACCTCCAGCTTCAGTCCATTCCCCCTAGTCCCATCACTACCTGAGATCCTGAGCAGTCCCTCCCCAGCCTTCCTGTAGCCCCCTTCAGATCCTGGAAGGCCACAATGAGGTCACCTGGGAGCCTTCTCTTCTCCAGCCTGGACAGCCCCAACTCCTTCAGTCTGTGCTCACAGGAGAGGTGCTCCAGCCCTCTGCTCATCCTCCTGGCCCTGCTCTGGACACCTTCCAGCACCTCCACATCCCTCTTGTCATAGGGGCTCCAGAACTGGAGGCAGTACTCCAGGTGGGGTCTCCCCAGGGCTGAGCAGAGGGGGAGAATCCCCTCCCTTGCCCTGCTGGCCACACTTCTGCTGCAGCCCAGGCTCTGATTGGCTTTCCGGGCTGCAAGTGCACCCTGAGAGCTCCTGTTGAGCTTCTCCTCCCCCAGCACCCCCAAGTCTCTCTCCTCAGGGCTGCTCTCCAGCCAGTCCCCGCCCAGCCTGGATGTGTGCCTGGGGTTGCCTCGACCCAGCTGTAGGACCCTGCCCTTGGTCTTGTTGAACCTCATGAGTTTGGCTTGTGCCCACCTCTCCAGCCTGTCCAGGTCCCTTCTTGACCATTTCCATTGATCTGCAGCTGCCACCTACCACTGCAGATTGTACATTCAACCCAGTTTGAGACAGGATGGTGCCTGGAGATTAGCAATGCAGATGCACAAGCTGCATCTCATACCCAGCCTGGCATCCAGTGACAGCCTAATAATTAATCTCTTCAAAGTGCAACATATTTTTTACTTCCAGTTAGTTCAGCTACAGGTATGACTCCTCCTTTGTTTTCTTCCTTAAGGATGGAGCTGTTCTTCACCTCCTGTGCCCTGCACAGGTGGTTTTGAATCACCAGGTCAATATCCCTTAGATTCAAAAACAAAGAGGAGAGGGCAAGCAAAGCCCTTGGCAAGGCTCAAGGTGCATTTTCTGGGTTTCTGATCATTCCCTTTATAAAAATAATCCCTTTGGTGCTGGTATCTGAACCAGATGATAATGCTGTAGGCACTCTAAGAGCATCAGCAGAATACTAACTGCCTACTCCTTTGCAATAGTAATGATTAGAGAGCCAGACCAGCCTCCAGCCCACAACTCCCTTCCTACCACCACGAGAAACAAGCAGTTCCCACTCAGAACAGCTCAGGGAGAAGGGCTGGAGGCTTTGTGGGACAAACCCAAACTAAAAGCACTGAAGATCAGCTCAGGGAACACTGCTTTCACTATAAAAGCTAGCCCACCCCTGTGCCCTGGTTAATCCACAGCCCTCAGTTACTTCCAGCTCTGGACAGGTGAAGTTATTTGCTGCCACAGCCCTGAGACCTTCACCAAAGGTCTTTCAAACAGCAGCCTCCACCTGTGCACCAGAGAGCTGTGAGAGAGGGAGGTAACACAGGTGAGTGCTCCAAGATGAGAGAATGCCACGTGTGGAGGCAGAGCAAAGCCTTCACCCTTCAAACTGCAGAGATAAAAGAGGGGGGAGGAAATAAAGGAAGCTACCGTGACAGACCAGACTTACCCACCTCAGTGCAACCAAAATGCTTTCACATTTCCAATCCCCTCACCAGGAAAGCAGAAAATCTTGAGGGCAAACACAAGGGCTGAGCACACAGAGCTTCCACAACCCCAGCGTGACCAAAGCAGATAACGACTCCAAGCGTGTGTAGCAGCTTCACAGACACACAGGCTTGCACTGGGGTGGAAGGGACCCTCAAAAGGCAGCTTGTCCAAACCCCTGCAGGCAGCAGGGACATCCCCAGCTGGAGCAGGCTGCCCAGAGACACATCAAGGCTAATCCTGAATGTCTGTAGGGATGGAGCCCCAACCACCTCTACCTCTCTGGGCAACCTGTTCCAGCGTCTCACGGGGTCTGGAGCACAGCCCTGCGAGGAGAGGCTGAGGGAGCTGGGCTTGCTTAGCCTGGAGGGGAGGAGGCTCAGGGGAGACCTCATTGCTGTCTACAACTCCCTGAAGGGAGTTTGTAGCCAGGTGGGGGTTGGTCTCGTCTCCCAGGCAACCAGCCCCAGAACAAGAGGACACAGTCTCAAGCTGTGCCACGGGAGGTTCAGGCTGGATGTTAGGAAGAAGTTCTTCCCAGCAAGAGAGATTGGCCCTTGGGATGTGCTGCCCAGGGAGGTGGTGGAGTCACCATCACTGGAGGTGTTTAGGAAGAGACTTGATAGGGTGCTTGGTGCCAAGGTTTAGTTGATCAGATGGTGCTGGGTGATAGGTTGGACTCCACAATCTCAAAGGTCTCTTCCAACCTGGTTAATTCTATTCGAATTCTATTTTATTCATTGTGCAGAACTTCTAATGTCTAACCTAAATCTGCTCTGCTCCAGTTTCAAACCATTGCCCCTGGTCCTATCACCACAGGCCCTTCCAAACAGTCTCTCCCCAGCTTTCCTGTGGGTCCCTTTCAGATATTGAAATGCAGCTCTAAGGTCTCCCCAGAGCTTCATCTTCTGAACAGCCCCCACTCTCCCACCCTGTCCTCATAGCAGAGCCCTCTGGTCTTCTTCCAGGTCTCTGTCATGCTGGGGTCCCCATAGCTGGACACAGCACTGCAGGTGAGATCTCCCCAGAGCAGAGGGACAGGATCCACCCTCTCCACTGCTGGCCACACTGCTTTTGATGTAGTCCAGGCTGCCCTTGGCCTTCTGTACTGCTGCAAGTGCCTACTGCTGGCTCATGCCCAGCTTCTCCCCCACCAGCACCCCCAAGTCCTTTGCTGCAGGGCTGCTCTCAATCTCATCACCCACCACCCTGGATTGATATCCAGGGTAGCCCTGACCTCTGCTTTCTCTTCTCCAGTTGTGATTTTCCCACCTTAGGTAATTTCCCTGGCACTACTTCGTCAGGTGCTCAGGTAGGGAGCAAGGACTAAAACATTTATACAGAAGCAGCGTGCCAGCTCCCAACCCATCAAATGTTCCACACTTCCTAGTCTGTAAGTCACATCAAACAGATTTTCCAGCCTTTTACACTGCCTGTGCATCTGAAATAACAAGAAAACTACTACTCTTAAAACACACAGCTTTAAAATTAACTCCTCCTGTTCTCAGCCCAATCCTCAACGTTAAGAGAGCCTCGTTCTTCTCAGGAAGCATTCAGCCTCTATTACCCTGGCCCTGCCATAAAGGTGCTACCCAAGAAACTGAACCTTTCAGGGTGATGAAAGTAGCAGGAGACCAAAACTTTGATCCCTAATCCCAACTTAATCACAGCCCTTTGATCTCAGAACTACTGTTTAGTCTCTAACACAGCGTTACAGAGAAGGATATAACGCTTTCAGTGTTACATCCTCTCAACAAGCAAGGGAAGCCACACAATTATGGCATTGTTAATTCACTGATTAATCAGGCCTAAGGTGTGTTTTAACATTAAAGTGATGCTGAAGCCAGAACACAGAGCCACAGATTATTTTCCCCCTGCTAATGGTTCCTACCTCCAACTCAGCCACGCTTGAAATGCAAATCAGCGTTAATCATGCAAGGATTTTTACCTAGTAAATACATTAATATTTCATAGGTTTATTTAGACTATAACCACCATGGAAATTAGTTTAATAAGCAGCTCATAAAATAATGCTTAAAGGCAGCAGTCTGTGTTGAGTGAAATTCAACATGTAGGAGGTTCAAGGAGGCTAAGTGCCAGGTCCTGCACTTGGGTCACAACCACCCCAGCAGCACTCCAGGCTTGGGTCACAGTGACTGGAAACTGCCCAGGACCAGGGGAGGGTTGTTTGACAGCTGGCTGAAGCTGAGCCAGCAGTGTGCTCAGGTGGCCAAGAAGGCCACCAGCATCCTGGCCTGGAACAGCAATGGTGTGGCCAGCAGGAGTAGGGCAGGGATCATCCCCCCTGTACTGGGCACTGGTGAGGTCACACATCAAATACCGAGTTCAGTTTTGGGCCTCTCAGTGCAAGAAGGACATTGAGGGGCTGGAGAGTGTCCAGAGAAGGGTCATGAAGCAGTTCTTGCTGAAGGGTCTGATGAACAAGTCTGGTGAGGAGCAGCTGAGGGTGCTGGGGTTGTTTAGTCTGGAGAAAAGACGGCTGAGGGGAGACCTGATTGCTGTCTACAATGCCCCAAAAGGAGACTGCAGTGAGGTGGGGGGTGGTCTCTGCTCCCTGCTCCCCAGCAACAAGACACAAGGGAACAGCCTCAAGTTGTGCCAAGGCAGTGGTGGAGGCCCCATCTCTGGAAAGTCATGCAGATGTGGAGCTGAGGATTAGCACCAGCCTGGGTAGTGTTGAGTGCATGGTTGAACTCTATATTAAAAGGTTTTTTCCAGTCTGAATGATTGACAGAAATGTTAGGGGCTGCAAAGGATCATCCAGTCCAAGCCCCCCTGCCAGAGCAGGAGCACCCAGGGCAGATCACACAGGAACACATCCAGATGGGTGGTGAGTATCTCCAGAGAGGGAGACTCCACAGCCCCCCTGGGCAGCCTGCTCCAATGTTCCATCACCCTCACAGGGGAAAAATACATCCTCTGGTTTCCATGGCACTTCCTCTGCCTCAGCTTCCACCACTGCCCCTTGTGCTGGCATTGGGCAGCACCCAGCAGAGCCTGGCTCCAGCCTCTGGGCACTCACCCTGCACATGGTGTATGAAATGCACACTCTGAGGCCCCTTTGGAAACAGACCAGTGATCAGAACAGCCTCAGGGGCAAAAAATCCAAACCACCACCCCATTTTAAACCACCTTGTTGAAGGAGTATCCCCCAACCCCACACCCCCCCCCCCACTCTCTTTCTACCACAAAGTTATTCAGGTAAACAACAAAAACACTAAAAATGTGACTTAAAGCAGGAACACATCCAAAGAATTTCACCTGGAAGGGAATGAATTCATCTCCAAGATGCAGCCAAAGACACTTCTGACTCTATTTGCTGATTACAGTCAATGAGGTTAAAGCTGCCTAGCTCCGACCTCCAGTGAAGGAGCATCCTTCCCATTCTTCTCCTCCTCCAGACTGTCACTTGGATTTCTACCTTTCAAGCAGCTGAACAACCTGAAAAGCAGAAGGAGTCTTCTGCAGCTGCAGAGGTGGACTCAGCACAATGCCAGTCAAGGATTTCATCACTCTGGTGGGAAAAGCAGAGGTCAAGCGTTTGAAACCGGTTTGGAAGGGTTGAGGTTTGGAAGAGGATTCCAAACCCAGGCAGTGGTTAAACACCTGTGTGGAGAATACCTGGAAGTGACACTCTGCAAGGAACAGCTCAAACCCCAAAACCTCCACATGCATGAGTTTGGAGGTTGGTTTCTTCAGGGTTTGGGGGTTTTTGTTGTTGTTGTTTGCTCTGGTTTCAAATCAGTTCTATGCTGAGTTTATCCTGGACTTGGCAACCAGAGACTCAGCAGTCCTTCAGATTCAGCAGAGCCATAACATCATTTAGGCTGGAAGAGATCTTTAGGATCCCCAAGTTCAACAACTCAGCACTGCCAGGTCACCACTCAACCACGGCCCCTCAACACCACATCTACGCAGCTTCAAGGCCTCCAGGGATGGGGATCCCACCACTGCCCTGGGCAGCCTGTTCAAGGCCTTGACAACCCTCTGGGGAAAGAAATTGTTCCTTGTGTGCAACCCAAACCTCCCCTGGGGCAACTTAAGGCAATTTCCTCTCGTTCTGTTACTTGTTCCCTGGGAGAAGAGCCCAACCCCCATGTGGCTCCAACCTCCTTTCAGGGAGCTGCAGAGAGCAATGAGGCCTCCCCTCGGCCTCCTCTTCTCCAGGCTGAACATCCCCAGCTCCCTCAACTGCTCCTCAACAGCCCTGTTCTCCAGACCCTTCCCCAGCTTTGTTGCCCTTCTCTGGACCTGCTCCAGCATGATGGGGCTAAAATCCTTCCAGAAAGTGAAGGCACTGAGGTTAAAACACACACAGAGGCTTCAAAGGTGCTTGTAGGTGTTTATGACTGTAAGGGTGATCACAGAGTCATCAGGTTTGGAAAAGACCTCCAAGATCACCCAGCCCAACCAGCAACCCAACCCCACCATGGCCATCAAACCATGCCCCCAAGTGCCATGGCCACAGGTTTCTGGAACACCTCCAGGCATGGGGGTTCCACCACCTCCCTGGGCAGCCTCTGCCAGTCCCTGACCACTCTGGCAGCAAAGACATTTTTCCTCATCTCCATCCTGAGCCTCCCCTGGCACAACTCCAGGCCATTTCCTCTCCTTCTATCACCTGAGGCTGGGGAAATGAAACCAACTCCACCTCACTCCAATGCAAACCTCTCGGGGAGCTGTACAGAGCAATGAGGTCTCCCCTCAGCCTCCTCTCCTCCAGGCTAAACACCCCCAGTTCCCTCAGCTGCTCCTCACCAGCCCTATGCTCTAGACTCTTCACCAGCTTTGTTGCCCTGCTTTGGGCCTGCTCCAGCACCCCTATGTCCTTCCTGGAGCGAGGGTAAATTACCCAGCAACAAAAAAAGGGAGGACTTAAAACTCCCCATGGGAACAAATCAGCAGCCAGTGAAACAACGTGCTCCCATTCACACGCTCTAACAAAACAAGCACATCCTCTCCTTCCTCTCTACTTTATGGACTCAAAAGGAAGGTTTCCCCTAGTTGCTTCCTCTTGTTGTTCCAACTTGGAGTGCCCCAGCTTTTCTGCAGCACACCAGGGAGCAAAAATCAACAGGTCATTTGAACAGCAACACTCCCAAGTCTCAAAGCTTCTCTGCTTTACAGGAACGCTCCTGATGAGAATCATAGAATGGCTTGGGCTGGAGGGGACCTCCAGAGGTCATCTGCAGCCAGCAGGGACATTCTTCACTAGATCAGGTTGCTCAGAGCTTTGTTGAGCCTGACCTCGAATATCTCCAGGGATGGGGCCTCAACTGCTTCCCTGGGCAATTGGTTGCAGCGTTCTACCAGCTCTATGGTACACAACTTCCTCCTAACATCCAAACTAAATCTGCTCTGCTCTCATTGCAAACCATTGCCCTTGGTCCTGTGACTGCAGGCCTTTGGAAACAGTCCCTCTCCACCCTTCTCATAGCCTTCAAGTACTGGAAGGCCACTCTAAGGTCTCCCTGGAGCCTTCTCTTCTCCAGGATGAACCCCTTCAGCTCCCTCAGCCTGCCCTCATAGCAGAGCTGGCTCCAACCCCTGATCACTTTCATGGCCCTCTCTGGACCTGCTCCATCAGGTCCACCTCCTTCCTTTGTTGAGGGCTCCAAAGCTGGGTGCTCTGTAAGATCACCTTCAACACCTAGGGTAGAAAGGCTGCTTCTGCATGAAATTCCATCTAGAAATCTTAGTCTGCTACTTGGAGCAAAGCTGTGTCCAAACATTGTCCTCACTGATGCTGTCACACACACAGCAACTCCCCCAAGGCTACCACTTACTATAGCTTGACTGTTGTTTTAATGGCCTCAGATGGCTTAGATTAGCTCCCCACCCATTTTAAAATGTGATCCTCATGCTTTTGGTATTGTCCAAACAAGCCGTCAGATAACTCTAGGGTTAGATTTAACAGTTGCATCATCAGTAATAGCCAACAACTAGAGCAGAGCAGATTTAGACTGGATGTTAGGAACGAGCTCTGCACCAGGAAGCTGGTGGAACACTGGAAAAGGTTGTCCAGGGAGGTGGTTGGGGCCCCATAGTCAAGGTCAGGCTCAACAGGGCTCTGAACAACCTGATCTATGGAAGATGTCCCTGCTGACTGCAGGGGGGTTGGACTGGATGAACTCTGGAGGTCCCTTCCAACCCAAACCACTCGATGACTCTAGGGTAACGTGTCACTTTTTTCCCCTCTGCTGTCACCTCCAAGGCAAAGGAAACATCTGAGACAACAGCTGTCCCTGAATTGCCCAATGTGCCACCCAGTGTGCACAATTCAAGGCTTTCACTCAGAGGCTAAACACCACGGGTTAAGCAGCAGGGCTACCCTGAAGCCAGCTACTTTAATTCATTTCTCAGAGCAGCAGCACCCCAGGAAGTCCATTTTACGTCAGGCTCCAACCCACCACATCTGTGGTAGGGCAGGAGAGCTGTTGAGTCTAAGACCAGCTGACAGTGCTCCTTGCAGGCTGGCAGGCAAATAAGGACAAGGCTGCAGACAGGCACCTTGGGAGAGAAAACTGAATCCCAAACAAGCCAGAGATGTCCTGTCGATGGCTGGGATGTCACTCCAGGCAAAGATTCACCTTCAGCACTGCCTATCAGACAGTGGCACAGCAAGACAAGAGCAGCAGCCAGCGAGCTGCTGACAAGCAGGGCAGGCTTTGGAGGGGGGAAAGGAAAACCACAAGCAAGGCTTAACATTCAAGGGAGAGTGGAGCTCTCATGCAGGACCAACGTCACAGCTTGTACTTGCTGAAAATCAAGGGTGATGCAAGGCATCCCTTCATCTCCTGCTCGTCCCGAACGTGCCCTGCGCCCCAGCCCTCTGCTCCCCCCTCCCCCGGCCGTGTTTAACGACAAAACTATCCCGGCAGAAAGCTGATCAACCAGATGACAAAAACCTCCACCTCGCTAAAATGGCAGAAAACCAATAGGCACTGGAACTGAAGAAAGCACAGGGAGGGGCCACCCAACCGGGAAGAAAGGAACAACCAGAGCTTGCCAGCGACCGCCTGCAAAGTGCAGCTCCGAGAGATGGTTCCTCCCCGAGAGGGGCTCCAAGAGCTCCCAGACAGGTGAAAGAAACAAGCAAGAGACAAGTTATCCACAAAGCAGACATCAAAGCATTTTGGTCGCTGTGACAGACGCTGCATCAGGGCTGGCTCAGAACGTCTGCCCTGAGCGTCGCACTAAATTACCTGCCCAGAATTAAAACACCGAGTTAGATAGGAATCTTAAATTCTTCGGGGCTTTTAAGCCAGGAGGAGGTAATTGCTTCGAGACTCCCTTTGATAAGGGTAACCACCGAGTCACTGCCATCTGCTCTCACCACAATAATAACCATTAAAACCGACCCAGCCTGACATTCCTGGAGAGAGAGCAGCGGAGAGGCCGAGGGCTAAAGGGACCTCAGCCCTCAAACAGCTCAAAGACACTTCCCCCCACCCCCGAAGGCTTCTTCAAAGTGAGCGAGAACCACCGAGGAATGAATGAAAAGAGAGGGGTAGAAAAGACCCTGAGGTGGCAACTACATTTTTTTCTTGAGCTTGACTTAAACCGCTCACGACAGAGGTTTGGCAACACCACAGGTTACCCAGCCAACCTTCCTGCGTAAACGAAGCCCCTGCAGCCGAGCTCTGCGCGAAGGTGGGGATCTGAACCTGAACAAAAGCCCTCCTCGGGTCACCGCTGCTACCAGCCAGGAAAGATATCCCCGGCGCGACGCGGGCTGCTCTCCAGGGACCTCTGAAAGCAGAGCAACCCTACAAGGCACCCAAAACAAAGCCGCCCCCACTGGGTGCTCTCCCGCCCAGGAGGCCGCTGGCAGGGCGGCAGCGCAGAGCCCGGAGGTGTGAATAAAGAGGGGAAGAGGCTCCTCTCACCCGCCCGCCACCCCCGCCGGCAGCTCCCCGAGCCGGCCCGGCCCCCTCCACAGCGCGGGAAGCGCCGGCCCGCAGGCAAAGCCCGCTCTTTGAGCCTAAAAACGCGAGCCAAAGAAGACAGGGCAGCCCGGGCGGCGCTCGCCCGGCTGAGGAGCGGCGGCGGGGCCGAGCGGGCGGCGCGGAGCCCCGCTCTTTGTTCGCTACCGCCGCTAGGCCCGGCCCGACCCGACCCAGCGAGGTGCCCGGCCCGTACCTCACGGACGTCCTGCAGGCACTCGAGGACGGCGAGGTTGTTGGCCCAGCTGTGCTTGGAGCAAAGCCGCACCACGTCCTCCCGGCACACCGCCTCCTCCGACAGCTTCCACCCGCTGCCCGAGCCGCCACCACCGACACGGGGAGGTCGCGGGGCCGCCGCGCCCAGCGCCACCGACTGCCCCTGTACGGCCGCGACGGGGCCGGCGCCAGGAGAGCCACTCGCCGCCGGTCGAGCTGCCAGCGCCAGGAGCAAAAGGAACGCCGGGCCCGGGCAGCGGCTCCGGACACGTCCGCACGGCGCCATCTTGGATCCGCCACCTCCGGCGCGAGCGCCCGCCCACCCAGCGGCACGCACGGCGTATGCAAATCGACGCGCCGTGACGTCAGCGCGCCGCCCCCTGCGCGCCACGCCTCTGGGGGGATGGGGCGGGGGTCGTCTGGCCCCGCCCCGCAGCGCCCCCCCCCCCCCGGCCGCGTCCCCCTCCCTCCGTGTCGCTTCCTGAGGCCTCGGCGCCATCACGGCCCCTGGCCGCCATTACGGCCCCCAGCGCCCACGGCCGCCCCCGCTGCCATCACAGCCTCACGCGCGCCCCCTCGGCATGCTGCCTGTCAAGGTGCAGAGGCAGCGGTGGTGGCGGCAAGGGAGGCGGGAGCTGCACGCCAGGCAACGTCGGAGCTACGGGGCGGCAGCCCAGGCCCCGGGGGCGGCAGCCCAGGCCCCGGGGGCAGCTCCCGTGTGGAATCGCTCCCTCCCCACTCGTGAAATGGAGCTTGCAGGGCTGTCCGCCTTGGAGGGACAGCGGGAGAGTCGCTAAAAGCCTGGAAAGCACTTGGCTGCCCTAGTGATAGGACCATAACATGGTTTAGGGTGGAAGAGATCTTGTTAAGGTCATCCAGCCCCACCCTGAGCCCAGCACTGCCAGGGCACCCCGCGCCCCGGCCCTCAGCACCACCACTTTGAAACCCCTCCAGGGCTGGAGGCTCCGCCACTGCCCTGGGCAGCCTAGACCAGGCCTCGACAGCCCCATGGGGGAAGAAATTGCTCCTCCCGGCCCCCTAAAGCTCCCCTGGTGCGACTTGAGGCTGTTGCCTCGTGTCCTGTCCTTTGTTCCTCCAGAGGCTGGCTCCAGCCTCCTGGAGGGAGCAACGAGGTCTCCCTCAGCCTCCTTTCCTCCAGGCTGAACAAGCCCAGTTCCCTCAGCTGCTCCTTGCCAGACTTGTGCTCTAGCCTCTTTACCAGCTTCATTGCCCTTCTCTGGACCTGCTCCAGCACCTTACTGCCCTTGGAGTGAGGGGCCCAAAACTGAACCCAGCTCAGCAACAAGAGCTTTTGGGTGCCCTCTCAGCAGCAATAATACACTACACTACACTACACTACACTACACTACACTACACTACACTACACTACACTACACTACACTACACTACACTACACTACACTACACTACACCAGGTTGGAAGAGACCTTCAAGATCATCGCATCCAACCCATCAAACAATCCAACCCACCCAACAACTAGACCATACAGCCAAGCACCCCATCAAGTCTTCTCCTGAACACCTCCAGTGAAGGTGACTCCACCACCTCCACGGGCAGCCCATCCCAATGGGCAATCACTCTCTCCGTGTAGAACTTCCTCCTAACATCCAGCCTAAACCTGCCCTGGCGCAGCCTGAGACTGTGTCCTCTTGTTCTGGTGCTGGCAGCCTGGGAGAAGAGACCAACCTCTGCCTGGCTACAACCTCCCTTCAGGTAGTTGTAGAGAGCAATAAGGTCACCCCTCAGTCTCCTCTACTCCAGGCTAAGCAACCCCAGCTGCCTCAGCCTCTCCTCACAGGGCTTGTGTTCCAAACCCCTCACCAGCTTTGTTGCCCTCCTCTGGACACGTTCCAGCAAGTCAACCTCCTTCCTAAACTGAGGGGCCCAGAACTGGACGCAGGACTCAAGGTGTGGCCTAACCAGTGCAGTGTACAGGGACAGAATGACCTCCCTGCTCCTGCTGGCCACACTGTTCCTGATGCAGGCCAGGATGCCATTGGCCTTCTTGGCTGCCTGGGCACACTGCAGGCTCATGTTCAGCCTACAATCAACCAGCACCCCCAGGTCCCTCTCTGCCTGGCCACTCTCCAGCCACTCTGACCCCAGCCTGTAGCACTGCCTGGGGTTGCTGTGGCCAGTGTGCAGCACCTGGCACTTGGATGTGTTCAATCTCCTGCCCTTGGCCTCTGCCCATCTGTCCAGCCTGTCGAGGTCCCTCTGCAAAGCCTCTCTGCCCTCCAGCAGATCAACTGCTGCCCCCAGCTTGGTGTCATCTGCAAATTTACTGATGATGGACTCATCCAGATCATCAATAAAGCACATCTATAAAGCCCTTGGCTTTGCAGAGTCAGGCTGAGGTGAGCCGAGCTGCTGGAGTGTCTCTTGCTCCTTCCCTGCAGCATCCTAACCCTCCACCACTGTGGGGAGAGGAAAAGCTCTTTCTCAGTCCACGCAGAGGAGCTGCTCCAGTGTTTAACTGGAAGCAGGCTGCTCGCTCCCACGTGGCCATGGGCACAGCTCTGAGTCTTGGCTCAGTCTCCACACAGCACACCAAGGCCTTCCCTTCCCCCCACCCACTGACTGGCTCAGCTGCCTCCCCCCAACCTGCCAGGTCCCCCAAAACTTCAGCACTACCCTTCCCAGCTGAGCATCATCTCCACCAACAAATGCTTCTTGAGGAAGCTAAGGACACCGCACCTCAAATACTGGGGGCAGCTTTGGGCCCCTCACCCCAAGGACAGCAAGGTGCTGCAGTATGTCCAAAGAAGGGCAATGAAGATCAGGAAGGGTCTAGAGCACAAGTCTTGTGAAGAGCAGCTGAGGGACCTGGGGTTGTTTAGCCTGGAGAAAAGGAGGATGAGAGGAGACCTCACTCTCTACAGCTCCCTGAAAGGAGCTTGGAGCAAGGTGGAAGTCATTCTCCTCTCCCAAAGAGGAGAGGAGCCAGCCTGAAGTTGCACCAGTGAAGGTTTCAGGTTAGATATGAGGAACTTCTTCCCCTAAGGGTTGTGAAGCCATGGCCCAGGCTGCCCAGGGCAGTGGTGGAGTCCCCATCCCTGGCAGGGTTTCAAAGCTGTGTTGAGGTGGTGCTGAGGGTCACAGTTTAGCGGTGTCCTGGCAGTGCTGCCTTAAGGGATGGCCTGGATGACCTTAAAGGTCTCTTCCAACCAAACCAATTAGCTGATTTTGCAAAGCTGTGGGCAAACAGGAGCCAACAGTGCAGCTGCAGCCTTGTGTTTGTGTGTGTGTGGGAGAGAAGCAGCAGAGGAGCTTCATGCCCCTTCCACACTTCATCCAGCCCACCACCACCTGATGTTTTTCCCCCCAGAACAGCGCTGTCAACACCTCTTGTTTCACAGAGCCCTGGGTGGCTCCTGCTGTTGCTCCTCCTGTATTTATGCAGCTCTGTGTTGCAGTTAGCACCTACCCTTAAAAAAAAAAAAAAAGCCCAAAGCCAAGCAATAATCCACTGGGCACTTATCCAAGCCTTTCTCCAACCTGCCTCACTTCTTTCCCTGTCTCGCTTCTGCCTTCCCAAGCACTCGGTGCTGCTCGCAGCTTGATGCTGCCAGAGGCCACTAGGGCTCATTTCCCCCCTTCTGCCAGCAGAAACACCCAAATTGGACCTGATGGGAGACTAAAGCCCCTGCACCCTCCTGTTAATTATGCTCCACTGGGTGGGATAATCACTGAAATTGCTGTAAGGCTCTTTTTCCTCTGGACCAGCACAGGCTGGGCCTTGCCTGTTACCTGCTGCGCTTGGCTGAAGGATTAGATGAGCATTTTAGGGCATAGTTCCCCAAACTCCTCTATTTATTTGCTACTTAGAGGCACCATTTTGGAATAGAATGGGGCATAAGCAACACCCCACAGGCCCTTGAGATGTTGCTATAGCTCCAAGACTTTTATCAGTGAACCCCCCAGGAGCAGGGCAGGAGATGGGCACCTACAGCCCATCTCCTTCAGCAACGAGGTGAGAGCATGAAGCCTTTCTGCCTCCTCAGTAGCTTCCCTGGTTGATTGGGAGGTGAAGATAGTTACAGAATGGTAGGGGCTGGAAGGGACCTCCAGAGATCATCCAGTCCAACACCCACCCCCCCACCCCCACCAAAGCAGAATCACCCAGGTCAGGTCACGGAAGAAGGCATCCAGGCAGGTTTGGAAAGTCTCCAGAGAGGGAGACTGCACAAGCTCTCTGGGCAGTCACAAGTACTCTGCTGTTCTATTTCAATGCTAAACGTTGTTATCTGAAGTGCAGGAGGCTGCTTCCCCCACCCTGCTCCACTCGGTGGGCTGAGGGTGCCGGAAGGGGCTGCCAGTCCCGCTGCCGAGGTGCCGCCATCCCCTCTGCTCCATCTCACAGGCACCTGCGCAAGGACTCTGGGATGCAGCTGGGCTCCCACGGGGAGGGGGCTGAGCACTTGGCCAATTCACACTGGAGCTGAGAAAAGCCTGATCTGCAGATCTGCTAATGGGAAAGTCCAAAATGCCTCCCCAGCAGGGAAGGCCAGGCCCCAATGCAATCTATTCTTCCACGTTTGCAAATCAAACCCGGCACAAAACTAGTTTTTGCTTGCTCATTCCTTTCTTCCACCCCCCCACCCCCTTCTCTTCCTCCTCCCCAAACTCCCTTTTCCTGATATTCTCCCTCCTAAGCCAGGAGCCAGCCAGGTCTGTCCAGGGATTTACTGCCTCAGTAGGAAAAAAAAAAAATCTGCTAATCTACAGGAGCAGAAAATTCCACCAAGGCTCCTTGCAAACCGAAACGGAGAACTAAATGAAATCCCCCCCCCGGGATGCTCTGGCTCCCCCAGTGTAACAAGGTTCAGCCTAAGCTGCTTGTTTCCCTTGCTGCAGTGCCTGCTTTTAATCCAATTTGCTTCAGGACACAGAAAATAGCTGCTTTGCCACCCTCTGGGAAGAGGCAGGCACAGGCAGAGCCAAGTGAAGCCCTGGCAGGTCCTGCCTTGGTGCAGGCTCACGCTGGTTTTGCTCTACCTTCTGTCATCTGCAACCGTTTCCCTTCTGGTTGTTGAAACCTCACCCTGAGTCTCCTGCAAGCCAGCAGCTCAAGCCCAAGGGCAGATGCCACAGTGGTGCCAAGGCCAGGTGCAGGCTGGGAGGTGGCTGCCTCCTATGCCTCCCCTGCCAGATCTCAGCAGCCTGACGTTGGATCACCCCAGTTAGAGGGAGCAGGTTGGGGGCGGGGGAGACAGTCCTTCCCTGGAAAACAGGGCTCATTGCAACTCCAGCTTCCCTGCCAACCACCCCAGCCTGGATTGTGCTCAGCACAGCCCCTGGGGCTCCTGCCAAACTGCCACCACAGCCAGCTCTGGCTAGAGCTGCCCTGCAAGGCCTGGCTTGATACAGATTAAAATCAGGAAAAGTTCTTCCCCTCAACAGCCTGAGGAAAAATAAGAAGGGGGGAAAGCCTGTGCACAGCTAAAAGCAAGGCCCTGTCTGCAGGGACCAAGCTTCACCTCTCCCCTCACGTCAGATTTTACTACAGGAGTTGCCATAAAGCTGCTCCAACGATAACAAAATCTTCCCAGAGACAGCAGCAGAAATAGCCAGCGAGTGGCTTGCTGCCTGCAACACCACTGAAAGCAGCTCAGCCTCTGACAGCAGCTGCCCTGCATCCTGCAAGGATGCTGAGCTCCCTCCTCCCAGCCCAGGAGCTGCCCCCTGCAACTCCAGACAGAGATGAGCAAATATTTTGTTAACACATTTGACCTTTTTATCAGCTCCCCAGGCTGGGGGTGTGTGTGTGCGCTGTCTGCACACAGCTTAGGTGGCTTTTCCCAGAGCCTGCTCTAAACCTGGGACTAAGAGAGTGTTACAAGGCACTTCACATCTCACATCTTGGGGGAGGAAGGGGGAATCAAACAAACAAACAACTCAAACTTCAGCTCAGGATGTGAAAACAAAGGGACAAAGGGAATGTGGCCAGCAGTAGCTGAGTTTGCAGCTCTTTATACTGCTCCAGAGGGATGAAGGAAGTGCAACCTGGAAGATAAAAGTGATTTAAATGATTGGGTTTTGTTGGTGGTTTTTTAACATTTAAAATGTTCCAAATTCCTCAAAGGAAGGAGAGGCTGAAGTTGCCCAAGCACAAAGGATGCCTCTGAATGGCTGAGAACAAGCAGCTCACTGCACTAAGGCAAACAACAGCTCAGCCTGCTCCTGGTTTGAGATGGCCTTACTGGAAACCTTCACAGAATGGGTGAGGTTGGAAGGGACCTCACAGATCATCTACTCCAACCCCTCGCCATGGGCAGGGGGAACACTTCTCAACTGGATAGGGTTGCTCAAGGCCTCATCCAAGCTGGCCTTGAACACCTTCAGGGAGGGAGCAGCCACAGCTTCTCAGGGCAACCTGTTCTGGAGCCTCACCACCCTTGTACAGAGGAACTGCCACAGGCAGGGACACCTCTCAAACAGACTTGGCTGCTCTAGGCCTTGACCAACCTGGCTTTGAACACCTCCAGGGAGGGAGCATCCACAACCTCCCTGGGCAACCTCTTCCAGACTCTCACCACCCTCCTACTCAAGAACTTCTTCCTAAGCTCCAGTAGCCTAACCCTGCTCTGCCTCAGCTTCAAACCATTCTGCCTTGCCCTGTCCCTAGACACCCTCAGGAAAAATGTCTCTGCAGCCTTCCTGTAGGATCCCTTCCAGTACCTAAAGGCAGCTCTAAGGTCCCCCAGCATCCTCTCCAGGCTGAAAAGCCCCCCACATCCCTCAGACCTCATAGCTGAGCTGCTCCAGCCCTTGGATCTTCTTTGTGGCCTCCTCTGGACTAGTTCCAACAGTTCCATGTCCTCCTCCTGCTGGGGACACGAGAACTGGACACAGTATACAAGGTGGGGGTTTCCCCACAGCAAGAGGGCAGAATCCCCTCTCTTGCCCTGCTGCCCACACTCCTCTGGCTGCAGTCCAGCACACAGCTGCCTGCTGGGCTGCATGAGGGCACTGCTGGCTCAGGGGGAGCTGCTCCACAACAGATACCCCCAAGTCTCTCTCTTCAGAGCTACTCTCAACCCACTCTGCACCCGGCCTGGCTTTGTGCCTGGGATTGACCCTTTTCACAGTGTTGTTCTTTCTACCAACCCTTTGGGGTTCCTGATCATCCTTAAAATGCCAAAAAGCCTCCCATCAGTGAGTTTATGTCCAGTTAAAAGGACACTGGAGATGCACAGCCTGACTTTGCCCAGCCCCTTCCCTTCTCCCCACCTGATCAGGGCAGCATGGCTCAGTGAGGACTCTTCAGCCACTAAAACCCTCCACTGTTTCAGTCTGAAGCCCAGCATGAACTACCAGAAAGCATGAGAGAAACCTTCCCTGCAGCCAGGGATGCTTGTCCACATCCACAGGGTGTGCACAGCGTGTGGCACTGAGGAGGCAATGCCCAAAGGACAGCAGCAGCAGCAGCTCCATCTGAGCACTTAGAAATGCTTTATTTTTACTGGATAGAAAAATATGGGAACAAGATACTGCTCTGAAAAAAAAAAAAAATATATTTAAAAGTTAGGCTTGAGATCTTCTCACTCTCCTCTTTAAAGACTGAAGACAAACAGGATGATCCTGGGCTGACCCCAGACTTCAGAAACTCAGGGGGTGGTGGCCTGAGGGAGTCGCTGCTGAAACTGCCAAACTGGATGGGTGCTGCTGACCACAGCCCAGTGGCAAAGCTGTGCCAGGTGCCCCATCCCCAGCACAGAGAACTCCTCTTGCAGCTTCCAGCACCCTTCTGAGTTTGCTTTTGTTAAGCATAGCATGAAACCCTCATCCAACTTCATGATCCAACCTGGAGATAAATCATTCTCACAGCCCTCAGTAGACTTCGGGCGGGGAGAGGCCTCTGCACGTGGCCAGGACACGTCCCTCAGCTCTTGGTCCCACCCCGTGGCCTCAGATATACACAAACCAGCAAGCCCAGGGCACAGAAGCTCAACTGGGACCTCTCTGTGGCTGGCTGGGGAGCTGGTAACTAGGATTTAAAGGAAGGCAAAAGCTCCAGTGCAAGCCTGAAATCCCTGAGCTTCCAACCAGTTCTTCAGAGGGGAAAAGTAAAAACCCAAGAGCTCCATGCTGTCCTGAAGGAAGGACACCACAGACACAGGAGCCAGCCAGAATCATCCCCCTCCTCTTCACCTCTGCTTCCATAGTTTCATTTTCCACCACCAAACTGTCCAAGTCTGCTTGGGGGGTGGTGGGGGGGGGGAAGAGAGAAGTGGAAGGAAGTGGCAGAGGATTAAGGGATTTTAGTGCTAACTCTAAGCTCGTGGTGGCAAAGATAACCCAAATAAGCCCTCCCCCAAGAAATCAAACAAAACAGATTCTCTGGAGGTTTCCCAAGCTTGTTGTCTCCATGGCCACAAGACAGGGGCTGTTGTCATCAGGGACTAACTGCTCACTGATCCCACAGCCTCAGAAGCTGCTGGAGCATGTTCCCTAAAGGCTTGCCTTTACCCTGAGCGTGGGCCCCACGAGCGAGGTGCTGGCACTGCCAGCTTCTCATCACCAGGTAAGCACAGCACTGAGAGGCCCAGGTCTTCAAGTTCCTCTCATGTTCTTGACCCTCAGAAGAGATCTGCAAGTCCCTGAGCTCAGCTCACGCTGGAAAAGGCTGGGGCAACAGCCACTGGAGACAGGCAAAGAGTTGCAGCTGTGCTGAGGCAGCTCGGTTTGCTGAAGAGAACTGCCCAAAGAAGTAAATGCAGATCTAAACAGGAAGCTGGAAGAAGGGAATTGCTCCAGGCAGCAGCACATCCCAGTTCCTGCCCTCTGCCAGCAAGGTGCTGTAGGGGTTCCTGTCTCCTGGAAGCAGTGGTGCAGGACAGCAGAGTCTGGGGCTGAGAAGAGGTGGAGGGTTGATCAGCAGCACGTGTGGAAAGCTTCTGTGGCAGCCATGGGGACCTCTCTTCACTGCCACTTGTAGATCCTCACAGTGTTCTCAGTCAAGGTAGCCAGGAGGTGGGTCTGGTTCACTTCCAAGGGGCAGATGTCCATCACCAGCAGGTCAGCCTGCAGCTTCTGCAGCAAGGAGCGGCTGCCAGCATCCCACAGCTGCAGGACAGACAAGGTCAGAGACTGGAGGGTTCTCCCCTCCCCTCCCCTCCAACACAGGGCTTCCTTCCTAAAGATCTTCCTCACAGAACCCTTCCACTTCTTCCACAGCCTGCTTGGATGGTCTTCACCAATCCCAGCATGATGTCTCCCTGACTCCTGAGCTCTCACTGCAGCCTGCTGGGCCACCTGCTTTTCCACCTGAAGGACAACCCTTCCCCCTCAGCTTCCTTGTCCTTCCTGAAGCACACCTGCACCCCTCCCTCACAGCACACATCCCAGTCACCATTCCCACACTGGCTGCTGTGCCTGATAACTCTCCCAGAGCTGCAGTAAACCAAAAGGAAGGGGAGGTATACCATGGCAGAGTTAGATGCCTGATCACCAGCACACACAAAGACGCTGCCATCGTCTTCTGGGCTCTGGAAAATGGCATTCTTGGTCAGCAGCTTGCAGGTGGGCCCAGCACTGAACGTCTGCACAGGGTTAGAACACCACACTGCATCTTCAGAGCCCTCTGTCAGAGGCCTGCAGGTCAGTTCCACCATCACACAACGCATGCAGGGGTTGCTTTTACCTGCAGGGGTGAAACACAAAGGGAGCCTTGGGAAAAGCTGGATTGCAGGCAGGTTGGAACTGTAGGAATCACAGAATGCCTTAGGTTGGAAGGAACCTCAGGGATCATCTCCTCCAACCTCCTTGCCATGGGCTCTCAACTAGACTTGGTTGCTCAAGGCCTCATCCAACCTGGCCTTGAACACTTCCAGGGAGCCACAACCTCCCTGGGCAACCTGTTCCAGAGTCTCACCACCCTCATACTAAGGAGCTTCTTCCTCAGCTCCAGTCTAACCCTGCTCTCCCTCAGCTTCAAACCATTTCCCCTTGGCCTGTGTCTAGACACCCTCAGGAAAAGTTCCTCTGCAGCCTCCCTCCAGGTTCCCTTCATGTACCGGAAGGCAGCTCTAAAGGAGTCTCCTCCTTTCCAGGCTGAACACCCCCAGCTCCCTCAGCCTGGCCTCACAGCAGAGCTGCTCCTGCCCTTGGATGACCTTTGTGGCCTCCTCTGGCCTCTTTCCAACAGCTCTGAGTCCTCCTCCTCCTGGGGACACCAGAACTGGACACAGCACTTGAGAGATGGGGGGGTCTCACAATAGCAGAATCAAACACCACCACCCTACAGCTGCCTCCTTTTGCCCTTGGCCAGTTTTAATCTGTGTAGACATTCCTTGCCCTGGCTAGAGCAGGTTCTACCTCTCTGCTGTGCCCTCGGCACTGAGGCTGCCACAGAACTGAAGCTCTCTGCTGTGCCCTCAGCACTGAGACTGGCACAGAACTGATGGACCTGGGGCATTTTAGTCTGGAAAAGAGAAGACTGAGAGTGGATCTAATCAATGTCTGCAAATATCCGAGAGTCAAGAAGGAAGGGACCCGGACAGCCTCTGCTCACTTGTGCCCTGCGACAGGACGAGGAGCAAGAGATGTGAACTGCAGCACAGGAATTTCCACCTCAACATGAGGAAGAAGTTCTTTACTGTAAGGGTCACAGAGCCCTGGAGCAGGCTGCCCAGAGAGGTTGTGGAGTCTCCTTCTCTGGAGGCATCCAAGCCCTGTCTGGATGCGTTCCTGTGCCACCTGCGCTAGGATTCTACAGTCCTGCTCTGGCAGGGGGTTGGACTCAAAGACCTCCAGAAGTCCCTTCCAACCCTTAACCTCCTGTGAAGCAGGAGGCCTGAGGGGCAGCGTGAGGCTGGCTGCAGGTGCCCAGCGTTACGTACTGGGCCGGTAGGTGACGAGGCAGTGGCGCGTGGTGATCTCCGCCTGGACGTCGATGCAGCCGCCGGGCTCCAGGGGCAGGTGGTGGGGCTGGTAGGTGTTGCCAGCCTTCTGCTCCCAAAAGCAGGCTCCTTCCAAGGTCCCAGCTAACACTCCACCACAAGGCAGCGATGCCGAGGCCAGCCGGGGCAGGTAGGAGAGCGATACCATGGGGCACCTGAAAGCGGAGTGAGCGAGAGTCAGCGGTGCCAGCCGCGGGGCTCTCCAACCACAAGGACCTAGCGCAGAACCACAGAACGCCAGGCTGGAAGGCACCCCAAGGATCATCTGGGCCAACCTTTCTAGGGAGCAGTGGAGCTGCAATGAGCTGGCTCAGCACCCTGGCAAGCTGAGCCTTCAAACTGTCCAATGGAGGGGAACTGCACCGCTTCTCCCGGGCAACCAGCGGCAGAAAAGAAGACCACAGCCTCAAGCTGTGCCAGGGAGGTTTAGGCTGGAGGTGAGGAGAAAGGTCTTCACAGAAAGAGTAATTGGCCATTGGGATGTACTGCCCAGGGAGGTGGGAGAGTCACTGTCCCTGGAGGTGATCAAAAAAGGACTGGATGTGGCACTTGGAGCCACGGTTTAGTCGTCAGGAGGTGTTAGGTATTAGTTCGGATTTGATGATCTCTGAGGTCTTTTCCAGCCTGGTTGATTCTGTGATTCCCCTGGGAGATGATTCCAATGTCTGCCTGTGCTCAGGGGGAAACATTTCCTTCTGGAGCCCAATGGGACTCTCCCCAGCAGGAACTTGTCCCCATCACCCCTTGTCTTTTCCATGGGACTCCATGTAAAAGGGAGTCTCCATCCTCCTGCCAGCCACCCTTTATGGACTGGTCCATGGCACCTAAGTGGGCTGCAAAATGGTCTTTCAAGCACAGAACCCCAAGAGGTCTGCCAAGAACAAAGGAAATTCAACTGAATTACTGAGCCTCACGTTCTAAACAGGCATCAGGCAGCACACATCAGATACACATGAATCAGTGTCTGATTCTCTGAGTAGGGGAGATGGCTTCAAACTGGAATAAACTGGATTTACATTAGACACCAGAAGGAAATTCTTCACCATGAAGGTGGTGAGGCACTGGAACAGGTTGCCCAGGGAAATTGTGGAGGCTCCAGCCCTGTTCAAAGCCAAGTTGGGGAGCCCTGAGCAAGCTGGTCTAGTTGAAGACATCTCTGCCTGTGGCTGGGGGTTGGAGGAGATGGTCTTTAAGATCCAACCCGAACCATTCCACGAGATGAAAGTTCCAGCATCTCACACCTCTGTCGTTTGTCCTTTCCAAGTTCAATGTCAAGCCCAGCTCCAAACCAAAGTCAGCTGGTTTGCAGGCTGCACTGGGTGGGTCTATTTCTGACCACACACTGCCTTAAGATGATGCAGGGGCCAAGCCCTCAGGTCCTAAGTTACACAACCCTTGGAGTAACTTCTCCCACCCGTGCTCAATTGGTGTCTTGGAACAAGAGATTCACATCAAGCAGTTTCAACTCTTCCAATTGTTGTGTGATCTGTGGCAGAAGCTACATCTAGCTCTTGGGTATATTAGTGAAGCTGAGAGGATTGAGGAAGACAAAAAAGTCCTTACACCATACCTGGACTTCTGAGGGACTAGTTCCTGGACATGAGTTTTGGTGTCCCTCAGATCATAGATCATGATGGATCCATTGACCAAGCCAGCATAGATGTAGTTGGTGTCATCAAGACACCAGCAGCAGCTCCAGACAGGACGGCCAGCGTTGTATGTCTGCACCACAGAGTTTGTTGTCAAGCTGCAGAAGAAAAGCAAACTGTTGGCCCAGCAGATGTGCACCCACTGAGGAGAAAATAGCACAATTAAAAGGTAAACAAATCCAGCTCCTTCTTCAGGCCTTCAGACAGAGGCATCTCTCCTTTGAGCTGTGAATTCACTCCTCCTCTACTCCAGACACGGATGCTAATTCTTCCAGGCCAATGCTTCCTTTTCCAGACTGGTCTTTGGAGACTGGGCAAAGAAAGGCCAGAGCAGGCTCTCAGCTGCCTTACTGGAAAGGGAAAGCTCAGTTATTTTTCTGGAAACACTTAGAAGTGACTCTGGTGTAATCTCATCACATCTTCCTGAGATCACAGGGCTCATCTCTGCAGCTTGCATCCCTCCTTAAGGATCTCCTCTGTCTGCACGAGAGGAGCCTCAAAAGACTCTCGTGTAAGGAAGAGCAAGGCAATGAGCAGGGTAGAGGCAACTGAGAGCACATTTGGAGTGTTTTTAGAAACTCCTTCTGTGGAAGACAGGAGGAGGGAAGTGCAGAGATAACCCAGAACACCAGGTGGAGATGGTGTTGGAGTAGAACACAGCTGCAAAGGGCAGAGCTGTCAACACAGGGTCAGCGTGCTGAGAACAGCAGGAGACAGCACCTATCAAAGTAACTCTGGGTATCCTTCACAGCACGGGGGGATTCTCCCTGGGGAAGATGATTCAGGGCTCAGAACTCCAGGGAAGCAAGAAATTGCTCCCAGGTAAGTACAAGGGGAACAAGCACAAAGACAAACCTGACAGGGAGCTTGATCAGTGACTGGTCCAAAAACAACAAGGGGGGAAAACCCAGCCAACATCATGGTGCTACTTGAAACACAAGTCAGGAAGAGAGACTTAAAGGCATCTTGGATAATTCCCTTTGATAGGATGACTATGAGATCAGTAGCTAGAGAAGAAAGGTGACCAAAAAGGGAGGGTTCTTCCAAAGGGAACCTGAAAGAAGTATGAAGATGCTGCTGAAGCAAAAACTTGATTCCAAGATATTCTGGAGCATAAAGGCAAGAGGACCACAAGTTCCCAATACAACCAACCAGGCAGGAAGAGGCAGATAGGGGAGTCAAGTATCAGCCTGAGATTGAAGAGCAGAGGAAAACACACTCAGAGGCTGCAAATTCTACTAAGATGGGTCACATTTCTCTCTCAGACTCCAAGCTGCTCCTAAGTCTCTGCTAGCTTTAGAGAACCCACCTTTCTCTAGCACATGCTCAACAATACTCTCTACACATTTCATATCCCAGGTGAATTCCCTGCTCTGCCACCAGTGTACAGGCAGAGAAGCTGGCAGCAGTGCATGAAACAAAGCACCCAACCTAAACTCCCCATCTCTCTGCTTGAGGCTGGCCCAGTTCCCATGTCCCACATCCCCCTCCATTAACACAAAGCCTAATAGACAACAAATTCTTCGTCCTCTGCATCGTGCAACTGTTGTTCTCAACACAGCTGGGCCAAGTTGTGCTGAATTGCTTCTTTTCCACAGAGTTTCCAGAGGAAAAGTATCACTCACAGGTGGCTTTTCTTACACCTCCACCTAAAATTTGATCATGGAATGGACTGGGTGGGAAGAGAACTTTAAAGCTCATCCACTCCAACCTCACTGCAGTAAGCAAGGACATCTGCAACTAGAGCAGGTTGCTCACAGCCTCAAATCTGACCTGGAAGGGTTCCAGGGATGGGGCATCTCCCACCTCTCTGGGCAACCTGGGCCAGGCTCTCCCCACCCTCAGTGTCAAACATTTCTCCTTCTCTCCATTCTGAATTTCCCTCTTTCAGTTCAAACAATCACTCCTTGGCCTGGCACAACAGGCCCTGCTCCAGAGTCTGTCCCCAGCTTTCTTAGAGCTCCCTTGAAGCCCTGAAAGGACCCCAGGAGGTCTCCTGGAGCCTGCTCCTCTCCAGCTTGAACAACCCCAACTCTCTCACCCTGATCTCACAGCAGAGAGCTTCCAGCCCTCCCAGCACTGCTCTCCAAGAGGTCCATGTCTCTCCTGTGCTGAGGACGCCCAAGAGCTGGAAGCATAAACCAGCCTCCCCTCTGTTAGTTCCCACCCACAGACCTGATGCCATCTTAGCAGCACCTTTTGGAAAGCAGATGAGCAAACACTGCAAGATGCTTCCAGTCCAGCCTCTTGGGGTGAGACTGGTGTGGGACAGGCTGCTCCCTGCAGCAGGGCTCACCTGGTGAGTTTGAGGGTGTTGTCCAGAGCACCAGAGAGCAGCAAGCCGTCCGACCGCCTGCCGAAATCCAGCCCCGAATCTGCTTGCTGTGGATGGGGATGTACTGGCTGCTCTTCAGGTTGGCCACACTCATCATCTTCACACCACAACCTGGCTCAGGAGAAGGATAAAGCAGGTTAGGGAGAAGCAGCAGACAGTGTAGGCCCAGCAATGTGATGGCACAACCACAGCATGTGCGGTGGGATGAAGAGGTGCAAAACTGGACAGGCTGGAGAGCTGGGCAGAGAGAATCACGCAATTGTCAGGGTTGGAAGGGACCCCAAGGATTATCCACATCCAACCCCCCTGCCATGGGCAGGGACACCTCACACTGCAGCAGGTTGCTCACAGCCACCTCCAGCCTGGCCTTAAAAACCTCCAGGCATGAGGCTTCCACTACCTCCCTGGGCAAACTGTGCCAGTGTCTCACCACCCTTATGGTGGTGAACTTCTTCCTCACATCCAATCTGAATCTCCCCACTTCTAGTTTGAATCCACCACACACACACACACACACACACACACACCCCCCCCCAGTCCTATCACTCCCTGACAATCTCAGAAGTCCCTCCCCAGATTTCTTGCAGCCCCCTGCAGATCCTGGAAGGCCACAAGAAGGTCTCCTCAGAGCCTTCTCTTCTCCAGACTGAACAACCCCAACTCTCTCAGGCTGTGCTCAGAGCAGAGCAGCTCCAGCCCTCTGCTCCTCCTCATGGCCCTTCCCTGGACACCTCACAGCACCTCTAGAGCCTTCCTGGCACAGAGATTCCAGAACTGGACACAGTGCTCCAGGTGGGGTCTCAGCAGAGCGGGAGAGTCCCCTCCCTGGCCCTGCTGGCCACACTTCTGCTGCTGCAGCCCAGGCTCTGCTTGGCTCTCTGGGCTGCAAGTGCTCACTGCTGGCTCCTGTTGAGCTTCTCCTCCCCCAGGATCCCCAAGGCCTTTGCTCCAGGGCTACCCTCCAGCCAGTCCCTGCCCAGCCTATAGCAGTGCCTGGGATTGAAAAACCTTATCAAGGTTAGTAAGGACAAGTGCAGAGTCCTGCATCTGGGGAGGAACAACATAAGGCACCAGAAGAGGTGAGGGGTAGTCCTGCTGGAAAGCAGTCCCATGGAGAAAGACCTTGGAGTGCTGGTGGACAGCCAGTTCTCCATGGGCCAGCAATGTGCCCTTGTGGCCAAGATGGCCAATGACATCCTGGGGTGCAGCAAGAAAAGTGTGGCCAGCAGGGCTAGGGAGGTTCTCCTGCCCCTCTGCTCTGTCCTGGTGAGAACACATCTGCAATACTGGGAGTTCCCAGTTCCAGAGACAGGAACCTGCTGGAGAGAGTCCAACAGAGGCTATGGGGAAAGGCTGAGAGCCCTGGGGCTGTTTAGTCTGGAGAAGGCTGAGAAGGGACCTGATCAGTGTCTGTAAGTATCTGAGGGGTGGGTGCCAGGATGAAGGTGCCAGGCTCCTTTGGGTGGTGCCCAGTGATAGGACAAGGAACAATGGAGATAAGCTGGAACCCGAGAAGTTCCACCTCAACAGGAGGAGAAACTTCTTCGGTGTGAGGGTGCTGGAAGCCTGGAGCAGGCTGCCCAGAGAGGTTGTGGAGCCTCCTTCTCTGCAGACTTTCCAAACCCACCTGGATGTGTTCCTGTGTGCCCTGCCCTGGGTGACCCTGTTATGGCAGGGGGTTGGACTGGATGATCTCCAGAGGTCCCTTCCAACCTCTGCCCTTCTGTGATTTGCTGTTCCATAGAACTGCCCTGAGCTGTTCTTCAGCTCAAGCAACAACAGGGCTGCATCCTTACGGATCCCAGCCAGCAAGAGCAAACTCCCCAACAGCCTTCCAGCTCCTGTTACAATAGCCAGCTGCTCTTGAGGGAGTTTCTTCAAAGGCAGTCTTGTTGAGATAACCCCCAGCAGCATCACAAGGCTGTTAAAGCCAACAAGCCCCAGCGATGCAAACAATGGCTGCAGGTGAACTTAAACCCTCTGCTACAAGAGCCACCACAAAGCCTCCATTCAGGGATTCATTCCCTGGCTCCACCAGCCAGAAAACTAAGGTCAATTGAAGGCAGGAAACAATTTTTGTTATGTCTAGATAAGGCATATTAATCTCCCAACCATTAAACAAATCAAGCAATTTCATCATTCAGAAAGCACTCTGCAAATAAACTCTCTCAGCCTCCTGATGCTGCACTTATTTCATTGACAAAGCAAGCTGGCACTGGTCCCCAGGCCAGGTCACTTGCCCCAGGGCTGCAAGCAAAGACAAAACCAGGGCTGCAGTGGCTCCTTGGCTTCCCACATGCTGACAGGGAAACAGTGCTCCTGCCCCTACCCACTCCTGTTAAAAGGGTTTGGCTCTGGATCTGTTGATTCTTCTGGTTGGATTCTCTGATCAATCCACCTACAACCTGATGGCAATGTTTCTCCCTTAAGCACTGGGAGCTTCCCCGCAGGCCCCACCGCACGGCTGCCCGGCCCCCCGGCACGGCCGCCCCGCAGGCCCCACCGCCCGGCTCCCCGGCACGGCCGCCCCGCTGGCCCCACCGCCCCGCTGCCCGGCTCCCCGGCACGGCCGCCCCGCTGGCCCCGCTGCCCGGCTCCCCGGCACGGCCGCCCCGCTGGCCCCGCTGCCCGGCTCCCCCGGCACGGCCGCCCCGCTGGCCCCGCTGCCCGGCTCCCCGGCACGGCCGCCCCGCTGGCCCCGCTGCCCGGCTCCCCCGGCACGGCCGCCCCGCTGGCCCCGCTGCCCGGCTCCCCCGGCACGGCCGCCCCGCTGGCCCCGCTGCCCGGCTCCCCCGGCACGGCCGCCCCGCTGGCCCCGCTGCACGGCTGCCTGGCTCCCCGGCAGAGCCACCTTCACAAGGAGGTCCAGACATTTCTTTTACTTCCCTTTAGATGTGGCACTTCACCATGAAAGCCAGAGACCCTCTGCTGGGATACTGCCATGGAGGGAGAGGGAAGCAAGCTACCTCACCAGGAAGAAGCTGTCAGTGCAGGGAGCAGACCAACTGCAGGGAGTCTGACAGAATCCCAGCATGGTGAGGGTTGGAAGGGTCCTCTGGAGATCATCAAGTCTAACCCCCATGCTAAAGCAGGGCACCCACAGCAGCTTGCCCAGGATCACAATGGCCAAGGGGGATTGGAATCTCCCCAGAGAAGGAGACTCTACCACCTCTCTGGGCAGCCTGCTCCAAGCCTCCAGCACCCTCACATCAAACAACTTTCTCCTGTTCAGATGGAACCTCCTGGGTTCCAGTTTGTGCCCACTGCCCCTTGCCCTGTCCCTGGGCAGCATTGACAAGAGTCTGGTCCCAGCCTCTTGCCTCCCAAGCTTGAGCTCTGGCTGAGCATTGCTCAGATCCCCTCTGGTGCTGCTCTTCTCCAGACTACAAAGCTCTGTATGAGTACTCCCAAGTTACAAGGCACATATAGGAGTCATGCAGAGAAGTGAGGAACAGGCAGCAAGTAGAAAACATAAGGAACTTTCCCAAGTGACCCCCCAAATCTTGACTTGCTCCATTACCAGGAATAAAAGTAGTCTGTGGAGAAGGTGCAGATACCACCAGGCAGCTCAGTGGGTCACAGTAGGCCATTACTCTGCAGTTCCCACTCTGAGACACCTGAAAAACCTTTTCCAAGTGGTACTTGCGCTGGCTTTGGCTGGAGGGGAGGCTGCCTGGCAGCTGGCTGCGGGAGCTGCTGGGCTGCTGAGAAGCACTCAGGTTGTGCTGGGCCACCAGAGCCTTCAGCTCCTGCAAAGAAAAAGACCCAAAGAGCTTTTAATGCATCACTGGGGATAGAACAGAACAGAATTAACCAGGTTGGAAAAGAGCTTCGAGATCATCGAGTCCAACCTATCCCCCAGCACCATCTGATCAACTCAACCATGGCACCAAGGGCCTCATCCAGGCTCCTCCTAAACACCTCCAGGGATGGGGACTCCACCACCCCCTTGGGCAGCACATTCCATTGAAAGAGAGATTGGCCATTGAAAAACTTCTTCCTAACATCCAGCCTAAACCTCCCCTGGCACAGCTTGAGACTGTGTCCTCTTATTCTGGTGCTGGGTGCCTGGGAGAAGAGACCAACCCTCAGCTGGCTACAACCTCCCTTCAGGGAGGTGGAGAGAGCAATGAGGTCTCCCCTGAGCCTCCTCTCCAGGCTAAGCAAGCCCAGCTCCCTCAGCCTCTCCTCACAGGGCTGTGCTCCACACCCTCCCCAGCTCTGTTGCCCTTCTCTGGACACCTTCCAGCAACTCAACTGAGGGGCCCAGAACTGGACAGAGAACTCAAGGTGTGGCCTAACCAGTGATGTAACACTGGGGGAGGCTATGTGTTCCAGGTGGCCTCACTGTACTTCTCCTCAGATAAAGAGGGGAAAAGATGATCCCATTTCCACCCTGTTCCTGAAATCCTGGATTTCCAAGTCCACTGATCACCGCAGCAAGCAACAGCAGCATTCAAATGCTCCACTGTGACTGCCTGGAGGCACCTGGAGTCTGTTACTCTGTGTGTGTGCGCTGGACCCTGGGAAAGAGAGGGCATCTGGGCAACACTCAACAGCCAATCATTATGACCAGATCAATGCTGTTAAGAAGAGAAGGAGCTGCCAAGTATGACATGCAGCCAAACCACAAGAGGGAAAAAAAAAAAAAAAAAAGTCAATTAGAGCCATTTGCCAGAGTTTCCAAAACACCCCATAGGAAGAAAAAAAAAAAAAGAAAGAGAAAGAAAGCAAGAAATCAAATCCAATCACATCCTAAAAGCCCAAGCTGCACCACAAAGGCCATTGCAGGAAGCCAGGCCGTCTGCTTAATGAGGACAGCCCCATTCTTGTAAACCCTGGGCAGCAAATTCCAGGAACCATGCAACTCTCAAGAGCTCCTGCTTTGTTTTCTGCCACCTCCCCCTCCCACTTCTTCCATCTCCACTGATCGAGGCTCAAGGATGGGCAGAACCAGCCAAGGAGAGCTTCCACCGGCGACAGGTGGGAGGACAGGTTTAGACTGGGTCCGGTTCTGGAGCCTCTGTTCCAGGAAGGATCTGGAGGGGCTGGGAGGTGTCCAGAGCAGGGCGAGGAGGCTGAGCAGAGGGCTGGAGCTGCTCTGCTCTGAGCACAGCCTGAGAGAGTTGGGGTTGTGCAGGCTGGAGAGGAAAAGGCTCCAGGGAGACCTTCTGGTGGCCTTGCAGGGTCTGCAGGGGGCTGCGAGAAAGCTGGGGAGGGACTTTAGAGGGTGTGAGGGAGGGACAGGCCTGGGGGGGATGGAGCAAAATAGAAGTGTGGATACTGAGATTGGATGTGAGGAAGAAGTTCTTCCCCAAGAGGGTGGTGAGACACTGGCACAGGTTGCCCAAGGAGGCGGTGGAAGCCTCACGCCTGGAGGTTTTTAAGGCCAGGCTGGATGTGGCTGTGAGCAGCCTGCTCTGGTGTGGGGTGTCCCTGCCCATGGCAGGGAGGTTGGAACTGGATGATCCTTGAGGTACCTTCCAACCCTAACAATTCTATGATTAGGAAGGAATTCTTTACAGTGGGGGTGGGGAGACACTGGCACAGGTTGCCCAGGGAGGTTGTGGCTGTCCCTCCCTGGAGGTGTTGAAGGCCAGGCTGGATGAGGCCTTGAGCAACCTGGGCTGGTGGAAGGTGTCCTTGCCCATGGCAGTGGGGCTGGAAATGGATGATCTTTAAGATCTCTTCCCTGCCCATGGCAGTGGGGCTGGAAATGGATGATCTTTAAGATCCCTTCCAAGTCAAACCATTTCATGAGCAAAACATTCCTAGAACTCCTCTTTCTTCAGAGATCATCAGGGAAGAGGTGGGTATGCAAGACATGGCACTGGCACAGCAGAAGTCAACTTAAAAAGGCCTCCCAAAAAGCATTTTGAGCAGCTTGTTGTAACCCAAGGGCAAAACTAGAGAGCACAGAAGCCCAAGGATGTTGGAGAGAGCGTGCAGATTAATGTCTGAGCAGCAAGGACTGTGCTTCAAACACTGACATGTTTCAAAACAGCTAAGGACTGCCAAGAATCTGTCAGGAAACTGTGAGCCAGCTTCCACATGGAAGCAGCCAGGCCCATTAAACTCACCTCCAAGCAAAGGCAGCAGTTCTCAGAGGCAAGCTCAAAGCTCAAGCTCTACATTAGCAGTTATCAAGAACTCTAACTTTGGAAACTGCTTAAGAGGGGAACAGTTCTGGGGTACATAAAGGAGGGTGTGGACAGCAGGTCGAGGCAGGTTCTCCTCCCACTCTACTCTGCCCTACTGAGCACATCTGGAGAATTGGGTGCAGCTCTGGGCTCCCCAGCTCAAGTAAGGCAGGGAACTACTGGAGAGGGTCCAGCAGAAGCTACAAAGATGAGGAGGCACCTGAAGCATCTCTGTGAGGAGCAAAGGCCCTGGGGGCACTGAGCCTGGAGAAGAGCAGCCCCAGAAGGAATGTGAGCAATGCTCAGCAAGAGCTGAAGGGCCTGGGGTGGGCAAGAGGTTGGGGCCAGGCTCTTGTCAGTGGTGCCCAGGGACAGGACAAGGAGAAATGGGCACAAACTAGAACCCAGGAGGTTCCATCTGATGATGAGAAGCATCTTTGGTGTGAGGGTGCTGGAGGCCTGGAGCAGGCTGCCCAGAGAGGTTGTGGAGTCTCCTTCTCTGGAGAGCTTCCAACCCCAGCTGGATGTTGAGATCCTGGGCAAGCTGCTGTGGGTGCCTTGCTTTAACAAGGGGGTTGGACTGGATGATCTCCAGAGGTCCCTTCCAACCCTCATCATGCTGGGATTCTGTGATGCTCATATTTTATAAGAGATCTGATCAGCTTTGCATCAAATAGATTGCAGCTTTCTCCAGGACATGGAATTGAATCTGAAGACTCAGGATGATGCCATCAGAGCAACAATAAAACAACCTGGGGAGAAAGAAGAGGGTGGGGGCTGCCAAGGAGGGCGAATGGAAGTTACAGCTTTGGGTTTCAAGTAAGCAGACAGTAAAAGCCTGAGTAACTGAAGAGAAAGAGGCTTTCAGTCACAGTAATTAATAACCTCATTATTTCTGAAAGGCAGGAGGATTCCACCACCACTGGGGATCAGAAGAGATTACAAGTGGTTGGTTGCTCTGGGGAACTCCCACAACTCCCCTTGTCACCTGCACTCAGCATTCAACTCTTACCCGAGTTATTAGAAAGGAAACCAGGCCATTAAAACCACCAGGACTGGGCAGTGTTTACATTCCAACACAAGCCAGCAGGGCCAGGCAGTCCCTCCTGGAGGCACATCACCAAGGTGATTAAAGCTGGTGCACTGCAGACTAAGCTCCACTAACTGTGCTCAGAGGAGCCAGCTTTGGGTAACATCACCTCGTGCCTTGCTGTGAGGTGCTTTGCAGGGCATCTCCTGATCCCTGGTGTAAACTAAGGGCCTCAAGGGCATGCTCCTTGCTGCTGTGATTGCCTCCTGGATCTCAGCTTGCCATGGAGGTGATGAACAAACCCCAGGGAAATGCAAGGATACACAGCAGAAGGCTTCTTGAGGGAGATGTATGGGGAGAAGCAGCTAGAGAGCACAATGAGCAGGAAAGAATAAACTGCAGCTAGAGCACAGAATGCCTGAATCTCAGCATGGTGGAGGTTGAAAGGGACCTCTGCAGATCATCCAGTCCAAGGCCCTGTAGCAGCAGGGCACCCACAGCAGCTTGCCCAGGATCACAATGGCCAGTGGGGTTGGAAACTCTCCAGAGAAAGACTCTACAACCTCTCTGAGCAGCCTGCTCCACCAAAGACATTTCTCCTCCTGCTCAAATGGAACCTTCTGGGTTCCACTTTCTGCCCATTGCCCCTTGTTCTGTCCCTGGGCACTACTGACAAGAGTCTGGCCCCAGCCTCTTGCCTCCCACCTTTTAGCTCTTGCTGAGCATTGATCAGATGCCCTCTGGGGCTGCTCTTCCTCAGGCTCAACAGCTCCAGGGCTCTCAGCTTTTCCTCCTCAGAGAGATGCTCCAGGCCCCTCAGCACCCCCATAGCCTCTGCTGGACGCTCCAGTAACTACTGGAGAACTAGAACTGGGGAGCCTAGAACTAGACACAGATGTGGCCTCAGTAGAGCAGAGTAGATGGGGAAGAAAGCTTTCCTCACCTGCTGGCCACACTCTTCTTAAAGCACACATCCTCCCTGGACAACCCAGTGTTTGACTGTCCTCACCACCGTGATTCTGTGATCTGCTTGCACACACTCCACACCTGGAGCGACAATGCCCTTAAAGAAACTCAACACTGAAGGCACCCATCTAGGGTTAGGCAAGAAACCTCCTTCCACCCTCAAAAGTCCTAAGCAAGTAGCTGCTTTACTAATGGCCTCTGTGAGAAGAAACTTGTTAGGCTCAAAACCTGATCAAACAACACAGAGCCTTAGCCCAGACTTCCCTGCTGCTCCCCACCAAATTGCTGTACTTTCAGTTTACTCCCAGTATAAACAAGCATCTTCAAATTGCTTCCAGCAGCCACATTAAGCACTGCAGGACAGTGATGAATGCAGTCTAAACACTGAAACAGAGCTTAAAGAACACAGGGCACTTAATCTTCATAACGTGGGACTTCAAACCACTTAGACCTGATACTCCATCATTTAGGCACACAAACAATTCCAGGAGGACATTATGGACCTGCAGGTCTCTCTCATTCACATTTTCCCTTCTGCCAGAGTTTGAAGTGGACCCATTTGCTCCTTAGCTTGGATGAATACAAAGCTTCAAGGCAGGACTTTCGGCGACCAATTTCGCCAGCCTGATCTTACATCAGGCAGGAAGACTTCAAAGAGGATGTTGCTTAATGTACAGACATGAATAGCCAAGGCCAGAAAGACTCCAGGAGTAGAGAAAGTCAAGTCAGTTACTAGAGAGTGAGAGACACCATCTGCTTCACACAACAACAGAAGAACCCAACTGGTTACAAAACAGGCTCTTGGTAAACCCTGCGCTGCTGGAACACAGCACAGAATGGTCACTGCATGGTGGGGGTTGGAAGTGGACCTCTGCAGATCAACCAGCCCAAGCCCTTTGCTAAAGCAGGGGCACCCACAGCAGCTTGCCCAGGATCACAGTGGTCAGGTGAGGTTAGAAGGCCAAGGGCATCCTGGCCTGTATCAGGAACAGTGTGGCCAGCAGAAGCAGGGAGGTCATTGTGCCCCTGTGCTCAGCACTGGTTAGGCCACACCTTGAGTCCTGTGTCCAGCTCTGGGCTCCTCAGGTTAGGAAAGATGTTGAGATGTTGGAAGGTGTCCAGAGAAGGGCAACAAAGCTGGGGAGGGGTCTGGAGCACAGCCCTGTGAGGAGAGGCTGAGGGAGCTGGGCTTGCTTAGCCTGCAGAAGAGGAGGCTCAGGGGAGACCTTCTTGCTCTCTCCAACTGCCTGCAGGGAGGTTGTAGCCAGGTGGGGGTTGGTCTCTTCTCCCAGGCAACCAGCACCAGAACAAAAGGACACAGTCTCAAGCTGTGCCAGGGGAGGTTCAGGCTGGATGTTAGGAAGAAGTTCTTCATAGAAAGGGTGATTGGCCCTTGGGATGTGCTGCCCAGGGAGGTGGTGGAGTCCCCATCCCTGGAGGTGTTTAGGAAGAGTCTGGATGAGGCCCTTGGTGCCATGGTTGAGTTGATCAGATGGTGTTGGATGACAGCTTGGACTCCACGATCTCAAAGGTCTCTTCCAACCTGGTTAATTCTATTCTGTTCTCCAGAGAAGGAGACTCCACCACCACCTCTCTGGGCAGCCTGCTCCAGGGCTCACACCAAAGAAGTTTTTCTTTATGTTCAGATGGAACCTCCTGTGTTTCAGTTTGTGCCTGTTGCTGGGCACCACTGAAAAGCATCTGGCCCCATCCTCTTGCCCCTCACAACCTTTAGCTCTTGCTGAACATTGATGAGAACCCCTCTCAAGCTGCTCTTTTCCAGACTACAAAGCCCTGTATGAGTACTCCCAAGTTACAAGGCACATACAGAAGTCAAGCAGAGAAGTGAAGAGCAGGCAGCAAGTAGAAAAGATAAGGAACTTTCCCCTGTGACCCCCAAATCCTGACTTGCTCCATCACCAGGAATAAAAGTAGACTGTGGAGAAGGTGCTGATACCACCAGAGAACTCAGCAGGTCACAGCAGGCCATTCCTCTGCAGTTCCCCATCTGACACACCACAAAACACTCTTCCAAGTGGTACTTTGCAACAGCTCCTAACCGCTCCTAACAGGTGCCATTGCAGCCTTACTACAGAGCTTGTCAAAATGCAGAGGGAAAGGTGAGGAGAGGTTTGGTGCTGCAACATCAGCAGCCAAAAAAAAAAACAACCCCACAACCCTCTACTGCTAAGCTGCACTGGCAACTTCAGGTCTTGAAGCACAAGAAAAAGAGAGCAATCTCCTGCAGGATACGGAAAGGTGGCAGGCTGGGAGGCACAGGATCCTCCTGATGAGTCCCTAAGTGAGTTCACTAAATCTTGCTGCTTATTAAGACTCCAAGTCTGTCTCCTCTGCTCTGAGGGAGCATGAAAGAGATGTGTTGAAGGGAAAGGGAATGCTCTGTGCATTGGCAGCAGGTAGACCCTCACCTGGACTTGCTTGCGGAGCTTGCTGCACTCATCCGTCAGAACCTGCAGCTGGAGGCGGCTCTGTGCGGACTCCAGCTCTGCTTGTCTCCTCAGCTTCTGCTCCTGCTCCAAAGAGCTGCAGCAACAAGAGAAAGGCAACCCTTACAATCATAGAATGGTCCAGGCTGGGAGGGACCTCCAAAGGTCATCCAGTCTGACACCCCCTGCACTCAGCAGGGACATCCCCAACTGGATCAGGTTGCCCAGGGCCTCATTGAGTTGAGTATCTCCAGGGAAGGGACCTCAACCACCTCCCTGGGCAACCTGTTCCAGTCTTCCACCACCCTCATAGTAAAGAGCTTGTTCCTCACATCCAATCTAAATCCGCTCTTCCCTACTTTGAAGCCATTGCCCCTGGTCCTGGCACTGCAGGCCTTTGGGAACAGTCTCTCCATCCTTCTTGTAGCCCCCTTCAGGTACTGGAAGGCTGCTATTAGGTCTCCCACATGATTTCAACCTCATTTCAGAAGGCTGCAGAATGGCAGGTCTCCCCTCAGCCCCCTTTTTCTCCAGACTAAACATCCCCAGTTTCCTGCTCCTCACCAGACCTGTTCTCCAGACCCTTCACCAACCTGGCTGCCCTTCTCTGGATCTGCTCCAGCCCCTCAATGGACTTCTTGGGCTGAGGGGCCCATAACCGAACCCAGTATTTGAGGTGTGGCCTCACTAGCACCCAGTTCAGGGAAGTCAAGCACTGCCCTGGTCCTGCTGATCCAGGATGCTGGTGGCCTTCATGGGCACACCTCTGGCTCAACTTCAGCCAACTGTCAACCAACACTCCCAGGCTCTTTTTCTGCTGGGCAGTTTGCAGCCACTCTGCCCCAAGCCTGGAGCACTCATGGGGTTGTCACCGAGCACAGAACCGGGTGACTTCCCTACAGCTCCTTCACCTGATTTTTTCTTGCTGCAGCAAGCACACATGCAGTGCTGTAGTTACCCATGGCAAACATTCTTCACACAAGCAGCCAGAGCCTGCAGGTTCTTTGTTTTCAGTGAGGAACAAGCCCCACAATCTTATGCCCAGTTCAAGGCCACATGCAGGCATCAGGGTTCATATTTCTCCTCCACTGGTGGCTGTGTGCCACAGGGCAGCCACTGCCAGCCAGCTGGGCTGTCACTGCTGTCTGCCTCCCAGCTTGAAGGGGAAGGGCTGCAGCAAGACTGAGACACAGGCAGCAGTTAGACAACTGCCTCTCCATGAGAGATAACAGCGTTGAGACACCCCAATGCCTTCTGTGCTTTGGAGAAAGCCTTACTTATCATTTGTTCGGCAGTGTCAGTCCAGTAAAAGCTGCATGACCCTTCTAAAGGTACAGCTCAAACACCATCAGGCAGTGGCAATCTGGACAGAAGAGATCTTTTCCCTTTGTGACAGTTACTCCTGAATCATTTCTGATCAATAATTAGCAGGACAGCGAGGTTTCTGTGGCAAGGGCAGCACTGAAAGGACAGCAGTGTAGTTAGAGAGGGGGTGAAGACAGCCCCAATTAAATTCAGGAGAACTCAGCTGCAGCCTTTTAATTTCAGGAGAGTATCTGTGACAGCGTCAGGCTGCAAGGAAATTAGTCCTCATTTTCCTATCTGCTTTTTCTGCTTTCAATTAAAGAGTCTACACTGAAGCTGGGAGCAGGGCTGGGGAAGGGAGAGCAGTCACAGCAACGCTTGCTGACCTTTGGGAAGGAAAGCTACACAAAGAGTTTGACAAAGCAAGATGGGAAGTGATTCACACAGGAGATTTCTGTGTTGAATGTGTGCAGGAGGGCTGGCAGAAAAGGTCAGCCCCTCACCCCCCTCCAGCACGAGCGGCGCCTCGCCTCCCACGGCTAACGAGGAATGAGCAACAGACAGCTTTGGGCAACCCCTCTGCACCTTCTCCCCTGGTGGCATTTCGAGACACAGCACAAGATCCCTTTTGCTGTTTCGGTGCTGCAAGGCATGAACTCAGTAATTCTGTTGGAGAGAACACCCTGGAGCACCTCTGCTAAGAGGACAGGCTGAGGGAGCTGCAGCTGTTGAGCCTGCAGAAGAGGAGACTCCAGTGGGGGACCTTAGAGCTGCCTTCCAATAGCTGAAGGGATCCTACAGGAATCACAGAATGGCTTAGGCTGAAAGGGCCTTCAGAGATCATCTACTCCAACCTCCCTGCCATGGGCAGGGACACCTCTCAACTAGACACAGCTGCACAAGGCTTCATCCAACCTGGCTTTAAACACCTCCAGGCATACATAACCTCCCTGGGTAGCCTGTTCCAGAGTCATAGAATCAATAAGGTTGGAAAAGACCTCAAAGATCATCAAGTCCAACCTGGCACCCAACACCTCGTAACTAAACTATGGCACCAAGTGCCACATCCAATCCCCTCTTGAACACCTCCAGGGATGGCGACTCCACCACCTCCCTGGGCAGCACATTCCAATGGCCAACAACTCATTCTGTGAAGAACTTTCTCCTCATCTCAAGCCTTAACTTCCCCTGGTGCAGCTTGAGACTGTGTCCTCTTGTTCTGGTGCTGGGTGCCTGGCAGAAGAGACCAACCCCCACCTGGCTACAGCCTCCCTTCAGGGAGTTGTAGACAGCAATAAGGTCTCTTCCCTCACACTGAAGAACTTCTTCCTCAGCTCCAGACTAACCCTGCTCTCCCTCAGCTTCAAATCATTCCTCCGTGCCCTGTCTCTAGACACCCTCATGAAAAGGCCCTCTGCAGCCTTCCTGTAGGATCCCTGCAAGTACTGGAAGGCTGCAGAGGGACTTTTCATAAGGGTGTCCAGCAATAGGACAAGAGGGAATGGTTTGAAGCTGAGGGAGGGCAGGGTCAGGCTGGAGCTTAGGAAGAAGTTCTTCAATATGAGGGTGGTGAGACTCTGGAATGAGTTGCCCAGAGTGGCTGTGGATGCTCTCTCCCTGGAGGTGTTCAAGGCCAGGCTGGATGAGGCTTTGAGCAAACAAGGCTAGTTGAGAGGCATCCCTGCCCATAGCAGTGGGGTTGGAGGAGATGCTCTCTGAGGTCCTTTCCAACCGAGGCCATTCTGAGATTCCAGGGAAGCCCCGGGCAGCCCAGCGAGGCCACGGTTTAAACCAGCCCCGCTCACACCAATCACCAGGGGAATGCAGCTTGCTCCAGAGGAACCAGACAATTAAATCATGAGTTAGAAGCCTGGGGGCAACTTCCAGTGGCATTGTAAGCAGTGAGGTGACACTGCAGGTGGAGACTCTGTACCTCTTCATGCGCTCCTGCTCGGCGGTGTCCAGCGCTTTCAGCGTGCGAGCGTAGAGGATCACGATGTCCGACCGCTTCGCCTTCTTGTTGCACTGAAACACAAGACAGCTGCAGCTCACCTACAGGAATTCAACTCTCCAAACAAGCTGTGAGGGCAGTACTTTCAAGCAATCCTCATGGCACTGAAGGCAGAGGTCCTCTGCTCGAGGACAAATCCACAAGCACAGAAATGAGCAGGGCGCATTTGCGAGACGCTGCCTCGGGCAGGCACCAGGGCTCCAGCAACGCTCATGGACCCCACTGCACCTTCACCAAGGCAGCTCCTGCCTCCCCACTACACTTATTCTGCTGAAGCACCAGTGACAAGAACTAAAAAGTCAAGAAGAGTGTGGCCAGCAGGTCAAGGGAGGTTCTCTTCCTCCTCCACTCTACCCTAGGCCTTGAGCACAAGCCCTGTGAGGAGAGGCTGAGGGAGCTGGGGGTGTTTAGCCTGCAGAAGAGGAGGCTCAGGGGCGACCTCATTGCTCTCTCCAACTACCTGAAGGGTGGTTGTAGCCAGGAAGGGGTTGGCCTCTTCTCTCTAGCAACCAGCACCAGAACAAGGGGACACAGTCTCAAGCTGCACCAGGGGAAGTTCAGGCTGGAGGTGAGGAGAAAGTTCTTCACCGAGAGAGTGATTCGCCATTGGGATGTGCTGCCCGGGGAGGTGGTGGAGTCACCGTCCCTGGAGGTGTTCAAGAGGGGACTGGATGTGGCACTTGGTGCCATGGTCTAGTCATGGGGTCTGTGGTGACAGGTTGGACTCCATGATCTTCGAGGTCTCTTCCAACCTTAGTGATACTGTGATACTAGGGAGGCCACACCTAGAGTCCTGGGTCTACTTCTGGGCTCCCCAGTTCAAGTAAGGCAGGGAACTACTGGAGAGGGTCCAGCAATGGCTACAAAGCTATTGAGGGGCCTGGAGCACCCCTGTGAGGAGCAAAGGCTGAGAGCCCTGGGGCTGTTGAGCCTGGAGAAGAGCAGCCCCAGAGGGGACCTGATCAATGCTCAGCAAGAGCCAAAGGAGCTGTGAGGGGCAAGAGACTGGGGCCAGGCTCTGCTCAGTGGTGCCCAGGGACAGGACAAGGACAAATGAGCACAAACTGGAACCCAAGAATTTCTATCTGATGATGAGAAGCATCTTTGGTGTGAGGGTGCTGGAGGCCTGAAGCAGGCTGCCCAGAGAGGTTGCCCACAGCCTCTTTCTCTAGAGAGATTCCAACCCCTACTGGCCATTGTGCTGCTGGGCAAGCTGCTGTGGGTGCCCTGCATTAGCAGGGGGGTTGGACTGGATGATCTCCAGAGGCCCCTTCCAACTCCCACCATGCTGGAGATCTGTGATTCTCTCTCACTGGCAAGTAAATTTCAGGAACAAAATAACCAGACAAGGACCTAAAAACCAAACCTCCAGCCCAATCTCTATGTTGAAAACATCACTGTGAGGCCAACAGACAAGGATTTAGGAATCCCCAAGGATACATTCAACTCTTGTTCTCTTACTACACTCCTTTAATCACATCCTACAAGCCCAACTCCATAGCAGCATTCCAGTGTCAGCATGGAACACCAACACTCCACTGAGTTCAGGTATTTCAGCCTGTGTGTGTGCCTGGTTGTGATCACTGAGACTTCAGTTTCACCTCAGAAAGAGGGGACAATCCCTCCTGTTGAGCTGGGACATGGAAGAAAGGACAGCATCTGCAAGCTCAGTGGTTTGCAAATGTACTTTGGTGAACAGCAGAGACTATTCAGATCAAGTTCACCTCGGCTGAGGACTAAATCCCTACCTGCCATTAAAACAGACACTGGAACAGGTTGCCCAGGGAGGTGGTAGAAGCCTCATCCCTGGAGGTTTTAAGGCCAGGCCGGATGTGGCTCTGAGCAACCTGCTCTAGTGTGAGGTGCCCCTGCCCATGGCAGAGGGAGTGGGAGCTGGCTGATCCTTGAGGTCCCTTCCAACCCTGACAATTCTGTGATTCAATTGTTTAGTAGCACAAAAATGTGGTGGGCAACAGATTCAGATCAGAGAGCATCCCCTCCCCTTGGTAAGGAGCTGCCCTGGGGAGCAGTGAGTGCTAAGGCAGCTTTCCTGGCAGCCAGCAGCTGTCCCTGCTAGGATCAGGAATGCTGCAATTTCACAGTAACTTGCACTTGAGTCACTTAGTATACAGAGCACCACGGGCAGCAAGCCTGCACTATTCAGCCAGAGAACACCCAGTTGCAAAGGACAGTGGCTGGAAACCAAGGGGAAGATGATTTAGCTTCTCTCCAGAGCAAGTTCAACCTAAGAAATTTTTAGTCATTACATCACTAGAAAGAAAAAAGAGAGGAGTAAAGCCCCCTTGCAAGTTGTTAGGGTTCAAGGAGAAAGCAGTCACAGGATTCCAGAGAGCAAAGATGCCAAGAACATCTCTGAGAGTTGTGCCTGAGCTGGAGTGGGTGAAGAAAAGCTCAGACAGAATTGACAGAGGCAAGAAAAAGAAGGTTTGGGCCTTTGCTATGGCAACACTGATTCTTTAGGTCTAATCCCAGGAAGTCTCTTGAAGGGAAGGAATCCTGCCCAAAGTCAAGCAAGGCTCTGGAAGGTCTCAAAATGAGACAGCCAAAGAAATCCTGGGCTCCCAGCCACACACTTGGGAAGCAACAGGACTGGACCCGAGTTAAAAGGTACTCTCTGACCTACTTTTTGCCAACATTCCTTTCTGGAAAAAAGGAGTAAGGCAAGGAAGCACATCAGAGAAGTGGAGACCTAATCACACAACAATGGTTTGAGTTGGAAGAGACCTTAATGATCACCTAGTTCCAACCCCCTGCCATGGGCAGAGACACCTCCTACTAGCCCAGGTTGCTCAAGGTGCCATCCAACCTGGCTTTGAATACTTCCAAGTTTGGACTCCCCACAACTTCCCTGAGCCACCTGTTCCAGTGGTTCATCACCCTCATGGTGAAAAATTTCTTCCTGCTGCTGTCTGATCTAAATCCAGCTTCTTCCAGTTTGAAGGAAGAGAGCAGTATTACCCATGAAACAAAGCTGCCAAAAGAGCCTTAAAGCAGCTGCACCATCACTTCCAAATGGACAGGAAGAGTCAATGTGTTTCTGTCTGCCCTCTGCAAGCTACCAAAACAACCTGAACTGCCTAAAGGCTGCAAAAGCAGATCTGCTTCCAAACAGAAGAGAAAGGTGTGGATGTCCCCTCCCTGGAAGGGTTGAAGTCTAGGTTGGACAGAGCTTTGAGCCAACCTGGTCTAGTGGGAAGTGTTCCTGTCCATGGCAAGAGGGTTGGAACTGGATGATCTTTAGGGTCCCTTTCAACTCAACCCATTCTATGATTCTCAGCCAGATTTCTTGCCCAGTAAAGGATTTCCTGATGCTCAGTTAATGGCTTGCAGGAATTTCTTGTTCCCACACTCCAGGACCAGAGTGCAGCATTCGTGGCTTGGACAGCAACACTCTGAGCTGGGTTAGGAACTGGCTGGAGGGCCGAGCCCAGAGAGTGGTGGTGAATGGTGCCACAGCCAGCTGGAGGCCAGTCACCAGTGGCGTCCCCCAGGGATCAGTGCTGGGCCCCATCCTCTTCAGTGTCTTCATTGACAATCTGGATGAGGGGATTGAGACAGTCTTCAGCAAATTTGCAGATGACACCAAGCTGGGAGCAGATGTTGGTCAGTTAGAGGGCAGAAGGGCTCTGCAGAGGGACCTCGACCGGCTGGACAGATGGGCAGAGGCCAACAGGATGGCATTCAACAAGTCCAAGTGCCAGGTGCTGCACTTTGGCCACAGCTACCCCAGGCTGGGGTCAGAGTGGCTGAGAGCTGCCAAACAGAGAGGGACCTGGGGGTGCTGATTGACAGCCGCCTGAACATGAGCCAGCAGTGTGCCCAGGTGGCCAAGAAGGCCAATGGCATCCTGGCCTGCATTAGGAATAGTGTGGCCAGCAGGAGCAGGGAGGTCATTGTGCCCCTGGACTCTGCTTTGGTTAGGCCACACCTTGAGTCCTGTGTCCAGTTCTGGGCCCCTCAGTTTAAGGAGGACATCGAGACACTTGAAGGTGTCCAGAGAAGGGCAACAAGGCTGGGGAGAGGCCTTGAGCACAGCCCTGTGAGGAGAGGCTGAGGGAGCTGGGGTTGCTTAGCCTGCAGAAGAGGAGGCTCAGGGGTGACTTCATTGCTCTCTACAACTACCTGAAAGGTGGTTGTAGCCAGGAAGGGGTCGGCCTCTTCTCTCTAGCAACCAGCCCCAGAACAAGGGGACACAGTCTCAAGCTGTGCCAGGGGAAGTTTAGGCTGGAGGTGAGGAGAAAGTTCTTCACCGAGAGAGTCATTCGCCATTGGGATGTGCTGCCCGGGAGGTGGTGGAGTCACCGTCCCTGGAGGTGTTCAAGAGGGGACTGGATGTGGCACTTGGTGCCATGGTCTAGTCATGGGGTCTGTGGTGACAGGTTGGACTCGATGATCTTTGAGGTCTCTTCCAACCTTAGTGATACTGTGAGACTGCGAAGCCAGTCACAGGTTTAAACATTTGAGCTCTCAAACTTCTGAGTCTGCTCCTCACAAATGCTTCAGGGAGAAAAATCCAAGTCAGGATTCACCCTTAAAGAGCACTGCTAGATGCTCCTGGCCGAGATACAGCCCCCAAAATTTCTGACAGCAGGATTCCTCAGGCAGCAAGCAGTCATGGTGACCATGCCTGCAGCAGAAGTTAGGCCATGAAATGTCCGTTTTACCTGGGGGCACTTCCCTGCCTGTCCCTTGAGCCACTTCTCGATGCAGGTGTAACCGAAGAGGTGTCCACAGCGCAACGCCGACAGGCGGTGGGCCCCAGCGTTGGTCCACTGCTCCAAGCAGATGGCACAGGTGTCGCCTTCCTCCTCATACACTGGTGCATAAGGAACTGATGGCTCCAGGTTCTCTACTGGACTTCTCTAGGATTTAAAACAAACAAACCAGAAGGGTCACACTTCTCTCTTTCAGGCAAATGCAGCACTGGTCACATTGAATCTGCCTCCAAAAGCGTTCAGGTCACCTTACCTGCTTGTGCTGGACCCCAGCCTGTTCAGCTGCTTCACTTCCATGTTCTGCAGGAGCTTGATGGGGCTCTGCTTGGACCTGACTGGAAACTAAAGCAAGCAAAGTAGTGAGCTGATGCATAATGAGGGAAGCCAAGATCTCCTTGCCTTGATCTGAAAGCACTGGGGAACGAGGTAAGCAGGTAGCAACAGCACAGCTTGCATACAAAGGTCCAGAGCAGGGTCCTGGACACCAAAGGACAGGCAGCCCATGAGTAAATTCCTTCTATTCACCAGCCTAAACCTCCCCTGGAGCAGCTTGAGACTGTGTCCTCTTGTTCTGGTGCTGCTTGCCTGGGAGAAGAGACCAACCCCCACTTGGCTACAACCTCCCTTCAGGTAGTTGTAGACAGCAAGGTCTCCCCTGAGCCTCCTCTTCCCCAGAACTTTGTGCTTTCACAGAAACAGAGCCCCACCACGGTGGGGGTTGGAAGGGACCTCTGGAGATCATCCAGTCCACCCCCCCGCTAAAGCAGGGCACCCACAGCAGCTTGCCCAGGATCACAGTGGCCAGCTGGGGCTGGTAGCTCTCCAGAGAAGGAGACTCCACAACCTCTCTGGGCAGCCTGCTCCAGGCCTCCAGCACCCCTCACACCAAACAAGTTTCTCCTCCTGTTCACATGGAACCTCACGGGTTCCAGTTTGTGCCCATTTCTCCTTGTCCTGTCGCTGAGCACCACTGACAGGAGTCTAGCCACAGCCTCTTGGCCCACTCCCTCCACCTGCTGGCCACATTCTTCTTCCTTCAGCCTAGGAGACCATTGACCTTCTTAGCCACCAGGGCACATTGCTAGCTCATGGTGAACTTCTTGCCCACCAGCACTTCCAGAGTTCCTTTCAGCAGCTCACCCCTCACCTCTACTGGTACAGGGGTTATTCCTCCACAGGTGCAGGACCCTACAGCTTGCCCTTGTTGAACTTCACGAGGCTCCTCTCTGCCTAACTCTCCAGGGTCTTTCCTTCATGGAAAGCAGCAGAATTTGAGCATGTTGAGTGAAACAAGAGAGGTCTTTTACAGACAGCAAGCATTATGAGCATTTTCCAACCTGCTAGAAACCAGCATCTGTGTACAGGCCTACAGCTGGGCTCATTTAGGGACAGAACCCCCACATCATTAGGCCCAGAGGAAGACTGACACCACTACACAGAAGCTCTTTTGCCAAGGGATCCAGGCATACATATTTCATGTGCCAAGAAAGCATTTCCAGTATGCTCTCTGCCCATTCCCCCAGAGTGAAGCAGCTTTCCAGCTGGCCCTCATCCCAACCACCAATTCTGCTGGGCCATGTGGTTCTGTGCTGGGCCTCTGCTAGCCCTTCTCTTGGAGCATGGGCCAGCTTCATTTGGATTACCACCACTAGCAGGCTGGGGGAAAAAAAAAGCAGTAGAAATCCCCATCTCCCCCTTATCTCCTCTCAGAACAGTCATTACTCACACCAAGCACTGGAGGCAGATATTCTCAAGCCAGTATCTCCTAAAGTTAGATTAGACTAGACTAGGTTGGAAGAGATCTTTGAGATCATCGAGTCCAACCTATCACCCAACACCATCTGATCAACTCAACCATGGCACCAAGCACCCCATCCAGGCTCTTCCTAAACACCTCCAGTGATGGGGACTCCACCACCTCCCTGGGCAGCACATCCCAAGGGCCAATCTCTCTTGCTGGGAAGAACTTCTTCCTCACCTCCAGCCTGACCCTCCTCTGGCACAGCTTGAGACTGTGTCCTCTTGTTCTGGTGCTGCTTGCCTGGGAGAAAAGACCAACCCCCACCTGGCTACAGCCTCCCTTCAGGTAGTTGCCAGCCTCTGTGGCTCAGGGCTGAAAAGGAACCAGTGGCTTATACAAAGCAGAAGACAAGGGAATTCCAAACCCAGCAGAGAGCATATGTTCACACAGCAATAGGCTGCACTTGACAGCTTGACCTCCTGTCATGTGTGAGAGTAGCTCAGAGGCAGCAGAATGGATCTGTGCAAAAGGCACCTCAGAGATGGACCCTCAAAACCAAGGAAGGTGGCAAGGTGTGCTGGCCTGTCAGAACCAAACCTGAGGGCAGAGAGTGAAGCAGAAGGACATTGCACAGAGATTGGAGTGGAAAGAACTAACCTTGCTGTGGTGTTCTCTGGGCACTGATAACCTTGGCTAGCAGGTTAGCTCTTTGTGACTGTTACATAACCTGTGTGTGTGCAGCACAAAGAATGTCACTGAGGTGTATGGCAGCCTGTGAACGTGAGGCTGGAGCAAGGACTGTGAGGCAGACAAAGCTGAGGAAGGGACAAGACAAAAAGCTCTCTGTCCTAAGCACCTCTGCCTCCTCAGCTGCCACAAGAAGTTACAGGAATGAAAGCAGAGCTCTACACTGAAGCAGACTGAAATCCCAAATCACTTGAAAGAAATCCTGGATCTGAGCCTTCTCTGAAGACTGAGCTCAGTGCTGATGGCCAAGGTGTGATGGGAGGAGTGGCTGAAACCACATCAGGATGTGCTGCCATTCAGTGGGACCAGGCCAGGCTGGAGAGCTGAAAGACAGGAACTTCAGGAAGTTCAACCAGGGGAGGTGGAGGAACAACCCCTGCAGTATAGGTGAGGGGTGACCTGCTGGAAAGCAGCTCTGTGGAGAAGGACCTGGGAGTGCTGGTGGACAAGAAGTTCACCGAGTCAGCAATGTGCCCTTTTGGCTAAGAAGGTCAATGGCCTACTTGTGTCACAGAAGAGTATGGCCAACAGGAGGGAGGTTCTCCTCCTCCTCTATTCTGCCCTACTGAGGCCACATCTGAAGTACTGGGGCCAGTTCTGGACTTCCCAGAGCCCAGAACTACTGGGAGAATCAAGTAGGCTATGGAGATGCTGAGGGGCCTGCAGCATCTCAGTGAGGAGCAAAGGCTGAGAGCCCTGGGGCTGTTAAGCCTGGAGAAGAGCAGCCCCAGAGGGCAGCTGAGCAATGCTCAGCAAGACATAAAGGGTGGATGGCAAGAGGCTGGAGCCAGACTCGTCACTGGTGCCCAGGGACAGTACAAGGGGCATCAGGCACAAACTGGAACCCAAGAACTTCCATCTGAAGATGAGGAGAAACTTCTTTGGTGTAAGGGTGCTGGAGCTCTGGAGCAGGCTGCCCAGAGAGGTTCTAGAGTCTCCTCTGGAGAGATTCTAAAGCTGCCTGGCCATTGGGATCCTGAGCAAGCTGCTGTGGGAACCCTGCTTTAGCATGGAGGTTGGACTTGAGGATCTCACCATGCTGGGACTCCAGTTTGCTATTTCCAGTAACACACCTTGACAATACCTAAGAGTGTGTGTGCTGAGCACTGCTCTCTAATACTTGCAGTTGTCCTAACATTTCAGGACTCTTTGGAAGCAGCAGCCTGCATTTAACCTGCTGAGAGCAATCACCCATTGCTGCTGCTGCTGCTCTAGGAGCTCCTTGCCAAAAAAAGAAGGTGGCAGCAGGCTGCTCCTGTCAGTCGTGGGCATAATGATCCCTTAGCACCGTCTGTCGTGCAGCTGGGAAGGATTTCTCCTCTGAGGTTTGCAACAGAATCAACCAGGTTGGAAGAGACCTCCAAGATCATCCAAGTCCAACTGAATGCTCCACCCCTCAAACTGCCTGTGTGTTTTCATGCTGTGTATGTCATTTAATGAGGTCATTTAGGAAAATTAATTGCAAGCTTCATCTCGGGTGAACTGATTTTTAGGTTCAGAATAATTTATATCAACTTTCCACTTCGTTTGTGAATCACTTTCACTTTCTCCTCCTTGGGTACTACAAAGTTCATATTTTGTTTGTGATACCTTCCCTCTCTTCGTTAAGAGTCACTTTGGCATCCTAGTCAGAATCTCAAGAGAGGCTGAGGGAGCTGGGGTTGCTTAGCCTGGAGAAGAGGAGGCTCAGGGAGACCTTATTGCTGTCTACAACTACCTGAAGGGAGGTTGTAGCCAGGTGGAGGTTGGTCTCTTCTCCCAGGCAACCACCATCAGAACAGTCTCAAGCTGTGCCAGAGGAGGTTCAGGCTGGATGTCAGGAAGATGCTCTTCACAGAAAGAGTAATTTGCCATTAGAATGTGCTGCCCAGGGAGGTGGTGGAGACATCATCCCTGGAGGTGTTTAGGAAGAGCCTGGATGAGGCCCTTGGTGCCATGGTTGAGTTGATCAGATGGTGTTGGGGGATAGGTTGGACTCGAGGATCTCAAAGGTCTTTTCCAACCTGGTTAATTCTAATCTAACTAGACCATGGCACTAAGTGCCTCATGCAGGCTTTTCTTAAACCCCACCACCTCCCTGGGCAGCCCATTCCCATGGACAATCTGTCTTTCTGTGAGGACTTTTTTTCTAAGATTAAGCCTAAACTTCCCTTGGCACAGCTTGAGACTGTGTCCTCTTGTTCTGGGGCTGCTCACCTAGGAGAAGAGGCCAACCCCCACCTGGCTACAACCTCCTTCAGGGAGCTGGAGAGAGCAAGAAGGTCTCCCCTGAGCCTCCTCTTCTCCAGGCTAAGCAAGCCCAGCTCCCTCAGCCTCTCCTCACAGGGCTGTGCCCCAGACCCCTCCCCAGCTTTGTTGCCCTTCTCTGGACACATTTGAGCAACTCAACAGCAAGATGAGCTCCTGAACTTGGTCTCTACACAGCTCAAATATAGCACAAACCTCCTGAGCCAGCTGCTGGAGGAATCTCCTGGGTTGATGGCGCTGCAGCCTCCACTTCCTCCTCCTCCTCCTCAGTAGTGCTGCTGTCAGAGTCATTCACTTCTATTGTTTCATCTGAGCCCTGCTGCTGGTTGTTCCCTGAAACACCTGAGGGCTCCTGGTGTAGAACAGGTCCTGTGGTTGGCACTTGTGTCCTCCTGAGTTGAAAGTAACTGTCCAGTGCTGCCCTGAGTCCAGAAAAACAGAAAATAACCCCCAGCCAGTTATTTTGGGGAAGGTAAAGGCTCAGCACTTTCCTCCTTGCTGGTTTGCAGTAAAACTCCCAGGCTCTGACTGCAATAGGAAGATATCAAAGTGACTGGATCAGACCTTCTCGGGTGGATGGGCAATCCACACAACTGCCCACCCTATGAACCATCAGCAACCATTCCTTCTGCTCACAGAAAAGCTCCATCTCATTGCCACAATGATATTCTCCTCTTTTAGGGTGGGTGGTAGAGGGGTTGAAGAGCAAAGCAATACCCACCATAAACCTCAGGAACTCCTACCCTATTCTGACAATCCCAGTTCAGACCTGGTTCCCAAAGCCACTGCTATCAGTTTCCTTCCACTGACTACCCTGTGCCTCATCTTTCTGCTTTCCCTCTTCTTCACTCCTGGATAGAAACATCCTCCCCACTCCCCCCATCAGTTCAGCTATCATCTCAATTGTCCCTCAGATTCAAAAGGGAACTTTGTCAGGTTGCCTTCTAGCCCTGAGAGCTCCAGTGACCTTCACAAGCAATCCAAGGGCAAACAGTAGAGTGATAGATGCTTAATCATCTGGGAGGTGTGGAATTCTTGTTCTCACTTTTTCCTCACATTAAAGGCAGTGCTCCAGTTAATTACAATTTCACTCTTGGCATTTACCAAAGCCTCAAAGATGAGACAAAACCCAAATAAACCAGGACTGGGGATTTCTTTCTGGCTGGAGAGCCCTTTAAACCCATCACAAACGGTACTAAAAAACTGAATCTTTCCTTTCTTTGCCTGGAGGAAACAAAACAAAACAGAGAAAAATCTCAGTTTGCACATCTGTGAAAGTTTGTGCAGCAGCTGTCACCAGACAACCTGATCAGGCCATCTCCAAACCAAAGATGAAATGTTAAACAGAGCACAAGCTCCACTGAGCTAAAGGCTGGCTGGAAGTGCCGAGAGTCAGCAGTGCTGCAGGGAGCGCCAATAGGAACCTGGCAGAGCAGAGGGGATGGTGAGAGCAGCAGCTCTGAAAGCAAGAGGGAAAGCACTGGGGCTCAGGGGTTCCCCCACCAAGAAATTATAAAATGGTAGAGGCTTGAAGGGACCTCTGGAGATTGAGTCCAAACCCCTTGCCAAAGCAGGGTCACCCAGGGTAGGTCACCCAGGAACACAGCCAGATGAGTCTCAAATGTCTCCAGAGAAGGAGACTCCACAACCCCTCTGGGCAGCCTGCTCCAAGGCTCCAGCCCCCTCACAGTAAATTTCTCTTCACCTTCAAGTCAAACATCCTGGGTTCCAGTTTGTATCCACTGTCCCTTCTCCTGTCACAGGACACCACTGACAAGAGACTGGCACCTTCTTCTTGACACCCACCCTTCAGAAATTTATAAACACTAGTAAGAGCTCTTCTCAGTCTTCTCTCTTCCAGACTAAATGAGGGGACTCACTTCACCAGAGAAAACACACTGCTAGCAGAGATGAGTGTGCTGTGCCACCAAGCTTAAAGGGCATGTGAGCTGCCCAGAACGTGGGCACAGCCCAGAGTGAGCCAGGCAGTTCCAAACTGGTAACAGAGATGACAGAGTGCAGTTCAGGCCCATCCCTGCTTTACCTGGTGCTAACTGTCCTCTGGGAGCCTCCAATCCTCTGCTGCCCACGAACTCTCCTGACCCGTGGGCGCTGCGTGGCCTGCGGCACAGGTCGAGGGGGATCCAAGGCCCCTTGCAGCCTCTGCAGTCCATGGAGAGCAGCAGGGGCCGGCTGCGAGGCAGGCCCAGCGGCAGCTTCCCCGCTGGCACCAGCACTCGGGGCGCCAACAGCGTCATCAGCAGGGAGCACGGCCGGGCTGCTGCCTCCTCCTTCCCCTGGCGCGGGGGCGTGGGACGACAGCGACGCCGGACCAGAGGGCTCCGGGAGAAGCCTCCCGAGGTTCTCTGTGGAGTAACCAGCCACGGGTTGGAGATCAACTTCCATCTCTTCTTGAGCCATTTCTGCAGAGAGTTAAAGAGAAGTCAATCAGTCTTCATTTGCAAGCGTGCTCCTGCTTCCAAGCCTGACGGTGGGAAGAAGCAGGTGCAGCTGGCAGGGACTGCAAAGGCCTTTTGAATTCAGACTCAGAACACAGTTTGTCCTTTTACAGCAGAGCTAAACCACCCCAAGGCAATGCAGGTAGCTGAGGTGCCCAGAACAGGCAGCACCATCCTGGAGCCCTGCACTCAAAGCCTTTGGTTCAGCAGCACCTAGCACCAAAGGCACATCCCAACGTCAACTTCAATAAGGCTTTGGGTGGATGTGGAAAGTCAAAGATTTCTTGCTGGCATCATCTACTCGCCAGGAAATTCATGTGGATCTTGGAGAACAATTTGGAAACACTCTAGAGATCCTCCACGGTGAGCAGCACTGCACCAACACCCACAAAGAGAAGCTCTGCAGCACAGCCCTCTCACTGCCCTGGGTTTATTCCCAAGTTGCTTGGAGAAAAATTCCATTGTGGTAACAGTTCACTGTGACCCTCACCTGCAGCTCACTACAGGTGCTTAATGTTCCCCAACAGAGAATCCCAGCATGGTGGGGGTTGAAAGGGACCACTGGAGATCACCTAGTCCAAGGCCCCTGCTCCAGCATCTAGTTCCTGCCCATGGCAGAGGGCTTGGGACTCCTTCTACCAGCCCAGGTCGCTCAAGGCCTCATCCAACCTCGCCTTGAACACCTCCAGGGAGGGAGGCATCCACAACCTTCCCTGGGCAGCCTGTTCCAGTGTCTCCCCACCCTCACTGTCGAGAATTTCTTCCTCATCTCCAGTGTCAATCTCCCCTCTTCAAACTCAAAGCCATTCCCCCTTGTCACACACAGAATCTCCAAGGTTGGAAGAGACCTCAAAGATCATCAAGTCCACCCTGTCACTACAGACCTCATGACTAAACCAGGGCACCAAGTGCCACGTCCAACCCCCTCTTGAACACCTCCAGGGACGGGGACTCCACCACCTATCACCACAAGCTCTTGTAACAAGAACCTCTCCCTGTAAGGTTTTATTGGCCTTTACAGAAACTCTAAGTTAAGAATCATTTAATAATGCTTCTCCTCATTACCAACCCAATCTAAAGTAAGCTAAGAAGAGATGTTAAAAGCCACCTCCCACCTGAACAGTCACACAGCTGAGCTATGAGAATATTCCCTGAGCAAGCACCGCTGCTCCAGCACAAAACTGGCATCCAGGATAACCCTGCCACCTATAATAAGCACAAGAGACCCTTGCCCTTCCCCGCAAATTAACGCTGAAACTTAAAAACACTGCAAACACTCACCACCACGGGTTAACTAACGCCGTGTATTTCCCAATAATAACAATAAAAGCCGGTTAATACCGGCAGCTTTACCACTAAACCTGAGCCTCCCCGAGAGGGGCAAGAGACCAGCGTCGCCTCCAGCCAGCCGCCTCCCTGGCAGCCACCGGAGGAGCCCACGGGCGGATGGGCTCCACAAACAAGCCCCTTGGGCCCACGGGAGAGACACGTGGGTGCTGTCAGAGAGAGCTGCATGCGAGCAGCAGAGGCCTCCGCAGCTGAACGCGGGAGGCTGAACGCAGCACAAGCCTCCTCTGGTGGAAGGGACTCCGCAGCGCTCGCCAACGGCAAACCCAGGCCCCGCTCCTACAGCTCCACCAGGTTACGACGCTACGGCTGCTTTAACCCCCCCCCCCCCCCCCAAAAAAATATCCCCCAAACACGACATAAACCGAAGCGCGGCCTTTTATTTCTGGCTTTTTACGCGGCTCGCTTATCTCAGCTCGGCTCCAACCACAAAAAGGGCGCAGAGGGTTACATTCCCCGCCCCGGCAGACGCAGCGCCCCACGCACCCCAGCCGCCAGGCCCGGCCCCTAGGCCCCTGGGGCTGAGCCCATCGCTCCCCACCCGGAGTCCAGGCCGCGGCGGAACCCCGCACCCCATCGCGGCATCCGGCATCTATGACCTGAACCCCGGCCGCGCCGCGGGGACTCCGGGCTGGGTAGAGCCATCCCCGCCGCCCCCGCTCACCTGCCCGCGGGCCCAACCGCTCTGCTCGAGCTCCGCGCCGCCCCGCCCCCGCCGCCCTATTGGCCAGCTGACATAACTGCACCAGCTTCTATTGGGGGAACCGGGCCCTCCCCGCCTTCTCATTGGTCAGTCGCTCTGTCCGTCCGACTGACGGAACGGAGGGTGAATAGGGCAAGGGGGAGGGAAGACAGAGCCTGCTCTGATTGGTCAGAGAGTCATAGGGCGGGCCGGGCTGATTGGGTTGGATGACCCTCGCCGGCCGCAAGAGGGCGGGGAAAGCAGGGGGTAGCGAGTTGCCATTGGTTAAGCCGCCGGCGGGGCGAAAAGAGCGGGAGCTCGGAAGGATTCAAACAGCGGCGGAGCTGGGCGGGGGGGGGGGGGGGGCGGCGTCCGCCGTGCCCCGACGGAACCCGCAGGGACTCGTAGCCCGGAGCTTCTGTGTCCTGTCCCTCCAGTCGCCTCAAGCTGTCAGCCTCCCCTCGACCCACCTGGGAGCCTGTTGGCAGGATGCCCTGGGCCACCTGTCTCGGTGCAGAGAGGGAAAGAGACTCAGTTCTTTTGAATATTGTCGTGTTATGAAATTAGGCACAAACGAGGCCAAAATATCAACAGCCCTGAGGCTATTTATTGCACAAATAAAGTGGATGGATCAGAAGGAGAAAGAGAGAGAGAATAGAGAGGGAGAGGGAGGAGAGGGAGAGGGAGAATAGGGAGAGAGAATAGAATAGAATAGAATAGAATAGAATAGAATAGAATAGAATAGAATAGAATAGAATAGAACAGAACAGAACAGAACAGAACAGAACAGAACAGAATAATTAACCAGGTTGGAAGAGACCTTTGAGATCATCCAGTCCAACCTATCACCCAGCACCATCTAATCAATTAAACCATGGCACCAAGCACCCCATCCAGTCTCTTCCTAAACATGTCCAGTGATGGGGACTCCACCATCCCCCTGGGCAGCACATCCCAAGGGCCAATCTCTCTTTCTGTGAAGAACTTCTTCCTAACATCCAGCCTCACCCTCCCCTGGCACAGCTTGAGACTGTGTCCTCTTGTTCTGGTGCTGCTTGCCTGGGAGAAGAGACCAACCCCCACCTGGCTACAACCTCCCTGCAGGGAGTTGGAGAGAGCAAGAAGGTCTCCCTGAGCCTCCTCTTCTCCAGGCTAAGCAAGCCCAGCTCCCTCAGCCTCTCCTCCCAGGGCTATGCTCCAGACCCCTCCCCAGCTTTGTTGCCCTTCTCTGGACACCTTCCAGCAAGTCAACATCTTTCCTAAAACGAATTATATTACCACACCCCTCAGCCCCCAAGACAGTTTGAGTCTGGAGGAAGGCTGCTGCAGCTTTGGAAAGGAGGAGATGTTGGGTTTGTGAAGAAAGGCTACTGCAGCTTTGGCATAGAGGAAATGTTGTCCTTGTTGGCTGTGCTGTCCTCTGAGCAGCCTCTGCAGCTCCATGAGTTGCAGCAGGCAGAACTTAGGACACAGAGAGAGGGTTCCTCTTGGTCTGCTTCTTCCAGGCTACCTGGTGATGTCTCTGTCATTTTGTTCTCTCCTGGTGCTCGCTCTGGTTTTCCTCAGAGCAGCACTGCTCCGGGCTTTTCCTTCTCTTGTGTTTTCCTTCTCAGCAGCACTGTCCAGGTCTTTTCCTTCTCCCAAGCCAGCAGTTGCTCAGATCTTTCATACAGTGTTTAGGTATGAGTCCAGGTGGTGAAGATGCATATTCCAGAGAGCATGGATAGCAGTTGCCTCTGCCCGTTATTTCCAGGGCAGCTGCAGTCTGCTGAGCAATCTTTATCTATGCACCTTCCAGAGCGTCTGCCCAACACACATCAGCTATTGTCTGGGCAAGCAGCAAAGGTGATTTTATCTTTGTTGAGTCACATCAGGAGAGACGAGATTTAGTCTCTCACACCTCTGAGAAGACCCCAGGCAGGCTCCATGGAGGTCTCCGGCACACGGGCACAAGTCCGGTGCACTGCCTGATGAGTCACTTCGAGGCGAGGAAGAGGGGCAAGCTGCAGGAGGAAGGCAGGCAGGCACACTGCTTTCCCCTGGCTTGCTCTCTGAGGCACCTGGCTGCTTTAGGTCACACATCCCTGTTCTCCTGGCTTAGCTTCCTTGGTTTCTCCTCTTCTCCAGGTCTGCCAGCGAGTCCACGATCTCTGCACAGGACAAGGACTGCGTTACCACAACATTTCCGCTGCAGACGGGGAGGTTGCCTGCGCCAGGGTTGACAGAGGCACACGGAGCACAGCCCATAATGCTTTCTCACCCATACTTTCCACATCTCTTGAACGGAAACTGGCCTTGTGGATGGGGTGGATGAGAATGAAGGAAGCTTGAGAGGTGAACTGAGGGAAGGGTACAACCTCTGTGCCCTCAAGCACGACAGAAAAGTTCCTCTGTCTTTTCCTACTCCTTTTGTTAAATCATAGAATGGTTTCAGCTGGAAGAGACCTTAAAGATCATCCAGTTCCAACCCCCCTACCATGGGCAGGGACACCTCCCACTAGCCCAGGTTGCTCAAACCCACATCCAACCTGGCCTTGAACACCTCCACAACCATCCTGGGTAACCTGTGCCAGTGTCTCCCCACCCTCACTGCCAAGAATTCCTTCCTCATCTCCAGTCTCAATCTCCCCTCTTCCAGCTCAAAGCCACTGTCTCTCATCCTGGCACTCCCAGCCCTTGTCAAAAGTCCCTCCCCAGCTCTCCTGGAGCCCCCTTCAGGTTCTGGAAGGCTGTTCTAAGGTCTCCCTGGAGCCTTCTCTTCTCCAGGCTGAACAGCCCCAGCTCCCTCAGCTTGTCCCCATCGAGGAGTTTCTCCAGCCCTCTGATCCTCTTGGTGGTTTCCTCTGGACCTGCACCAGCAGCTCCACGTCCTTCTTGTGTAGGAGACACCAGAACTGGACACCGTACTCCAGGTGGAGTCTCAGGAGAGCAGGGCAGAGGGGCAGAATCACCTCACTTGTCCTGCTGATCACACTGATGGGGACCAGTTATGTGTCTGGATCAGAGCCAGACCAACTTCAGAGACAGTGAAATCTTCCCTGCCATGGCACAGTTGCTGAGACTGCAATTTAGTGCTCAAAGCCCAGGGTAGAAATGTCCCTGCACTCTTGGGGCTGCTCCTCCAGCTTCAGGATCTGCAGGGACTAACCCAGACACTGCTTGGGTCCCAGATGGGTGCTTCTCTGAGGAAAAAATCCTGCTCTTATGTGATGCCAGGTGAACAGCCTGGTGTTTGCTGGCATGGCTAAATATGAGAGCATCACACCTGAGCAGAAAGAGAGGTCCAGTGTTGGGGGACTCATTACTACAAAGAGGTAGGTCTAGGAGGGATCCCCAGACACAAAGCCAAACAAATTCTTATGGAAAATAAAGAGGAAACTGAGTGCTGAAGCAGCTGGTTGAGGGACAGCTGTGGGGCAGATGTCCAGGACACTTACCCTCAGCAGAAGGACGTTGGGAAGGGTCAAAGGCTCGGCACTGGTCAATGACTTTCCGTAGGGCTTCAGGACAATCATCCCCAACAGGGGCCTGGTAATGGTGCTTACAGATTTTCTCCATGATCTCCTGGGTAGTGCAGCCTAGGCAGGATGTGCAAACAGGACTGTCAGGATGGAGCTCTCCTCCCCTGTGGGAGGGTGCTGGGGAGGAAACCCAGTGCAGAGCTTTGCTGCAGCCTGTGGCATGCAGAAGCCAGCAGAGAAGCCACCCAAAGCGTGTCTGCAATGAACCCTCCCATGTTTGACGTGACACTGTCGAGCTCCAGTGGAGCAGGGAGATGTGTTTATGCTTCAATGCAGAGGATCATCAAAGCTGAGACAGGAATGACTTGCATGTTTGTGCTTTAAGCACGCTGCTGGAATGCTTTAGAGTCCCATGAGAAGCTGTGAAGCTGTCCAGGCACTGCCACTGCAACTCAAACGCTGCTGGATGCTCCAGGAAGGAGCAGGGAGCATCCAACACTGGATCACAGCAGCACTGGGCTGTGTGGCTTTTACACAGAGGACCAGATACTTCTGTCTCACCTTCAAATGGGATTTTGGAGGTTGCAATCTCCCACAGCACGATCCCAAAGCTGGAAAGAGACAAGCAAGAGTCTCAGCATTCATAGAATCATAGAATGGTAGGGGCTGGAAGGGATCACCCAGGGCAGGTCACACAGGAACACATCCAGATGGGTCTTGAAAGTCTCCAGAGCAGGAGACTCCACAACCTCTCTGGGCAGCCTGCTCCAGGGCTCCAGCACCCTCACAGCAAAGAAATGTTTCCTCATGTGGAGATGGAACTTCCTGGGCTCCAGTTTGAATCCATTGCCCCTTGTCCTGTCACTAAAAAGAGCCTGGACCCATCTCCTTCACACCCACCCTTAGGACATTTGTAAACAGCAATAAGATCCCCTCTCAGCCTTCTCTTCTGGAAGCTAAACAGCCCCAGGGCTCTCAGCTTTTCCTCCTCAGACAGATGTTCCAGTCCCTTCGTCACCCTTGTGGCCTCTGTTGGACTCTCTCCAGTTGTTCCTTGTCCCTCTTGCACTGGGGAGCCCAGAACTGGACACAGTGCTCCAGATGTGGTCTCACCAGGGCAGAACAGAGAAGGGGGAGGAGGACCTCCCTCGACCTGCTGGCCACACTCTTCTTAATGCACCCGCCAGGTTGTCCCAATGGGGGAGACTGTTGGGCTATGCCAGCCACAAATGGCTCCTTCTGTGTCCAGTTAAACCTGGCCCTGCCCCCAGAGCTCAACAGCTGCTCCCCCAGAGATCTGCCTGCTTATGGCCACCTCTGCTGGAGGGACACACACCTGTATATCTCACAGGGCCTCTTGTAGGGGCAGTTGATGTCATTCAGGTTCTCAGGGGCGATGTAAGCCAACATAGAGACTTGATTCCAGTTCTTCTTGGCTCTCCTCTTGATGGACGACTCCGTTTCACACAGCTCGAATCCTGACAGCTGATTGAGAGAGAGGGAAAGGGAGAAGTGGTAGGAACAAAGTCTGAAGGGGCTTGTGGCATGGCTGGGGACTGTCCTGGGAAGGAGAAACCAGAGCCAGGTGCCCAGGGCTGCAAAAGCTGGTGTGCTGCCTGGCATGTGGCCTCTTCTGGAAGAGAAACCACAGGTGGAGGCAGGTGAGTTGCCCCAGCTTTAGCTCATCCCAGGGTGGTGGCTCAGAAAGGCTCACTTTGCTGATGATCCAGATGAGATAATGATGGCCCAAGGGGTGTCTAAGGCGACAGCTCTACCCCAGGTTTTATTCTGGATCATCACAATCAAGTTTCCTTCTCAGGAGAGATTCCAAACCCACCTGGAGATGATTCTGGCAGACCAGAAACGCCCCTGCTGTAGCAGTGGGTTGAGCTAGATGATCTCCAGAGGTCTCCTCCAACCCCCACCGTGCTGAGATTTTGTGATCATTCCCAAACAACATGCAAAGCTCCCCAAAGCTTCCCCAAGCATGGCCCTTACCTTCACACAGTAATCCCCAGCCACCAGGAACTTGCTACTGCAGATGCAGCCGTGGAGTCGGGACTTCTCCTCTGTCTGGTGCAACCTGGACAGGACCAAGGGCAGCCCATGCTGGTGGTGGACCCATTCCCACCTCGGGGCTCCCTGCTGCTTGGTAAGGGATGTTCTGACATGCACCTGGAGAAGCCAGCAGCTCTCTGCCTGTCCTGGTGGACAGGTTGCCCAGGGAGGTGGTAGAAGCCCCATTCTTGGAGGTTTTTAAGGCCAGGCTGGATGTGGCTGTGAGCAACCTGCTCTAGTGTGAGGTGCCCCTGCCCGTGGAGGGGGTTGGAACCGGATGATGCTTGAGGTCCCTTCCAACCCTGACAATTCTATGATTCTAAGGACAACTGGCTGTGCTGAAGGGTGCTCCTGAAGCTGCCCTATGGGTGCTGGGGAAGGAGGTTTCTCCCTTCTAGGGCTTTGCAGGCTCAAATCCAGACGTCGGGGCCAGCGCCCAGGAGAGATGGCTGCTACTGCATCCAAACCCACCCCCTGCCTCTTCACCAGCCTCCCAAGGTGGTGCAAATGGTGTCTAACGGGGCACCACTGCTTGCTGAGAGACAGCAGGAAGCCAGGCATGGATCTTCAGGTGGACCTACCCACCAAGCGCTGCAGGAGCTCACCTGTAAAGCCCTCTGGCAGCCCCCAGGGCCATCCGGATGCGGATCTCCCAGGAGAGCTGGGGCTGCTTGGTCAGCACATCCCGCAGCGTCCCGTGCTTGCAGTACTCCATGACGATGGAGAAGCAGGGGCTCCCATCTGCAAGGAGAGAGCCTGAGCACCCTGCCTTGGGAGGGGACCACAACAAACCATCTGCCACCAGCCAGCACCGGGGCCAGGCAGGGGAGGGTTAAGGCGCCGGCCGCTACCTTTCTCCTCAATGCAGATGCCGTACATGCGCAGGATGTTGGGAGACTCAAACTTCTTCAGGGTCTGGATCTCCTTCACAAAGATGTCCCTCACCTTCCTGCAGAAAGGGACAGCATGGTGAGGTCATAGAATCATGGAATCAGTAAGGGTGGAAAAGACCTCAAGGATCATCGAGTCCAACCTGTCACCCAACACCTCATGACTGCTAAACCAGGGCACCAAGTGCCACGTCCAATCCCCTCTTGAGCACCTCCAGGGACGGGGACTCCACCACCACCTCCCTGGGCAGCACATTCCAGTGGCCAACGACTCTCTCTGGGAAGAACTTTCTCCTCACCTCCAGCCTCAACCTCCCCTGGCACAGCTTGAGACTGTGGCCTCTTGTTCTGGGGCTGGGGGCCTGGGAGAAAAGACCAGCCCCCACCTGGCTACAACCTCCCTGCAGGGAGTTGGAGAGAGCAATGAGGTCTCCCCTGAGCCTCCTCTTCTCCAGGCTAAGCAAGCCCAGCTCCCTCAGCCTCTCCTCACAGGGCTGTGCTCCAGACCCCTCCCCAGCCTTGTTGCCCTTCTCTGGACACCTTCAAGAGTCTCAATGTCCTTCTTATATTGAGTGGCCCAGAACTGGACACAGGACTCAAGGTGTGGCCTGACCAGTGCTGAGCACAGGGCAGAATGACTTCCCTGCTCCTGCTGGCCACACTGTTCCTGATGCAGGCCAGGATGCCATTGGCTTTCTTGGCCATGTGGGCACACTGCTGGCTCATGTTCAGCTGGCTGTCAATCAGACCCCTGAGATCAGTGATGAATCTTGCAGCCACTGGTCCGAGGGCAGCTGCTGGCTGCCTGCAGAGTGCAGGATTCCTTAGCTGACCACTCCCTTAGCTGCACAGAGCAAAACAATCACATTCCATGGGTGCCAAGAACAACATCCTCATGCTGGCACCCTGGGGTTGGAACCTGCAGAAGAAGCCACCTCCTTGGCATGCTGGCACCTCTCCTTGGGAAAAGATTTTTAGCTGACCCTGAATCTGATTGATTCTGTGGTTGGATTTTACTGGTTAAGGGATTGAAAGCAATGGATATATAAACAGCCACTCTCAGCAACAGTTAGCTTTGGTTAGGGATCTTCAGTTAGGGCTTAGGTCAAGAACTTCTGCTTTTGGTAGTTAGCTGCTGCTTCTGGCAAGAGGTTTGGTGTAGGGATGCTGCAAGGGATATGCTCAAGACTTCTGTTAACTGCTTCATCTCTTAAGGGCTTCCAGGACTTCTGCTCTAAGTGGGACTCTAAGACTCTGTAATGCTGGGTCTTGAGCACAAGCCCCATGAGGAGAGGCTGAGAGAGCTGGGCTTGCTTAGCCTGGAGAAGAGGAGGCTCAGGGGAGACCTTCTTGCTCTCTCCAACTCCCTGAAGGGAGGCTGTAGCCAAGTGGGGATTGGTCTCTTCTCCCAGGCAACCAGCACCAGAACAAGAGGACACAGTCTCAAGCTGTGCCAGGGGAGATTTAGGCTGGAGCTGAGGAGAAAGTTCTTCCCAGCAAGAGAGATTGGCCCTTGGGATGTGCTGCCCAGGGAGGTGGTGGAGTCAGCATCCCTGGAAGTGTTCAAGAGGGGATTGGACGTGGCCCTTGGAGCCATGGTTTAGCAGTCATGAGGTGTTGGGTGACAGGTTGGACTTGATGATCTCTGAGGTCTTTTCCAACCTGGTTGATTCTGTGATTCTGTAACTCACACAGGGTCTGTGGTCAGTGGCCTCTTGAAGGTTTGGATGGCCACAGGGTACTTGAGGTACTCTCCTCGTAGAGGTCATAGCTGTCAGTGGCCTGCAGGTGCCTGTAGAAGGTGAGGAGGTCCCGCTGGATCTCGGTGATATCTTCTCTTTTACCAACATTGACCTTCTTCAGGCCTGCTCCCACCATGCAGCAAGAGAACAAGGGCAGGTTAGGCAGGGGTCAGAGGGGAAGGGCACGGAGCGCAGGGGCTCCTAGAGGTGTGAAGCCGACTTACTCTCCATCACCCGCACGATTTTGTTCAGCTCGTTCTGCATCCAGTCTACCTTGCTCTCCACGCATTGCCTGTTGGTGTGGATCTCCCTGGCCACATCTTCAGGCTCCTCAGTACCTGGGGAGAGGAGCACACAGAGCTGAGGCCGCTGGACGAACGTGCAGGACCCATCTGCTCGGTTTTCCTCACGGTTCAAATGCCCCTTTGGCCTTCCTTGGCCGTGGCCATCGAGCCAAAGCTGGGCAGCAGCGGGGAGGAGGCGCCAACAGCTGGTCTCGGGCAAAGAGGGCTTGGTACTGCACACTTACTTGCAATCACCTGGTCCAAGAAGGCCCTGTCATCCCTCAGGTCCTCAGCATCCTGCCTGCGACAGGTCTTTGCCTGGAAAGCCTCCAGGAAAGCCTTCTTCTGCTCGGCCTGCAGCAGGAGGGAGAGCCCCTGGGCGATGTCCCCCAGGCTCTCGTTCACCCAGACGAACTCCTCGACGGCGCTGCGAGCTCTCAGGAACTTCTGGATCCAGCTGCTCTGGCTGTATTTCATCACCAGCTTCTGGGCTTCCCCCAGCGCCTGCAGCAGCTTCCACAGCAGTTCCTCTTCGTGGTGGGAGATGTGCTTTTGTGGCTGAGCCCTGAGGATCCTGACGGGCTCCAGCAGGACCTGGATGCGCTCCACGAGGCGCTGGCACTGGTGCTTACAGCACTTCACCTGCTCCAGCTGGGCATGGATGGCCTGGGCCACCGAGAAGACCCTCTCCACGATCTCCATGCTTGCAGCAGAGGGCTCAACTGCAGGGGTGTGGGCTGGGGGAGGTGAGCTTCAGGCACCACTCACAGATCAGACAGATGCTGCTCTTCCACCCTGAGGAATAACCTTAACATGGCACCAGACCCTGCAGGTCTCCTCCGGCCCCTTGGTCAGAGCCCTGGGAGCAGCTTACACATGGATCAGTAGGGCCAGTGATGACCCAAGGAATATCCCCCAGGTCAGCAATGACCCAAGCCAGCATCCTCCAAGTCAGCAATGACCCCAAGAGCACCCCCAGGTCAGCAATGACCCAAGCCAGCACCCCCCAGGTCAGCAATGACCCAAGCCAGCACCCCCAGGTCAGCAATGACCCAAGCCAGCACCCCCAGGTCAGCAATGACCCAAGCCAGCACCCCCAGGTCAGCAATGACCCAAGCCAGCACCCTCCAGGTCAGCAATGACCCAAGCCAGCACCCCCAGGTCAGCAATGACCCAAGCCAGCACCCTCCAGGTCAGCAATGACCCAAGCCAGCACCCTCCAGGTCAGCAATGACCCAAGCCAGCACCCTCCAGGTCAGCAATGACCCAAGCCAGCACCCCCCAGGTCAGCAATGACCCAAGCCAGCACCCCCAGGTCAGCAACGACGCAAGGAGCATCCCTCAAGCAACATGCCCAACACTCTCCTCACACCACCCTGGGGTCCTGCCCTCAGGGCCTATAATTTGACCATAAAGATCTCATCTGCAGCCAACTCCTCTCTCTGCTGTCCCCCCTCTAATGAGACCTTTCACACCATCACAGCCCTGGTGTCCTCAGCTTCTCCTTATTTTCTCCCTGTGTTGCCCGCTTCAGATTTTAAACCAAAGCCTTTCTCTGTGCTCAGCGTCCCTGCAGGGACTGGTCCCAGCTCCCCAGCCCATATCCAGGCAGCAGGGACGGAAGGTTGCCCCTGGTACAACAGCAGCAGCCACCCACCCCCACCATCGATGCAGCCAGTGTTAAGAGGGGGGTACTAAGCTCCACAGCCAGGAACCAGACAGAAAGGCACCCAAAAATAAGCTGCTGTCACTCTCCCTTCCTCTTCAGGCTGTCTCCACCACAGCTCCCGAAGAAGCAGCTCATCCACTTGCTAAGAGAAACCCCAGCACGGTGAGGGCAGATCACCCAGTCCAACCCCGCTGCTAGAGCAGTGGTACCCACAACAGCTCGCCCAGGGTCACAGCGGCCAGGGGGGAGGGTTTGGAATCTCTCCAGAGAAGGAGACTCCACAGCCTCTCTGGGCAGCCTGCCCCAGGGCTCCAGCAGCCCCTCAGGGAGAAAACCAGTTGGGTTTACCTGGTCGTGCTCGGCTCGCCTCCTCTTCGGCTGCCTGGGCGGACTGGAGGGGCAGGGCGGCAGCGGTGCGGGTTTATAGAGCGCTTGCGGCAGCCGCTGCTGCTGCCGGCAGCGGAAGGGGCGTTGTGCAACCCCCCTCCGCTCCCCCTGCTTTCCCACACCACCCTGGCTCCCCGCTTCCGGAAAAGCTGCTCAGGGTGGCAGAGGAAGGGGTTAAACAGACTGAGTCCTCCTGTGCTGGGCTTTCCCTGCTGGAAGAAGGGATTGCCCAAGGGAAGCACATCAGGCAAAAGGGGATGAGGTGGGACTTTCCCCCCCCCCCCCCGACCTTCCCACCCCCATGTTGAACTTGCTGTTATTGTGAGCATCCCAAACCACTTCCACTGTGCCACCAGCTGTGCCAAGGCTTGCCCAGGACACTACAACACCTTCGAGATCAGCTCGCACTCAGCAGGAGGATCTTTCTGAGCACACCCATCCCCATGAGGGTCATTTGGGACCTACTTCCCCACCTCTGCAGGACCCTTTGAAACCGAAGATAAGCTTCTTTGCAATGTGGGTGCTGGAACCCTGGAGCAGGCTGCCCAGAGAGGTTGTGGAGTCTCCTTCTCTGGGGAGATTCCAACCCCAGTTGGATGTTGTGCTCCTGAGCAAGCTGCTGTGGGTGCCCTGCTTTAGCAAGGCGGTTGGACTGGATTGTCTCCAGAGGTCACTTCTAAACCCTCACCATGCTGGGATTTTGTGGCCTCCCAGCGTTATAGGAAGCAGGCTGCAAGCACCAGGGCCGGAGGTGATGCTTGAGCTGCGGCACAAGCTCAGGAAGCCTCGCGGGTGGCTTCGTCACGGGGGTCAGGGGGAAGGCCGGGGCAGTACGTGACACATTGCCCAACTTGGGAGAAATGAGCAGCGGCTTCAGCCAGCTTCTGCTTGCAGAGAGCCCGGGGTCATGCAGGGTTGCTGGGCTTCCCCGCTGCACAGAACTTCTCCCTCACCACCGCTGCGTCTGAGGGCACAGCTTTTGTCAGCACTGGATGCCCAGAACGGTGACCATGAGGTCACCAGCAGGGCTGTCGACACCTGGGACGGGAGAACATGGGAGCACAGAATCACACAATTGTTTGGGTTGCAAAGGCTGCCCACGAGTCGTGAGGCATCATCCCTTAGGAAAGTGAAACTGGGAGGTGTGTGAGCTCTTGGGGAACCAAACCCCACCTCCTGCATTTTGGGGCGACCCCGGGCAAGCATCAGCTTCCCTGGCAGTGCTGGGGTCCTACCCGGTGCCAGGGCTGGGCCCAGCACTGCCAGGATGCTGCAGGGTGAGACCTCCCACCTTCCACCCTTCATAGACCCCTCTGAGATCATCCAGTCCAACCCTCAAGCCAAGTCCACCATGGCCATCAAACCCTGGCCCCGAGTGCCATGGCCACAGGTTTCTTGAACACCTCCAGGCGTGGGGACTCCACCACCTCCCTGTGCAGCCTGTGCCCATCCCTGTGCAGCCTGTGCCCATCCCTGGCCAGCCTGTGCCCATCCCTGGCCACTCTTTCAGCAAAGAAATGTTCCCTCACCTGCAACCTAAACCCTCCCCTGGCACAGTTTCAGGCCATTTCTTCTCCTTTTATCCCCTGAGACTAGGCAGAAGAGGCTAACCCCAACCTCACTCCGATCTAAACCTCCCAGCCCCAAGGGTTTATATTTGCCAGAGCCTTTGGTTTGGTTTTTGTTTTTTTTTTCCCAAGGTTTTTTATTGTTCAAAATATACACTTTATTTACAATTGTAGTGCCTAACAGTTTGACACAGCACTTTTATGCCAAACCTTTAAATATCTGCCGTAAACATTAGGGGAAAAAAAAAAGGAAGGAAAAATAAAAATGGGGAAGGAGGGGGAAAGGAAAAAATAAAAAAAAAAAAAAAAGGGGGGAAAAAGGAAAAAAATTGTAAGAAGAGAAGGGGAAAGAAAGGGAGAAGAGAAGGGGAAAGAAAGAGAGAAGAGAAGGGGAAAGAAAGAGAGAAGAGAAGGGAAAGAAAGAGAGAAGAGAAGGGGAAAGAAAGAGAGAAAGAGAGAGAGAAAGAGAGAGAGAGAGAAAGAGAGAAAGAGAGAGAGAGAGAGAGAGAGAAAGAGAGAAAGAGAGAGAGAGAGAGAGAGAGAAAGAGAGAGAGAGAGAGAGAGAGAGAGAGAGAGAGAGAGAGAGAGAAAGAGAGAGAGAAAGAGAGAGAGAAAGAGAGAGAGAAAGAGAGAGAGAGAGAGAGAGAGAAAGAAAGAAAGAAAGAAAGAAAGAAAGAAAGAAAGAAAGAAAGAAAGAAAGAAAGAAAGAAAGAAAGAAAGAAAAGAAAGAAAGAAAGAAAGAGAAAGAGAGAGAGAAAGAGAGAAGGAAAGGGAGAGAAGGAAAGGGGGAAAGAGAGAAAGAAAGGGGGAAAGAGAGAAGGAAAGGGGGAAAGAGAGAAGGAAAGGGGGAAAGAGAGAAGGAAAGGGGGAAAGAGAGAAGGAAAGGGGGAAAGAGAGAAGGAAAGGGGGAGAGAGAAAGAAAGGGGGAGAGAGAAAGAAAGGGGAAAGGGAGAAAGAAAGGGAAAGGGAGAAAGAAAGGGGAAAGGGGGAAAGAGAGGGGGAAAGGGGGAAAGAAAGAGAAGGAAAGAAAGGGGGAAAGGGAGAAGGAAAGGGGGAGGGAGAAAGAAAGGGGAAAGAGAGAAAGAAAGGGGGAAAGGGAGAAAGAAAGGGGGAAAGGGAGAAAGAAAGAAGGGGAAAGGGAGAAAGAAAGGGGGAAAGGGGAAAAGGGAGAAAGAAAGGGGAAAAGGGAGAAAGAAAAGGGGAAAGGGAGAAAGAAAAGGGGAAAGGGAGAAAGAAAAGGGGAAAGGGGGAGAAAAGAAAAGGGGAAAGGGAGAAAGAAAGGGGGAAAGGGAGAAAGAAAGGGGGAAAGGGAGAAAGAAAGGGGAAAGGGAGAAAGAAAGGGGGAAAGGGAGAAAGAAAGGGGGAAAGAGAGAAAGAAAGGGAAAGGGAGAAAGAAAGGGGGAAAGGGAGAAAGAAAGGGGGAAAGGGAGAAAGAAAGGGGAAAGGGAGAAAGAAAGGGGGAAAGAGAGAAAGAAAGGGGGAAAGAGAGAAAGAAAAGGGGAAAGAGAGAAGAGGAGAAAGGGGGGAAAGGAGAAAAAAAAAGAAAAAAGGGGGAAAGGAATAAGGAAAAAGGAGGAGGGAAGGAAAAGAGGAAAAAAGGTGGGGAAAATGGGGAAAAAGGCAAAAAAAGGGAAAAAGGGGTGGAAAAGAGAGGGGGGGGAAGGGGGGAAGGGAAATCACCGAAATAGGAAAAACAAAAACCAAAATCAAAACCACAAAAAGGCTTCTTGTAGCAATTGTGTTCATTGGAGGTTGAGTTTCAAGTAGCCAGTGTCTACAAAAACCATGAACTTGATACATCTGGCAGAGAGAGACTGGTTAGAAAAAGGCAAAAAACACACCCCAAAAATCCAGGCCTGCAGGATCCCCACCCCAAGGGCTGCAGGCCAGGACAATCCTGTGCTGGGATCAGGCCAGGAGAAGAATCCCAGGATATGGAAGCTCCTTGGCACACAGGTTAGGTGATGAGGTTAACTGCAGCGTGCTGGATGCCCCCCAGGGAAGGTCAGGGGCTCTGGGGTGGCTCCAGCAAGGTGCCGGGACACAGGTGAGCCCCGGGAGGGACAGGGGCTCGGGGTTGCTCCAGCAAGGTGCCAGGGCAAAGGAAGAAGGGTGGCATCAAGGCACTTCATTTGTCGGGCAGCAGACCTGCCCGCGCCTCCATGGCCTGGAGCGGGAGGGCGGCCAGGAAGGGGCAGGAGCCCCGCAGCCTCCTTTTCCCTTTTCCCCCACGTCCTTGCCCCCTTGCAGGTGCCCCAGCTGGACCGTGGCACACCACGGGGGATGCTCCGGGAGGTGCCGCCGCTGTGCCAGCCCCAGCCTGCGAGGGGTGGAGCCGGCAGCCGGGTGCCACACCGCGGCCATCAGTCCTCCTTCTCGAAGGTCTCCTCAGGGATGAGCGTCCGGAAAGGGTGATCCCAGAAGCGGCTGCTGATGCCAAAGCCTGTGGGTAAGGGAGAGAGGGCTCAGCCCTCAGCACCACCACCCCTGGCGTGCCACCAGGGACAGGGCGCAGCTTGCTGGATGTTAACTGGGGAGGCAGGAGCGGTGATGTTTTGGAGAGGGAGGAAGGCAAGGTGAGGATGAGGAAGAGCAGGGGGGAGCAGAAGGAGCTGGCTGGGCCATGCCTCCAGCCCCACGGGTGATAGCTTATCTGGATGAGGTGTTTTCCCCTAGGAAACAGGGCAAAGGGCAGGTTGAGCAAGCAGCAGGCTGGGGAAGGTGTAGGGTGGACCCAGCGCAGCCTGAGGCCTCGCCCTGTGCCTGCCACCGCCTCCCAGCAGGAGGAGATTCTGCCCTGGGGGTGGGCATCCACATCCTGGCACTGCAGGGGCTCCTCCTCCACCCTGGCACCCCTGGGTGTCATTGCTCTCAACACGAGCAGGAACCTCTTTACCGTGGGGGTCACGGAGCACTGGAACTGGCTCCCCAGAGAGGATGTGGTCTATGGTAGCCACGCACAACAGTTTCACCTCCCTTTCCACATCCCTTAATTCTTACCCACCAGCTTTCAGCCTGACAGGTTGTGGAGTCTCCTACTCTGAAGACTCTCCAGCCCCATCTGGATGCACTCCTGTGTGACCTGTGCTAGATTCTATGGTCCTGCTCTGGCGGGGGGGGGGGTGGTGTGTGTGTTGCATTGGATGATCTCCAGAGGTCCCTTCCAACCCCTAACATCCTGTGAGCCTGGTGCCCGTTGGTGAGGCAGGCTGCTGCCTTCACCCCCGCACTGTGCCGGCTCCCCATCTTCAACCTGGGGCCAAGAAATGTGCCCTACAGGGCTGCAGTATCTCCTATGCTGCTTCCCCCAGTGACAAATCCCAAATACTCACACACTCACAGGAGGGTTTGGGTTGGAAGGGACCCCAGGGACGTGGTGGAGTCACCATCACTGGAGGTGTTTAGGAAGAGCCTGGATGGGGTGCTTGGTGCCATGGTTGAGTTGATCAGATGGTGTTGGGTGATAAGTTGGACTTGATGATCTCGAAGGTCTCTTCCAACCTCCTCTCCTCTCTCTCTCCTCTCCCAACCTCCTCTCCTCTCCTCTCCCTCTCCTCTCCCTCTCCTCTCCTCTCCTCTCCTCTCCTCTCCTCTCTCTCTCCTCTCCTCTCCTCTCCTCTCCTCTCCTCTCCTCTCCTCCTCTCCTCTCCTCTCCTCTCCTCTCCTCTCCCTCTCCTCTCCCTCTCCTCTCCCTCTCCTCTCCCTCTCCTCTCCCTCTCCTCTCCCTCTCCTCTCCCCTCCCCTCCCCTCCCCTCCCCTCCCCTCCCCTCCCTCTCCCCTCCTCTCCTCTCCTCCCCTCCCCTCCCCTCCCCTCCCCTCCCCTCCTCTCCTCTCCTCCCCTCCCCTCCCCTCCCCTCCCCTCCCCTCCTCTCCTCCCCTCCCCTCCCCTCCCCTCCCCTCCCCTCCCCTCCTCCCCTCCCCTCCCCTCCCCTCCTCTCCTCTCCTCCCCTCCCCTCCCCTCCCCTCCCCTCCCCTCCCCTCCCCTCCCCTGGCATTGGCAGGGACACCTTCCACTAGCCCAGCTTGCTCAAGGCCTCATCCAACCTGGCCTTGAGCAGGCATTCCAGAGCACCCAGCATCACACGGTGTCAGGGGTTGGACGGGGCCTCCAGAGATCATCAAGTCCAACCCTCCCTGCCCATGAAGACACACTTAGGGCAGGCTGTCCGGTTTTGAAAGCCTCCAGAGAAGAAGACCCCACAATCACGTTTTCAAAGCAGTTTGAAATCAGTTCCTGTGATGCAGGAACTGCTTGATAAATCCTCCACTTGGACCCAAGTTGTTGCAACGTGACTCGAGAGGAAGCCTGGGGTAGTTTTTTTGGGCTGTACCTTTCAAATCATCCACAGGTCTTGGACAGAAAGTGGTAGAATGCAAATAAATCACCACTGGGTGATTGCAGAGATATCTACCCTAAGAATGAGTCTGGTGAAGAACCTTTCTCCCTCTCTCTCTTCTGGCTTCTTGGCTCTGGGAGATACTAACTTTGTGCTGTGCTGGCTTCTGCTGACCTTGGCTGCAGTGTTTTAGCTCTTTGCACTTTTTCCTCATCCCTTTGTGTCCAGAGGGGTAAGGGGGGAGGGGGTGGGGAGGGAGTGGGAAGCTGTTTGCTCCCCTGGTTTTGGGCTGGGGGGGTGTTGTGTGTGTGTGTGTGTGGTTCTTGTGCTGTTTATAAACAGCAAATCCCTCTCAATATTGTAAGTACTGTAGATTTTGTACATATGTTTTTGACTTTTTCTTCCTTTTTGCCCCAGCAGGAGCAGGGAGCTCATCCTGCCCTGTGCTCAGCACTGGTTAGGCCACACCTTGAGTCCTGTGTCCAGTTCTGGGCCACTCAATTTAAGAAGGACATTGAGACACTGGAAGGTGTCCAGAGAAGGGCAACAAGGCTGGGGAGAGGCCTTGAGCACAGCCCTGTGAGGAGAGGCTGAGGGAGCTGGGGTTGCTTAGCCTGGAGAAGAGGAGTCTCAGGGGAGACCTCATTGCTCTCTCCGACTCCCTGCAGGGAAGTTGGAGCCAGGTGGGGGCTGGTCTCTTCTGCCAGGCCCCCAGCCCCAGAACAAGAGGACACAGTCTCAAGCTGTGCCAGGGGAAGTTTAGGCTGGAGGTGAGGAGAAAGTTCTCCCCAGCAAGACAGATTGGCCCTTGGGATGTGCTGCCCAGGGAGGTGGTGGAGTCCCCATCCCTGGAGCTGTTCAAGAAAGGCTTGGCTGTGGCACTTGGAGCCATGGTTTAGTTGTCAGGAGGTCTTAGGTATTAGGTGATAGGTTGGACTAGATGATCTCTGAGGTCTTTTCCAACCTGGTTGATTCTATGATTCTGTATTCATTGCATTTCATGGTAAATTGTGGGTTCCCTTGTACATACAGCTTTCATGTGCTTCCAGCTGGGCTGGGCTGTCAGATTTAATGGGGTGGGGAGAGGGGCAGAATTTTTCCACCCACCACAAAAGTCTGATTGTTGACATTGTAGTAGTGAATAAAATACCTCCTCAGAATCCAGTGATTTATCTTTACAGAAGTGATTCTCTCCCTCTACTCTGCTCTGGTGAGACCCCACCTGGAGCACTGTGTCCAGTTCTGGAGCCAGGCGTGGGCTGGTCCCTTCTCCCAGGCAACCAGCACCAGAACAAGAGGACACAGCCTCAAGCTGTGCCAGGGGAGGTTTAGGCTGGAGGTTAGGAAGAAGTTCTTCCCAGCAAGAGAGATTGGCCCTTGGGATGTGCTGCCCAGGGAGGTGGTGGAGCCCCCATCACTGGGGGTGTTTAGGAAGAGCCTGGATGGGGTGCTTGGTGCCATGGTTGAGTTGATTACATGGTGTTGGGTGAGAGATTGGACTTGATCTCAAAGGTCTTTTCCAACCTTGTTAATTCTATTCTATTCTATTCCATTCCATTCCATTCCATTCCATTCCATTCCATTCCATTCCATTCCATTCCATTCCATTCCATTCCATTCCATTCCATTCCATTCCATTCCATTCAGGATCTGGAGGTGCTGGAAGGTGTCAGAGAAGGGCCACGAGGATGAACAGAGGGCTGGAGCTGCTCTGCTCTGAGGACAGACTGAGGGAGCTGGGGCTGTTCAGTCTGCAGAAGAGAAGGCTCTGAGGAGACCTTCTGGTGGCCTTCCAGTATCTGAAGAGGGCTACAAGAAAGCTGGGGAGGGACTTTTTAGAGTGTCAGGTAATGACAGGACTTGGGGGGGATGGAGCAAAACTAGAAGTGGGTAGATTCAGGCTGGATGTCAGGAAGAAGTTCTTCCCTGTGAGGGTGGTGAGACACTGGCACAGGCTGCCCTGGGAGGTGGTACAGCAGCCTGCTGTGGTGTGAGGCATCCCTGCCCATGGCAGGGGGTTGGAACTGGCTGAGCCTCGAGGTCCCTTCAGCCTTAACAATTCTATGATTCTATGAAATTTAAACGAAACAGCTGCAGGCACAGAGTGGGTTTGGACAGCCCTCGCCCCACCCTGGCAGGCCCCGGGGGAGGCGGGGGAAGGGGGCGGGGTACCTGACTTTTGGTGTTCGAAGTGGTGCTTGACGTGGTAAGCCTTCAGGCCATACAGGTAGGTGCCTTTCTTGGGGGAGCCGTAGTGGAGGTAATAGTGCATCATGTCGTAGACGACGTAGCCGCAGAGCCCTCCGACGAACACCGACAGCCCCAGCACCTCGGGCAGCAGCAGCTGCAGGACGCCGTAGAAGAAGCCGATCACCAGCGAGGCTGGCACGGGAGGGAACACCAGGCGGGAGCTGTCGAAGGGAGACTGCAAGCAGAGCAGGGGGTGTGGGACAGCTGGCTGCCGGCTCCCCTCGCGTCCCCGGCGCGCCCCCACCGAGCGTTTCCCGTGCGGGAACAGCTGCCGCCGGAGTCAGTCCTCCCCAGAGAGGCACCCGGCGGGAGCTGTCGAATGGGAGGCTGCAAGCAGAGCAGGGGGTGTGGGACAGCTGCCTGCCGGCTCGCCTCACGTCCCCGGCGCGCCCCCACCGAGTGTGGGGAACGGCCACGGCCAAAGTCAGTCCTCCCCTAGAGAGGCTCCCGACAGTGGGGTCGGTGTCCTGCCCATGCCAAGGTGGCCGGGCAGCTGGTGGCTTTGGTCCCTGACCTTACAGATTCAGAGACTGCATAGGGTTGGAAGGGACCCTCCAAGGGCAACTTGTCCAAACCCCTTGCAGTCAGCGAGGACCCCTCCAGCTAGAGCAGGCTGCTCAGGGACACAGCAAGGCTGCGCTCGAATGTCTCCAGGGATGGCCGCCCCGAACGCGACTCTGGGAACCTGTTCCAGTGTCTCACCACCCTTATTGTGAAGAGCTTCCTCCTGATGTACAACCTAGCTCTGCCCTGCTCTGGTTTCAAACCATTGCCCCCCAGCTTATCCCCACAAGCCCTGCTGAACAGTCCCTCCCCAGCCTTCCTGTAGGTCCCCTGCAGGTATTGAAATGCAGCTCTAATGTCTCCCTGGAGCCTTCTCCAAGCTGAACAGCCCCACAGCAGAGGGGCTTCGGCCCTCTGATCATCTTTGTGGCCTCCTCCGGACCCACTTCAGCAGCTCCATGCCCTTCCTGTGTTAAAGGCTCCACAGATGGATAGAACACTCCAGGTGAGGTGTCAGCACAGCAGAGTGGCAGAATGCTCTCTCTCGTCCTGCTGGCCACGCTGCTTTTGGTGCAGCTCAGGACTGAAGTGGCCTCCGGGGCTGCAGGTGCCCATCGCTGGCTCCTGTCCAGCTTCTCACCCGCCAGCACCCCCAAGCCCTTTCCTGCAGGGCTGCTCTCAACCTCCTCATCACCCCCCGCAGCCCGGCTCGCCCTCTCCACACGGACGGTGCCTCCAGTGAAGCTAGAGGGAGCCCCATGGCTTTTTCTTTTTCCCCCCCGCTCTGGTCTTCCCCTCTCGCCCTACCGCAGCTCGCAGATTTAACTCCAGCTCCTCCGAGCCCGTCTTGCAGCCCTCACCAGGATTGGGTAAGGGCCCCGCTTGGGGCAAAGATGCCAGGACTCACGTCGAACAGGCACAAACAAGCCCCGCCTGCGCCGAGGCCACCGATTCCCACGGCCCGGCGGGCGCCGGCGGAGGCGGCAGCTGCGACTCACCTTGTGGTGCTGCCCATGCAGCAAGAAATGCAGCGTGATGAGATAGTAGTTGCTAGCGGGTGGCTTCATGTGGAAGACAAAGCGATGGATGAGGTACTCGAGCAGCGACCACAGGAACATCCCCAGGAGGAAGATGAAGGGGAAGAAGTATTTGTGGACGGGGATGGAGTACTCTGCACAAGGACACACGCAGCCATCAGCAGGGCTTGCAGCGTGCAGAGGCTCTGCTCCATCGGCAGCCGGCTGAAGCGTGGCTCTCCCTTCCTCCTTCCCTCCCTCCTCTCTCCTTCCCCCTTCCCTCCCTCCAACTCCTGCCCAGAGCTTCCCCAGGGAGCTACCTTCCCAGCACCACTCCAAACCACATTTCCCTTGGATTCCCATTCCTCATTATGGACGCAGCTGCCACAAGGAGCTAGCAAGGGGGTGGGGTGGGGTCTCTTGTATCCCAGATGCCGAAGGGGGGCTTGGATGTGCACTGTCCTCACAAAGCTGCCTCACCCAGCAGAAGGAGGCAGGAGGGACCTTGTCTGCACGGGCAGCACGTGTGACAGTTCAACAGTGCTGCTGGCATTGAGTCTGCTTTATTTGGGGTCGGGGGTGGGGAGGAAGGAGAGACTTGCTGGGCGCTTTCCCCCCCCGCAGAGCATTTTCCAGCCACCTCCTCCTTTCGGGGCCGGCTGCCAGCCCTCCGTCCTCGCTAGAAGAATTCACATCCCCTGCACCCTCGCTGGAAGAATTCACATCCCACCCCCTTCCAACCTGCTCATTTTTAGGGGGAAAAATACAAATTACATGAACAAATTAAATAACCCCTTAGGCAGCAAGGTGCTGAATGCCCCAAGGAGTGGGAGGGGGTGGGTGGGTGCAGCGGGTGCGGGCGTAGCTGGCACTGGGTGGCACCTTGCAAAAAAAAAAAGGATAGGGAGCCCAGCAAAAGAGGGAAAAAAAAAAAAAGACAGAAAGAAAAGCACAACAAAGAAGCCAGGGTGCCCTGGGCACGCTTGTTATTCCCGGGGGGAGCAGACAGTGGGAGATTCAAGGGCAGGGCTTGGGGCAAACAAGCCCTGCTCTGTGCGCGGCTGGCGCGGCTGAGAGCTGGGTTTGTTTGCCGGCCACGCCGGCATGCAGCCCTGGCCAGCGGTGGGTGGCAGCGGGGGGGGGGGGGGAGGCAGGCACCCGAGTGCCCAGCGGGGCTTGGATTTGGGGATGGAGGGAAGGGAGGCAAAGGGCTGTGAGCTGCCAGTGGGCTCCGTGCCTCCAAGCGATCCCTCCCGGGGGCAGAGAATCACCTGGGTGAGAGGAGGGGATGGAGGCGGGCCAGGGGAGGGGATGGAGGTGGTGAGCTCAGACTTTGAAGCAGCTGCAGGCTCCGTGCAGGGGACATGCTGGTGGCTGTGGGGACAGTGCTCTGGCGTGTGGCGAGCGTGCACGGAAGGAGGGATGGGGGAGGAATGTTGGGGGTCTCCCTGCAACCCGAGTCCTGGAGCCCAAAGGCTTTGCTGCTACTGGTACCTGTGGTGAAGGAGGAGAAGAGCCTGGTGTTGCCCTGGGCGAGGGAGGTGTAGCTGACCCAGCTGAGATAGAGCACCACGGGAGCCCACACTATGAACACCACGTACCTGCGGGGAGAGGAGACATCAGCGGCGGTGAGCCACCCTCCCCTCCCCGGTGAGGCACCGGCTAGGGCGGGGTGCTGCCCCCCCCGGGAGCTCACCATGCCGTCTTGGAGAGGGACTCGAGGATATCCGAGTGGAAGAGGCGGATGGGCCGGTCCACGGGCTGGTGCACCCACTCGTCGTACTTCTCCCCCAGGTAGCCCACCTGCCACAGCAAAGGCTTCTGCCAGTCCACCAGGTCCTGAGGGAGCAAAGAGTGGTTGTACCCTCACCCTGGGACTCACTCACAACCACGGTGTCAGGTCCACCAGGTCTTGAGGGAGCAGAGAGCACTTGTACCCCCCTGGAACTCATATACCACCCTGGTACCAAGTCCTGAGGGAGCAGAGAGCACTGGTACCCCCCTGGAATTCACACACCACCATGGTACCAGGTCCTGAGGGAGCAGAGAGCACTGGTACCCCCCTGGAATTCACACACCACCCTGGTACCAAGTCCTGAGGGAGCAGAGAGCACTGGTACTCCCCTGGAATTCACACACCACCATGGTACCAGGTCCTGAGGGAGCAGAGAGCACTGGTACCCCCTGGAATTCACACACCACCATGGTACCAGGTCCTGAGGGAGCAGAGAGCACTGGTACCCCCTGGAATTCACACACCACCATGGTACCAGGTCCTGAGGGAGCAGAGAGCACTGGTACCCCCTGGAATTCACACACCACCCTGGTACCAAGTCCTGAGGGAGCAGAGAGCACTGGTACCCCCTGGAATTCACACACCACCCTGGTACCAAGTCCTGAGGGAGCAGAGAGCACTGGTACCCCCTGGAATTCACACACCACCCTGGTACCAGGTCCTGAGGGAGCAGAGAGCACTGGTACCCCCTGGAATTCACACACCACCCTGGTACCAGGTCCTGAGGGAGCACAGAGCACTTGTACCCCTTGGGACCCACACACCATCCTGGTAGCAGGAACAAAGCTGTGCCACAGCTGCAGGATTTGGGGCTGCAAACCCCTTCCCGTGCCCCATGATCAGCTGCTTCTGACTCCAGGCAACACTGAGCTCCCTGCAAGCACCTGGGAAAGGCAGATGAGTAAAGCTGGGCACATATCAGCCTCACCCACCCACGAACGTGAGGCTGAGCTCATTCTGTGCCACTGGGTACCTGGTGGCAAGTTCAAGGTGAAGGTGGCTGTAGCCAGACCTGGCTCAGCATCAGGCCCTGATAACAAAGGCTCTTTCCCCGCTGGGAGCTGCCAAGATTAGATAGCGAACAGCAGCACTCCCTGCTCGCTGGCAGGACAGGGAGCCCATCCCCCTGGCACTGCTCGTGCCAAGGGCTTTTCTCCCTCTGGAGAGGATGTGTGGGGCAGTGAGGAGCAGAACAGAAAAGGATAGGGAGCAGGGGTGCAGGATGGGATCACAAACTCCAGTCCCTGGTCTGGTCGCACTCAGATGGCTGCAAGAGCAAGCAGGGGCCCGTGGGGGGGTGTGCCTGGGATGAGGACAGACCCAACCAGCAGCACTGCTTCTGCTGCTGCTCAGCATTCCCAAATGCATCTTCCCCTGGCCTGGCCAGATAAGGTGGTTTCTCAGTCCCACCTCTGCCCTGGGACAGAAACCTTGCTTGCCCAGTTGAGGTCTGGGCCTGGCAGCTCTCCATCAGCTGAGGTGGCCACAGGCATCTCTGGGGCTCTGTGACAGGCAGGGACGGATGTGATCACCCAGGAGGGGAAACAAGCCTGGCCTGCAGCAGATGTGTGGGAGAGCCTCTCCACTGGGAGGGTAGGGGAGATGTTTGAGCAAAAAGGTCACTTTGTGATGGGAGGTACACTCTTAAAGGTGGCCAGCAGTGAAATCGAGGGGTGGGTGAGAGGCTGCCCAGAGAGGTGGGAGATGCCCCATCCCTGGAATCATTCCAGGTCAGGTCATTTGGGGCTGCAAACAGCCTGCTCTATTTGCAGATGTCCCTTCTGACTGCAGGGGGTTGGACTAAGTGACCTTTCAAGGTCCTTTCCAACCCAAACTGTTCCATGATTCTATGATCTTGAGATAAAAGCACACTCCCCAAGCCGGGGCCGTGCCAGGCACGGCAGCCAGATGGTGCCAAGGAAGGCAGGGACACCCAAAGACACCTTAGGGACAAACTCCCACTCCTGTGATGTGCTGGGAGAGGAGCTGGCAGGGCAGGGAGCACCCTGCATGCATGGGGATCACCCTGCTCTGGCCGGGGGATCCCTTAGTGCTCATTGCCAGTGCTCAGTCAAGAGGAAAAAATGAACAAAAATAAATGGGGGGGGCGGGGGGAAGAAAACACAGCGAGCAAGGTGTGGCTTGGCAGCACGTCCCACTGGAAGGGCACAGTGCTGCCAGAGAAAGCCATCTCCACCCACACTGCTGCTGCGGGGAGCCTCCCAGCGTGGCCACACCTGGGCAATAAAGCACAGACAATGCCTTCCGCACTGGGAGAAGGGGCAGGAGATGCTGCAGCAGCTCAGCTCCCTCCTGGCGTCCCGCCCAGCATCCTGGGGTCCACTGAAAGGCAGCACCTCTGTGGGAAGGAGGTGCCCCAGGGACACTCCAGCAAGCAGAACCCCAGCAGGGACCTCTGCAGATCATCCGGTCCAGACCCCCGCTAAAGCAGGGCACCCACAGCAGCTTGCCCAGGAGCACAATGGTTTGGCATCTCTCCAGAGCTGGAGACTCCACAACCTCTCTGGGCAGCCTGCTCCAGGCCTCCAGCGCCCTCACACCAAAGCAGCTTTTCCTCCTGCTCAGATGGAACCTCTCGGGTTCCAGTTTGTGCTTTGTTGTCCCTTTTCCTGTCCCTGGGCACCACTGAGAAGAGCCTGGCCCCCATCCTCTTGCCCCCCACCCTTCAGCTCTTGCTGAGGACTGATCAGATCCCCTCTGGGGCTACCCTTCTCCAGGCTAACCAGCCCCAGGCTGCCCAGCCAAACACCGTGCTGGAGCTCTTACCCCCAGCTCTTACCTTCTCCTCATCCACCTTTTTACAGCGGGGGATCCATCTGCGTTGGGGGCGGGGCCGCAGCACCCTCCTCCTCCTCCTCCTCCTCCTCCTCCTCCGCCGGCTCAGGGTCGCTCTGAGAAGAGAAGGAAAAGCCCCAGGGTGAGGGCACCTGTGGGCAGATGTCGCTGGGGACAGTGATGGCTGGGCCACCCAGGGGCAGGGGCAGAGCAAGCTCACGCCTGCCTGCTAAATAAATACGGGGTGGTGGGGGGAATCTGCTGAATTTCAGTGCTTGAGTTCCTGCAGAGCAGGTTCCTGAGGGATGCAGCTGCCAGCGAGCTGCGCTGCCCTTCGAACCCCGCTCCCAGCATCTCATGCTCGGGGCCTCCTGCAAACAAAAACAGAAGGGCAACCGAGCTGCTGGAGGGCCTGGAACACCAGTTCCCACGAGGGACGCCTGAGGGAGCTGGGGTGGCTTAGTCCGGAGGAGAGGAGGCTGAGGAGGGACTTCATTGCCCTCTACAGCTCCCTGAAAGGAGGTGGGAGCCAGGTGGGGGTTGATCTCTTCTCACATGCAACAAGTTGCCAGGGCAAGAGGACATAGCCTCCAGCTGTGCCAGGGGAGGTTTGGGTTGGGTATTAGGAACAATTGCTTCCCAGAAAGGCTTCTCAGGCCCTGGCCCAGGCTGCCCAGGGAGGTGGTAGAGTTTCCATCCCTGGAGGTGTATCAAAGCCGCCTGGATGTGGTGCTGAGGGAGGTGGTTTGGTGGTGGCTCAGCAGCAGTGGTGGCACTGTGAGCTCCGGGGGAGTGGTTGGGACTTGATCATCCTGCAGGTCTCTTCCAGCTTCAACAGTTCTGTGATTCTACAAACCCACCAACCCTCACCCAAGCCTGGTTTGTGGAGCACCCTCCCACTGCACTGCTGGGAGGGCACCAGGGGCCAGTGCTATGGTGCTGCAGGCCCTTGGGCAGCCTCTCCCTCTGCAAATGGGCAGTGCTGTAGCACAGCTCACCCCACTGCAGGCTGGCAGCCTGGCAAAGTGAGGGGCATCACTGGGTCAGTGCTCCCAGTGCCTGGCACTGGGCTGGCTCCCTCCTCCCCACCCCACAGCTCTCAAGCCCAGTTTTCTGTCTCAGTCCCAGAAGCTGCTGAGCTAGCAAGAGCCAGGGAGTGTGGCAAGGCCTCCACCCCGGCTCTGGGCACACAGGAGACAATGCAGGACGGGAGCTGGCTCCAGGGAAAAAGGACAGAGTGCTCTTTGCATGGTGACACTGGGCCGGGTACCTGCAACGTGGGGTGGAGGGCAGGTTTTGGCTAGAGAGGGCACGGCAAGGCCCAGGGGATGGCAGAGGAAAGCCCAGGCCGCCACCCTGCTGCCAGGGCTGGCTGGGAAACAGGAGAAACCTGCCTTGGCTGATGCTTGGAAGCAACCATGTCACTGGCTGCCAGCACCAGCCTCCTGCCCTCAGCCCTGCCAGCTCCGGCACTGGCAGTGCCACCGGCTGGGGGCTTGGCGAGGCCGCCGCGTGCCCATGCAAGCGCCAAGCTGCCCATGGCCCCTGGCAGCCTGCCAGCTCCCTGGGCAGGACATGCCAAACATGCCTTTTCTCCCACTTTGTCACCTTGAGTTACCCATTAACCTGGCAGCAGGGTACGGCATGGCCCTGGCACGGTGATGCCCGCTGGCGGTTCCAACTGTGCCACTTGCAGCAAGGCAGGGTTTTCTCCTGGCAGCCCTGGCACAAGCACTGCTCTGAAAGGGATGCTCTGCCTGCTGCTCCAAGAGAGAATTGGTGCCCATCGTCCCTCAAGGGCCTTGTATCCCTTTTGGGGAATAACTCCAGCTCCTGGCCAGGGCAAGAGGAGCCGGGGTGCAGGAGGAGCTGGGGTGCAGGAGGAGCTGGGGTGCAGGAGGAGCCGGGGTGCAGGAGGAGCAGCATCACCTTGCCAGAGTGGCCAGAATTTTACTCTGTGCCACGCTGGCGATGCCAAGGCAGAGTCCTGGTGCTGTTTACTGGCCACAGACCCTCCTTCCCAGCCAGGCTCCCAGTCCCTTTCCTGGGCAAAGTGGATTTCGTGCCCCATCCCACTGGTACAGGAGCTGCACCGCCCCACCCTCAGGCAGCCCCTTGCCCCAGGGGAGCCAGCAGAGAAGGGCAGGAGGTGTTTCCAGCCAGGCTGGACTTGGGCAGGCATCAGTTTCACTGCTGTGGGCCACCACACCTCCCTCTCTGAGGGCCCCCATTACTAGTTTCGGCTTCGTGCCCTCCGTCCTTCGGCCAGACATCCCAAAATCCCAGGGGGATGCTTTGAAAGCCAGCCAGGGATGGTCAGCTTATGGTCTGCCTTCTCCCCGCGGGTGCTTTGGAAGAGAAACGTGGTTTTAAAAGGGAGAGAAATGGCTTCTCCGTGCCCTGAGAGAGGAGCCCATGTCGGCCACCTCCAGGCCTGCACCGCAGCCTCACCAGAGGCAGGAAGGATGCTTAGGAAAGCCCAGCTGACGCAACGCCCTGGGCGCTTCTCCTTCCCTTCCCGCAGTGCCCACACACACCTCCAGCTCCCCCGCTCGGCACCTCGCGGCCAGCTCAGGGAGGGGCACGGTGGGGCCCGGACCTCACCTCACCGGCAGCGCCCAAGCTGAGGAGAGCAGGTACCACCGGCGAGATGCCATCACCCTACGTGCCACGGCGGCTCCCACCCAGCCCCCTTCCACGTCACCACCACCTCCTCCTCTTCCTCTTCCTCCTTTGCTGGGGAGCAGGAGGAAGGCTCTCCCCTTACTTGCCCTGGGGCTGGCATCGTAAAGACCGGTAGCCGTGGCGCAACCAAGGGTGCAGGCCATGCCTGCGTGCCCCAACTTGCTCCCCAGAGTGCTGGCAAGCTCCTGCCTGCCCCCGGCCTGAGGCTGCCACACGGAAGCTGAGCCCCACCAGCACCTGGGTCAGCGCTGGGGAAGGGTCCTCTCTGCCCGTCCAAAGTGCGTTTGAAGGAGGCCGACGGGCTGTTTGCAAGTGCCTGGCTCCGCCTGCCACCCGTGGATGACACAGGTGCACCCCAGCTGTCCCCAGGCAAACAGGTCCTGCCGGGGAGGCTGTGCAAGCGGCCCTGATGTAACGAAGGGGAAAGCCGACGCCCACGAAACTCTGCCTTCCCCCAGCCACCGCCCCGCCGGGCGGCAGCGGTGCCCCGGCCCTCCTGCCGGGAGCCAGCGGGGTCAAGTGACCAGGGCATGGCACGGCGCTGTGACCTGGTAACCCGGCACCTGCCTCCCAGCATCCGGCTTGCCCCGCCTGGGTCAGGCAGGGACGCGGGGAGCTCCGCACCGGTCCCGAGCCAGCTGCGCGGCCACGGGGGCTGCCCCGCAGCAGCAGGGCTCAGGGTGTTGAACCCAAAACCCAGCTGTGATAGGAGCAGCTAAGGGCAGGAGGGACAGCAGGGTGTGGGATGCTTGGCATGCGGGCGGGAGGAGAGGCTGGAGAGCTCCCTGGCCCGGGTAAGGTGATGCTGCCTGTGGATGGCTGCTGCAGCAGCAGCCTGGACCCAGTTTTTCCACCCGTGCCTGTTCGCCCAGTGAGTCAAACCCTGCAGGAGCCCTGCTGCAGCCTCCAGTGCCTTCACCCAGCTCCTGCACTGCTCCATTTGGTCCTGCCATAGAATCGTGGAATGGTTTGGCTTGAAAGGGACCTTTAAAGGTCATCCAGTCCAAACCCCCGGCAGTCAGCAGGGACATTCCCAACCAGAGCAGGTTGCTCACAGCCCCAAATCACCTGGTTTGGAAGAGTTCCAGGGATGAGGCATCTCCCACCTCTTTGGTCAACCCGGGCCAGGGTCTCAGCACCCTCAGTGTCAAACATTTCTTCCTCTCTCCACTCTCAATCTTCCTTTTTCAGTTCAAACCATCACCCTTTGTCCTGTCACAACAGGCCCTGTCCAAAAGTCTGTCCCCAGCTTCCTTAGAGGTCCCTTGAAGCACTGAAAGGCTACCAGAAGGCCTCCCTGGAGCCTTCTCTTCTCCAGGCTGAACAACCCCAACCCTCTCAGCCTGGCCTTATGGGAGCAGTGTTCCATTCTTTGGATCATCTCTGTGGCCTCCTCTGGCTCTGCTCCAACAGGTCCCTGTCTGTGCTGAGAACTCCAGAGCTGCCCCCAGCATTATAGGTGGTCTTAGCAGAGGGGCAGAATCTCCTCCCCCCTGCTGCCCACACTGCTGGGGATCAACCCAGGAGGCAACTGCCTGTGGGCCGGGAGCACACCTGGGCAAGCCACATCCACTTGTTACAAGCTGCATGGGCAGCGCAGGCTCAGCAACACGGCACGAGGACAACCCCACGAAGCACAGGGAGCCCAAGTGACATCCCCACCCACGATGGCACCGGCCCAGCATCACCACCCCAGCAGCATCGTGGTCCCCTGGCAGAGCACAGGAGGCTGTGGCTCAGCCCATTAAGCTCTGGGTGCAGCAGGACTGCTTGGAGGAGCTTGCATGGGACTCGTCCTAGCGGTGATCGTAAAGCTGAGCCACCTCCTGTCACACCTCCTCCGCAGGACACGCAAGAGGCTGGGGAAGGGGAGCCCAGGCGAGCCCAACACGCGGGGCTGAGGGTGAGAGGGAAGGGAGGACACCAGCCTGGAAAGGGACGAGGGATTTACCGTGAGTCACGGCCACGTCACGCACCCCAGCCGGGCTGTGATGAAAGGCCCTCGTTGCTTCACCTGGAGGGTAATTAGATGATCCAGCTCCCCTCCAGCAAGGCTGTGAAAATCCACTCTCTCGTTTGGGTGATTATCCCTGCTCCCTTTCATCTCCCCTGCCCCTTCTCCCTGCACAGACACAAAGTCTGGGGGCTCCTTTGGCCGTGGCCAGGTGAGGCTGGGGGATGCAGAAGGGGGACCCACGCGTGAAGGATGGAGCTGAGCTCCTGGCAGCTGCAGAAGGGCATGGAGAAGGGCATCAGCATCTCTCCTTTTGCCTTTCCTGCACTGACACGTTTTTCCCCTCTTCCAAACCCCCTCGGAGTCCTGGGGATGAGCAAGGGGGATAACTGGGTGCCCACAGGACCATGGGCTCCTGCAGCCCTTGGAGTGGGGATGGTTCAAGCCTGGAACCACTGCTGGGCAAGGAGAGGCACTGGCAAAGCTACACCAGGACCGCACAATGGCTCCTCTGAGGAGCTGCTCTGAGGAGCAGGGGGATGCTGGGTGCCCAAAGGAACACAGGCTCTTGTGTCCCCTCAGAGTGGGGATGCTGCAGCCCTGGGACCACCGAAGGGCACCAGCAAAGCTGAGGCGGGGTCCAGAGCTTGACCAGGGCTATGCAAGACCTCCTTCAAGTAGCTGCTTGCTGCTCGGGGCTAACCCACCCAAAAGCAGCCACAGCAAGAACCTAAGTGCCACCCGAGGGCATCATCTCCCCCACTGACCCCCCAACAGGGACTTTAGGGGTTGAGAAGCCCGGCAGAGCAGCTCACACACGAGGAGCACGCTGGCTGCAGCAGTGGCCAAGCCTCACCGGGCAGCTTTGCTGCGCTTCCTCCCCTGCATGGCAGCCCGGGAGGGTTTAACCTAGTGCCAGGCAGCGTCTGCTGTGCCCGCGCCCCGCGTTATCGCTCCGTCTGTTTGCGCTGGGACGGTGGCAATCCCCCTCGGCGCGGGCTGCCGCCTCAGAACCCGTTTGGCCGGTACCTTCCTTCGCCCCAACCCGTCGAGCTCGTCACGCCTGCGAGGAGGCGGTGGCAGCGAGTGTCCCAACAGAGGGGTGCCATCCCCGCTGGGAGCCGGGAAAGGGCCGAACAAAGCCCCGTCTGTGGCACGGCCGAGGCGGCACCGCGGGGAGGAGAAGCAGAGAGAGCAAACAAGCAGCGCGGAGGGACAGACGGGTCACCGACTTCGCCGGCGTGACCGGAGCCAAAAGTGGCCACCGGGCTAGCTGAGGGTGCTGGGCTGGCCCTGCTGCTAGGGCGCGCAGCGTGCCGCCGAGGGCCGGCGACCAGAGTGGCAGCGCCCGGTGCCGAGCTGCCTCCTGGAAGTTCACCTGGTAGCGGCGGCATCACTTCTCTGGGCACTCTCCCTTCCGGCTGGGCGCGGGGCCGGTGTGGGGACAGCGCTGAGTCACAGCCATCCTTGTCCCACGCCCGGACAGCTCGGGAGGTGGCTGGGCGATTCTCACCAGCAGCAACCACTCATCACCAGCAAGCCCCAGTGCCCAGCACCCTGAGCACTGGTGGTGCCAAAAAGGGCGGCATGCTAAGGAAGGGTGGCCTGCCCCACCACACCCCCCGTGCTGCATGTCCAGCTGAAACCGGCCAAGCTGCATGTCCCTGTCTCCTAAACCTGCCTGGAGACACCACCTCCGTGCTGTGCTGGCACCCCAGAGTCACCCATCAGCCCTGGCACAGCCACGGTGGGCTACTCCCATGGGATGAGACTCCATAGACACCAGGCTCACACACGGTCCATCTCAGGAGCCTGACCCTGTTTAGCCTCTGTTCCTCAGCTCCTATAGACCCCAGCCCCACAGATGCTAACAGTCCCACAGACCTGCCCCATGCAACACCCTCTACACCTTGGGCACCATTCATGTAGGACACTGAGAGCCTCAAACACTCCCTGCCCTGCACATCCCTCATGCTCCATACACCCCAGATCCTCCACAGCCTGGACCCCCAGCACCCTGTGCAGCTCAGGCCCAACACACACCACCCCCCATACAATGTAGATGAAGACCTGGGAGCTCTACGCACCCTACATGCTGCACCCCAAAGACTCCATGCCCTGTAACCCCCACACCCTATACAGCCTCTGTGTGCCTGATGTGGCCTGGAACCTGCACAGCCTAGACCTAGGGTCTCCTATAGACCCCTTAAGCCTGCAGAGTCCAGACCCAGTGTGCCCTATTGATCCTGTATGGCTCAGACCCTGCACAGCCCAGACCTTGTACAGCCCTGACCCTGTGCACCCCATTACAGCTCTGATCTTGCACAGCCTGGACCTGGGGTGCCCTGCAGACTCTGAATACCCTGGGTCCCACAGAGCCAGGACATAAATATACATCCAGGGCTCAGGACACCCCGGACCTGAGGTGCCCTATGGACACAGTACACCCTGTACCCAAGGTATCCTGGAGCTGGGACACCCTATAGACTGTACACCCCAGACCTGAGGCACTCTGTAGACTCTCTGCCCCTGTACCCAAGATATCCCAGACCTGGGACACCTTATAGACCCCATAGCCTGGACCTGAGGCACCTTACAGACTCTGTACACCCCAGACCCGAGATGTCACAGACCTGGGACCCCCTACAGAGTGTAGGCCCCGGAGCTGGGACGCCCTACAGACCCGGGACGCCCTGGAGCCGGGTCAGCCCCGCGGAGTCCGCACAGCCCAAACCGGAGGCAGCCCCGCGGTACCTGCTCGTCGCCGGGCTCCATCTCCCCCACGTAGTACTGCTCGAGCCAGCGGCGAGCGTTAGCCGAGTGCCGGTGGGGCGGCCCGTCCAGCGCGGCGCTCACGTCGGTGCCGGCCCGGCGCCGCAGGAGCTGCTCCCCGCCCGGGTGCAGCCGCACGAAGCTGCTCAGGTCGTAGAGGCGGCGGCGGCAGCGGACCAGGCAGGAGCCCTGCGCGCAGCGAGCCCGCACCTCGGCCGCGCTGAAGGAGCGCGGGGCCGGTAGTGCCGGTGCCGCCGCCGCCGCCATGGCCCCGTCGCTGCCCGTCCCGCTGCCCGTCCCCCGCCGCTGTCCGTCCCGTCCGGTCCCGCTGCCCGGCCCGGCCCTGCCCGCGCTCTGCCGCCACCTGCCCAGCCGCGCTCGGGCATAAGCCGCCCGGACCCGCCCCCGGGAACTCGCCACGGCCTCGGGTAGGCGGGGAGGGGGAGGGGCTGCTACGGAGGGTCCGCCCCCGGGCAGGTGTCTAGGGGGATACCCATGGAGGGGTGTAAAGGGCATCCACGGGTGGGTGATGGGGGGGGGACTGGGGGCAGACAGGGAGGGTGGATGATGGAGCGCACCACAGAGCTGTGGGACACCCGTTGGTGGGGAATGAGGGGAGAGGGGGACCTAGGGAAGGGGAATGGAGGGGGATGAGGCACCCGTGGGTAAGTGATGGAAGAGTGAGGGGCACCCGTGGCTGGTGACTGGGAAGAATGGGGGCAGACATGGGGGTTATGGGACGCCCCGAGCAGGAGTGGGGGTGTGGGGCACCCATGGGTGGCATACGGGGCATCCCAGGGAGAAGTGGGGGTATGGGACCCCCGTGGGTGGGTGATGGAAGGAGTAAGGGGCACCCATAGCTGGGGAATGGGGGGCGTGAGGGCAGACCAGGCATAGTATGGGGTACCCACGGGTGGGTGATGGAGGAGTAAAGAACGTGAAGGGGTGGGGAATGGGGGGAGATGTGGGTGGGGGAGTGAGTGGTGCAGAACACCCGTGGCTGGATGGTGGGGGGCAGACCAGGGAGCTGACTAGGGGAAGGACTGGGGGAAATGGGACACCCATGAATGGGAAATGGGGGTGACAGGGGCACCCGGGGGTGGGTAATGGGGTGGGAATGGGGTCAGACCTGGAGGGTGGAATCCTGGGAGAATGGGAGTGGGGGAGGAATTAGGCTCCCCCAGAGAAGGAATGGGGCACATGGGCATGCTCTGGGCAGGGAAGTGGGAGTCTGGGCAGCCCCAAATGCACCCTGGGTGGGGGCAATGGAGTGTGGGCATTCCTGGGAGGGAATGGGGGGTGTGAGAGCATTGCTGAGGTGGGGGGAGAGATTGGAGGGGTCTGGGTGCACCCCAGTGGGGTAGCTCGGGGGGCACAGGGTGCTGCGTGTGTCTCCCAAAGCTCCACAGTGGCCAAAGCAGAGAGAGCTCCAATCCCTGATCAGAACCCCGCAGGAGAACAGGAGTCCCTGTCAGGGTCCCTGCTGGGGTCCCTCTTAGGGCCACCCCACTCCAGTGCTACTCTCCACAAGGTGCTATGTGCCCCCCAGATTTATTTCCATCTTCAGTTACATTTCCCCCACGGAATTAGTCCAGTGGGGTGACACCACCGCAGGCGGGGGGGAACCAGGACCAAGTGGTCCTGAACCCCCCGAGAAATTCCAGACAAATAAATCACAAAGGATCCCGAGAAAGAACCTTCTCCTCCCCTCTCTCCCCCCCGCATTTCCTTGCCAGCCTTCCCCCCAAGCAGCTAGGAAATGTAGGGGTGCTTTGGGGTGACTACCTTTGACCGCAGGGGCCCAGGCTACGTGCAGGCAAATGTTGGCCTCGTGGCTGCAGCCAGCGATTAAGGTTGGGGGTTGGTGGCTCAAGGAATGAGGACCCTCCCCGCTGGGCTTGGGGCGCTGTGGGGTGCTGTGGGGCAGGGGAGGGCGGGTGTTAAGCAATGCCTTTAATCAAGACAAGATCCCAAACCCGGCGCGGCAGCCGGCGTCGGCTCCACCACCCCATCGGCTCCCGGCATCGCTCTGCCGCCAGCCGGGGGGCAAAAGGCTTTTTGTTTGGTTGTTTGGTGGTTGTTTTTTGTTTTTTTTTTGGGGGGAGGGGGTTGATTTTGCACCCTGATGGGAGCAGTAGGGCTCGGGGGATGCATATACCTCATCCAGGGCTGCGTCAGTGGATGGGTACAAAAAGGAGACCCATAGAGGGAGGCTTTGGGGTGGTGAGCAAACCCGTCTTCTGGATGTCGGGTGGGAGGGCTGGAGGGTGGAAAAGCCCCGAGAGGCTGCCAGGAGCGAGCCCCCCGAGCTGGTGTTGGCTGCAGGACACCCTTCTTTCTCCGGGGGTTTCCTGGTACCCTGCATGCGCTCAGCCCGCCGCAGCCCTCCGGCACGGCGGGGCAGGGCGGCTCCCGGGCGGGGATGGAGGATTTGGGGCGAGCGTGGGGGCGAGGCCGGAGCGGAGGCGGATCTGGGCGAGCCGCCGTGCTCAGCCGGAGGACCTTTCACTCACATCCTCAAGCGGGTGGGCACCCCCAAACCCCGAGCATGCCCAGGGTGGGCGTGATGGCCTCCACCCTATCGCGGGGTGCTGGGAGGGGCAGAGGGGACCGCAGCTGGGACCCCACCGTGCCATCCCCGCCGGCTGTGCCGTCTCAGCCGGTCCTGCCGGTGGCGTGGGTCTAGGATGTCTGTGGCAGCCCAGCCCTGCCAGAGCGTCCGTCCCGTGGCCGCGGCGGTGCCAGAAGCAGCGGCCCCAGCGCCCGCCAGGCTGTCCCAGCCTGTCCCCGCAGCCGCAGGGGCCGGTGGAACCAGGGAAAGGTATTTCCTTCCCGTCCCTTCCCACCCACGCCCCGACCTGCACTCGAGGGCAAGGAGGGTGGGGGAGGCCACGGCAGGCACCACGGTGATGGGCCCAGGAGCTGGGGGCATCTACCACACCCCACGGGTTTCGGGGTGTCCAGCGCCCGTGGGTGCCATGCTGGGGGCTCGCTGCTGGTCCCGGCTCGGGGCAGGGAGGGGTTCAGCCTTTGCCAGCCCTGGTTTGCCCTGCACGGAGGAGGGTGCCAAAGCTACTGGGTGCACCAGGGTAGCTCTGCCACCACCGTCTCCCCAGCACATGGGGGCTGCTGTCCCCAGCTCTGCCACAGCACGGTTTGGGGACACCAGTGAGCCCAGTCTGAGCTGACCACCCCTCTGTCCTCCTTACGGGGTGCTGATGGCTCCCGGGCTCTGTGGCGAGGCTCGGTACCCTATGCAAGGGACAGGGGTGCCCCTAGGCGGGGTGAGCTGACCCCCAGCTGTGCGGTGAGGATGGCAGAGCAGGGATGCACTGAGAACTGGCGGCACGGGAAGAGGGACGGTGCTGGGGCGGGGTCTGCGGCAGACGCTGCTGTAACAGCATCAGCTCTGCCGATGAGCCCTCTGCTCTCCCTGTCACCACACCAAGCAGCAGAGAGGAGTGGAGCCAGCTGCTGATCAGCCCGGCCGAAAGCAAGAGCAGCCAAACGATTTTGGCTCATCGGTTCCTGAACTGGTTTAACGCCCCAGACAGACAGACAGACAGACAGACGCGAAGGGAGATGGCAGGAATGCGCCGCTGGGCACGGGGCAGGATCGGGCCCTGCAGCACTGGCACAGGCTGGCGCTGGGACGGTAGGGCTGTGGCTGCAGGGAAGGAAGGGGCCCCCGCAGACACCACCAGGAGAAGCACCCACGGGGAAAGAAAGGTTCTCTCCTTGGAGCCTTCTCTGACAGCATCGTTCCTGCTACCGCTGCCCGGCTCTGATCGCCAAGGATTAAGCTTCCTTCTGGAGGGCTTCTGTGGGGATGGGGAGGGCACCCCACCTGTGGCACCCCCCTGCCAGCCCCACGGAGCACAGAAAGGGTCTAAAAGCTGCTGGTGGCCTGGAGGGCACAGCGTGGGAGCTTTACCCTCCTAGGGAAAGGCAGCGCGGATGCCTTGGCAGCAGCTCTGGGGCTGTGCCCAGCAGGCAGCTGAAGCAAGCCCTGCCAACGCAGGGCAGCCCAAAGGCCAGCAGCGACGGGCAGGGGAGGGGGCAAGGGCAGGCATGAAGAGCAGTGGAATCTCCATGCTGGGCCAGCAGCAGCGTTGGCAGTGGCCTGGGATGGAGCTTCCCTTTCTGGCGGTGCCCAGTTGCTCCAGGAGCCCTGGCAGACCGGTGGCACAGGTGATGCCCCGAGGGCAGTGGATTCACAGCCGTCTGTCCCATGCGGTGTGTGAGGAGCTGGCTCCTGCCTCACCCAGAGCAGCTCCCATTTGATGCCCCCCCAGTTTATGCACCAGCAGAAGCCGTGAAGGGGGCAGCCCCTGCCCAGCACGCAGGTGCCAACGTGGTTTATGGCTCTGTCCAGCCACCTCCCTGGGCAGCCTGCTCCAGTGGCTGAGAACCCTGGCAGGGGAAGAGCTTCTTCAAATATCCAACCTAAACCTCCCCTGCTGCATCCTGAGGCTGTTTCCTCTTGTGCCAAGGCAGCCAGGGTTGGAAGTTCTGCCTGGTGAGCCCCACAGCTACCACTGAACAGATTTGATTCACCAGGCCTGACCAGGGTGGCATTCCCAGAGCTGCTTGGGTGCCTGCTGGCATACTCTGTGCCAAGATCTGCTTTCCAAGCAGCACCTCCTCCTCTCCCTTTCCCCTTCTCTGAAGCCTGAAATTGAGTGTGATTTGGCCACATGTGGCAACTTTCTGCACTTTACCAAAGAGCAAGGTGGGCAAGGGGAGAAGCTGCTGGTGGGCAGAGAAGAGAAAGGGGCACTGGCACGGGTCAGTGGTGCACCTCTCATCAGTGAGGAGTAACAGCAGGCACCAGCGCAGTCTAGGGGCAGTCCTGCTGGAGAGCAGCTCCATGGAGGAGGATCTTGGAGTCCTCATGGCCAGGCAGTTCTCCACGGGACAGCAATGTGCCCTCACGGCCAAGAGGGCCAATGGTCTTCTGGGGTGCAGCAAGGAAAGTGTGGCCGGCAGGGCTGGGGCAGGTTCTCCTCTCTGTCTACTCTGCCCTGGTGAGGCCACACCTGGAATACTATGGCCAGTTCTGGGCTGCCCAATTCAGGAGAGACAGAGACCTGCTGGAGAGTCCTACAGAGGCTACGAGGATGATGAAGGGACTGGAACATCTCTGCTATGGAGAAAGGCTGAGAGCCCTGGGGCTGTTTAGTCTGGAGAAGAGGAGGCTGAGAGGGGATCTTGATCAGTGTCTGTAAGTGTCTGAGGGGTGGGTGTCAGGAGGAAGGTGCCAGGCTCCTTTGGGTGGTGCCCAGTGACAGAAGAAGGAGCAAAAGGGATGAGCTGGACCCCAGGAGGTTCCATTTCGACAGGAGGAGAAATTTCTTTGGTGTTGCTGGAGGCCTGGAGCAGGCTGCCCAGAGAGGTTGTGGAGTCTCCTCCTCTGGAGACTTTCCAAACCCACCTGGATGTGTCCCCGTGTGCCCTGCCCTGGGTGACCCTGCCATGGCAGGGGGGTTGGACTGGAGGATCTCTGGAGGTCCCTTCCCTACCGTTCAGTGCTTCTGGGATCGGCTCCAGACAGCGCAGGCAGCGCTCGCCTCTGCTGGCTGAGCTCCAGCCCTTGCTGTTTCCTTGCCACAGTCACCTCTGCGTTGAGCAGGGCCACTCCCAAAGCCACCACCACACAGGCTGCAGGGCGTGAGGCACAGGTCTGCAGCATCCAGGAAGGAATTCCTCCCCCTCTGCCTGCGCACAAACAGCCCTGCTGAGCGAGGGCTCTTCCGCCTGCCTGCCAAGCGCCAGCCCGGCCGCCCTGCGCCTCCAGGCGGCACCGAGGGGCTCTAATGACAGCCCAGGGGCCGCCCTCCCGCGGGCTGACACCTGGAAACGACAGGGCTCCTTTCCCTTCCCACCGACAGCTCCACTCAAGCACGGAGACGAAAACACTTCCCAGCTGAAGGGCTGTCACGTAGCAGGCTGCAGGGAGGGTGGGGTTGGTCTCTTCTCCCCAGTACCAGGTGATGGAGAGGAAATGGGCCTGGCATTGTGCCAGGGGTGGCTTAGGTTGGCGAGGAGGAGACATTTCTTTGCTGCAGGAGTGGTCCGGGATTGGCAGAGGCTGCCCAGGGAGGTGGTGGTGGAGTCCCCATGGCTGGAGGTGGTCAAGAAAGGTGTGGCCACGGTTTGATGGCCACGGTGGGGTTGGGTTGATGTTGGACTGGAGGAGCTCAGAGGAGTTTTCCGACCCAAACAGGTCTGTGGGTCTATGAAGGGTGGAAGGTGGGAGATCTCACCTCGCAGTGTCCTGGCAGCGCTGGGGCCAGCCACGGCACCGGGCAGGGATCCAGATGCTTGCCCAGGGCCTCCCCCAAAAGGCAGGAGGTGGGGTTTGGTTCACCCAGAGCTCACACAGCTCCCAGTTTTGCTTTCCCAGGGTGGTGTGGCATGGTGGGACCACACAGAGAATTATTTCAGTTGGAAATGACCTTTTAAGATCATCCAGTCCAACCATCCTCTCACTCTCCCAAGGCTGCTGCTGAACCATGGCCCTCAGCACCACAGCTCTGCCTCTGTGAACCAATTCCAGGGATGGGCATTCAACCACCTCCCTGGGCAGCCTGTGCCAGTGTCTGAGAACCCTTTTAGGGAAGACTTTTCTTCTCATGTCCAACCTAAACCTCCCCCTGGGTACAAACTGAGGCTGTTTCTTCCTCAACCAGCCAGGGCTGGGAGTCCCACAGCTGCCACAAGTCTCTGCTGTCACAGGGCAGAGGTATGCAGTGTGGGACCTCCTGGGAGACGGCTGTGGGGTGCAGTGCTGCCCAGCATGCTGGGAGGGAGAGGTGCTGGGAGCTCCCCCACAGCTGGGGAACAAGCAGAGTGACACCAAGGGCCAGCAGAACAGCACTTAAAAAAATAACTTTAATGTTTCAGTTTCCCCAGCATCTCTTTGTCCCATGGCAGGGCCCCACAGACCGAGGCAGAGCAGAGCCTGGGGGCGGCCACCGCTCCTGAGCCTGGGGGCGGCCACGGCTCCTGCCCCTGCTCAGCAGGCAAGTGTGGGAGGATGGCATCAGCACTGCTGCAGGCTTGGATTACCTCCAGCAGGCTCACCCCTGATCACATTTTGCCCCAAACCAAAGCCCAGGCTGAAACCTGCTGTAGAGAGGCACAATCTGCACCTGAGGGGGGGGGGGGGGCACACAACCACCTGGCAGCATCCCCAGGACAGCAGCACCCAACAGGATCCAGCTGGTAGTCTCCAGTTGAAGCTCCCCAGGGAGAGAAGGCACAAACCTTTTGCCTCTGTGAATCCCTCCACCCCTTCCCCCACTCTTTTCCCCTCTAGAATTTGCTGCCTCCCTAGCTCAGGAGCACCCCCTGACTCCAGCACACCAGCAGCACATCTAACATTCTTCATCCATTCCCTTCAGAGAGCTTGGAGGGAGGAAACCAAAAGGAGCTGCATGGAGCAAGGGCCAGAACAGGGGCTGAGGCTTTCCAAACCCCCACCAGCCGTGGAGACTTTCCCAGGCATCAGGGTTGTGTCAAAGGGACAGGCAAGTTAAAGTGCATTACATCACCCAGGCAGAAGAGGAGACACCTTAAGAGCAAAGGTAAGGAAACTGCTGGAAGAAGAGAGCCCATCCCAATGGCCTCAGGGCAGGCAGCAGCCAAGGAGGTGGAAGCTGTTTAGGAAGTCATCCCCAGAAATGCTCTTTCCTTCTTTTGCTTTCTAGGGGAATCTAAAGGATGTGAAAAACAAAACCCCAACCAAGGACCCTGCTGCTCCCAGGAGGAACTCCGAGCACAGTCCCACAAACGATCTGCCCTTCAAGTGCAGTTCCCAGCCCCCCTGGTGAAAGGTTTCTGCTTCCCCTGCGCAGAGACAGCTCTTTAGCTCGCTCTGAGCCCTGTCAGGAGACTCCTGGCGAGACACAAGAGAGCTGGAGGGAGTCTGGCTCTGCCAGGCGAGCTCTTCCCAAAGCCCTCCTCATCCCAAGGCTGAGCAGCCGATGTCCACCCAGCCGGCTGCAGCAGAGGGGGCGCCGCTGGCCCGCCGTCCATCGCCAGCAATGGGCAGGGGAGCTCGCTAGCTCAGGCCGGGCTGAAAGCAACCTGGGAAGCGTCGCGAAACTGGAAGCACCTTGTAAAGCTCCCCGTGGGCACGCTGCTCCAGGCTCGGCCCCCGTGGCATCTTCCTCCGGCCCCCGTGGAGCCGGGGGGGAGGGGCTGGGGAGCTCGCAGGCGAGCTGGGTGGGCGGCCCCGGCCGCCGGGCGCGCTCAGAAGGTGCTCTCCAGCAGGCAGTGGCAGCCGCAGCCGGTGGGGCACACCTCCTGGGTCCGGAACCACTCCATCATGTGGCTGGTGTGGCCCCCGTGGCCGCAGGTCAGGCAGAAGTTGGAGGAGCCTCGCACCGCCACGTGGCAGATGGCACACTGGAAGGTGAAGCCCTTGCAGATGGCGCACTGGGTGCCCCGCACCTCGCTGCGGCAGTGGCTGCAGTACACCCCGAACTCTGCCCCCGGGAGACACACACACACACAGAGTCAGAGGGGGCAGGGCCACGGACAAAGAGCTCCTTCATAGCCCCCCACCCTCCAACAGGTGAGTCCCCAGAACCCACTGCCCAAGAGGTCTGGCTCTCCGGGGTGGGAGAAGAGCGTCTCAGTGTGGGTGTCCCACAGAGAGGGCAGTTTCGGTGGTGCCCAGGGACAGGAGAAGGGGCAGTGGGCACAAGCTGGAAGCCAGGTGGTTCCACCTGAGCAGAAGGAGAAGCTTCTTTGGTGTGAGGCTGCTGGAGGCCTGGAGCAGGCTGCCCAGAGAGCTTGTGGAGCCTTCTGCTCTGGAGAGATTCCAACCCCCCTGGCCGTTGTGACCCTGGCCAAGCTGCTGTGGGTGCCCTGCTGGAGCAGGGGCTTGGACTGGGTGATGTGCAGAGGTCCCTTCCAGCCCTCCCCATGCTGGGATTCTAGGATTCTGTCTCCATCTGGGAGCAATGAAATGGGAGATTGCTGTGCTGGGGCACAGGCTGGCCCACCAGCTAAAGATGGAAGCTTCCCACTGGCCTCCTCTGCCTCACCCCTGTGGAGTTCAACCAGGTGCAAACACGAGCAGCCTTTGCTGCTCACCATGGAGAGAGCAGAGTGGACTCCAGCTGTGCCTGTCAGCCATGGAGGGGCAACAGCCACTGCAGAAGTCACCAATTTTCACTCCAGCTGCTCCTCAAGAGGAGCCCCTGGTGACAAAGTGAGACAACTGCTGCTTCCCTGGCATCTCTCACCTGCCTCTCTCCTCCCAGTGTCTCCTTCTCAGGGGCCTAAGGAAGAAGACATTTGGGCAGCTGTCCTTCAGCAGCAGCTCTGAGCACCTCTGCTGCTGAAAATGCTTTCACAGACCCACAGGACGGCTTGGGTTGGAAAGGACCTCTCAAGCTCACCCAGTCCAGCCCCTCTGCACTCAGCAGGGACATCTGCAACCACAGCAGGTTGCTCACAGCCACAGACAACCTCACCTGGAATGGTTCCAGGGATGGGACATCTCCCACCTCTCTGGGCAACCTGGGCCGGGCTCTCCCCACCCTCAGTGCCAAAACATTTCTCCCTTCTTTCCAGTTTGAATCTCCCTCTTTCAGTTCAAACCATCACCCCCTGGCCTGGCACAACAAACCCTGCTGGGAAGTCTGTCCCAGGCTTTCTTAGACCCCACCCCCCTCCTTGAAGCACTGAAAGGCCCCCATAAGGGCTCTCATTTGGGGATAAATGTTCCATTTGCTCACTTCTTGGCCAGCACACCCACAGCTGGAAATCTTGCCCATGCAGCCCAGAGTCAGAGATTAAGGTGGGGGGCATGTCTGGACTCAGAGGGAATAAAGAATTGCTAGCAGCATAAAGAGCTGAATATCCCCAGCACAGCTCTTTGTGTCCTTTCAGCACTGCTGGAGAGATGTTGCAGCCTACAAAGCCCTGGAACCAGCATCTGCCAAGCCTCACCTCCACCCAGAGCTGTGAAGAAGCCAAACCCATTTTCCTGGCAGAGCTAAGGACACTTTCAGCCCACCTGGGGAACCTAATGAGTTCTAACAAGGATATGTGCAGAGTCCTGCACCTGGCAAGGAAGAATAAACTGCACCAGTCCAGGCTGGGAGGGGACCTGCTAGACAGCAGCCCTGTGGAGAGGGACCTGGGAGTGCTGGTGGACAGGAAGGTCTCCATGGGTCAGCAATGTGGCTAAGAAGGCCAATGGGGTCCTGAGGGGCATTCAGCAGAGTGTGTCCAGCAGATCAAGGGAGGTTCCCCTCGCCCTCTGCTCTGCCCTGGTGAGGCCTCACCTGGAATATTGCATCCAGCTCTGGGCTCCCCAGTTCAAGAGGGACAGGGATCTGCTGCAGAGAGGCCAAGGGAGGGCTCCAAGGATGCTGAAGGGACTGTGGCACTGCCTGGGGAGGAGAGGCTGAGAGCCCTGGGGGTGTGCAGTCTGGAGAAGGCTGAAAGGGGATCTAATCAATGTCTACACATATTTGAGGGCTGGGGGTCAAGAGGGAGGGGACAGGCTCTGCTCACCTGCACCCTGGGATAGGACAAGGGACAGTGGATGCAAAACTGCAGCACAGGAGGTTCCACCTCAACATGAGGAAGAACTTCTTCACTGGGAGGGTCACAGAGCACTGGAACAGGTTGTCCAGAGAGGATGTAGTCTCCTTCTCTGGAGGCTTTCCAGCCCTGTCTGGATGTGTTCCTGTGTGACCTGTGCTGGATTCTATGCTCCTGCTCTGGCAGGGGGGTTGGACTGGAAGATCTCCAAGGTCCCTTCCAACTCCTAACATCCTGTGAGCCTGTGTGATCTGTGATTCTGTGAGCCTGGTGACCAGGTGTTGCTAAGCCCCAGAGGCAGAGCCAGGGCTGGGGCAGCTGCAGCAGGCCAGAGGCAGATACTCACCAATCCCTTTGTGGGGATCAGGAGGACAAGAGACAAACTTGAGCACCTCAGCTCGCTTCTCTCGCAGGCCCCAGCGATAGAGGATTTCCCCATAGCACTTCTTGAAGTCATCAAACTGCTGAGTGTTGGCAGGATCCAGGAGCCTACAGAACAAACAGGGGTCACAGGTTGCATTGGGTTGGAAGAGACCCTCAAAAGTCACCTTGTCCAACCCCCCTGCACCCAGCAGGGACGCCTCCACCTGGCTCAGGCTGCCCAGGGCCACATCAAGCCTGATCTTGAATGGCTCCAGAGGCCTCAGCCACATCCCCGGGCAACCTGTTCCAGTATTTCACCACCTTCATTGTGAAGAGCTTCCTTGTGATGCCCAACCTTAATCTGCTCTGGGTTGTCATCCACCTGAGTGGTTCTCAAGGACTCTGTCTGTAATCCTCTTCCCAGTGGCTACACAACCAGCTCACGTTGCTACAAGAGCAGAGGGTTCCTCCCCACGTGCTGCTGGAGCACTGCTGAACACCAGCTGCTCTGGCCTTCACTGCTTCTGCACTCAGTGGGTAGGCTCAATGGGTGGATTGCACTCTGGGGTCCCAACCATGGCCACCTAGAGATGATACAAAACTTTTGGAGGGGTGGCTGACGCCCCTCAGGCTGTGAGGCCATCCAACGTGAGCTGGCTACAGGCAAAGCTCATGAAGCTCAGTCAGGACAAGTGCAGGGCCCTGCATCTGGGGAGGAACAACAGCAGGCACCAGGGCAGGTCAGGAACTGCCCTGCTGGAAAGCAGCTCCATGGACAAAAGACCTTGGAGTGCTGGTGGGCAGCAAGATCTGCACGGGCCAGCAATGTGCCCTTGGGGCCAAGAGAGCCAATGGGATCCTGGGGTGCAGCAAGGAAAGAGTGGCCAGCAGGGCTGGGGAGGTTCTGCTCCCCCTCTGCTCTGCCCTGCTGAGACCACAGCTGCAATCCTGTGTCCAGTTCTGGGCTCCCCAGGTCAAGAGAGACAGAGACCTGCTGGAGAGAGGCCAAGGGAGAGCCATGAGGATGATGAGGGGACTTGAGCAGCTCCCCTGTGAGGAGAGGCTGAGAGCCCTGGGGGTGTTTAGTCTGGAGAGGAGAAGGCTGAGAGGGATCTGATCAATGTCTGTCAATAGCTGAGGGCTGGGGGCAAGTGGAGGGGGCCAAGCTCTGTTGGGTGGTGCACAGCAATAAAGCCAAGGACCAATGGCTGCAAACTGGAACAGAGAAGATTTCACCTCAACAGGAGGAGAAACTTTCCAGTGAGGGTGACAGAGCCCTGGAGCAGGCTGCCAGGGGGTTGTGGAGTCTTCTGTGGAGACTTTTCAACCCCACCTGGATGCATTCCAGTGCAGACTACCCTGGGTGACCCTGCTCTGGCAGGGGGCTTGGGCTGGATGATCTCTGGAGGTCCCTTCCAACCTCTCAAGCTCTGTGACACTGTGACACCACATGCAAGCCCAGCTGGGCTCATCCACAGCGTGAAGCTTGATCCACCTGAATGGAAAGGTCCAGGGGCAGGTGTGGTGCTTCACAGCACCAACAGAGACCTGGCTGCAGAATTCCAGCTGAGCTGGGCACAGAGGAGAAGGTTCTTCCCAGCAAGAGAGATTGGCCCTTGGGATGTGCTGCCCAGGGGGTGGTGGTGGAGTCACCGTCCCTGGAGGTGTTCAGAAAAGGCTTGGCTGTGGCACTTGGAGCCATGGCTGAGTTGTCAGGAGGTGCTGGGTATTGGGTGATAGGTTGGACTTGATGATCTCTGAGGTCTTTTCCAACCTGGTTGATTCTGGGAGTCCCAGAGCCCTGAGCACCCCCAAGGCATGCTCCAACCTACCTCTTGTTCTTCTCGTGCTGGTCCTTCTCCCGCTCCCGGTGGTCAGGGTACGTCAGGTTGCTGTAGCGGAAGTCATCCGGCGAGGACTCACACCAGGGCGTGGAGGCCTGCTCGGGGTCTTTGTTTGCTGCAAGCACCCAAGGGGTTGTGAGCATACAGCACCCATGAGCACAGCCTTCTCAAAAGCAGGACGAGGAGGGAGAGGTGAAGGCCACAGGCAGGCACTGCCAGGGTTTCTCCCTAAGGCATGGGGACGTCGCCTCGAACCTTCCTGCAGACACCGCCCCGCCTCAGCAAACCAAGGGCCAAGCTCCACTTGTCAAGATGGGATGGGAATGGGGATCATGAGGGTGCTGGAGCCCTGGAGCAGGCTGCCCAGAGAGGTTGTGGATCTTCTCTGAGGAGAGAGATTCCAAGCCCAGCTGGATACTGCATCCTGGGCAAGCTGCCGTGTGTGCCCCTGCTTCAGCAGGGATGTTGGACCAGATCATCCCCAGAGGAGCCTTCCAACCCCCTCCGTGCTGGGAGTCTGTGACCATCAGAGAGAGAAATCTAACATGGAGGAATCCCTTTTGCCTTCCACTTTAGACAGAAGGCATCCAGAGAACCAATCCCATGGAGCTGGCTTGGGAACATTTTCTGCATCAGGCCTGGGTTCCTCTTCCCTAGGCAGGGAGGACTCTCACCACCAGGGCTGGTGTGACCTAGCAGGGGGCTCTGCTTGCAAGGCACTTCTCTTCAGGGGCAGGGAGAAGCCTGCTAATGACCACTACAAGACAACAGCAGCTCCCTTAAACCCCCTTCTCTTCACTCTTCCCCACATCACAGAGGCCTTCTTATTGCCCAGAAAAGTCCCAGCTTTGGTGCCAATGGGGCTGCTGCTGCTCCAGGCCATGTACATCCTAGAATCCTAGAACAGAATCATTTTGGTTGAAGAAGACCTTCAAGATGATTGAGTCCAACCATGACCTAACTCTGCCAGTTAGGAATTGGCCAACAGCCTCAGCTTGGACACTGGGGCCCTTGTCTTTGACACCTTCACAGCTCAGCAGAAAACCTCCTTAGGCCCACAGGTATTCAAGGCACCGAGAACTCAACCTGCCTGCCTGCTGTTGTCTTTCCAGTGACAGAAGCAAGCGGCACAGCATTGCTTTTCCCCTCTGAACCCTGTGGAATTAGCTGGCTGATTACCCTGAGGCCAGCCTTGATAGACACTGAATGAGCATGGTGACTGGGAGAGGTGCCTGAGGACTGGAGGGAAGTGAATGTCCCTCCTGCCTTCCAAAAGGGCATGAAAGAGGAGCCAGGAAACTGCAGGCCACTCAGCCTGACCTTAATCCCCAGGAAGGGATTCCCAGCTAATCCTGGCAACCATGTCCAGGCACAGGGAGGACAAGGAAATTACCAGGAGCAGCTGGCATGGCCAACAAACTCAAAGTGTTTAAAGCACTGGGGGTGCCAAGGTAGTCACCTTGAGTGCTTGCTCCCTTCTCTTGCCACCCCACAGGAACCATCTAAAGCCAAGTCCAGGAGGGAGCCCGGGTTCCCCTCTTTACCAGCCAGGTCTCCATACCTATGCTCCAGCCTCCAGTGCCAAGTCCAGGATCTGACATGCTGGAACAGGAGCCAGAGGAGGTAAAGCTGGGCTGTTGAGAGGCAAAGGAGAGGAAACCAGGTCATCTACAGGAGAGATGCTCCAAAGCATCCAAGACAAGGGGGCAGGAGACGGCAACCGTACGTATCGGCTGTGGGAGGCCAGGTTGGAGGCGCGCTGAGGGAAGGGCACGGAGGAGTTTGGGCACCCCTGGAGCCTGGACTGGGCTTCAAACACGCTGCAGAGCATGGCCAGGGTCTGCACATCGTGGAGCTGTGAGTAATGAGCCAGCCTGGGGAACAAAGAGCACAGAGAGAGGGTGAGGACCGGGCAGAGCTCAGCGGCACAACCAGAGGAACTAACTGTGAGGGTTTGGAGGCTAGGTGCCTTTAAGAACCATGAAGCTACAGACCTCCAGGAGGTCCACAGTGTCCAGGAGGTGGACCACAAAGTGTATTTCATTCCCAGATGTCCTGCATCCCCACAAAACTGGCTGCAGAGTCACTCTTCTCCCCTTTTTCCCCTCCCACTCTCCTCCTGGGAGGGCACACAGGCAGTTAGCTCTTGCAGGGGAGGCCTGGGGTTGGCCTTGGCAATGCTGCCCATTAGGCCATGCTGCCCATTAGGCCATGCTGCCCATTAGGCCATGCTGCCCATTGGGCCTGGAGCAGCCTAACTGGGGCCTGGAGCTGCCAAGCTGATATTTTAGCTGTGTCACAGTGGTTTGGTATGGGGGGGCAGAGAGGCTTGGTAGAGGTGGGGCATGAAGGCCTGGGTTTGTCAGCCTGGTTTAAAGGGAGTTTTGTGTGAAGCTTTGGCTCGATGGAGTTCTGTGTCCAGCCCAGACTATGGATTTGTGTGTCTTTTATATGCTTGGTACTGGTTTAGGTAGCTATGAACAGCATTTCCATTGGAACTTTCCAATCCTTTGTGTCAGCCTCTCTCTTTTACCCCTTTTGGAAGAGCCAACAGAGCCTCTGTCTGGCTCTGAACTAAGACACCAACTTGGAGCCTGCTGCACACATTGGTGTGGGTCCTGGCATTGCTCACAGCAGGCACAGGCCTTGCAGGACTGGGTTGCCTTTCCTGTCACAGCTTTGAGGAGCCAAGTCTTGCTCCTGCAAACAGCTGTGAGAAAGATGGGAGCTCTGGAGATCCAGCAGTGCTCATGGCCTGATTAGCCCCAGAACAAGGTGCACAGGAGTGCTCTGCACTGGGTGTAAAACTGGAGCCATTACTCATCCCCAGCCACCATGTTTTTTGTTTGGGTTTCTATTTTGGCCAAAACCTTCTGTGTGGAAGCCTCCTGCATCTAGATGTTGAGGCCCACCACAGGTTTTCTGGATGGCTGTGAAGTTCCTGGATTGCTCTGAAGAACCAGAGCAATGAAGAACCACCTGTCCTCCCCCACCTCACTGTTGCCACAGGGCAGGCAGGAGCTACATCAAAAGCAAGAGCCTGCAAAACCCACCCCAGAAATCCAGACAGGGTCTCTCAATCACTAATTTGTGTCCTCTCCTGAGCAGCTTCACAGGCAGGAGGATGCTGGCAGCCAGCACTTGGCTCTCAGAGCAGTGGAATGATTGCCCAGGAATGCCATATGGCAACAGGGAAGGGGAAGGTGAACAAATCAGCTGCAGCCAAGACGCTCATTTAGGAGGTGGGGAGCAGGAAACCAAAATCCTCAAGTCAGGCATTGTGGGCGTGCTGGAAAGCAGAGCTCCTATGGCACCCTGGCCTGTTGCTCAACTTTAGCCAAGGAAGATCTGGATGCTGGATGGGAGGCCAGATGCTGCCTCCTGCATGCCCTCAAACACACTTGCACAGCTTCCTGGCTTGATGCATCTTAGGCTTGAGGTGGGGCGGGGGCAGAAAACAGCTGCTGTGAAAGGACTTCAAATCCACCTCCCCAGCTTAGTTGTGGTGGGCTCTGCTTCAGCAAGCATCCCCCAAGCCCTCCCCAGCATTCCAGCACCTACAAGGACTCCAGTAACTGACGTCCAAAGGGATGTTGTGCCCAAGGTATCTCCAAATCTGGGTCAGACTTCGGTCCGAGACAGAGATCAGTGGCTACCATGGCCAGTGACCAAACCTGGCAGACAGGAAGGAAAGGGCATGTAAGCTGCAATTAAGAATAACCAGACTCCCAGGGCATAGGTGTGCACAACTTCACTCACAGACAGATAATCAGGCAGCAGTTTCAGCCTCTGTGCCCCAAATAAGATAAACAGGGACACAAACCTGATGCTTTCCCTGTCTCCCTTGCTTGTGAGTTTGGGTTTGAAGAGCAGCCCAGAGTCTCACAGACCTACCAGGGTAGTTTAAAAGAGTGCATTTGCTAGTCACAAACCTTCCAAGGGTTTAGATTTGATACAGGTCTTGGGTTTGGAGGTGTCTGGTGGCAGAAAGTTCACTGCTGAGTTGTTGTTTGCACGGGAAGGGCCTTTGGATCAGCTGTGGGTGTTCCTGAACACCTCCATCATAGGGTCACAGAATGGGAGGGGTTGGAAGGGACCTCCATAGATCATCCAGTCCAACCCCCCTGCCACAGCAGGGACACCCAGGGCAGGTCACACAGGAACCATCCAGGTGGGTCTTGAAAGTCTCCAGAGCAGGAGACTCCACAACCTCTCTGGGCAGCCTGCTCCAGGGCTCACACCAAAAAAGTTTCTCCTCATGCTGAGACACGACTTCCAGGCTTCCAGTTTGCACCCACTGCCCCTTGTCCTGCCACAGGACACCACTAAAAAGAGCCTGGGCCCTTTCTTCTTGACACCCACTCAGATATTTAGAGACAATGATCAGGTCCCCACTCAGCCTTCTCTTCTCCAGACTAGGCAGCCCCAGGGCTCTCAGCCTTTCCTCCTCAGACAGATGTTCCAGTCCCTTCCTCATCCTTGCAGCCTTTGTTGGACACTCTCTCCTAGATCCCTGTCCCTCTTGATCTGGGGAGCCAAAAACTGAACACAATCCTCCAGATGTTGTCCCACCAGGGCAGAGCAGAGCAGAGCAGAGGTGGAGAATGACCTCCCTTGGCCTGCTGGTCACTCTCTTCTTAACACTCCCCAGGGCTCTATCGGCCTTCTTGGCCACAAGGTCACATTGCTGGCTCATGGATAACTTACTGTTCACCTGGACTCCAAGGTCCTTCTCCATGGAGCTGTTTTCCAGCAGGTCAACCCCTAACCTGTACTGGTGCCTGGTGCTGTTCCTCCCCAGGTGCAGGACTCTCTGCTTGCTCTTGTTGCCCCCTTTGCACAGCCTGGTACAGTTCTACTCCAACAGTTTTAAGTCTTTCACCTGATTTTTTTTTCCCTTTCTTTATCATTCTCCACCCTAAAATGGTTCCAACTTTTCAGTCTGATCTTGGATTGGGTTTTCTGCTGTGCAGTAAAAAAAAAAACCCATGGGGGCAATTAGAGGATTTCAGGGAAAAGCAGAGCTCTGAGTTTGGCATGACCCCCCCCCAGAAAAAACCCCAACAAAACAAAGGGGGAGGAAAGGAATAGGAGCAAGATGCTGGAAAGGCAGCAGAGGTCAGAGCTGCCAACACAGAAAGGTAAAGGAAAACAAAGCACCAGCACAAGCAACACCCAGGAAGAGGAGTCCCCCAGCTGTGCACAGTGAAACCAGGCAGAAAGAAGCAGGAGAGAAACTGGACCAGGAGGGGAGTGGGAGAGACATCACTTCCTCCACTGCTCTACACCACATCTAACTTGCAGCTCAAGCCCCACCTGGGAAGGAAGCAAGCTGCAAGCCAGGCTGGAGCTCCATGGACAGGGAAAACCAAGCAAGAAACAAAGGTCTGTTGGAGAAACCCTGCTGAAGTCATTCCACCCAAGCTCTGGTCCAACGTGGGTGAACCAGGCAGCAAGGTGAAGCACAGCCAAAGGGGAACCAGACCTCCTTTCTCTCTCCTGGTCTAGCAGAGCCCACCAAGAATCATAGAAGCAGTCAGGGTTGGAAGGGACCACAAGGATCATCTAGTTCCAACCCCCTGCCATGGGCAGGAACACCCCACACTAGATCAGCCTGGCCAGAGCCTCATCCAGCCTGGGTTTAAACCCCTCCAGGGACGGGGCCTCAACCACCTCCCTGAACAACCCATTCCAGAGCTTCACCACTCTCATGGGGAAGAACTTCCTCCTCCCCTCCAGCCTGAATCTCCCCACCTCCAGCTTCATTCCATTCCCCCTAGTCCTATCACTACCTGAGATCCTGAGAAGTCCCTCCCCAGCCTTCTTGTAGGCCCCCTTCAGATACTGGAAGGCCACAATGAGGTCAGCAGGAGAACAGCTTGAGTTTGCTTCTGCTTAGCTCAGTAAGCTTGCACATGTGCCTGCCCAGGTCTAGGAAGAGCCAAATGCCCAGCAGAGGTTCACAGCTCCTCTGGCAGTGCCAGCTCCATTCTCTTCCAGGCACTCCTGAATCCTGGCAAAGGTTCTGCCTGCTGCAATGGACTAACCCTATGGAACAAGTAGGGCCACAACAGCCATTCCTATCCTGCTACCAGCTGAAGGTCAGCCCCATTCTGAGGGGGCTCAGACACTCCTGGGGAGAAACTAGCTGCACTCAGCACCCAGTGCCAGCAGAGGTGAACACCCAACAAGGGGAAGGATTTACATAAGGAAGAAAAAGCCTCCAGCACAATGGTGACAGCAGCCAGGCAGCTCTGCACACAGTCACTCCATCTGCTGACTCAGAAGCAGGCTGCACTCTCTGTTTGCCTGCAGGAATTCCCTGGAAAACGTGCTTCACTCTGCCTGGCAAAGGGCATTACCACTGCCTGCTTGTGGCCCTGGGAAGGGGTCTCTTCATGCCAAGAGTCAGTGAGGTAGAGATCACCTCTGTGACTGTTCCACAGGCCTCAGTTCATACAGCAATCATGGAATGGCTTGGGTTGGAAAGGACCTTAAAGATCATCCAGCTCCAACCTCCCTGCCATGGGCAGGGACACCTCCCACTAGAGCAGGTTGCTCAAGGCCTCACCCAACCTGGACTTGAACACTTCCAGGCTTGGAGCCTCCACAATTTCTCTGGGCAACCTGTTCCAGGGCCTCACCACCCTCATGGGAAAGAATTTCTCCCTAATGCCCAATCTAAATCCAGCTTCTTACCAGTCTGAAGCCATGTCTCCCCATGTTGTCACTCCAACCCTTTGTGAAAAGTCCCTCCCCAGCTCTCCTGTAGCCCCCTTCAGGTACTGGAAGGCTGCTCTAAGGTCTCCCTAGAGCCTTCTCTTCTCCAGGCTGAACAGCTCCAACTCTCCCAGCCTGGCCCCATAGGGGAGGTTCTCCATCCCTCTGATCATCTTCATGGCATCCTCAGGACCCCCTTCTTGCACTGGGGGCCCCAGAGCTGGGTGCAGTGCTGCAGGTGGGGTCTCAGCAGATCAGAGCAGAGGGGCAGAATCCCCTCCCTGTGCTGCTGCTCTCCCTGCTTTGGATGCATTCCAGCACACAGCTGCCTGCTGGGCTGCCAGTGACCATTATTGGCTCCTGGGGAGTTTCTCACCACCTGACACCCCCAAGTTCACCAACCAGAGCCTCCCCAGAACAACTGCTGAAGCCAGGTGGCTGCTTGCTCTCCAGAGGACAGCACGAGTTGTGTGAGGGTAGCAGAGCATGCTGAGGAAGAGGTCTGACCCAACATACCTGTACCAGATCCCTCCGGCCCACAGCCAAGGCTGAGGCAGCATTCTTCTGGCAGGTCTCCTGGATATTATTCACATTCAGGCTGAAAAGAAAAAGGAGAAGGCTCAGCTCTGGTTGCCATGCCACCTAGGAAGGTGAGGAGGGATGGGGAGAAAGTGGCACTGGCAGCAGTGAGCAGCTCAGACCTTCCTGATCAACACACGCCTGCCAGCACAGCCAGGATCCCATCCCTTCCCTTGCTGTTCAGGGATCACTGCCCCCCTTCTCCCACTGCTCATCTTCACATCAAGTCCAGCTCCAAACTAGCTGGGATTAACCCTAAGAAGCACCATTTCCAAGGAGATACCAGACTAAACTTGTGCCAGGATATCACCAGGGCCTGTCCCTAGAAGCTGTGTGTGCCATGCCACCGTGGTCCTGCTCCAGCTCAGCCTGTGGGTCTGCTCTGAGTCACCTGGAGATCCCCTATGGAGCAGCAGCGTGGCCTTCAGCCTGTTCTCCAGCTGGATAACACACAGAGAGTCTCCAAGAGGCTGGGAAGGTGAGCTGAGGAGCCCCACACAGGCTTTCCTGTTCATTGCCAGAAAGCTTCTTGAAACACTTCACACACTTCATAGAATCGTTAGGCTTGGAAGGGACCTCAAGGCTCAGCCAGTTCCAAACCCCACCCTGCCTTGGGCAGGGACACCTCACACCACAGCAGGTTGCTCACAGCCACCTCCAGCCTGGCTGCAAACACCTCCAGCCATGAGGCTTCCACCACCTCCCTGGGCAACCTGTGCCAGTCTCTCACCACCCTCCTGGGGAAGAACTTCTTCCTGACATCCAATCTGAATCTCCCCATTTCTAGTTTTGCTCCATCCCCCCAAGTCCTGTCCCTCCCTGACACCCTCAAAAGTCCCTCCCCAGCCTTCTTGGAGCCCCCTGCAGATCCTGGAAGGCCACCAGAAGATCTGTTCGAAGCTTTCTCTTCCCCAGCCTGCACAACCCCAACTCTCTCAGGCTGTCTCCACAGCAGAGCAGCTCCAGCCCTCTGCTCATCCTCATGGCTCTTCTCTGGACACCTTCCAGCACCTCCAGAGCCTTCTTGCAATAGGGACTTCTGCAGATGGAGAAGGTCCAGGCTGTTTGCACAGCAGCTATCCAGAGAAGAAAGGTCCTGCAGCTCTTTTTACACAACACTCCTTTTAACAACACAGCTAAAGAGAGAAGGAAGATTTCTTCTCTCTTGATTTGTTTCCCTCTCCCTCCTTTGAAGAAGGGAAATTTGCTTCTTCCCTGAATGCCCACAGGCTGGAAACTCTGTGAGGGACCACAGAATCACACACCATCCTGGGATGGAGGTTGGAAGGGACCTTTAGGGATCTTCTAGTCCAATCCTCCTGCTAAAGCAGAGGCAGCAGCTTGCCCAGGATGCAATATCCAGGCAGCTTTGGAATCTCTCCATAGAATCACATAGAATCAATGAGGTTGGAAAAGACCTCAAAGAGTCATCAAGTCCAACCTGTGACCCAACACCTCATGACTACTAAAACCAAGTGCCACATCCCATCCCCTCTTGAACACCTTCAGGGGTGGTGACTCCACCACCTCCCTGGGCAGCACATCCCAATGGCCAACAACTCTCCCTGGGAAGAAGCAGCAAAAATTCAGGAGTAGAGGTTTTTGTAACCACCTGAATGAGCTCCTTGTTGAAAAAGCAGAACCTCCCCCCCCACCAAGCAAAGAGATCTTCTCTAGATCCTCCCCATTAAAGCAGAACTTGCTCTCCAGACACTGTCACACACAACCAAGCCTCCAAGTGAATGAGGGCACTGCAAACACTTCTACAAGCACAAAGCCTTAGGAGCTGTCAGCAGTTTTGGAGTGTGAGAATGTGCCTTTGGTGGGGTTTGTGAGCCCCTGTGTGTCAGTGTGGAATTTAACATGAGGTTTGGGAAGGAATTGGTGCTGATCATTTCTGTCTTTAGCTGACAAAGCCCAGCCCCTGCAGAGATGGTTCTGGAGCACGTCTTCAAGCTCTCTGTGCAATACCTACCACAAATTTCTCCCATCACACCTTTCCCACCACAGTGGAAGTGACCTCTGGAGATCTTCCAGTCCAAACCCCCTGCCAGAGCAGGAGCATAGAATCCAGCACAGGTCACACAGGAACACATCCAGACAGGGCTTGAAAGCCTCCAGAGAAGGAGACTCCACAACCTCTCTGAGCAGTCTCCTCCAGGGCTCTGTGACTCTTACAGTAAAGAAGTTCTTTCTCATGTTGGGGTGGAACCTCCTGTGCTGTAGTTTTCATCCAGTGCCCCATGTCCTATCACAGGGCACAACTGAGCAGAGGCTGTCCCTGTCCTTTTCTACCTGACCCCCAGCCCTCAGATATCTACAGACATTGATCAGATTCCCCTCTCAGTCTTCTCTTTTCCAGATTAAACAGCCCCAGGGCACTCAGCTTTTCCTCATCAGGCAGTGCTCCAGTCCCTTCAGCATCCTTGCAGCCCTCTGTTGGACTTTCTCAAGTAGATCCCTGTCCCTCTGGAACTGGGGAGCCCAGAACTGGATGCAATATTCCAGGTGAAGTCTCACCACAGGAGACAATTCCCCTCCCTCAGGCACAGGTGGACACCACACAAAAGCGGCGAGGCAAGAACAGAGGAGGAAGGTCAAGAAACACTCCCAAGGTTTCAGGATTGAAGCACAGCAATGCCCAAGACACCTGCCTCACTCAGGCAAGGCTGCCAGCCCACACTCACATGTAGAGCTCTCCCAGCAGCTTGTGGACAGGCAGCAAGCAGGAAATATCTTGGATGATGACCTTCCCAGCAGCTTTGATGGGGCGGCTGTTGGCGTCTGTCCCTTCTCGTTTGCTTTTCCACCTCCTTGACTTCTGCAGAACAAACAGCAGAGCGTTACCCAGCGGGAGGAGGAGGAAGGAGAGGAGGAGAGCAAGGTTTCCTGGGCCAGGGCACAAAGCACTAGGGTCAGGAATAATGCAAGCAGCACCCAAACCTGCCTTTCAGAAGGCTGTGTGTGTGTTACCCTGGAAAACATCCACGACATGCCCAGGAGGAACAAGCATCCCCGTCTGTAGGAAGTGAAAAGCAGGTCAAGGCAGCCAGCTCAAGGTCAAACTCACTCAAAAAGTATTTTGTGAGTTCCCCCCACAAAAGCCAATAAGAGAACAAATCAGCCTGGGCAGGTGTGGCAGGAGGATGGTTCAATTCTCACTGCGGGTCTGGGCCTGGGGACCTTCTGCCCGACAGACCACTGCTGCCTTCAGCCAACATCAGCACAGAGACGTGTGGGAGGCAGCTTCTGCTTGCTCTCTGCTTCAGGGCAAGCTGACAGCTCCAGCCTGTCTCTTCTGGGCTCCCTCAGTGTCTGAGCACACCCCTGTTTAATGCCAGGCCAGGGCTCCCACCTCCTTCTTTATCAAAAGCTTCCAACAAACAACTGGCAGCTGATAAAGCAGGGCCCGAGTCTTCCTAGCAAGGATCCTCAGCTACCATGCTCACAGCTGCTTACAGCTGGCTCAGGACATCAGGTGGGGAGGAGGAGAAAGGAAAGGAATCCACACAAGGGAACAAACCCAAGAAGCCAAGATGATTCCCAAATACTCCCAGTAACACACACAGAAGCCACCTCAGTGCCAGAGTGCAGAAAGCTCCCCTGGATGCCTAAACCAGCGTTGAGTATTTGGTGGCATCTTGGCCTCTTCCAGCTCCTCGCTCTGGGAGGGTGAGGAGGAGGATGAGAGGATGTGCAGCAGCACGACGGGACAGGCAGAAGGCACTGGAGCTCTACGGAGGAGGGAGCTCTCTCTGGCTGCTCTGCAGGAGGCTTGGCAATGCTGCTCCCCTGTGGTGTGCTCCCTCACTGACACCCGCAGCCCCTGCGCCTACACCAGCTTCTGCCGGACCTGCTCAGCTACGGACAGGCTCCTGAGGCACTCCTGGTGGGGCTCCCTACACCCCTGCCAGCAAAGCAGACCTCTGCTGATGGTTCCTCAGGGCACCAGAGCTTGCACAGAGCACACAATGGGGCTCCTAAAGAGCAGGCTGGGCTACAGGAAGGGCAGGATGTGGACCTGCAGAAGCAGGGTCACCTCTACTGTGGGTGTCCAGCCAGCTCTGGCATGGCTGGGTGCCAAAGCGCCTTTGACCATGACCATGCAATCCTATGAGAACCTGGGCAGCCTTATCACAGGCACAAAGTGCCCTTAAAAACAAAGCCCTGACTAATGACTTCAAGAATTTAATTCCTCCTTCCCTGCCTGCCTGCCTGGCCCAAGGTTAGGCCTGTGTGCTGAGGAGCTTTTGCCATGCTGAGCATACCGCGGCAAGCAAAAAGAAGCAGAGAGTCAGAGATTGGGTTTGGTTGGGCTAGACTTCTAAGATCATCAAGTCCAACCATTATCTAACTCTGTGTCAAAGCCTGGTGCTCCTGACATTGCTCTGGTGACCAAGGCTCAGGCCTTGGAGGAGCTGAAAGGGGATTTTTCCAGGCATGCCCACGAGGCAGAGCACCAGCAGTTCTTCCATCATGGTTCTTCCACTGCTGCTCAGAGTGGAGAGGAGCAGAGCGTGTGTGCTGCCCAGTATTGAGGACTATCTAAGATCAGCTCTGGATCTCTTGCCATAGGGCAGGCTAAACCTCTTTTGGGAACACCTTTTAGGTGTAGCTCCCCTTCCCATGCTGAAGGATGCAGGCTGTAAGACAAGGTTCCCAAACAACAGTGGCCCCTGCACCTCATTCCCTCTCAGGGCAACCAAGTGCTGTCTCCTAGGTGCAGTGAGGAGCTGCTGTTGCTGTTAAAATAATCCTTGAGCAAAGCCTGGGAGCCTCAGCACAACAACATGCCATCAGGGCATGAGCTCAGGCACTGTCCTGGCAGGGCTACCAGGCTTCCCTGGACAAAAGCTGTGTCTGGGCAGGTAGCTGAACTCAGGCTTGGGAGGCACAGAGACACACTCTGCAGGTCTGTCACCAAGGGATCCTAGAGCTTGGCAGGTAATTTGGAGAGCAACCTGGCACCTCCTGCCCATCTGTGAGCCAGCTGCCCCCAGGACTCACAGGCAACAGAGATTTCCCCTCTGACTGAGGCAGCTTCTCTGCCCTGTCACGGGGAACAGAGTCAACCTGCTCCTGCCCTCTGCAAGAGCTTCCCAACAAGCATTTCCAAGAGCAGAAACATGGACAGCACATCACTTTCCACAGGTCATCCAGCCACTTTGGGAGGAGAATGAGAACAAATGAGGGTGAGAATGGGGGGAAAAAAAAAACAACAGATGAAAAAAGATCCCATGAATGGTTCCCACTGCTTGCTGTTAGCATAGCACCAGACAAATGAAGATGCTGCATGGGTCAGAACCTCCTGGAAACTTGGGACTCCCAACAGAATGATCCTTTTCTCTTCCCCTTAGCACTGGGAAAAAAAGGGAAGCCCTAGTTCTTGGGAGTTCCCAGAGCAGAGGTGATGGCCATGTGCCCTGCCAGCACCACATTCCCATGCCACTGCCCCTTGAGCTGTGCCAGAAGAAAATCCCAGAGCCACCTGCAGAGTCACCATTAAAAGTGCCTGGTGTTTGCTGTTCAGGTTTGCCTCAGCTCCAGCAACAAAGGGCTAGGGAAAAAATCCTCCTCTGATCAGAAACATGGGAACCATGGTGGTAAAGCTCATCACCACTGGCAGCAGAAGCTCTCTTTTGAACCTAGTAATTGCTGGCATTAATTACAGGGGGAGCTCTCCATCAGGCAGTGCTTGAGCAGAGGGATTAGTGGAGGCAAGGAGAGCCCTAGCTGGGGTCTGGCTGGCCAAGCTCCACCACAAGGTTCCTCTCTCCCTTCTCCTTCACCTCTTCTCCCAGGAGAAGCTTCCACTATGGTGTTATCAAAAGATGTCATTGGGGTAGAACAGGAATGACATCTCTTTCTAGGGGCTGGAGCACAGGGCAGGAGGGGAAGCAGGGAACAGGAGGGTGGGGGCTGAAGCAGAAATCAACATGCGTGCACCAAGCTAACTACCGAGAGCTGAAGGTCAAACGTCATCTGCACTGCCCCCTGCCAGCACCTCTAGCTCTTCCTGCAGCCTACAGCCCTCAGCAAGGAGAGCTGCATCTACCCAGCTGCTCCTGAGAGCGTAAGGAGAGGAAGGACAGAGAGAAAACAGCAGCAGTGATGGCAAACTCAGACTCAGCGGCTCCTCAGAGCACCAGAAAGAACCCACAGCGCTGATGACAATCATGGGGCTGGAGGTGCCAGCAGGGGGAACAGCACTGAGTAATGACTAAAAAAAGCCAGCCTGCACCTGCACTACCACAACCCAAGGCTGCAGTTTGCTGCAATCTGAGGTGACAACGATGGCAGTTAAAATGGGTTACATGTAGAAACAGATAGCCCAAGAATAAGCCACCAACTGCTTCGTAGCAACCACCATCATCGCTGCATACTCAGCAGAAGTTGTTACAAAATGCTGGGTGCCTGCTTGGAAAGGATGCCCACCAGCTGGGGGTGTGCCCTTGGATCCTGCTGGGGCAGGCAGAGCTGCCAGCAGCAGCCTGACATCACTTCGGCCTGCGCAAGCCCTTCGTGTAGGAACTGGTGTTAGTAGGGCAAAGGGGAAGGCCGCAGGTGGAAAGGGTGAAGCTGCAAGGAGGCATTTCCGAAAGCCAAGGGTTAAACCAGCTCAAGGCCGGGTTCAAGCTGCTCCTAAAGTTGTTCCCCCTTTCCCCCCTCAACTTTCAAACCTGCTGCCTCCCTGTGGCAAACAATGCTCCTCTGCTCTGAGCTGCCTGCAGATCCACTCCTCCACGCAGGTCACGCAGCGCTGCCTGCATTTGCTCCTCCAAAGAATCAACATTTCACTACACTTCCACCATCTCCCACTCTACCAAGCACCTTCCACAAAGGGGGGTGCTACAGAAATAAAACCTGAGGTGCTTTGGAATCAAGTGCCCCCCCCCCCCCCCAGGAGAAATACTTCTTTAGAGCTCCCATGAGCTGGCACCTGCCCTGAAGCAGAGGCATTTCTGAAGTGGAGGCAAGGCATGACCTAGAAAGGAGGAGGAGTTCTTTCTGCGGCTAAACTTGCCAAGCTCTTGCTTCCTTGAGCACCTTGAGCAATGCTGAGCTCTTCTTCCACAAGGAAGCCACTGGATCTGCACAAATAATCATAGCATCACAGGAATGGTCTGGCTTGGAAGGGACCTCCAGAGCTCATCCACTCCAACCCCCTCTGCAGTCAGCAAGGACATCCTCCACCAGATCAGGTTGTCCGGAGCCAGTCCAGCCTCACCTTGAATATCTCCGGGGATGGGGCCACAACCACCTCCCTGGGCAACCTGTTCCAGTGCTCCACGACCCTCAAGGTGCAGAACTTGTTCCTAACATTCAACCTAAATCTGCTCTGCTCTAGTTTGAAACCATTGCCCCTCCTGCTGTCACTGCAGGCCTTTGCAAACAGTCCCTCTGCAGCCTTCTTGTAGCCCCCCTTCAGGCACTGGAAGGTTGCTATTAGGTCTCCTCCAAACCTTCTCTTCTCCAGGCTGAACACCTCCAGCTCCCTCAGCCTGTCCTTGTAAACAGAGGTGCTCCAACCCCCTGATCATTTTCATAGCCCTCCTTGGGACCCACTCCATCAGGTCCTGACTGTGTTGAGGGCACCAGACCTGGATGCAGCACTCCAGGTGAGGTCTCACCACAGCAGAGCAAAGTGGCAGAATAATCCACAGGCCTCTCTGTGAATCTTCACCTCAGACACTACTGCCCAGTTCTGAGAGCATCATTAGCCTCTTCCAAAGGTTATCCACAGACACAATCAACCCTCCAAGCCTTTCCCTAATCCAGGTGGCATTTTTAAGTGTAAATTAAACACAGCTATAACTTCATCCCATCACTGCTTGCTCTTCCTTCCAAGCCAGCAGTGAGGGAATTAAAGTGCAATCCTCTGAGCGCCACCCCAAAAGCTGGAATGTTCCTGGCTTGGTTTTCTTTCCTTCAGCCTGTTCCTGATCCAAGACAGAACTTCATTTCTTGCCTCCACTGCTCACATCTCTTTATTAGCTCTTTGTGAGCAGCCTTGATGGAGTCAAATTAATTGCTTCTGCTTGCTTTCACCTCTTATTTGCTAGTCTAGCCCTAGAGCTTTTGGAGTTAGGAAGGCTTGATCCTATTATACCAAGTTAAATGAGGTGTTAGAGGATCCTGTTTTATTCCCTGCTGCCTTGTGAAGAGATAGCACAAAGGACAGCAGCTGGGAGAAACGAGTTCTTCACAGAGACACCAGGAAAAACAGACCTCAAAAGACCATCTTTAAACTGCAATGGAGTTTTCTAAGCTTTGCCTGTGCTTGGCAGCTGAGTGATGGGAGAGTAATTGCCCAAATTCACAGCACAGCTTGAGCAACGCTGATAGCATCAAGATGTTCACGTGGAGGATGTTCACACTCCGAGGGACACGTGGACCTGATTAATGGCAACTGGCTGTCAAAGCAGGCTGGGAAAGGCAGGTGCCAGGAGCAGGGAGTACCTGCCAGGGTGGCTGGAAATACAACCCCTCCAGCTGTGGTGCAAGTCTAAGGGCTGGGAGAAGGTCACAAATTAAGGAGAAATTCTACCTATTGCTCCAGGAAATAAGACTCCCTGGTGCACTGCTCTGAGAAAAGGCAGCTCCTCAGCCAGATGACAGATCATTGCCAGCAACTCAACTAGTTTGTTTCTTCCACAGCTCTTCAGTGATCCTCCTTCTCCAGCAAGGCTCTACCTTTTGCAGCCCTGAGGTGCTCCAATGTCAGCCTCATCCGGTGGGTGATGAGGTTACCACAAGCACTCAGCTCCTCTGCAGTCCACCCTCTGTTTCAAGAGGTTGATCTTTCCTTAACCACTTCAAACTACCCCCTTGGCATCCTTTCCTGATGGCTAGGCCAGGCCAAACAGGCATGTTGTGGGTCAGTATTTGCACCCTTGCTCCTCTCCACCCGTGGCACCCTGCAAACCAGTGTCTGTTCCTGCCCACCTACGCAGGCAGGCACTCCTCCTGGAGCCCTCGGCCCTGTGTGGAGTGCGAGTCCCCCACCTCTGTGCAGGTTACTCAAAGGCAGGCAGGTGGCATTTTATTCTTGGGCCCTGGAGCAGAAGACAGGGTTATATAATCAAGGACAGCATTAGCACAGGGCACAGTACCGGGAAGTCGTTAATTGCTTGTATGGACCAACGCCGCCGGGCAGAGCGAGGAGACATCTGCACGTGAGAACGTTTGTGCCCAGGAAAAGGGAAGAAAGACACCAAGAAAATTAAAGACAAAAAGGTCAATCAACTCAAATGAAACGTGCCCTGAACCAGCAGAGTCAAAGATCCCCTTCCCAGTGGTTCTGTTAAGACAAGCAACAGTTGCAAGCCACCATCCCCGCTGCCATCCGCACGCGGCTGGGCTGCGCGGCGGCGCCTCCGGCCCCGGCGCAGCAAAGAGCTGCTGGGGCCGTGCCCCACACCAGTCTCTGTGGAAGGTTTTGGCAGCCACAAACCCGAACTGAGTCTTCCCCGTGGACCTGGGTTACTGCAAGAAGCACTGAGCTGCTTCGTGTGAGCTTGAGCAGACTTGACAGCAGAGCGCTGAATTGCTTCATGTGGCTGTGAATTGATAGCAGAGCAGAGGACAACACCCGGGTGCTGTCCCCACGTGCCAGGCTCCTGCTCTAACCAGTTTTACTCCTCTTGGCTGAAGAGGAAGGCAAGCAAAGTGCAAATGGCATCATTTTAAACCACATCTGTCCAGCACCATGGCAGAGAAACCTGCAGGAAGTGAAAACATGACACTCGCTTGAACATCCAGCATCCTCCAGGACTCCATTCGCTGGAACCTGCTGTAACTATTCTACTACATTTTAAACACTAAAAGCCACTTGTCCAGGGGGTCTGAAGGGATGGTAAAGACCCTGCTGCTGGGCAGGGCCACGTGGAAATTGTGATCCTGGCTTGAGGAGCTCATACAGGTTGTGTGAGCAGTGGAATTCACTGACTGACTATGCAGAAGAGCTCCGAAGCAGGCTGCCAGGAAGAACTTGCAGGCACTTCATTAAGTACTCAACAGCATTATAGCAACGCTAAATGGAGTCTCTGAACGCACTCAGAGGTGCACTCACTTGAACAGAGAGTTTCTGTTAGACTTCTGTAAGAGCCAGCACAATAAAAATGGTCATTTGTGTCATGTGCAATGTGTTTTATCTCCAGCTGATGATGGGCAGTCAGGACCATCAGCCATGCCTTCAGCCTCTGCCTTCCCTTGTACCTCACTGCTGGGACAAGCCTGCAGTCAGGGAACCAAGAGGTGAGGCTGGCTGCAGGGCCCCACAGACATAAGACTTTGTGCTACAGGTTGTTCCTCCACCAAGAGAAGAAGGAAAGGGTTAGCTGGAGGCAATGTGGTACAGCGGAGAAGCAAAACTAAGCTCAGTCCCTACACAAAGTCCTGCTCTCCTTCCAGCCAGCCTGCACCCCCACGGGCAGTGGGGGTGAGAGGTCTGCAACCAGGGGAGCACCAGGGGATATCCTGCAAAGCAGCAGATGAGAGGCTCTGCCAAATTTTCTGCTGAGAGGCATGAGGACACTGCTGTCCCCACTCCTGTGTACAGCTCAGACAAGGCTGAGCTGCCCCCAGGTTCCCACCGGCTCAACCCTTTCTAACTGGGGGGAGAACAACACAGTTCTGCCACCTTCCTTAAGGGCCCCCCAGGTTTGAAATGCTGAATGTGTTACCACAGCATGAATTCAGCTTCTCCTTTCTGCTGGTCGCTGTTCTTCACTGGGGTGGTTTTGAGGAGTGAAAAAACCAGAGGGAGGAAGAAAGAAGGATGTGTGAATTAAAAGCGAGAAAGAGCTACCTCTGTGTGTCTCTCTGTATTTAAATGAGCACAGAGAGGCTTGGGGCCAGCTTTAGGCTCATTTTGGTTTCCTAAGGAGATCTCTGCTGGGTTCAGCAGCTCCTCTGCCTTGATGGGAACATGACAGACTTCCTGTCTAGCAACAGGCAAATGCATTTCCCAGCTAGCAGGAGCAACGCCAGTGCTTGCCAGATGGGATTTAAACACCTGGCTGTGGCTGACAAAACGCAGTGGTGAGGCTGGGGTTATGTAACAGGAGAGTTTAACACATAGCACTGCAGGTTTTGTTTAATGCAAAACCCAAGCTGCAGAGCAAGGAGTTAAGACTCAGAGCCTGGGCTTTTGAAAAGCCTTAATGGGAAATGACAGTGTGTGTGTGGGGGGAGGAAATAAAAGTCACTTTGCTCCAACAGAGGCCACCACATCAGCTCCTGAAGAATCACCACAAAAAAAGCCTTTGCTGAAGAGAGAGAAATAAAATGTCTGGGGTTTTCAGAACCATTCCACCTGCAAGGACGTTTGAGCTAGCTCCCTGCTAGGGCCCTGCCACTTCTTCCAACCCAGCCTGTGTGAGGAGACAGCTTGGCAGGGGGAAGGGAACACAGGATTTGCCCCTGGTTTTCAGCAGCCCTGGCTACACACATGCTTTGTCCTCTTGACTTTTTCTCCCCCACCTCCTGACAGAACTCTTGCTGCCATCCATACACAGGGGCTGGGTGAGACAGGTCACATGAAATTGCACCAAGCTGCTTCCAGGTGTTATTTTTAGCCTTGTCTGTCATCTTAAGAGAGCCGAGTGCGAGAGACAAGCAGGCTGCAGAGGACAGAGGTAGCTCTTTAAATAAACTCTCCTGCAAAGACTAGGACAGGCTGTAATCCTTCTACCAGGCAGCACCCATTTCTCTTCTCATCCAAAAGAAGCAGGTAACCAGGACACAGTCCCACAGAGGTTGACTGTCATGGCCAGCACTACTGGAAGAGCAAGACCTCCTTTGGAGCACGGGCAGGGTGAGAGCTCAAGACTCCTGGGACAGGAGATCCCAAACTCCACTGCAGCAGAGTGTGGAAAGCTCTCAGTTTTCCTTAGGGGCCTGGAAGCTCTCAGTTTTCCTTAGGGGCCTGGAAGCTCTCAGCATGGACAGTGGGCAAACTACTTGAATGTCCTGAATTCTCAAGGCTCTTGGTGGAAGCTTGCTGTGTATTTCTGCAAGCCATTTCACCTCCCTGCTGGAGCAGGGTTTGTTTCTGAGCAAGGTGCATGGCTGATTACTCCCACAGCATCTGCTCCAGGCCCTCAGCTCCTTCAGAACCACCCTAGGGCCAACCCTACAATTACCAATGGGTCTTTCTCATCCATTATGCCCTGGCAGGAAACAACCCCACGCTTCTCCAAAGCCTTGCTTGTGAACAGCAATGACAGCAAGACCTAAACCAGAAGTAGGTGGACTGGAAGGTCTTTGGAGAATCATGTAGGAAAGGATTTGTGTTTGAAACGGTCCAAAAGGACACACAAGCCTGAAAGAGACATCTGGAACAGAAACAACCCAAATACATCTCATAATCCAAGAGAGGTGGTCAGTAAGCTGCAGGGAGTCACAACCCTTTGCAGTTACATCCATCGGGAAGCACAGAGAAAAACAGAGTTGTCTGTGTGTACTTAGCTGGAGACTACAACTTCTGAGGTGTGAGCTTTTTAACCCAATGCAAAGGGAGACAGTGGAATGTGCTGGAGGAAGCTGTGATGGTCAGTGCAGAGAGGTATCAAAATAAGCAGGTCAAATGCTAGAGAGGATCAGTAAAGAAGTTACTCAGAGGGGATAAATCCACGTGACATTTGTACATCGCTGCCTGGGAGCAGACGCCTCCTCAGGAGGAATCACGGAGCTCACAGCTGTATGAAGGGAATTGAGATCACCAAACATGAGGTGTCAGCAAAGGTTTCGGGGTGTGCTTTGATTTTTTTGGTCTGGTACTTACCCTCTCTTTGTAGTAGAAGGAGCTAATGGAGACCTGCTCCTTCTCGCTGCGCGTGGGGCTGCCGCTGTACAGACGCAGGTTGCCTGGGGTCTCCGTGCGGATCTTCATCGGCGTGATGAGGCCACTGTGGTAGGCTGACAAAGCTGACAGGGACCTGGCAGCAGGAGAATCATAGAACAGAATCATAGAAGCAACGAGGCTGGAAAAGACCTCACAAAGATCACCAAGTCCGACCTGCCACCCAACACCTCATGACTGCTAAACCACGGCACCAAGGGCCACGTCCAATCCCCTCTTGAGCACCTCCAGGGACGGTGACTCCACCACCTCCCGGGCAGCACATTCCAGTGGCCAACGACTCTCTCTGGGAAGAACTTTCTCCTCACCTCCAGCCTCAACCTCCCCTGGCACAGCTTGAGACTGTGTCCCCTTGTTCTGGTGCTGGGGGCCTGGGAGAACAGACCAGCCCCCACCTGGCTACAACCTCCCTGCAGGGAGTTGGAGAGAACAAGAAGGTCTCCCTGAGCCTCCTCTTCTCCAGGCTAAGCAAGCCCAGCTCCCTCAGCCTCTCCTCACAGGGCTGTGCTCAAGGCCTCTCCCCAGCCTCGTTGCCCTTCTCTGGACACCTTCAAGCATCTCGATGTCCTTCTTAAACTGAGTGGCCCAGAACTGGACACAGGACTCAAGGTGTGGCCTAACCAGCGCTGAGTACAGGGGCAGAATGACTTCCCTGCTCCTGCTGGCCACACTGTTCCTGATGCAGGCCAGGATGCCATGCACCAAGAGAAGTCACTTTCGAGGAGCTTCCCCCACCAAACTGCTCTGCTGAGGGCCAGGGAGGTCTGGGAGCAGGCTCTCTGTGCTAACCCCAGAGGCTGGTCCTTTCTGAGGGTCAGTGGCTCACCTGGGTGTGGGCTCTGTCGGGGACACTGCACGGTGCATGGTCATGGGTCTTGTGAAGTACACCAGGTACCCTGGAGAGACAGGGCAAGGGCATGAAGATCATCCAGGAGTGCTTTACAAAAGGGCCACCTGGTAGCTAAAGAGCTGGGTGCCTGCCCACTCCCTGAGTGCTTTCAACCTACAAGCAGACAATCTCACTTCCCTCCAATCCACTCCCTGCAAACCCACTGCAGAGCACCTTGTGTGGAGGTAACTGCCTCGAAAAGCACCAACTCAAGTGGCTCACAGATGGCAGAGGAAAGACAGTAAAGGAGCAAACACACACTCATGGTTTAAAAGTCTTCCCCAGATCTTGTCAAGTCTAGAGGCAAAGTGAGGTGATGTTTAGCCGTGCACAGAAACCACTGCAGCTTGCATGACTCTTCTCTTCCAAAGGTTAACCCCAGCCACCTAAGGCCAAGCCCCAAAGCCAAGCCCTACCCTGTTTGTTACAGCATCCCAAGTGTCTTCAGCCACCCACTCCTGGCAAGAGTTTCAGGCCTCAGCAGGTTTTCACTGAGCTATTCAATGCCATGCTGCTGCTCTGCTCTTCTGGGAATTCAGTGAGGCCTGCAGCTTTCTAAGCATGCCCAAACTGGGATGTGGTCAGGTCTGGAGGAGGCATGTTTGCATCGATGAAACAGCTCAGTGAAACCTAGCAGCTCTCACTCACAACTTGACCTGGTTTTTTTTCAATGGTGCTATTTGCACTGTGCCTTTCCTGGAAACCTGGGTGTGATTGTACCTCCCAGCTCCCAGCTAGGAGCATCACAGAATGGTAAGGGTTGGAAGGGACCTCTGGAGAGCACTGGGTACAAGCTGCCTTGCCCAGGAAGGTTCACCTAAAGAAGGTTGCACAGGAACAAGTCCAGGCAGGTTTTGAATGTCTCTAGAGATGGAGACTCCACTACCTCTCTGGGCAACCTGCTGCAGTGCTCCATCACCCTTAAATTAAACAAGTTCCTCCTCACGTTGAGAAGGAACTGCTGATGTTCAGGACTGTCCCCTTTACCCCTTATCCCTGTCCACTGTTTCCCAACGACCTTGGGGAAGCTATTTTGGACAACAGGAAGGGTGCAGAATGACAAAAGAGCAACTAGAATATGGCTTCAGCAAGGGGGAAGCTCAATCCCAAGTCACAGGAATTTTGTCAAGCCTGAGAGCTGGAATCTGCCCAGCAGTGTGATGATGGAACTGAGCAAGGCAAGCAGCTCTTCCCAGTCCTCTGGAAGAGATCTGTCAATGCCTTTGAGATGCCACAAGCCAAAAGGTCACCTCTTCAACTAGCCCTCTATTTCCAGACCCTAACATCCCACTAGTTTTATCATCTCTCAGTTTACCACAACCTCTCTGCTTTAATGCCGTTCGCCATGGCACAGCAGCGACCGAAGCCTTGTGCGGGGGCAGGAGCCGCCCCCAAGACAGGAAAAAGGACCCTTCCCCAGGGAGCTGCTGGAACAGATCAGTGATGGGGCTCACCTGCACCACAGAACCTGGCTCCTGATGTCCGTGGAAATGGGATGTTGGAGTCCTGGTAGGAGCCATAGGCGTTGGAGACGCGGGCAAAGGTGGGCAGGGGAGGCGTAACGGAGTTGGACAGAGCGTAGGGGTTGCTGGATGTGCTGTCCTCTTGGTTCTGCAACAGAAGTTACCTGAGGTCACACTCCTGCTGCTGCAGGAAGGAAACCAAGCTGCAGCACTGGGCAGCCTCATGGGAGGTGCTCATCCTTGAGGCATGGATCCCTGGTCTGGCTGGGAAGGCACTTCCAAGCACGTTCACCTCTGAGGAAAGGCCTCCTCTGGTTGCCTGTCCAGAGATTTCTCTCCCACCACAGCTGTGCTGCAACACAGAGAGCTTAACTTGGGGTGAAACGGGAGAAAACCAACAGAAAATCTGACCTGCAGAGTCTGGATGGGACTCTCAAGACAAGGAGCTGAGCTGTAACTGTGCCCTCAATGATGCAAGTGAGACAAAGGCTCCTTCAACAGAAACATCACACAGCTGGGACTGGGGGAGGCAAATGCAGGTTGGAAGTCTTGGAGTGCTGTGGTGTGAAATACTGGGGGACCTCAGGCCTATCCAGCTGGAACTCCCAACCTTGGCTGCCTTAGGACAAGAGGAAACAGCCTCAAGGTGCAGCAGGGGAGCTTTAGGTTGAGCATTAAAAGGAACTTCTTCACTGGGAGGGTTGTCAAGGCCTGGAACAAGCTCCTCAGGGAGGTGGCTGAATGCCCATCCCTGGAGGTGTTCCAAAGAGGCAGAGATGTGGTGCTAAGGGCCATGGTTTATCAGCAGCCTTGGTAGAGTTAGAGAATGGTTGGGCTGGATGATCTTAAAGGCCTCTTCCAACTGAAACAACTTCCTAATTCTCTGCATTTTGGCAGATGGCACCAAGTGCCACATCCAGTCCCCTCTTGAACCCCTCCAGGGACGGTGACTCCACCACCTCCCCGGGCAGCACATCCCAATGGCGAATGACTCTCTCGGTGAAGAACTTTCTCCTCACCTCCAGCCTAAACTTCCCCTGGCACAGCTTGAGACTGTGTCCCCTTGTTCTGGGGCTGGTTGCTAGAGAGACCAACCCCTTCCTGGCTACAACTGCCCTTCAGGTAGTTGGAGAGAGCAATGAGGTCGCCCCTGAGCCTCCTCCTCTCCAGGCTAAGCAACCCCAGCTCCCTCAGCCTCTCCTCACAGGGCTGTGCTCAAGGCCTCTCACCAGCCTTGTTGCCCTTCTCTGGACACCTTCAAGTGTCTCAATGTCCTTCCTAAACTGAGGGGCCCAGAACTGGACACAGGACTCAAGGTGTGGCCTAACCAGTGCTGAGCACAGAGGCACAATGATCTCCCTGCTCCTGCTGGCCACACTATTCCTAATGCAGGCCAGGATGCCATTGGCCTTCTTGGCCCCCTGGGCACACTGCTGGCTCATGTTCAGGCAGCTGTCAATCAGCACCCCCAGGTCCCTCTCTGTTTGGCAGCTCTCAGCCACTCTGTCCCCAGCCTGTAGCTCTGCCTGGGGTTGCTGTGGCCAAAGTGCAGCCCCTGGCACTTGGACTTGTTGAATGCCATCCTGTTGGCCTCTGCCCATCTGTCCAGTCAGCTGAGGTCCCTCTGCAGAGGCCTTCTGCCCTCTAACTGACCAACATCTGCTCCCAACTTGGTGTCATCTGCACATTTGCTGATGACTGTCTCAATCCCCTCAGCCAGATCATCAATGAAGATATTAAAGAGGATGGGGCCCAGCACTGATCCCTGGGGGACGCCACTGGTGCCTGGCTGCCAGCTGGCTGTGGCACCGTTCACCACCACTCTCTGGGCTCAGCCTCCAGCCACTTCCTAACCCAGCTCAGAGTGCTGCTGTCCAAGCCAGGGGCTGACAGCTTAGCCTTGGTGCCATGGTCTAGTCACGAGGTCTGTGGTGACAGGTTGGACTCAATGATCTTTGAGGTCTCTTCCAACCTTGGTGATACTGTGACTGTGACATCTGCATTCATTTGGATAAAGGCTGTTGCAGCTTATGTCTAAAGGGACTCTTCCAAGTCAGCAGCACTTGGCTTGAGTCAGCAAACGTCCACACAATGGAGCACGTTCCCCCTCTTACAACACAACTGCTGAAACCAAACAGAATGAAGCCCTTCCATGTGAAGGAAAAATTAAAAAGGCTTTTATTCATGATGAATAAACAAAACCTCCCAGAAAGGAAATCTGAGAGGCCTCTCCAACCCTCTCCTGCATGCTAAAAACAGTCACTCTGGGATGCTTCACCCACACATAGCCCCAATACCTGACAGGGGGATGCTGAGTAGGCATCACAGATCTCTTAACTAAGGGCACAGTGTGACTTGGATGTATCTGCAGCATCATCCCTACAAAACCCTCACCCCAAGGCTTCAGAAATGAAAAAAAGAAAAGATTTTCACAGGTTTGGGTTTTTTTTGCTTCTCAAGGGAAAAAAAAAACAAAAACAATGACCCTAGAATAGGATCTTTGAGTAGAACTGAGGAGGTTAAGTCATCTGCCATTGCCTTTCAGAGAGGAACGAATGCATCCTCTCCTCTCCTCTCCTCTCTCTCCTCTCCTCTCCTCTCTCCTCTCCTCTCCTCTCCTCTCCTCTCCTCTCCTCTCCTCTCCTCTCCTCTCCTCTCCTCTCCTCTCCTCTCCTCTCCTCTCCTCTCTCTCCTCTCCTCTCCTCTCCTCTCCCTCTCCTCTCCTCTCCTCTCCTCTCTCCTCTCTCTCCTCTCCTCTCCTCCTCTCCTCTCCTCTCCTCTCCTCTCCTCTCCTCTCTCTCCTCTCCTCTCCTCTCCTCTCCTCTCCCTCTCCTCTCCTCTCCTCTCCTCTCCTCTCCCTCCTCTCCTCTCCTCTCCTCTCCTCTCCTCTCCTCTCCTCTCCTCTCTCTCCTCTCCTCTCCTCTCCTCTCCTCTCTCTCCTCTCCTCTCCCTCCTCTCCTCTCCTCTCCTCTCCTCTCCCTCTCCCTCTCCTCTCCTCTCCTCCTCTCCTCTCCTCTCCTCTCCCTCCTCCTCTCTCCTCTCCTCTCCTCTCCTCTCTCTCTCCTCTCCTCTCCTCTCCCTCTCCTCTCCTCCTCCTCTCCTCTCCTGGCACTCAGTGAGATACACACAGAGCTGGGAAGCCAGCATGCACCCCTAAGGTGCTCCAGCCCCTGCTGCTAACCCAAGTACCAAGTGAGTTAGCAGAGTTCCCCAAAGCAGCAAACCTTCCGGCAGGACCTGATTCTTGGGGACCAAACCCACATCTAATCATCTGCTCCTTTCTTCATCATTAACCAGCGGTGCTTAATGGCCAGACACAGGGTGGGGGTCTATTGACACATCTAATGAGGCTGGACTCTCACTGCAGGCTCAGGGGTGTGGGAGGTGGGAGAAGAGAACAAAGTAGGGCAGAAAGCCCAGGCAGTTCTCCATACCACAACAGACTCCAGCCAAGAGACCAGCTGACGCAGGCAGGGCTCCAGGCAGCTCTGGTTCCGCTTCACTTTCTGCAGGGAAGTGTCCTTCAGGATCTGCAAGAGGTACAAAATGCAGCTGCAGTCCTGGATGCATCCACACCTGATTCACAGATTATCATACTAGTATCATAGCATCAGTCAGGGTTGGAAGGGACCACAAGGATCAGCCAGTTCCAACCCCCCTGCCATGGGCAGGGACACCCCACACTAGATCAGGCTGGCTAGAGCCTCATCCAGCCTGGGCTTAAACACCTCCAGGGACGGGGCCTCAACCACCTCCCTCCTCACCTCCAGCCTGAATCTCCCCACCTCCAGCTTCATTCCATTCCCCCTAGTCCTATCACTACCTGATGTCCTGAGCAGTCCCTCCCCAGCCTTCTTGTAGGCCCCCTTCAGATACTGGAAGGCCACAATGAGGTCACCTCTTGGAAGGGACCATCAAAGGGCAACTGAGAGCGTTGGGGCTGTTCAGTCTGGAGAAGCGAAGGCTCTGAGGAGACCTTCTTGTGGCCTCCCAAGATCTGAAGGGGGCTACAAGAAAAGCTGGGGAGGGACTTTGGAGGGGTCAGGGAGGGATAGGACTGGGGGGATGGAGCAAAACTAGAAATGGGGAGATTCAGATTGGATGTTAGGAAGAAGTTCTTCCCCAGGAGGGTGGTGAGATGCTGGCAAAGGTTGCCCGGGGGTGGTAGAAGGCCTCATGCCTGGAGGTGTTTGCAGCCAGGCTGGAGGTGGCTGTGAGCAACCTGCAGTGGTGTGAGGTGTCCCTGCCCATGGCAGGGGTTTGGAACTGGCTGAGCCTTGAGGTCCCTTCCAATCCTAACAATTCTTGTCCAAGCCTCCTGCAGTCAGCAGGGACACCTCACACTAGAGCAGGCTGGCCATGGCACTGTGGGACCTGGTTTGGTGGCCATGGTGGGGTTGGGTTGACTCAATGATCTCAGAGGGCTTTTCCAACCAAACCACTCCTATGCTTCTGTGATACACATCACACTGGAGCTAAGCAGCAGTGAAGAACACATTTAACAAGCACCAGTGGAGAAGGGCAACTTCTGGGCAGCAAAGCCAACCAGAGCCTCACCCTAGGAGCTCCACAGCATGGATCTGTTGCATGTCTCCAGCAAGGTCAGGTGTTTGTGCCCCTCATCTACACACCAAGTGTCCAGGTTTACAAAGCCACTGTAGGCTCCCCACACACCTTCAGCAGCTTTGCCTTCATGGAAGCAGTGATTGAGGTGGGGTTGATGAACTGGAAGGAAGGTGCAGCGTTGTTGGGATACTGGACTGGGAACATCACCAGCATCCTGACTCTGTGGTTGCCGCAGTGCACCGACACCGTACAGCTCCGACTCACTGCATCCATCTGTGTGAGGAAAAGGAATTGCTCTGCAGTGACAGCTCCAAGGACCTTCAAAACCCAAGAGTGGATTGAATTCATGCTGAAGGGCTGATTCCTCTGCACACCCCTAAGACAAAATCCTGCTGTTTGTCAGGGCACTGAGCTCAGGGAACAAGCAAAACACCCCAGGCGGATGGGGACAGACTGGGCTCCACCAGCAGAGCGCCGTGGGGAGCTCTAGGCCCAGCACAGCAGTAACAGGCAGGCAGCATCTAAGATCTCAGAAAACTCCATCAGGATCATGCCACGAGCTGTGAAACTACAGGGGTGGGAAAAGGAGACAAGCAGCAGCCCCAAGCCTCCCATTCCAGTCCACTGCTCTGCCTCCTGCCAGCTTGGACACGCTGTTTGGAGTGCAAGGGAGATGCCAGAACTGAGAGAGAAAGTGCAGGACAGGGAGGGCTCAGCAGATGGGGATCAGAAACAGCTGAAATGAGATCAGCTGCATGTAGTGGAACAGGTCACTTTGCACTCTGCAGTCTAGGCAGGGAGGAAAACGCTGTCCAGCCTCCTTGGGCCCAGTGCCAGTGTACTTACTGTGCTGAAATACTTCCCTTACTCCCAGTGTCTGGGATTATCCTCTTTCCTGCTACCCCTGGCCAAGAGGATCTTTCCAGCTCAAAATAAACCTTGTTTACAGACAGCAGTCACTGCAGCAAAGAAGGCTCCCCCACCAAGCCCTGGTGAGCCACAGCCTGCCCACACCCCCTCCTAACAAGCCAGGCCAAAGGCAGCTCCTTACCTCCACGTTGACGTTTCGGATCTGCACGTTGATCAGGGAGAACTCCTGCTGCAGCGTTTGAGGCAGCCCCAGCTGGTCACTTTTCTTTCCCACCAGGGGGTCATTCAGGAAATCTTCTTTTAAGGCTGACAGCAAAGATGGAGAAGAGGATGAGACAAGCTGTAATGGACAGACTCTTTGGCACATGACGCCAGGAGGCAGCCGAGACGGCTGGCTTCCCTCTGCTCTTCTGACCCATGGAGCCGTGACCTTGACCTGGCAAAGATCTTTGAGCTGGAGGGTCCCAGCTGGCAGGGTTCTGAGCCTTGCTCTTCAAAAACTCACACCTGTCTGCACACAGGTTTCCTAGGAAGGTTACAGAAGCTGCCTGTCCCCTGTGCAGCCCTAAACAGGCTGTCTTTGCTCAGCCGAGAGCCCTTCCCCAAAGGCACAAACAGCTGAACTGGAGCCCCTAGGTTCAGTGGGAAAGATCTGCTGCCAATGCAGCCTCCTGGTGGACTTCTGCTCTTTGGGACTCACCTCCTAGCACTCTTGGCTTCCATGGAACGCTTCCAAAAGCACAGGAAGGCTTTGGGAGACAGAAGGTGGTATTTCTAAGCCCTAGCAGAGGCTTCATTCATTTGCAGCAGCATTTAGTGTTGCAAAGCACTCCAGTGCTTTAATGGTCTTTAAAAACTCATCTAAGTGCTGGGTCTAGCTTTCCAGTTCCACCACCAGCTGTCTTCAGGAAGACAGTGAGCCCTGAAAGCCAGAACTCCTTTAAACAGCCAGGCAAACACTGCAGGATATGGTTAACACAGCAAACTTGAGTGGGTTTCAGAAGAGCTGGTCACTGACTATGGCTGTGCCTGGCTTCTGCCTTGACTCTTGCTATGAAGCTCCAACCTGAAGAGAAGTCTCTAAGGAGACCTTATTGTGGCCTTCCAGTATCTGAAGGGGGCTACAAGAAAGCTGGGGAGGGACTTTGCAGGGTGTTGGGTAGTGATAAGACTGGGGGGGAATGGATCCAAGCTAGAGGAGGGTAGGTTTAGACATTAGGAAGAAGTTCTTCCCCATGAGGGTGGTGAGAGCCTGGCACAGGTTGCCCAGGGAGGTGGTGGAAGCCTCATCATGCCTGGAGGTTTTTAAGGCCAGGCTGGATGTGGCTGTGAGCAGCCTGCTCTAGTGTGAGGTGTCCCTGCCCATGGCAGGAGGGTTGGAACTAAATGATCCTTAGGGTCCCTTCCAACCCTGACAATTCTGTGATTCCATTAGGGCAGGGGCAGCTCCTGCTGAAGGGGGTTTTGCTGGGGCATCACTTCCTAAAAAGACTAAAAGTATCATAGTATCAGTCAGGGTTGGAAGGGACCACAAGGATCAGCTAGTTCCAAGCCCCCTGCCATGGGCAGGGACACCCCACACTAGATCAGGCTGGCCAGAGCCTCATCCAGCCTGGCCTTAAACCCCCTCCAGGGATGGGGCCTCAACCACCTCCCTGCACAACCCATTCCAGGGCTTCACCACTCTCATGGGGAAGAACTTCCTCCTCACCTCCAGCCTCAATCTCCCCACCTCCAGCTTCAGTCCATTCCCCCTAGTCCTATCACTACCTGATAGCCTGAGCAGTCCCTCCCCAGCCTTCTTGTAGCTCCCTGCAGATCCTGGAAGGCCACAATGAGGTCACCTGGGAGCCTTCTCTTCTCCAGACTGAACAGCCCCAACTCCTTCAGTCTGTCCTCACAGGAGAGGTGCTCCAGCCCTCTGCTCATCCTCCTGGCCCTTCTCTGGACACCTTCCAGCATGTCCACATGCTTCCTGTAATAGGGGCTCCAGAACTGGAGGCAGTACTCCAGGTGGGGTCTCAGAAGAGCTGAGTAGAGGGGGAGAATCACCTCCCTTGACCTGCTGGCCACACTTCTCCTATCTTATCTTATCTTTTGATGATGGTTCCAAGGACACAAGGGAAGTCCTAATTATCCAGCTGCCATCCTCATGCTCACAGTATCACAGAATCCCAGCACAATGGGGGGTGGAAGGGACCCTAGGCAATCATCCACTCCAACCCCCCTGCCAAAGCAGGGCACCCACAGCAGCTTGCCCAGGATCACAATGGCCAGGGTGGGGTTTGGAATCTCTCCAGAGGAGACTCCACAACCTCTCTGGGCAGCCTGCTCCAGGCCTCCAGCATCCTCACAACAAAGTTTTTCCTCCTGTTCAGGTGGAACCTCTTGGGTTCCAGTTTGTGCCCACTGCCCCTTGTCTCGTCCCTGGACACCACTGACAAGAGTCTGTCCCCATCCTCTTGCTCCCCAGCCCTTCAGCTACTGCTCAGCATTGCTATGTTGATTTTTGCAGACTACTCCTAGCAGAAACACAAAACCCTGTCCTTTTTTGATAAGAGTTTTCCTACAAGCTCCTGGCTTTGCTGCTGGGACAAACCCCTCTGGCTTTAGTGCTGCCCAGTGGGATGCTGGACCTGGAGAGGTAGGATGCTTCACAACTCATCCCTGTTTGTCATTTCCTTGTAGTGCTCAGACACACACCACCAAAAGAGGCTGAAAAAGGGATTAAAGGAAGATCAGTGGCTGTCAGGGAAGATAATTATTTCTAGCTTAAGACTTAGTGAAAAGCCACCTCTGAGCTTTCCAATAGGAGCAGCATTCTCCTTTTGTCTTGTCCTCCCATTCCCTTCCAATTAGTTTCTAATCTCCCCAAGCCCACATGTTTGTCTGGATTCCTCAAGCTCCTTTCTAGGCAGCAGCCAGTGAGGAGGGCTGTGAGCTGAAGCAGCAGCTGGTGGGCTTTCTGATTTATCTGCTCTTCAAAGATCCCCCAAAGGGCTTGACTAATAGAACACACAGAGCCTTGGTCTGCAGCTGAAAGGCAGCCACCTCCAGGGTGGAAACAGCAGCAGGCCACAATAGCTTTTAGGCTGGAAAGAACTCAAATTCCTACCTATGGACTTCCTCATGCATTGATCCTGCAGTGGTGGCAAAACCTGCCCTGCTACAGAAAAGCCATTTTCACTCCCTTGGGCCTCAAAGGAAACCTTCACCAAAGCCAGACCTGCCCCCTAGAAACCACACAGGACAGACCAGGGGGTGGCCTCATCAGGGACAGCGAAGGAGTGAACTCTCCGCTGTGGGACAAGAGAGGTCAGACAGCACTGCTCTGAGGTGGAGCAGGAGAGGCTGTGCTGCTCATGGGGAGCACAGGTAAGCAGGGCTTGCTCCATCACAAAGTGAAAACTTCAGGCAGCCAGAGGTGCTGGCACCTTCTAGAAGCTTGTTCTGCTGCCAGACAGGACGAGTGGCACAGAGGAACTTCACTGGGCAGCAAAGTTCCAGTGAGGAAGAGATGCCTTCCCTAAGGGACATCACGGCTGGCTCCTTTGTTCAAAGCACAGATATTAGACCTCGTCCTCCCCTCCTCTCCTCTTTGTTTGCAAGTCAAAGGGAGAATCCAACCACCTTCCTGCAAACCCCTCCTCACATGGGGATCCACTGCAGCCCTCTGCTCCAAAACCCAGAAGGGAACTGTGACCTTTGACACAAAGGCAAGGGAGCAGCCAATCCTTCTTCCCTGGCTTTCCTCACGTGCACATCACCACCATCTTCTGTTCACTTACACTCTTCAAGCACTAACACTCTGAATGTTTAACCTGCCCAGAGCCTTAACCACACAAACCCTCTTTCCCATCCCTCCCTTGTATGCCTCCTGTTCCACAAGGCAAAACACAGCTCTGTCTTAAAGCCCATCCACCCATCTGGGACTCAGAAGCTGGAGATACCATCCCTCCCCCTTCTGCTCTGCCAGCATTCAGCCACCTCTCCTTTATACAGGAATAACTCACAAGCTCTGTCCAGGAGACAAGAAAAGACACAGTCACAGAATGTTAGGGGCTGGAAGGGACCTTGAAGGATCATCCAGCCCAACCCCCTGCCAGAGCAGGAGCACCCACAGCAGGTCACACAGGAACACATCCAGCTGGGTCTTGAATATCTCCACAGAGGGAGACTCCACAACCCGCCCTGGGCAGCCTGCTCCAGTGTTCTGTCACCCACACAGGGAAAAAAGGTTCTCCTCCTGTTTCCATGGAACTTCCTCTGCCTCAGCTTCCACCACTGCCCCTTGTGCTGGCATTGGGCAGCCCCCAGCAGAGCCTGGCTCCGGCCTCTGGGCACTCACCCTGCACATCTTCATCAACAGTAATGAGGTCACCCTCAGGCTGCTCTGCTCCAAGCTCCACAGCCCTCAGCTCCCTCAGGCTCTCCTCAGCAGGGAGATGTTCCACTGCCTTCAGCAGCTTTGTGGCTCTGTGCTGGACTCTGTCAAGCAGCTCCCTGAGGTCCTTCTTGAACTGAGGGGCCCAGAACTGGACACAACATTGCAGATGCAGCCTCACCAGGGCAAAGTAGAGGGGAGGAGAACCTCTCTCAACCTCCTCACCACAGCCCTTCTAATCCCCCCAGGTTGCCCTTGGCCTTCCTGGCCACCAGAGCACATTGCTGGCTCATAGTCAACCTCCCATCCACCAGGAGCCCCAGCTCCTTTTCCCCTTCACTGCTCTCCAACAGCTCAGTCTCCAACAGAGGCTCCATGGGGTTGTTCTCTCCCAGGTGCAAGCCTCTCCCCTTGCCCTTGTTGAACTTCTTTCCATGTCTCCCTGCCCAACTCTCCAGTCTCAGTCTGGTTGAATGGCAGCACAACCCTCCTGTGTCAGCCACTGCTCCCAGTTTGGTGCCCTCAGCAAACTTGCTGGCAGTGCTCTCTGTGCCTTCATCCAGGTCATGGATGAACACAGTGAATAATCCTGGTGCCAGTACCGACCCCTTCAGCATCTGCACATGAGATCAGCTCACACAGTGACCCCAGCAGAACTGTTTAGGTACCAGGTGTGAGGTAAGCTGCTTGTGCCAGAGTGCCCTACCCACATGCTCCCCTCTTCTGCTGGCTCCTCTCTCAGCTTGAACTGGAATTCTCTTCCTCAGAGCCAGAACTGACTTTCCAATTACCTTCTCTTTGGCAGGAAGCCACGACTATGACCTGAAGATGATGCAGTTAGAATACCACTAGTGACAGGGAAGAGCTCTGGTTGACAGGTAGAATGAAACCCCTGTGTTAAGAGGAGAAAGAGAAAACTGGTAGAGCCCTCCTGAGAAGCCTCTGGTGTGGCAGAATCCACTGATCTTTGAAACAGCACTAGCCTGTGCTTGGCCTACAGCACTACCTGGGCACAAACTTGAATGCAAGCAGTTCCATCTAAACAGGAGGAGGAACTTCTTTCATTTAAGGGTGGTGGAGCACTGGAGCAGGCTGCCCAGAGAGGTGATGGGAGTCTCCAGCTCTGGAGACATTCCACATCTGCCTGGACTTGGTCCTGTGTTACCTTCTTTGAGTGAACTCACCTTGGCAGGAGGGGCTGGACTGGATGCTCTCCTGAGGTGCCTTCCAAGCCCTACCACTCAGTGGCACTGGGATTTTTCCCCTCATACCAAGATGCATCCTCTCCCCAGCACGAACTGAGCTGCTGCCTGAAGTTCCACAACCCATCCCTTGTCTCACCTTCCTCATCCCCATGCCCAGAGCTCTGCTGGGGCTCTGAGTCCTGGGGGTGAAGGGTCTTGTCTGGCTCTGGCAGATGAGAAATGCCATCCATGAGGTCCTCAACTCCATCCAGGATATCGTTGGCGCAGAGCTGGAAAGAGCAAACACATCCACGCGCTAGGAGCGAGTTCTGCACCAGGAGGGTGGTGGAGCACTGCAACAGGTGCCCCAGGCAGGGAGTTGAGGCCCTGTCTGTGGAGATATTCAAGGCAAGGCTCAGCAGGCCTCTGGGCAGCCCGATCCAGTTAAGGATGCTCCTGCTGACTGCAGAGGGGGTTGGACTGGATGACCTTTGGAGGTCCCTTCCAACCCAAACTATTCAATGATTCTGTGTTCTGTGCTGCGTAACAGGAATCAGTCTGTGGGGAGAGTCACCATTAAACAGCTCCTTCCTCCAGGCAGCTAGATTTGGAAGGCAGGTCTGTCCACACAAGTCATGACTTTGATCTCAGTATTGCTTCTGTGACCAAGACAGGTGGGAACAGGTTGCCCAGGGAGGTTGTGGATGCCCCCTCCCTGGAGGTGTTCAAGGCCAGGTTGGATGAAGCCTTGAGCAACCTGGGCTGGTGGGAGGTGTCCCTACTAGTGGGGTTGGAACTGGATGATCTTTAAGGTCCCTTCCAATCCAAACTATGATTCTATGAATCCTCCCCTTTCCAGCACCCTCAAGCTCTGTTACCTCAGGCAGCCTGGCTACATCTCCTGCTCCCTTACAAAGCCATTGAGCTGAGAGGCTCAGTCTAAGAAACAGAGGGTTGACTTTAATCAAAACTGAAGCTGATCTGACTTCAATTCCTTGAATGAGTTTGTCAAAGGTGGTTTCATTTTTTGGGATCAGATCTGAGAGCAGCACACTTTCTGCTTTGGATATTCACCTTCCAGGCACCCAGGTACATATCAGAGGCTCTAAAGCCTCTAAGAGACCATGGAGACTTTCATTTTAGCTTCAGCACAAGGGAACAGGGAAGATGAAGAAACAAGAAGGGAGGAGAAAGCATAGGGGTAGGAGGTAGCAAATCTCAGCACTGGTCAGCAGCAAGATGCCAGCACGTTGCAGCTTGATCCAAAGACAAGGACAACAGAGGAAGAGGAAAGGCTCTGACATGGCTGAACAACTGATTTAAAGACAGGTAAGAAATCAAAAGTCCACAGATCTACCAGGATGGAGCCAAGGGGCATGGTACAGACCTGCAGGACCTGTGCTGGGACACATGCTTCTCAACACACTCATTAAAAACCTGGAACAGGAGGTGAATAGTGACATGACCAGGTTTGCTGGTGCCAACCAAACCTTTTCTCAAGGTAGGACCAAGAGCAGCTGACTGCAAACAAGCACAGAAGGACCTCACAGGAGGAACTGCAATAAAATGAAAGAGGAATACGGGTAGGGGAGATACAGAGCAACACAGGTAGGGGGAAAGAACAGTCAGTTCAGGAGGACTTAGGGAACAAGATGCAGAGCAGCACATCTGCCAGGTTGAAAGAGTTGGGGTTGTTCAGCCTGGAGAAGAGAAGGCTCCAGGGAGACCTTCTGGTGGCCTTCTGTACTTCAAGGGGCCTCTAAGAAAGCTGAGGACAGACTTTTGAGCAGGGCCTGTTGTGACAGGACAAGGGGTGACAGTTTGAACTGAAAGAGGAAGATTCAGACTGGAAAGAAGGGAGAAATGATTGACACTGAGGGTGAGGAGAGCCTGGCCCAGGTTGCCCAGAGAGGTGGGAGATGCCCCATGGCTGGAACCATTGCAGGTCAGGTAGTTTGGGGCTGTAAGCAACCTGCTACAGCTGCAGATGTCCCTGCTGAGTGCAGAGGGGTTGGACTGGATGAGCTTTAAAGGTCCCTTCCAACACAAACATTCCATGAGTCCATTCTACGCTTCTAAGTGAACCAAGCCCTTTTGACATGGAGGCAGCTGAGGAGGGATACAATGGAGGTCTCCAGCAGCACAGACAAGGTGGCTGCTTGTTTCATCTTCAGTGTCAAAGAAGCAGGCTGCAAGATAAACACGTGGGAAGAGCTGGCTTTCCACACATTGTGCAGAAAAGGCACCAAACTCCTTGTTGATGTTTCAGGGGAGCAAAATCTAGAGGTCCAAGGAAAGACAGAACCCCTCTGAAACTCATCAAGCCCTGCCAAAGATACTCACTAAGCTTCCAACCGCAGGAGGCTGGCAGGGCATTTGAGAGTAACATCACTCCAAACCTGCCTGGCTCTTCTCCCCTTCCAAGCCATCCACAGCTGAAGATGAGACAGGGCAGCGTGGGCCATCATGGCCATATGAACCTCATCTCTGACCCAGCACAGTGGGTCTAGTAACTGCATCAGCAATTTGGAGCTGCTGCCAGACAGCACGGCAGGACTCACACACTGCCTGCACCAGCCTAAGAGGAAAAGGGAGCAAGGGAGGGAGCAGAGGGCACAATTCCTACATTTGCCTGATACCTGGAATGCCAAGGGAAGGGTCATACAGTCTTGCAGCCAAGGAGTTGGCAATGAATGCCAGCAGTAACTGATCTCCACCCTCCCTAAAGGGCTTCTAACAAAGGAACCCCAAAGGTTTTGGGGCACAGAGAGGCCTCTGTGCCAGAGCTGAAGAAGAAAGTGCAGTGGCAGCTGGCAGCTCTAGTATGCCAGAAGAGGGAGTGGGAGAAGGGAAAGGAGGTGAAGGCAGCCTGGCAGAAGACTGAGAGAGCCCAGGAGGAGGAGGCTTACATACCCTCTGCAGCTGAGAGTCGATGCGCCACATCCGCAGGGTCTGGTCGCGGGACCAGGTCACCAGCTGGTAGTCTTTGGAACCTAAACAGGACAGAGACAACTTTACAGACCCCACCGAAAGCAGAGAGCCCCAAGCTGAGTGCAAACACTCAAGCAAGCCAGCAGGAACAGCCAGTGGACAAAGGCTGAGCTGAGTCTTTTTTTCTCTGCTTCATGCTGAGCTGGCTGCAGCAGCCTCGATGCCTCCCTGCACCGCGGTGACCACAGCTCTAACTGGGGCGGGCAGCCTGCAGCAAAAAAGCACCAAATGGGATGCAAGTTCACCACAGAGGAATGAACAGGAGCTACTGCAACACTTGGTGGGGGTTGGAAGGGATCTCTGGAGATCATCCAGCCCAACCCCCTCCTAAAGCAGAGCACCCGCAGCAGCTTGCCCAGGAGCACAATGGCCGGGGACGGGGGGGGAGTGTCGGAATCTCTCCAGAGAAGGAGACTCCACAACCTCTCTGAGCAGCCTGCTCCAGGCCTCCAGAACTCTCACACCAAACAAATTTCTCCTCATGCTCAAGCAGAGCTTCCTGGGTTGCAGTTGGTGCTCACTGACCCTTGTCCTGTCCCTGGGCACCACTGGCAGGAGTCTGGCCGAATCCTCTTGCCCACCACAGCTCCTTTAGCTCCTACTGAGCATCGCTCAGCTCCCCTCTGGGGCTGCTCTTCTCCAGGCTCTCAGCCCCAGGGCTCTCAGCCTTTCTTGCTCACAGAGCTGCTCCAGGCCCCTCAGCATCTTTGTAGCCTCTGCTGGATCCTCTGCAGTAGTTCCCTGTCTCTCTTGGACTGGGAAGCCCAGAAGTAGACCCAATACTCCAAATGTGGTCTCACCAGGGCAGAGCAGAGGGGGAGGAAAACTTCCCTCATCCTTCTTCACATGCCACAGGAGACCATTTGCCTTCTTGGCCACAAGGGCACACTGCTGGCTCATGGACAACTTCTTGTCCACCAGCACTCCCAAGTCCTCTTCTGAAGAGCTGCTTTCCAGCAGGTCACCCCTCACCTGCACTGGTGCAGGGGGAGTCTTCCTCCCCAGGTGCAGGACCCTACACTTGCCTCTGCTGAACTTCCTGAGGGTCCCCTCTGCTCAGCTCTCCAGCCTGGCCAGGTCAGGCTGATTGGCAGCACAGCCTCATGGGGTGTCAGCCACTCCTCCCAGTTCTGCATCACCAGCAGACTGGCTGAGAGTCCACTCTGGTCTCTCCATCCAGGTCACTGATGAAGACAGTGAACAAGAGTGGAGCCAGCCCTGACCCCTGGGGAACACCACGAGCTACAGGCCTTCAACTAGATGGCAGATTATCCTGGGGGCAATAACTGTGCAGCTGCAGGATGGCCAAGGGCTCAGGTCCAGCCAACATGGATTCAGAAGGGCAGGTCCTGCCTCTCCAACCTGATCTCCTTCTATGATCAGGTGACTGCCTGGTGGATGTGGGGCAGGCTGTGGATGTGGTCTACCTGGACTTCAGCAAGGCCTTTGACACCGTCCCCCACAGCAAACTCCTGGCCAAGCTGTCAGCCCCTGGCTTGGACAGCAGCACTCTGAGCTGGGTTAGGAACTGGCTGGAGGCTGAGCCCAGAGAGTGGTGGTGAATGGAGCCACAGCCAGCTGGACGCCAGGCACCAGTGGTGTCCCCCAGGGATCAGTGCTGGGCCCCAGCCTGTTCAATGTCTTCATTGATGATCTGGAGGAGGGGAGTGAGACAGTCATCAGCAAATGTGCAGATGACACCAAGCTGGGAGCAGATGTTGGTCATTCAGAGGGCAGAAGGCCTCTGCAGAGGGACCTCGACCGACTGGACAGATGGGCAGAGGCCAACAGGATGGCATTCAACAAGTCCAAGTCCAAGTGCCAGGGGCTGCACTTTGGCCACAGCAACCCCAGGCAGAGCTACAGGCTGGGGGCAGAGTGGCTGAGAGCTGCCAAACAGAGAGGGACCTGGGGGTGCTGATTGACAGCCGCCTGAACATGAGCCAGCAGTGTGCCCAGGGGGCCAAGAAGGCCAGTGGCATCCTGGCCTGCATTAGGAATAGTGTGGCCAGCAGGAGCAGGGAGGTCATTGTGCCCCTGTACTCTGCTTTGGTTAGGCCACACCTTGAGTCCTGTGTCCAGTTCTGGGCCCCTCAGTTTAAGAAGGACATCGAGACACTTGAAGGTGTCCAGAGAAGGGCAACAAGGCTGGTGAGAGGCCTTGAGCACAGCCCTGTGAGGAGAGGCTGAGGGAGCTGGGGTTGCTTAGCCTGGAGAAGAGGAGGCTCAGGGGAGACCTCATTGCTCTCTCCTACTCCCTGAAGGGAGGTTGTAGCCAGGAAGGGGTTGGCCTCTTCTCCCTAGCAACCAGCCCCAGAACAAGGGGACACAGTCTCAAGCTGCACCAGGGGAAGTTTAGGCTGGAGGTGAGGAGAAAGTTCTTCACCGAGAGAGTGATTCGCCATTGGGATGTGCTGCCCGGGAGGTGGTGGAGTCACCGTCCCTGGAGGTGTTCAAGAGGGGACTGGATGTGGCACTTGGTGCCATGGTCTGGTCATGGGGTCTGTGGTGACAGGTTGGACTCCATGATCTTCAAGGTCTCTTCCAACCTTGGTGATACTGTGAGACTGTTTTTCTTCTTTCTACTAAGTATTTCTTTTCCAACATGGATGCTGCACAGCAGCTCCCCTGTAGCACTTTGCTGATCTGGGATGTACAGAAGTACTTTGGCTGTTGATCTGGGATGAGTTCTAACATTTATGCCAGTTGTTTCTCTCTCTAAATGGAAGCAGTACCACAGCTCAGAACCTGATTGCTTTGTATGCTAACTGCCAAGTAAAGAACTATCTTCTAGCTCATCCTAGCTGTTGCAAGATGCAGAGGATCTAAACCATTTCTGGCCCAAGAGAAGCTGGTTCCTTTTTTTTCCCTTCTGAAGGATGTGGGTGATGCCAAGACAAGTCCAGGCTGTAATGAAAGACACCCAGCCACACACTCTCCACCACCAGATAAAGGGACACAGACCTATTTATGCCCCTGTTTAAGCCTTGGGATGCAGTTAGAGTTTCCCTTGTCCAGCAGCTGCTCCACTTAAGAATTTGCTGCTGCACAGCTGCTGCCTCCACCCCTCTGCTGAGGCACAGGGCCTGTGTCATTGCAGCTTGGCAGACTCTGCACAAGGAGACTTGTGCTGTCTTGGTGACCTCTGCCTTGAAGCAGGCAGGAAATGCTCCACAGAACCATAGGACTGGTGAGGCTGGAAGAGATCTTTGGAGGTCATTCAGTCCAACCATTCACACAGAGCTCACAATCTTACCACTGCTACTAAGCTGATGCCACTAAACCAAATCCCTCAGCACCGCATCCAGGCAGCTTTTAAACACCTCCAGGGATGGTGACTCCACCACCTCCCTGAGCAGCCTGGGCCAGGGCCTGAGAACCCTTTCTGGGCAGAAATTTTTCCTAATGATGAAGGCAGTGGAACATCTCCCTGCTGAGGAGAGCCTGAGGGAGCTGAGGGCTGTGGAGCTTGGAGCAGAGCAGCCTGAGGGTGACCTCATTACTGTTGATGAAGATGTGCAGGGTGAGTGCCCAGAGGCTGGAGCCAGGCTCTGCTGGGGGCTGCCCAATGCCAGCCAAGGGGCAGTGGTGGAAGCTGAGGCAGAGGAAGTTCCATGGAAACAGGAGGAGAACCTTTTTTCCCTGTGAGGGTGACAGAACACTGGAGCAGGCTGCCCAGGGCGGGTTGTGGAGTCTCCCTCTGTGGAGATATTCAAGACCCAGCTGGATGTGTTCCTGTGTGACCTGCTGTGGGTGCTCCTGCTCTGGCAGGGGTTGGGCTGGATGATCCTTCAAGGTCCCTTCCAGCCCTTAACATTCTGTGACTCTGTGTAATACCCAACCTGAACCACCCCTGGCACAATCTGGGGCTGTTTCCCACTTGCTGCCATGTAACCTTGTGTGGTTGATTTCTGCTGCTTGAGATGAGCATGACTTCCAGCCTCAGATATACAGCCTTTAACTCAGCTAAGACCACACAGCTGTGCTTCATGCCTGCTTCAATGTTCATTCACAAGCTGTCTCAGACTGCAACTCCAGATCCTCACATGGCTCTGCATCACTCTCCTCTTTCTGAAAGAGGAAAAGCAAGGTAGAGGTGAGTTAATGCTGGGGGAAACTTCAACCCACCACACCTAAGTGAGTTGCCCCAGCAGAGGGCTTGGTGGCAGAGGGCTGGAGCAGAACTTGGACATGGCACTGCAAAGCCATACCAAGAGTGGCATCAAAGCCAGACCTGTGTGTTCTGTGGCTGGCAGCTGAGGGGCTGGAAGCAAAGCTGTGCTCTGTGTGGTTATCCAACCTCTGAGATGGAATTTCCTATATTTAGCTGCCTAGGCTGGCACATGTAGTGAGGCCTGAACTCTAAGAGCAGCCTCTCTTATCCCACGCTCTTCTTCCCCTGCCTGTGCCAGCAGACACATAAGGTGGGCTCCCTTGGCCTGGGGTCTGCTGCGTGCTTCTGCTCCAGGCAGTGATGTGAGGGGCTGAGTGGTCAGCCCAAAGCTCTGAGCACCTGCACTCTGCACCCCTCTAATCCCTTGTGCTATTCATTCTGAAAGAGCCATTTCAAAATAGACTCACAGGAGCGTGGGAGCACTTAAGAGTGGCCACTGACCCACTCAGCTTTGTCAGCATGGCAACGACAGGGCAACACTTCTGTGGGCAGTGCCATAAACCAAGCATAAAGCAGCTGCAGCCTGTGGGGTGGGGAGGTGCTGGAAAGGGGGTGGGAGCTCCTCCAGGGAAAGACAAGAGTCAAATGGGGAGAGCATAAGCGGTGGAGCCCAGGAACCGAGCTTCCGCAGCTCTGCTTAGCTGAGGGCCATAGTGGAGGGGAAAGAGCACATCCAGCCCTGGACTCACCTTCTTTCTGCTTCCTCCACTGGAACTCCAGCACCACATCATCATGCCCCACAAAAGTGTGGACAGGGGTGTTCAAGTCAAAGACATTCCAGAGGAGGAGACTGTTCTCCCGACGCAGCTGGGGGACCATCACTGTCACCAGCCCGTTGCTGAAAGGCTTGAGAGAGACAAACACCCTTCCAGTTAGCCTTGGGGAGCTCTGCTCCCAGCCTGCTCTTACCATGCTCTCGTCCCTTCCTTGTCCTACCAGGAATGTGTGGGCTTTAAAAGGAACTGGGCACAAACCAGAAGCAAGCCTGGAACTGAAGGGGGGTGGGGGGTGGGGGTGTCCAAAGCAGCTGGACCAGTGTTTCCCAACAGAAAAGATGTCATGACTTGGGGAGAGTCAATGCAGATCTCTTATCTCCACTACTTCCCTCTGCTGCTTCCTCACTTCTCAGCTGTCAGGCTGCAGGGATTTCACCCTTGGCTTTTCCCATATCACAGGTTGAGAGCTGCTGCCTGGGGACTGAGCCCCAGCAGCTGCTCAGGGTCACAATGCTCAGAGGAACACTGGAAGCCAATCTTCCCATCAGGGGAAAGGGGATCAAAGAGTCAAGGCACAGCACTGGTTTCAGGCCACATTCAGCTGTCTGGAGAGCCAAGAATGGCTGTGACTGATGATAAGAGCCTTAGCTTCACGTGGCTGGCTGCTTGCTCTCTGAAAAGCAACAGCTCTTGGGTTTGATATGCTGCAAGAGGCCACTGTGGCACACTTGGAAACTCTGGGACTAAAGGAGGCACTCAGAGAGGGAACAGCTGCAGCATTGCTCTGTGCAACAGGCACCAGCACTGGAGCTGAGAGCTAAAACAGGACAGTGAGAGCAGCAGCCGCTTTCTGAGCCTCCTGCTCCCAGAGTCAACCACCTGCTCCTGGGCTCTCACCTGCCAGGAGGGTGATGCCCAAGGCTGCAATCACAGGATGGCATGGGTTGGAAGGGACCTTAAAGATCAACTAGTTCCAACCCCCTGCCATGGGCAGGGACACTTCCTACTAGACCACATTGCTCAAGGCCCCATCCAACCTAGTTTTGAACGTTTAAGGGCCTGGAGCCTCCACAGCTTCTCTGGACAACCTGTTCCAGGGCCTCACCACCCTCACAGGGAAGAACTTCTTCCTAATGTCTAATCTAAATCCAGCTTCTGCCAGTTTGAAGCCATTGTCTCTCATCCTTCCACTACAAGCCCCTGTCAAAAGTCCCTCCCCAGCTCTCCTGTAGCCCCTTTCAGGTACTGGAAGGCTACCTGAAGGTCTCCCTGAAGCCTTCTCTTCTCCGGGCTGAACAACCTCAGCCTGTCCCCACAGGGGAGGTGCTGCAGCCCTCTGATCATCTTTGGGTGCCCCTCTGGACCCACTCTAACATTTCCACGTTAGATCTCCTCACACTGCCAGCCAGCCCTTCTCCTCACACTGCCAGCCAGCCCTTCTCCTCACACTGCCAGCCAGCCCTTCTCCTGAGGACACCCCACTGCAGATTTGGTTCTTCTGGGGCCTTTCGAGCCCCAGGGCCAGATTTTCAACGTCAATTTCATAACTGAGGGTAAACATGCATTTACTAATGGCCTGCAGTAGAACAGGTGAGAAGCCCTTCAGCCCCTCTTTATTTAACACCTCCTTTGGCCAGCAGGGCTGGTGGGAGTCCCTCACTCACCGTGTATCTTGCCTTCCAGACAGGAACCTGGCAGGGAAGGATATTGAGGTACTTCCGAGGCTGACGGTAATCCCAGAACTTCAAAAAGAAACAACAAGCAGGAAGACAAAGCAAAGGCAGGAGTCAGCTGGCTGTACTTCCAGGCTGCAGTTTGCCACGTGGCTTGCAGAGGGAAAAACCAGAGCAAAAGGCATGCCAGGGTGCCCACAGCATGATTAGCAATCCCATTCGTTAGCCGTAGGGATGGCCCCAAAGGACGAAGAGCAAACTAGTAGCATCTGGCAGCGTCTCCTCAACAACGAGCGGCTTGGGGGGAGATTCACAGTGATCATGGCTTGAGTCATTAGAGCAGGGAGACAAGGCAGCCTGCTTGAGCTTTCAGAGCTCCAAGGCACCCTGCAGGCTGCCAGCCAACGTGCCAGTCCAGGCTGGAGGCAGGCCCACCCCGCTGCCGCTGCTCATTTGGTAATGAAGAATCTAACCTTTTGCTTTGCTGGAACAGGCAGCCACTGCATTTGCCTCAGAGCTCAGCTCAACGTGAATGAGCTCCATTTGGCTGACACACAAAGCAGGCTGCTTCCCCCTCCCCAAGGAAAAGGCCCAGCCTGGCAGTACTTGAAGGCAGCCTCTTATTGATAACCTGATTTGACATGAAGCTGGGAGCTGCAGAAGCTCGAGCGTGTCTCCCCCCCCCCAGAGTTGTTGCAATCAGCCTGAGGCTGGCAATGCTGCCTTTTGGGGCTCTTCTGGCACGTGTGGCCAGCTGCCTTCTGGCAAGCAGCAGGCAGGAGTGGTTGCTTTCAGCTTCAGTGCTGCCCAAACCACCACAGGGAGGTGGCAAACAGATGTCTGCCCACCCCACCGTGACTTCTCCGCCTCTGCTCCACGCCCCCTGGCTCAAACACACACGACAAACCCAAGGATCCAGCACCTGCCAATGGCAAGCACTCCTCAACTCTTCAGCAGTGGTAGAAGAGGATCTGCTCCACCATCCTGACCTCTCCCAAGCAGGAGTCCCACAAGCAACACTCACCCTAACAGAGTTGTCCTGGCTGGAAGTGGCCAGCGTGTACTCATTGTCTGGATGCCAATCCAGGCCGTGGATTTTGGAGAGATGAGCTGCCAAATACTCCACTGCAGTGCTGGGTTTCTGCAAGGAGAGACAGTTTCCTTCTCAGAACAGGCCTCCTGATATTTGGTTTAGGTATTTGGCATCAAAGACGACACTCCAGCAAGGGCAGGAGGGGTAGAATGCCCTCCTGAAGACACTCCAGTGAGGGCAGGAGGGGTAGAATGCCCTCCTGAAGACACTCCAGTGAGGGCAGCAGAGGGAGAATGCCCTCCTGAAGGCACTTCACGAGGGCAGCAGAGGGAGAATGCCCTCCTGAAGGCACTTCACAAGGGCAGCAGAGGGAGAATGCCCTCCTGAAGACACTCCAGCGAGGGCAGGAGGGGTAGAATGCCCTCCTGAAGGCACTTCACGAGGGCAGCAGAGGGAGAATGCCCTCCTGAAGGCACTTCACGAGGGCAGCAGAGGGAGAATGCCCTCCTGAAGACACTCCAGCGAGGGCAGGAGGGGTAGAATGCCCTCCTGAAGACACTCCAGTGAGGGCAGCAGAGGGAGAATGCCCTCCTGAAGGCACTTCACGAGGGCAGCAGAGGGAGAATGCCCTCCTGAAGGCACTTCACAAGGGCAGCAGAGGGAGAATGCCCTCCTGAAGACACTTCACAAGGGCAGCAGAGGGAGAATGCCCTCCTGAAGACACTTCACGAGGGCAGCAGAGGGAGAATGCCCTCCTGAAGACACTTCACGAGGGCAGCAGAGGGAGAATGCCCTCCTGAAGACACCTCACGAGGGCAGCAGAGGGAGAATGCCCTCCTGAAGGCACTTCACGAGGGCAGCAGAGGGAGAATGCCCTCCTGAAGGCACTTCACAAGGGCAGCAGAGGGAGAATGCCCTCCTGAAGGCACTTCACAAGGGCAGCAGAGGGAGAATGCCCTCCTGAAGACACTTCACGAGGGCAGCAGAGGGAGAATGCCCTCCTGAAGGCACTTCACGAGGGCAGCAGAGGGAGAATGCCCTCCTGAAGACACTTCACGAGGGCAGCAGAGGGAGAATGCCCTCCTGAAGGCACTTCACGAGGGCAGCAGAGGGAGAATGCCCTCCTGAAGGCACTTCACAAGGGCAGCAGAGGGAGAATGCCCTCCTGAAGGCACTTCACGAGGGCAGCAGAGGGAGAATGCCCTCCTGAAGGCACTTCACGAGGGCAGCAGAGGGAGAATGCCCTCCTGAAGACACTTCACGAGGGCAGCAGAGGGAGAATGCCCTCCTGAAGGCACTTCACAAGGGCAGCAGAGGGAGAATGCCCTCCTGAAGGCACTTCACAACGGCAGCAGAGGGAGAATGCCCTCCTGAAGGCACTTCACAAGGGCAGCAGAGGGAGAATGCCCTCCTGAAGACACTTCACGAGGGCAGCAGAGGGAGAATGCCCTCCTGAAGACACTTCACGAGGGCAGCAGAGGGAGAATGCCCTCCTGAAGACACTTCACGAGGGCAGCAGAGGGAGAATGCCCTCCTGCTGGGAAAAGGCAAACAGCTCAGCCAAAGGAGCTGCATGTCCTGTGAAGGTGTGACAAACTCCAGCCCTGAACCACACTTTTTATTCAGTGGAAGAGTGAAGTACTATGAGATTACAAGCAGGAGAAGGAGGCCATCGACCTTCTCTCCTCAGTCTTGTGGACTCCCAATTCTCTCTAGTTGATATCAACTCCCAAGAGAGATTTGAGGTCAAGCAGTGGATGTTTTTCCTCCCCTCTCAGTACTTCTCTGTGAGCAGAGGGCTGTGTGTCTACATTGGGTAGGAGGGAATGCCCACAAGCTGCTCAACCCCTCTCAGCTCACCCTTTTGTCCCATATTCGGACATCCCCGTCGTGGCTTGTGGCTAAACAGTTGGCATTTTTCTTGTTCCATTTGACCTGGGAAGCTCCAGCTGCAGGACAAAACAGAGCAGGCCCAAACAAGCAATTAAACATCAGGTAAATGGCACAGCAGACCCTTGTGACCTGTGCTTAGAGCTGCTCTGCTTAGCAGAGGAAAAGGCAGCTCAGAGGAAGGAGAGCCTAGAAGCCAGCGTGAAGGGTGGCACGGTGGCCTTGCTCACTGCAGAGGGATTGGACTAGGTGACCTCTACCAGCCCTTTCCCTCCCAGACCAGCCCAGCAGATCCAGAGAGGTGATTCTGCCACTTTGCTCTGGTGAGACCTCACCTGGATTGCTGCATCCAGCTCTGGAGCCCTCAATATAGGAAGGACCTGGACCTGATGGACAGAGCCCAGAGGAGGGCCACAAAAATGATCAGGGGGCTGGAGCTGGGAGTGTTCAGCCTGGAGAAGAGAAGGCTCTGGGGAGACCTAATAAACAACCTTCTAATACCTGAAGGGGGCTACAAGAAGGCTGCAAAAAGACTGTTCCCAAAGGCCTGCAGGGACAGGACCAGGGGCAATGGCTTCAAACTAGAGCAGAGCAGATTTAGATTGGATGTTAGGGACATGTTCTTTACTATGAGGGTGGTGGAACACTGGAACAGGTTGCCCAGGGAGGTGGTTGAGGCCCCAGCCCTGGAAATATTCAAGGTGAGGTTCAACAAGGCCCTGGGCAACCTGATCTAGCTGGGGATGTCCCTGCTGAGTGCAAGGGGTTGTACTGGATGAGCTTTGGAGGTCCCTTCCAAGCCAGACCATTGTAGGATTTGATGAACATCATCAACTCCTGATTCCTCAGCAAGGTGTTTGTGTCCTGAAAACCTCACAGGCAAGGGTGTTCCACTGACATGCTTGAGAGATCCTCAGCACCATTTGCTGGACTCAATTCAAATCCTCATGCCTGTCAGCTCAGGTGCAGCAACTTCCTCCAGGCAAGAGCTGCAGGTTCATCATCTCCTCCCAGACTGGAAACAGGAAATAGGTGACCCAGGATGGTGGTGGAGTCACAACCCCTGGAGATGCTCCAGAAACTTGTGGCCATGGCACTTTGGGACATGGTTTGATGGTGATGTTGGGTTGATGGTTGGACTGGATGATCTCAGAGGGCTCTGCCAGCTAAAACACTTCTATGGAATCCCACCTGGTTTTGTGCAAGCTGCTTCCAGGTGCTCATGGATGGATGCATTTGCCTCCTTAACACCCTCTCTACTGGCTGATGCTGTACAAGGATCTCTTATTCAAAGACAAGTGTAGGAGAAGGTTGAAGTGCAGGTGGACCTTGTATCTGGTCAGCTGAAAACAGGTGGCCAGAAGGTGGACCAGAAGGCCCAATGGTCAAAATACACCACAGAAGTCAAAAGACAGCAATGGCACTGTAAAGACACTGGATGATGGTCTAGATAATGATTAACTGATACCATGAGGGCCTCAGTCAAAGGCCTGAAAGCAGAAGCTGGTTGGCTACTTCCACTAAGCAGCTTCAAGTGGTGTGGATTGGGCAGATACTGTCAGAGAAATGCATGTTCTGCTCAGCCTTCCCCTGCCACTGCTCTCAAAACATTTTAAACTCATCAGAAAGGTGAAAGCCCAGGAGAAAGCTGAACAGATCTCAGCCTGCTGCTCTTCTTCACCTCCACTACCCACCTCCTGCTGCACAGTGAGCAGATTCCTCCTGGCAACCTGGCAAAAAGCTCATCCTGGAGGGGGTGGCAACCACCCTGCAAATAGGCTGCCAGTTAATTGAGTTGATTCACTCCCTGAAGGGAACCCAAATGTCTAGACCAGTGCTAAACAGAGCCAGGCAGGGGAGGCAGGAAGCTTTCTGGGGAGCTCAGCGCTGCGCCGGCTCCGCTGACCCACGAACCCTCCCCGCTGGGCAGCAGAGCCCAGGGCTGCTCCTCTCTGGCTCAGGAAGGGTTTTGCAGCACAGAGATGAGAGGTTTGCTGGCTGGGGGGTGGGGAGGTGGGGGGAGAAAGAGAGAGCCACTGCAGATGTGTGGCCTGAGGAGGCTGAAGCAGCACAACGTAAGAGATCTATGCCCTGAGGATTGCTGAGTTACTGGGGCCAGTAGCTGAGGCAAAGGCCAGTTTGCTCCTCACCCGTGCAGCCGGTGAGGACTGCCGTGCAGCACCTGCCAGCTGGTGGCTTTAGAGGCCACTCACACTGCCACCAGCTGTGACTGGCACCTTTCCAGAGCAAGCACAGCACCCTGGTGTCACGCTGAAGGGAAAGGCCGGTTGGCGTCCCCAGCCCCTCAGTGAGCAGGGGGCAGGCTGGCACTCAGCAGCCTTCAACACCACTGCCCGGGGGCTGATTCGGTTTCTTTTGCTTGATTTAAATCAGACACAAAAGGACAGGGACAAATCACAGGCAGGCAACACAGGTCAGCAGCAGGGGAGGAGCTATGTCTAGAAGGCACAAACACCACAGGCTGTCCACCAATTTCAGGACCACCACTGCCCTCCACGGCGGGGAGCCTGCCAGGGGTCCGCATGCCCCTTGAATTCTGCCCTGTAAAAGAAGCCAGGAAATGGAAGCTCTCAGGCTGCTCCTGCATGGGGCAACCACAGGTGGTGGCACTTCTGTATTCTGCCAGCCTCAAAGCATGAAGGGAGGGAGGACTGCCAGCAGGGGCACGTAGCACTCAGCGGAGGCACGAAACAAGCCTCTGTCACACGCATGCCATACTTACCTACTGCAGAGAGGGAGACTGTAGGCTTCCTGGTGTCTCTGAAACACAGCATGGCTCATGTGAGCACCCACAGCACAGCCCAGCAGGCCCAGCCTCCCCAGGTTGCTCCTTCCTATTGCCAGGATCCATTTGCTTGCTGCCTCTTGGCAGCTCACGTGCCTTCTGCTTACCAAAACACACCACGGGAAACGCAACAAAGCAAGAGGTGGCCAGCTGGAGGGCAACAGCCAGCCTGTCTTGCCAGCACAAGGTCAGGATACAGGATGGCCTTGGAGAGGACTGGGAGGAGGAGAAATGTGCAAAGGGTGGCATGTGGCAAGTCACCACTGTGCACTCCCAGCCCACGGCCTGGGCTGATCCCCAGCAGCGGAGGGCAGCAGGGGCAGGGAGGGAGGGGACTCTGCCCCTCTGCTCTGCTTGAGAGCCCACCTGCAATGTTGGGGCCAGCTCTGGAATCCTCAGCACACAGGGACACAGACCTCTTGGAATGGGGCCAAAGGAGGCCACAGCAATGATGGGAGGGCTGGAAGCCTTCTGCTGTGAGGCCAGGCTGAGAGAGCTGGGGTTGCTGAGCCTAAAGAAGAGAAGGCGCCAGGGAGACCTCAGAGCAGCCTCCTGGTATTTGGAAGGGGCTACAGGAGAGATGGAGAGGGGAATTTGACAAAGGCATGGAGTGGCAGGATGACAGTGACCTGGAGTGAAAGGCTTCTTCAAACTGGAAGATTAATGGGACTAAACATTAGGAAGAAATTCTTGCCCATGAGGGTGGTGAGGCACTGGAAGAGGCTGCCTGTAGAGGCTCCAAGCCTGGAAGTGTTCCAAGCCAAGCTGGATACCTTTGTAGGGTCCCTTCCAACCCAAACCATTCTATGATTTGACATTGCAGCTAAGCAGGTGAGGAAACTGGGCTCACAAAGTCTTGCTGCAGGAAGCAACACAACTGCCTTTCCCAGGAGGACTGAAAGGCAGGTGTTGATCTGCTGGAGGGTAGAGGGGCTTTGCAAAGGGACCTTGCCAGGCTGGACAGATGGGCAGAGTCCAACGGTATGAGATTGAACAGGTGCTGCACATTGGCCACAGCAACCCCAGGCAGTGCTGCAGGCTGGGGGCAGAGTGGCTGAGAGCAGCCAGGCAGAGAGGGACCTGGGGGGAGTGGTGGAGAGCAGCTGAACAGGAGCCTGCAGTGTGCCCAGGGGGCCAAGAAGGCCAAGGGCATCCTGGCCTGCAGCAGGAACAGTGTGGCCAGCAGGAGCAGGGAGGTCATTGTGCCCTGTGCTCAGCACTGGTTAGGCCACACCTTGAGTCCTGTGTCCAGTTCTGGGCTCCTCAGGTCAGGAAAGATGTTGAGCTGCTGGAAGGTGTCCAGAGAAGGGCAACAGAGATGGGGAGGGGTCTGGAGCACAGCCCTGTGAGGAGAGGCTGAGGGAGCTGGGCTTGCTTAGCCTGCAGAAGAGGAGGCTCAGGGGAGGTGGGGGTTGGTTTCTTCTCCCAGGCAAGCAGCACCAGAACAAGAGGACACAGTCTCAAGCTGTGCCAGGGGAGGTTTAGGCTGGAGGTTAGGAAGAAGTTCTACACAGAAAGAGAGACTGGCCCTTGGGATGTGCTGCCCAGGGAGGTGGTGGAGTCACCATCACTGGAGGTGTTTAGGAGGAGACTTGACGGTGTGCTTGGTGCCATGGTCGAGTTGATCAGGTGGTGTTGGGTGATGGGTTGAACTCGATGATCTCAAAGGTCTCTTCCAACCTGGTCTATTCTATTCTATTCTATTCTATTCTATTCTATTCTATTCTATTCTAAACAGAGAGCTGGGAAAAAAACTTGACTGAAGGCGCCAATGTGGCAGACCCTGACTCAGGGCAGATGGAGCAGTGACTGCAGAGCAGAGACTTCATGTCTAGGTGTGGTGCTGAGGGACATGGTGAAACAGGAGAAAAATAAACTACAGAACACCTGACCTGCAGAGTCTGGATGGGACTCTCAAGACAGGGAGCTGAGCTACAACTGTGCCCTGAATGATGCAAGTGAGACAAAGGCTCCTTCAACAGAAACATCACACAGCTGGGAAGGGTCAAAGGCAGGTTGGAAGTCTTGGAGTGGTGTGAAATATTGGGGGACCTCAGGCCTATCCAGCTGGAACTCCCAACCTTGGCTGCCTTAGGACAAGAGGAAACAGCCTCAAGGTGCAGCAGGGGAGCTTTAGGTTGAACATTAGAAGGAACTTCTTCACTGGGAGGGTTGTCAAGGCCTGGAACAAGCTCCTCAGGGAGGTGGCTGAATGCCCATCCCTGGAGGTGTTTCAAAGAGGCAGAGATGTGGTGCTAAGGGCCATGGTTGATCAGCAGCCTTGGTAGAGTTAGAGAATGGTTGGGCTGGATGATCTTAAAGGCCTCTTCCAATTGAAATGACTCTCTGATTCTATAGCAGAACAAAATTAGCAGGAAATAAGGCCAGCTCTGCAGATTCTACAGACCAAAGTCTGCAGTGGTGGCACCATGACAACTCCTAGCAGCCAGGACATGGATCAAGGCAGTAACTCACTCCTTGACCTTGCTGCTCAGGACTTCACCTGCCCTTTCCTGAGAAGAAGGGATGTTATCTTCAGCATTTTGTCTGTGCTGGAAAGCACTTTCTGGAACGGACAGCACCTTTCCCTCTAAGAATTTCTGCCTAATCACAACACTGATTGGTGTGAAGAACAAAGTGGGGCACTTCCAGGTGCCCTCACTGCAGGGCTGCCTCCCAAGGGTGTCATTAGACAGCTGCTTCAGCAGGATGATCACTTGCTGGAGGCCAGCAGCCCCCTGACCGTGCTGCCCCAGCAAGCTCAGAGACCTTACTAGCACAGGTGGGAGGTGGAGGCTGTGCAGAGGCTGCCTGAGCAAGGATTTCTGGGACAAGGGAATATAGGCACAGAAGATTATGCAGGGCACAGCAGAGTTAAAGCAGGGCTCACGGTAACAACCTTCAGGGAGCTCTGTTTTTCACTTGGCACTGAGATAGCATCGCAGCAAAACACAAGCAGCAGTCCCGGGCCTTTAATTACACATCAGTAATACATTGTCACACCGTTTAAGGAAGGATCTAAAGAGCTTCAGAGGAGCTCAACAAGCCTGAGGGCAGCCTGGTGCAGTGGGGTTATGTTGTTATCCTCCTATTCTAACTGAGCAAAGGAGGCAGAGAGGAACAAAGTGACTTGCCAGGGGTCATAAAGAGCTGCTGTACAGCCAGGCAGAGAACCCGGCAGTCCCAGTGCCAGCTCCTTGCTTTTCAGGTGTGACACATGGGGTGTGGGGAGATCTGTGACCCTGGAAAAGCACCAGGAACCAAGGGAAGGCACAAGCAGGAAAAGGTTGGCTTGGATCAGAAGTAGTGTGGCCAGCAGGACCAAGGAAGCGACTCCACTGGCCACTGGTGAGGCCACACCTCAAATCCTGGCTTCCATTTTGGGCCCCTCAATACAAGAAGGACATTGAGGGGCTGGAGCATGTCCAGAGAAGGGCAAAGTAGCTGGTGAAGGGTCTGGAGAACAGGGCTGGTGAGCAGCACCTGAGGGACCTGGGGTTGTTTAGTCTGGAGAAGGAGAGACCTCTGTCTGGCTGAGGTCTTGCTCTCTACAGCTCCCTGAAAGGAAGATAGAGTGAGGTGGGGTTTGGCCTCCTCTCCCAAGGAACAAGAAACAGGACAAGCTGAAAGGGCCTCAAGTTGCAGCAAGATGAGGTTTAGGATGGACAAAAGGGAAATTTTCTTCCCTGAAAAAGCTGTCAAGGCCTGGAACAGGCTGCCCAGGGCTGGGTTTGAGTCCCCATCCCTGAAGGGCTTGAGAAGCCATGGAGATGTGGTGCTGAGGGACATGGGTTAGTGGTGACCTAGCTAGTGTTCTGCTTGATGACCCTTAAAGGGGTCTTCCAACCAAAAGGATTCTGTGATTCCACTTTTTGCAGCCAGGAGCACAACCATGGCTCAACTGCAACTCTCTGCTGTCCTTCCTTGACTCCCAAGTGGCATGAAAAGAGGGCAACAGAAGCCCTCTTTGAGAGTCTGGGAAGCAGAAGACAGCCCTGCAAGCAGAGCACCCCCCACCCATGCATGCTGTGCTGCTCATTCTGGAAAGGAGCCCAGCACTTCCCCTGCAGGGCTGAAACAGAACTGAGCCTTACTTGATGTCCCAGATGTAGATGTAGGTGTCAACAGAGCTGGTGACCAGCAGGTCTGGCTCAAACACAGCCCAGTCCAAGTCACTGCAAAGGCAACAGCACAGTAGGTGAGCAGAACAAGAGCACACATGGTTTGCACCAACCTCTCACAGCCTCTCAGGCCATCTCTCTGATGAGTTCAGGGCCACTCCATGACACCTACTGCAACTCTCCAAGTACAAAGCAAGATCTTCATCATTTTTTTCCCCTAAGTAAATTCCAAGCAGCAATGAAATGCCTCTAAGTAAATTCCAGGGAAGCATGTTCCCAGCCCTGAACTTTACAGCTGTTGCCTGTGTGCTCCTTCCACCACAGGCAATGGGACACTGTCACAGTGGGTCCTCAGCTACCCCACACTCTTGGCACCAACCCCTGTGCCTTTCCTGTTGGGCTCCCCAGGGGCACCCAGGACACCAACAGCCTCCAGTCAGTATGGTTAAGGGCTGCCATTAATTCCCAGAGCCAGGTGCTGGGCTGAAAACAGCTCTTCACCTGCATTTCCAGCCCATCCCTAAAATACAACCCTCCAAGCAGAGGCGGAGAGCTCCCCTGCACCACCAGAGCAGGCTGTGAACTTGGAACTTTGGGACTACCTGCTTTAATTCAGCTGCCATCACACAGAAACACAGCTGGGATGCCATTTAACAAGCATGCTGGTGTTGCCCAGATGATGGCTGCTGTTTATTACAAGGACAGCAGCCTAAGCCAGTGACACCTGAACCATCAAAGGCTTAGTAGATACACTGAGGGGAGCCATGAGAAGGTGAGTTGCTTCATATGTGACATCTGTCTCTAGTAGAGGCCAGAAAAGTGAGTAAAACCAGGCTAAGACAGAGCTTAAGAGGGGCCAGCACTGCAACATTCACTTCCTATGAAGCCACCCATCCTTGAACCTCCTTTCCATAGAACCTCAGGAGGTTCAACAAGGCCATGTGCAAGGTCCTGCACCTGGGTCATGGCAGCTCCTGTTATCAACCCAGGCTGGAAAGCAGCCCTATGGAGAAGGACTTGGGGGTGCTGGGGGTGAAAAGCTGGAGATGAGCCAGCACTGAGTGCTGCCAGCCCAGAGCCAGCTGTGTTGATCCCCAGCAGTGTGGGGAGCAGGGGCAGGGAGGGGATTCTGTCCTCTGGTGCACTCCTGCTGAGACCCCACCTGCAGTGCTGGAGGCCTCAGCACAGGAGAAACATGGACCTGCTGGAGAGGGACCAGAGTAAGCCACAAAGATGATCCAAGGGATGGAGCACCTCTCCTACAAGGCCAGGCTGAGAGAGTTGGGGTTGTTCAGTACGGAGAAGAGAAGGCTCCAGGGAGACCTTCTGGTGGCCTTTCAGGACTCAAAGGGGCTGAGAAGAAAGCTGGGGACAGACTTTTGAGCGGGGCCTGCTGTGACAGGACAAGAGGTGAGGGTTTAAATTAAAAGAGGGAGATTCAGACTGGAGAAAAGGAAGAAATGTTTGACACTGAGGGTGGCAAGACCCTGGCCCAGGCTCCCCGGAGAGGCAGGAGCTGCCCCATCCCAGGTCAGGTTGGTTGGGGCTGTGAGCAACCTGCTCTAGTTGCAGATGGCCTTGTTGAGTGCAGGGTGGGGTTGGACTGGTTGACCTTTAATGGTCCCTTCCAACCTATGATTCTGTGCCTTCCACCCCTCTTGCTCCTCACCTGATGACACGTGTGTGTCCTTGCAGGGACGTGCACACCTCCCCGTTGCCTTCCTTCCACTTGTACAGGTCCACTCGCTGATTGCTCTGGAATCAGAAGGCAGAAAGGAGATAACCTCAGCAAACAACGGTGGGACAGGAATCCCTACCTCAGCATCAGCTTCCCTTCATTTTCAACAGCCCCTGCTACCAGTGAGTCATGCTGGGATTAGCAAAGCCCTTGCCCAAAGCAGGAGAGCAAAGATGAACCTTCCGGGCTGCGAGGACTCTCAAAAGCCTGCCCTTTAATTACATCCCACTTAAAACTGGAGATAAACAAGAAAGGGAGGGAGGATGGGGTGGGGTGGGGGAAACACAGTCCCCTTGCAAAATGTTTCCATGAAATGATGTTCTCAGGGCTTTTATGTCCTCACAACATGCTGCAACTGCAGGCCAGAGGCAGCCAAATTTCTCTGCAGGAAGACTGTGCCAGCCCGTCCAGCTTCTCACAACTGGAGCTTGCAGAGAGGGAGAGGGGGAGGTGATGGATCACCACTGGCTCTCCTCAACTCTCCCTCCATTATCCCTGTGGGATAATCAAGGCCACTGTCAAACACAAACACCACAGCCTAATGGCTTCAAGGTCACTTCCTCAAGGGTACTTCCAGCCCTGCCAGCCCAGGAGAAAAGCCTTAAAGTGCTTATCACTAAGTGTAAACCACAGGAGCAAAGCAGCTCCATCAACGACAGCGTTATTTAGGGCTGCTTCACTCCTTCCAGGAACAAACCCTCCCTCCAAGGCAGCCACACACAGAGCCACTTGCAACTAGTTACTGCTTGAAGTTCATTGCTCTGCTTCAATTAAGGGTCACTTCAGCCCAGGCTGACTCATCTTTCTGGGGAGAAAGACTGCCTTTTTGGGTGCACCTAGAGCAACGAGTACAGTGGGTCTTGGGCCAAGACTGGAGGAAATTGGTGGTGGCCTTTGGTGACTTCAAAACTGGATCTTTGTTAGCCTCTTGCTTTCAAACTTGCCCAGAGAGGAAGGAAAAGATAACAAAGGAAAGGCTCAGACTACATTTTTGTTTTTTGGTCACAGGTTTTTGGGGTGCTTTTGGGTTACCCCAGAGCTGCCTCCTGGGAGTTTGAATGTGCAGGTGGACAAACCCTTCATCTTCCCTGAAATGAAGAAGCAGCCTTCTCCCAGCTCAGCAAGAAGAGATGGCATTGCTCTAACAGCTCACAGCAGGGCTGCACAACAGCTCAGGGCAAGGAAGACTCCTTGTGTGTTTCTCGTTGGCAGAAGGATTGATGGGGGGAGAGTGAAATGGCTCAACTGGATTTATGCAGGACTCCACAGCTGATGCTACAAGATGGAGCTCACCAGAACTTTCTCAGGCTCTTAGGAGGCCATCTCAGGTGGAAAGTGTTGCCTGTAGGACCAAGTGGGGGAAATGACAGCTCCTCCCACCAGCAGCATTCTCTAATAAATGGGATAGGCAGCAGAACACACTTCTAATAATGCCACCACCCCCTTGGTCAAGCATTTGGGACCACACAGGAGGAGTAAGGAGGATCTAGGATGGAGAACAATGGCATTTCTGAAACAGCACCTCAGGAGGCCTCAGAAGTGTGCTTAAGCCAGAGGGCAGAGGCAGCAAAGCACAGCAGAAGAGCATGCTTCAGTGCTTCTGGAAAGAAGCTGAAAAAGTAAGAAACCCTTGTCCAGACACAAGGAGAGATTTGCCCTCTGCCTGGCAGGGGTTTGGATTACCCAGCCCAACCTCCTGCTAAAGCAGTGGCACCCACAGCAGCTTGCCCAGAGTCACAATGGCCAGGGGGTTTGGAATCTCTCCAGAGAAGGAGACTCCACAGCCCCTCTGGGCAGCCTGCTCCAGTGCTCTGTGACCCCTACAGTAAAGAAGTTCTTCCCCATGTTGAGGTGGAATTTCCTGTGCTGCAGTTTCCATCCATTGCTCCTTGTCCTGTCACAGGGCACAAGTGAGCAGAGGCTGTCCCTGTCCCTTCCTTGCTGATCCCCTGCCCTCAGATATTTATAGACAATGATCAGATCCCCTCTCAGTCTTCCCCTCTCCAGATTAAACAGGCCCAGGGCTCTCAGCCTCTCCTCATCAGGTAGTGCTGAAGACCCTTGGAGCCCTCCTTGGAGCCCTCCCTTGGCCTCTCGCCAGCAGATCCCTGTCCCTCCTGAACTGGGGAGCCCAGAACTACATCCAATATTCCAGGTGAGGTCTCACTAAGGCAAAGTAGAGGGAGAGGAGAACCTCCCTTGATCTGCTGGACACACTCCTCCAAATGCACCCCAGGATCCTATTGGCCTTCTTGGCCACAAGGACACATTGCTGACCCACGGAGAACTTCTTGCCCACCAGCACTCCCGGGTCCTTCTCCCAGAGGGCTGCCCTCCAGCAGATCACCACCCAACACGTACTGGTGCAGTTTATTCTTCCTTGCCAGGTGCAGGGCTCTGCACCTACCCTCACAGGGGATGAGTTACAGCTTTTAAAAGGAGTGAACTCACTGAGGCTGCAAAGTAGTAGGCGTAGCTGTCGTGTGGGTTCCACTGCACTGCCCCAATGTCCCACTTGCTCTGCCGGGAGATCTTCCGGTGGCCCTCGTTGGGTGCATCCAGGTTGACTATGTAGAGGAACCGGCGGCTGCAAGAGACACAGACAAAGGCTCTGCAGCACCCAGCACCCAGCTCAAACCCCCAAACCCATGCCCAGAGAAGGGCAACAGAGCTGGGGAGGGGTCTGGAGCACAGCCCTCTGAGGAGAGGCTGAGGGAGCTGGGCTTGCTTAGCCTGCAGAAGAGGAGGCTCAGGGGAGACCTTCTTGCTCTCTCCAACTCCCTGCAGGGAGGTTGTAGCCAGGTGGGGGTTGGGCTCTTCTCCTAGGCAAGCAGCCCCAGAACAAGAGGACACAGTCTCAAGCTGCCCAGGGGAGGTTCAGGCTGGAGGTTAGGAAGAAGTTCTTCATAGAAAGAGAGACTGGCCATTGGAATGTGCTGCCCAGGGAGGTGGTGGAGTCCCCATCCCTGGAGGTGTTTAGGAAGACCCTGGATGGGATGCTTGGTGCCATGGTTGAGTTGATTAGATGGTCTTGGGTGATAGGTTGGACTCCACGATCTCAAAGGTCTCTTCCAACCTGGTTACATCTGCTCTATTCTATCCTATTCTATTCTATCCACGTGGAGCTTGCAGCCTTGTGCCTACAGGAAATGTGACCCAGAATTCTTTGCCCTGAGCCTCAAGGAGAATTCAGCTGCACCTTTCTGAAATGATACAGCAGCCCTTCTTCCACTGAGGTCAGCCTGAGGGCTGCTGGTTTGGCTGGTGGCAAGGACCGGCGGGGGCGCCCGGCCGGGACCGGCAGACTCACCCTGAGAGGACTGCGCGCTGTCCCAGGCAATCCACTGACATCGCCGTCGCCTGTTGGAGAGAAACACAACAAGACTGAGCAAGACCTGTGGGGTCAGCCCCTCAGCCACACAGAGGAGAGGTCCAGAGAAACCCACCAGCTCAGCTTCAAAGTATCAACTGCCACAGTGAGAGTCAAGGCTGAGATAAGAGTCCTAGAACTGCTGTGGTTGGAAAAGCCCTCTGAGGTCAGCGAGTCCAACCCAACCCCACCACGGCCATCAAACCATGCCCCCAAGTGCCATGACCACCACCTCCCGGGGTGGTGACTCCACCACCTCCCTGGGCTGCCTGCTCCAATGGCTGATCACTCTTTCAGTAAAGAATTCTTTCCTCATCTCCAACCTAAGCCTCCCCTGGCACAATTGCAGGCCCTTTCCTCTACTCTGTCACTTGATACCGTGGAGAAGAGACCAACCCCACCTCACTGCAACCTCATTTCAGGGATCTGAGCAATGAGCTCTCCCCTCAGCCTCCTCCTCTCCAAACTAAACCACCCCAGTTCCCTCAGTCACTCCTCACGAGACATGTGCTCTAGACCCTTCACCACCTCCCTTGCCCCTCACTGGACAGTACTCCAGCAGGGATGGCAGAAGCAGCATCCCCTTAGAGCAGCACAGATAGGGGCAAGAGAAAGGTTGCAGCAGCTGGTTTGGGGATGCAGGAAACATCTTGGTTGGGCTAAACTGAAGAGAAGACCTGGCAGACACCATCCCAAGCACCAAGACCTTGTTCCCTTCTCTTTGCTGTGGCAATAGCAGCTGCAGCCTTTCAATCAGCAATCTCTAATCATCCCTATTAATCAGCCTCTGCTCCTGCTCAGGAGCTTTCTCAGGCTCTCTCTTTCCCATCACAGGGGCAGATTTAATTAGGTATGTCCTGGGAGAGAGAAGTGCAACCATTTGAGGATGGCTACTCTCCAACAGGGAGAGATGGCTAAGAAGAATCAGAATTTGCTTTGGCACTACTGGTAAAGAAGGCTAAAAAAAAAAAAAAAGAACTGAAGTGCCCTAAGAAGAACAAACCCAAGCAGGCTTTGAACACTGAGCACTGTCTCCCCCCTCTTCTCATTCAGAATGGATCTGCTCCATCCTGTCCTTTGACTGCCAAGAGAATAAAGGCAAATTTTACTTGGAAAGCTGCAGAGTTCAGCCCATAAACATAGATCTAACTTCAATGCAGCTTTCAGCGTGCCCAGCACAGAATCAGAGCATGCCCCATATTCTTCGAGCTAACTGCTGTCATCTTCAAAGCAGCCTCCCTGAAAGCTCAGGATGTCTCTGCTGCTGTTCAGAAGCTGCTAAGTACTCTCAGTGTGGCTGCAACAAGACTTTGGCATGTCCCGCAGCTCCGGCAGGTAAGCATCACTAAAAGCAGACAGGCGATTTGGCAATCCCACTGCATCTCAGTCAGATCTGACAGGACAGCCATCACAGAAATTAAGTCACAGTATCACCAAGGTTGGAAGAGACCTCGAAGATCATCGAGTCCAACCTGTAACCACAGACCCCATAACTAGACCATGGCACCAAGTGCCACATCCAGTCCCCTCTTGAACCCCTCCAGGGACGGTGACTCCACCACCTCCCCGGGCAGCACATCCCAATGGCGAATGACTCTCTCGGTGAAGAACTTTCTCCTCACCTCCAGCCTAAACTTCCCCTGGCGCAGCTTGAGACTGTGTCCCCTTGTTCTGGGGCTGGTTGCTAGGGAGAAGAGGCCAACCCCTTCCTGGCTACAACCACCCTTCAGGTAGTTGGAGAGAGCAATGAGGTCTCCCCTGAGCCTCCTCTTCTCCAGGCTAAGCACCCCCAGCTCCCTCAGCCTCTCCTCCCAGGGCTGTGCTCAAGGCCTCTCACCAGCCTTGTTGCCCTTCTCTGGACACCTTCAAGTGTCTCGATGTCCTTCTTAAACTGAGGGGCCCAGAACTGGACACAGGACTCAAGGTGTGGCCTAACCAATGCAGAGCACAGGGGCACAATGACCTCCCTGCTCCTGCTGGCCACACTATTCCTAATGCAGGCCAGGATGCCATTGGCCTTCTTGGCCCCCTGGGCACACTGCTGGCTCATGTTCAGGCGGCTGTCAATCAGCACCCCCAGGGCCCTCTCTGTTTGGCAGCTCTCCAGCCATTGCAACCCCAGCCTGTAGCTCTGCCTGGGGTTGCTGTGGCCAAAGTGCAGCCCCTGGCACTTGGACTTGTTGAATGCCATCCTGTTGGCCTCTGCCCATCTGTCCAGCCGGTCGAGGTCCCTCTGCAGAGGCCTTCTGTCCTCTGACTGACCAACATCTGCTCCCAGCTTGGTGTCATCTGCACATTTGCTGATGACTGTCTCAATCCCCTCAGCCAGATCGTCAGTGAAGATATTAAAGAGGCTGGGGCCCAGCACTGATCCCTGGGGCACACCACTGGTGCCTGGCTGCCAGCTGGCTGTGGCACCATTCACCACCACTCTCTGGGCTCAGCCTCCAGCCAGTTCCTAACCCAGCTCAGAGTGCTGCTGTCCAAGCCAGGGGCTGACAGCTTAGCCATCAGTTTGCTGTGGGGGATGGTGTCAAAGACCTTGCTGAAGTCCAGGCAGACCACATCCACAGCCTGCCCCACATCCACCAAGCAGTCACCTGGGCATAGAAGGAGATCAGGTTGGAGAGGCAGGACCTGCCCTTCCTAACTCCATGCTGGCTGGGCCTGAGCCCTTGGCCATCCTGCAGCTGCACAGTTATTGCCCCCAGGATAATCTGCTCCATCATTTCCCCTGGCACTGAGGTCAGGCTGCCAGGCCTGGAGCTTCCGGGTTCCTCCATCCGACCCTTCTCATGGATGGGGACCACACTGGCCAGTTTCCAGTCGTTCTTTCAACCAGGGCTCCATCCCCTGCTTGCAATTACCCCAGCTACAGGAAAACAAGTGGGACCACAGGCTTGTTCTGCACCAAAAATCCACAGTCACACAGAATGTCAGGGGCTGGAAGGGACCTCGAAGAATCATCCAGCCCAACCCCCCTGCCAGAGCAGGAGCACCTACAGCAGATCACACAGGAACACATCCAGCTGGGTCTTGAGTATCTCCACAGAGGGAGACTCCACAGGCCCCATGGGCAGCCTGCTCCAGTGTCACCTCCACAGGGAAAAAACTTTTTCCTCATGTTTCTATGGAACTTCCTCTGCCTCAGCTTCCCCCACTGCCCCTTGTGCTGGCACTGGGCAGCACCCAGCAGAGCCTGGCTCCAGCCCCTGGGCACTCACCCTGCACATACTTACAAGTATTAATGAGGTCACCCCTCAGGCTCTTCCTCTCCAAGCTAAAGAGCCCTCAGCTCCCTCAGGCTCAGGTTTTGTGATTTTCTGGTCTTTTGCCTAAGCTCCCCAGTGACAAACCTTTTGTCAGTTATCCTCTGCCAGAGTTTGTGTCACCAGCAAGGGGCACAGCAAAGAAAACAGCTCCCAGTGTTAATCTCCCAGTCCCAGGTGTCTGCACATAGGCAGCCAGCACTAGTTCTCTGAAGTCCATAAACAAGAAGCCTGGCCAGAGGTGCTGCTGTTTATTGTTCCATTAAATCTGGGCTGGTGCTGTGCTGAAGAGGGGATAATGTGTTTTTTGGAAGGCATTGCAGCTAACACCTGCTTGGAGCTGTGTGAGGAGCAGCCAAGCGCTCTTAGCTGGTGCTGGGCTGGAGGGTGGCATGATCCTGGCACATGGTCACTCCCATTTAATGCCCCTTTTAATGTCTGGGGCAAGGTGGCCTTGGGTCAGGAGGAGGTGGTTTGGTTTAAGTGATGAAGGGCCTGGAGCACATGGCCTAAGGGGAGCATCTGAGGGAGCTGGGGTTTGTTCAGTCTGGAGAGGAGGAGGTTGAGGGGAGACCTCATCACTCTACAGCTACCTGAAAGGAGGTTGGAGTGAGGAGGGGGAGTCTCTTCTCCTTGGTGCCAAGTGGCAGGACCAGAGGAAATGGTTACAAAGCTGAGCCAGGGGAGGTTCAGGCTGGATGCTAGGAAATATTTACTCACAGAGAGGGTTCTCAAACATGGGAGTGGTCTGCCCAGGGCAGTGGTGTAGTTGCCAGCCCTGGAGGTGTTAAAGCAGCGTGTGGACCTGGCACTTAGGGACACAGTTTAGGATTGACCCTAGACTGGGTCGAAGGTTGGACTGGGTGATCATGGAGGTCTCTTCCAACTGGATGGACTCTGTGACTCCTCATAAGGAAGATGTTCCTCTCCCTTCATTATTTTTGTGGCTCTGTGCTGGACTCTTTCAAGCAGTTCCCTGAGGTCCTTCTTGAACTGCCCAGAACAGGACACAACATTCCAGATGCAGCCTCACCATGGTGTTAAAATGCTACAAATGCCCACAAAGCTTCAGAAGGAGCCCACAGTAAACTCCCAGCCCACATCTGCACCTTAACCAAACCAAGTTTCACTGCTTCTTGCTCTTCCAGGTATGACCCACTTGCTTCCTCCTAGGTAGCAAATGCAGTCAAAGAATGGCAGAGAGATTACTGGTGAATTATTATTTGCCTGAGAAAGATCTTTTTAGGTTAGCTGTGGGTGTTACTGAACACCTCTGTCACGGAATGGTAGGGGTTGGAAGGGACCTCTAGAGATCATTGAGTCCAACCCCCACTGCCAAAGCAGGGTCACCTGGGGCAGGTCACACAGGAATGCAGCCAGCTGGGTCTTGAAAGTCTCCAGAGAAGGAGACTCCACAACCTCTCTGGGCAGCCTGCTCCAGGCCTCCAGCACCCTCACAGCAAACAATTTTCTCCTCCTGTTGAGGTGGAACTTCCTGGCTTCCAGCTTGAATCCATTGTCCCTTGTCCTATCACAGGACACCACTGAAAGAAGCTTGGCCCCTTCTTCTTGACACCCACCCTTCAGGTATCTGTAGGCATTGATCAGATCCCCTCTCAGCCTTCTCTTCTCCAGACTGAACAGCCCCAGGGCTCTCAGCTTTTCCTCATCAAACAAATGTTCCAGTCCCTTCATCATCCTCACAGGCCCTGTGCCAGGCTTCTTGAAAGCTTTTTGCCAGTTCTACAACTGACACTGGAAACAAGAAGCTGGTTTGTAAACCTCTAAAGAAAGAGCTGCAGCTCCCTAGATTCCACAGCCCCTTGGAAAACAATGCAGTGGGTGACTCAATGTCTAGAAGGAAAGAAACCTAAGGAGGAAGCTTTCCCTGCTGATGCCCATTTCATTTCCAAGGAATTACAATGAGGGTGCCTAAAGCTGCAACCAGAACCTTCTGGTGTGATGAAGAGCCGGGCAGCCAATACGTTTCATCCAGCTGCAGCCATCCTTTCCTCCAGGGCAGCCAATACATTTCATCCAGCTGCAGCCATCCTTTCCTCCAGGGCAGCCAATACATTTCATCCAGCTGCAGCCATCCTTTCCTCCAGGGCAGCCAGTACATTTCATCCAGCTGCAGCCATCCTTTCCTCCAGGCAGACATAAAAACATCAACTTAAAAGTGATTGATCACTTCATAGCTGAGTTTATTCTTGCTGGTGTTGGCACCAGGACCTCCTGAACCCTTCCGAACTGGTTTCAGTAATGACCACTGGTAAACTGGGTTTCCAGGCACCACGCGTTACAAAGCGTAACAAAGGAAGTGAAGGTTCACTGCCACGTTGGAGGGTCACAAATAAAAGTCACTTGATGGCCACAAACAGTTCCCTACAGCGCTAGGAGCCTTATCCAGGCAACGGGAAACCAGCCCCAGAGCTGCGATCGAATGCGCTCGGCGTAGCCAGCCGGCAAGTCTTCAGAGCACGCCATTCCAGCAAGCAGGAGCTGAAAGAGAACAAACCAACCTGGAAGCAGGTTTTTAGCCCAAACCAACAATCAGAACAGCCAGAGCTGCTGTTCATGAGTCATAATTATGTGAACAAGCACGGCAGGAGCACGGCACATTTAAAAACCAGCTCGGAGCCCGCAGCAGCAGCTCAGACTTCAAAGGCCTGCTTTGGCATTTCCCTTGATTTCTGCTAGGCAAGCCAAGGAAAACACCTTTTCATGTCTAAACTTACAAGCATTTTGAATCCAGCTTCACTCTCTCCACTTGAAAGGCTGTAACAGATCAGCTGGATTTACCAAGGCTATGCTGCTGCAAAGTCCTAGCAAGAAAGAAGAGGAGGCTCAGGGGAGACCTCATTGCTCTCTACAACTACCTGAAGGGAGGTTGTAGCCAGGAAGGGGTTGGTCTCTTCTCTCCAGCAACCAGCACCAGAACAAGAAGGCTGGGGAGGGACTTCTCAGGATCTCAGGTAGTGATAGGATGAGGGGGAATAGAATGAAGCTGGAGGTGGTGAGATTCAGGCTGGACGTGAGGAGGAAGTTCTTCACCGTGAGAGTGGTGAAGCCCTGGAATGGGTTATCCAGGGAGGTGGTTGAGGCCCCATCCCTGGAAGTGTTTAAGACCAGGGTGGATTAGGGTCTAGCCAGCCTGATCTAGTGTAGGGTGTTCCTGCCCATGGCAGGGGTTGGAACTAGCTGATCCTTGTGGTCCCTTCCAACCCTGACTGATACTATGATGATACTAAGAGGGTACAGTCTCAAGCTGTGCCAGGGGAAGTTTAGGCTGGAGGTGAGGAGAAAGTTCTTCCCTGAGAGCGTCATTCGTCATTGGAATGTGCTGCCCAGGGAGGTGGTGGAGTCACCGTCCCTGGAGGTGTTCAAGAGGGGATTGGACGTGGCACTTGGTGCCATGGTCTAGTCATGAGGTCTGTGGTGACAGGTTGGACTCGATGATCATTAAGGTCTCTTCCAACCTTGGTGATACTGTGAAAGAACAGATCCCTACACAGCCAACTTCCCATCTACAAATGGTCCTACTTCACCGCTGGACCTGGTGAGCTTTGCTCTGCTTCGATAGCCCAAGCAGCCTGGTAAGAACCTGTGGGTCATGTTGAAATCAGACGAGTATAGAGACTGCCACCTCTGTCAGCCTGTAGAGAAAAAATGCTGCCTGTAGGCAACACTGGCCCAAAGCACCTAGAGATTCTCTGAAGTGCTGAGGGTTGGGTGTTGTAGCTTTCCCACAACGCATCCTGGCATGGTGAGCAAGGACAACTGCGGTGCGTGCAGACACATACAGGCTACAAACATGACAGCTGCACACCCTTCTGACTCTTGTTTCCATTTAAGTTGGGTTTAGGGTAGGGATTTTGGAAGCAGGGGGCCTACAGGCAGAGCTCAAGCCTGGTACCAGATCACAGGATGTTAGGGGTTGGAAGGGACCTCTGGAGATCTTCCAGTCCAACCTCCCCTGCCAGAGCAGGATGATGGAATCTAGTGCAGGTCACACAGGAATACATCCCGATGGGACTTGAAAGTCTCCAGAGAAGGAGACTCCACAACCTCTCTGGGCAGCCTGCTCCAGTGCTCTGTGACCCCTACAGTAAAGAAGTTCTTCCTCATGTTGAGGTGGAACTTCCTGCGCTGCAGTTTCCCTCCCTTGCCCCTTGTCCTGTCACAGGGCACAAGCGAGCAGATGCTATGCCTGTCCCTTCCTTCCTGAACCCCAGCCCTCAGATATTTAGACATTGATTAGATCCCCTCTCAGTCTTCTCCTCTCCAGACTAAACAGCCCCAGGGCTCTCAGCCTCTCCTCCCCAGGCAGTGCTGCAGTCCCTTCAGCATCCTTGGAGCCCTCCCTTGGCCTCTCTCCAGCAGATCCCTGTCCCTCTTGAACTGGGGAGCCCAGAACTGGATACAAAATTCCAGGTGAGGTCTCTCTAGGGCAGAACAGAGGAGGAGGAGAACCTCCCTTGATCTGCTGGACACACTCCTCCAAATGCACCCCAGGATCCCATTGGCCTTCTTGGCCACAAGGACACATTGCTGACCCACGGAGAACTGCTTGCCCACCAGCACTCCCGGGTCCTTCTGCAGAGGGCTGCCCTCCAGCAGATCACCTCCTAACCTAGAGGTGATGATCACAGTCGTGGTGTTCCAATTCCTCAAGCCCAAATTTTCCACCTCCAAGAACATTTGTGCAGACTCCTACAAGAAGCACTCAAGCACAAGCATACAAATGAGCTCAGGCTGAAGCTCCCTTGCTTCAGACAAGAGAGCAGGCAGCTCAGAACCGCTCAGGATCACACCACAGCAAGCTGAAGCGACTAAAACACCAGCGGCGAACCTCTCCAGTACGGTACAGGTTTGCTCAACAGTCAGACTGAAACCAGCTGCTGCAGGAGAGGATGCACACAGCTCTCCCTTCCCCCCACCTCCCACACCCCAGGCATGATGAAGCAGCCATCGGATCCAGAGGTGTTCAAGGTGTTTCCTACTGAAGCAATCCATCGTTGCCCCACCACGTCCAGCTTCGCTTAGCGACTTCCAACGTCTACAAACAACCACGTTTCACAGGGCAGCAGAGAGCAGAGCAGAACAAAGAGAATAAACCAGGTTGGAAGTGACCTTTGAGATCACTGTGTCCAACCCATCACCCAACAAGCACCCCATCCAGGCTCTTCCTAAACACCTCCAGGGATGGGGACTCCACCACCTCCCTGGGCAGCACATCCCAAGGGCCAACCTCTCCCTCTGGGAAGAATTTCTTCCTAACATCCAGCCTGAACCTCCCCTGGGGCAGCTTGAGACTGTGTCCTCTTGTTCTGGGGCTGCTTGCCTAGAAGAGACCAGCCCCCACCTGGCTACAACCTCCCTGCAGGGAGATGTAGAGAGCAATGAGGTCTCCCCTGAGCCTCCTCTTCTCCAGGCTGAGCAACCCCAGCTCCCTCAGCCTCTCCTCACAGGGCTGTTGCTCCAGACCCCTCCCCAGCCTTGTGCCCCAGACCCCTCCCCAGCTTTGTTGCACTTCCCTGGACACCTTCCCAGGCAGCAGATAAGTGACCTCCGAGGGGACTTCAACTGCAACCAGCGGCTTCAGAAAGAAAAGCTGACCTTTTTGCTAGCCAATAAACAAATCTAACCCGCTCTTCCCGCTAACCGAGCAATAACACTCAACAATTTTTTAATCACGGAAGAGAACGGAGCCAGAACGGTCTCTGAGGAAAAAAAAACCGAGGAAAGGCAGGTTGGAAGCGGCAGTGCTCTCTGTTACGCCTGACAACACACTCTTACCAATGTACCCGAGATCTAATTAAGATGAAAGCGCCTGGTGAACTCAGGCGTTATCTCCGCGCAACCGCCTGCGAGCTGGGCTCGGCCCCGGCCGCAACCAGCAAAAGGCCCCGTGGGGCCTCCCGGGCCGGGTCCCCACCTCCCGCTCCAGCCCTGCCGGCCCTGTGAGGCTGCCCGCGGAGCCCGGCGAGAGCGGCAGCCCGCCGGCGACGGCGGCCCCGGCCCTCCCGACCTGTGCGTCGCGGAACTCCACCACCACATTCTCGCTGCTCCAGCGCGCCGCCATCTTGGGCCGCCCCAGCAACCTCCGACGCCGGTGGGGCAGGGGCGGGCCGGCGGCAGCGCGCATGCGGGCGGCGGGGGCGCGCCGCGCAGGGGCTGCTGGGAAACGTAGTCTCGCCTCGCCCACACACGGAGCCGCAGGGTGTCCCCCCCCGCACCTCCCTGTTCTCCCTGCTGAACCCGCACTGGGGGTCCCGCAGAGCCGGGCGGGGCTCATGGCTTAGTAGGCCCCGCACGGCCTCCGGCCTCCCCTTGAGCGGCTCGCCGCGGCGGGCTCCCCGTGGGTCCGGGCGGGCTCCCCGTAGGTCCGTACGGTCCTGCTGCAGGCTAGGGGTGTGTGGAAAGGGGAGGTCGAGACTTGTGCTCCGCGAGGCAGCGTCTGCCCTGCCCTGCCCTGCCCTGCCCTGCCCTGCCCTGCCCTGCCCAGGGAGTGGGGGTCTCCGCGACCAGCAGGCCGCCTCGGGAAGCGCAGGCCTCGGCAGCGGCGCTCCGCAGCAGCGCAGGGGTTAAGGGCGGCGGGCCGGGGGGGCCGGGGGCGGGAGCATGCGTGCTGCCGGCCTCTATTGTCTCAGGCGCGGCGCCGAGCACCTAGGCGGCTGGCGGCGGCCGGCAGCGAGGCCGTGTCCGGCGCAGCGCAGCGGAGCGGGGCCTACCGCCCCCGCCGCCCCCGCCGCCTCATGGGCCGCAGCTGATCGTCGCCCGGCTGCCGGCCGCGCCCCGGGCAGGAGCGAGGCGGGCGGAGCGACCCGGCCGGCCTCCATCCCCCTCCCTCCCTCCCTCCCTCCCTCCCCCGCCGGTCCCGTTCCACTCCCCCCGCTCCGCGGCCCCGGAGCCCTCGGCGGCCCCCGCCGGGGGTGACGACGGCGGCGGCGGACTCGGGGCTCCCTCGCCCCTGCGGGCCCGGCGGGGGGAGGATGCCTGGGGCGGGGATGGGTTTTTGCCCGTAGCTTCCCCGCGCCCCCCGCTTCCTTCCGCCCCCTCTCGCCTCCCGGGGGCGGCGCGGCCCCGTTCCCCGCCGGGGGCTGTCGCTCGGCTCCCTCCGGCCTGGCGGAGCCTATATGGGGGCAAGCAGAGCACGGCGACCCGTTCGCGGGGCCCCTTCCCGGGGGTGTCGACGGATGACAGCGCCGTGCCGCCGCCGGGAGGAGGGGGGGGGCCGCCCCCTTCGGCCATTACCGAGCGGGTGGCGGCGGCGGCGGCGCCATGGGGCTGCGCAGCCGCTCCGTCAGCTCGGTGGCCGGTATGGGCATGGACCCGGCGGCGGCCGGCGCCGTCCCCTTCGGGCTGTACGCGGCGGCGGCGCGGGCGGCGGGGAGGCCGATCGGGCCCCGGGCGGCGGCGGCGGCGGTCCGGGTTCCGACTCCACGTACGCCCATGGCAACGGTTACCAGGAGACGGGAGGCGGTCACCATAGAGACGGGATGCTGTACCTGGGTGCCCGGGCCTCGCTGGCCGACGCGTTGCCCCTCCACATCGCACCGCGGTGGTTCAGCTCGCACAGCGGTGAGTAACCGGCTCCCCGGAGCCTTTCCCCCGGCCTCTCCTCCCTCGGTGGGTGCCCGGACCCGGAGGCGGTAGTACACATGGTTCACCTGGCAGACGTTGGTGGAGCTGCCCCTAACTTGCCCGGCTGGTCCAGCCCCGTTGTGCCGAGCCTGATGGAAGGAACCCCCTCCCACCCGCCATCCCTTTCCGTGGCGCTGGGGCTGGCATCTGTGTCAAGGTCAAGGCAGGAAGGGGCTGTGGAAGGAGAGAAGGCTTTCTGGAAGAAAGGTGTTTAGGCTCTGGGTTGTGAAGCAGGGAATGTGGCAACCCTGTCTCGACTTGGGGGAGAGTGGTCTGAGCGGGCTGGAGTTTGAGCCCTGGGTTTTGAAGACCATCCTGAGCTCCTCATGTGAAGGTGTTTGGGGTGTGCCGGTCAGGTAGGGCGGTTCCTGTGCCTTAGAAGCCGGGAGAGAGGCAAAGGAAGCCTTTGGAAGTCAGGTGTGGGATTTTTCCCCCCACCCCCTTGGGCTCGTAAAAGGCCAGGGAGAGGCCAAAGCGGGTTTTCTCACTCAAGTCAGCTGGCATTGTTGTGGTGCTGGGGAGGAAGCAGAGGAGGAACTGCCTGCCTCTGTAACGGGGCCGGGGAGCCAGCTGTGCTCTCTCACAGGAAACAGGTCAGGCTACGGGAGCGGGCCAGGTTGCCCTGATCCTCACCCTCCTGCATGGACCCTTCCCCGGGTCCTGGTGCCTGGGGAGAGGCTCTGGCTGTGCGAGCAGGGCTGTGTCACTGACCCGGTTTTTGGCTGGGCGCAGGGAGCGAGGTGGGAGGTCCTCCCCCTTCCCTCCTGGCTAGAGGGGAAGTCATTTCAGGGATGTCTCCCTTGCATTTCCTGGAATAGTCTGGGATTTCTCCCCGCCCCCAGCCCCCTCACAGGCGCTCGCAGTGTCCTCCTGGCATGACGTGGTCTGGGAATTTCATAACACGCCTCCAGACAATGCCTCGTTTTCAGGAAGGCTTCAAGCTGAACCCATGGACAAGAACAAAGTGCAGAACCAGGCCCATGGGGGCCCCTTTCCCTCCTTCCACCCTGGGATTTTCTTCTCCCTTTAACCCAGTTCCTGTGGGCTGCTCTTCTGGGTGAGGTCACAGCATCCCATCCTTGGTGGCAGGGCGCTCTGGGCCTGCTTTCTATCGATCTGGATGAGCTGGGTGCTTCCAGTCCTTCCTGGCAGATGGAGAGAGCTCTCATGTGGTGCCTGAGTTGCAACCAAGTGCTTCTGCAAACTTTCTTGCTCCTTGGCCTGGTGTGGGCTGTGTCACTGCTGTGGCTTTTTGAAAGGCAGGGAGGAACAAAGCTGCAGCATCCTGCCAGGTACTCCACCAGAAAGTGAGTGCCAGGGGCCTTCTGCTGCGCTTGGAGCTGGAGTGAGGAGGGGTTTTGTTGCAGAGACACCCTGTAGCGAGCCTCTGCCTGGAGGTGGTCGGTCAGAGAGAATCAGCTGTGTTCAATAATGGGTCTCAAGCTGCAAGGCCCAGGTTAAAAACCTGTTTGTGAAGATAAACCAGCTGCAAAATGGAATAAGCTCTTCGTGGCTGCTCGAGTGAGCTGGTGTGATGCTGTCGAGTTCAGTGTGGTGGCCTTGGAAGAGGGCAGCACTGTGGGAAGTGCTGCCAAAACTGGGGGTCTCTGGTGCCTCTTTGGGGGCCCTCTGAGAGCACCTGAGCTGTGCTAGAGCACAGGGACTGAGCAGCTCTTGCTGAAGCTTCTCCTGGTGGTGGTTCTCCCTCGTCGTCAGTTGACAGCAGAAGGAGCAGAGGGTGCTTGGAAGCTGCTCTGAAAACTTGTTGGAGCTCACAAAACTTTAGTGTGCTTCCTCTCAGCCTAAGAGGTTAAGGGAGGGTTGGGAATCTGAGGGGGGAGGGAAAACAAAATTCCCCCTGGTCTCCTGTGAACTGCCAGCAGGGCAATCTGGAGCTGCTTGCTCCTTCCTCCCCTTCCTCTTCATCGACCTGCTCCTCTTGCAGCACTCCATTAGCCACTGGAAAATGCTGAAGCAGCAGAGCTTGGGTAAATAGAGAGGAGCTTTGACATTGCTGTGCGTGACTGTCCCTGCTCCTCCTGGAGGATGACTCCTCAAGGGTGGGGATGAGGGGACCCACCAAGCCCTCCCCACCCCCTGGGAGGATGTGTGCTTGGAGGTCTCAGGGATCTGCCTGAGTTGCTGTGCTGCTGTGAGGAGAGAGGAGTCCTCAGACTCTGTGGCTAACAGGTCTGGAGAGTGGCTTCTTGCCCTGCCTGTCCTTCCCTCCTGCCTCAGCACAGGCTGGAAGCCTGAATGGTGCTGATGTCTGCATGTGGAGAAGGTTGTGTTCATGTGCTTGCTTTTCTAGGGGCACTTGAGTTTGGAGAGTGGCTCCTTGCCATGCCTGCCCCTTTCCCCCTGCATTTACACTGGCTGGGGACCTGAATGATGCTGATCTCGGCTTGTAGGGAAGGTCGTGTTCATGGACTTGCTCTTTGAGGAGCATTTGGGCTTGGAGAATGGCTCCCTGCCCTGCCTACTCCTTTCCTTCTGCTTCAGTGCAGGCTGAAGACCTCACTCTGGGCACGTGGGGAGGCTCATGTTCATGAGCTTGCTCTTCTTAGGAGCATTTGGCTTTTGGGTGAAGAGCCTTAAAGTGCACCCTGGACTCTATGGGATGCTCATTGGGACAGTGAGGGGTCTGGGCTTCATGGTGGTCCTCTAGGGGTATGGGGAGCACATGGACAGGCTCAGTGCTCCCTCTGTCTGCAACACCAGTTTTGTACACCTCTCCCACTGCTTCATGGCCCATCTGGCCCATCAGCAGGGACCCCAAGGAGTGGGCTGAGCTCTTCTCCCTACCTGGTATCACTCCTTCCCCTTTCGGCCATCAGAGGCTTGCAGAAGAGTCAGGCGTGACTGGGGAGTGAGAGAGGAGGGCTGCACGGGGAAGCCTGGGCAGAGGGAGGCTGTGGAACGGCCCCCAGGGCCAGCATGTGCTGCAGCATCACTGTAGGGTGCTGGGCATGGTGACAGCCTGCTGCTGAATCCTTCTGGGGTCAGGCAAAGGGATGGTAGGAACCGTTAAGTACTGAGGGCCTCTAGCCCTTCCAGGGCCAGGGGAGGAGAGCTGCTGCTTTCATGAACAGCAAAGCCTAAATGCATCCCTCACCGAGGATGGGTGAGGAGGCCCTGACCTTCGTGGTGGAGTTGGTCCCTCCCTCTGAAGGGACAGCACCTCCCTGGGTGAGTGAATCCCATTTCCTGAGGAGGACTCTTCCCAGCAACGTAGCCGCTGCTCCATCTGGAGCTGCTCTGGGATTTCCCAGGGTTTCCAAGAGCTGCTTCCTGGCCCGTGTGAGTGGAAGACGACCAAACACCTTTTGCAGCTTCAGAGCTTGCTTGTGGCGCTTGACCTTGTCCCTGGAGCTTTGTGGGCCTGGGTTCTTCTGGGCAAAGCCGCCCCGGTCAGCAGGAGGAAGGGAGGAAGAAGGAGGGCTGTGGCTTAGTGTCTCCAGCTTTGCGTGGTTCTCTTCATATCACTCGTGGGTTCCATCTCCATCAGAGGATCTTGGGGAGTTTGCAGAGGGCTGTTAAGTAGCTTAAAGTTTATCTGGAAATCCTGCTCATCACCCAAAGCCCTTGAGTGGTTGGGGCTCTGATAAATCCATATCTCCTGTCTGCTGGCTGGCCCAAGGAAACGCCTCCTCCTCCTGCACGGTGCCATCAGAGATGTCACAGGCTTGCCAGGCTCCTGCAGGACAAGCTCTTTGTCCTGGATGCTGGCAGCAGTGAGGCTTGGGGGGTGGGGAGGTCTCCTCTGCTGAGCAGGCTTCTTCCTTCTCAGCAGCACCTTGTCCTCAATCAGGAGGGTCCAGCCTGGGGGAGATGGAAAGGGTGTCTGGTGCAGAGATGGCAGTCAGGGTCCTGGGCTGAGGCAGGGTGAGAGAGCAAAACAAGCTGGAAATGTTCTTTGATCCAGCTCTGGAGTAGGGGATGTGAAATGGGGATTGCTTGGAGGATGAGGTGAAGGTGTGTGTGGACACCTGCACTGGGCAGCTCTGGTCTCCCTCTAGCTGGGAAGAGGCATGTCTGTGGTGTACCCTTGGTGTGCTCAGCCAGCTTCAGGTCCTGAGCCTTTTCTTGCTGGTGCTTGGTGATCCTCACTCCTGAGCTAACCCTGCCAGTGCCCTCCCTCCATCCAAGCCAGGAAGGGTCATTCTAGCTGACTACAGTCAGTGAGCTGCTGGTGGGAATCTGCTGTCAGCCCTGACTTCTCTGCCATCAGCGCTTCTCAGTATGTAGACTCCATATTGAGTCCCCTTACAGGGGCTAGGCCTGGGAAAGGGCACCCCAAGGTCTGTAGGAACTTGCTCTGATGAATCATTTCTTTGCCAGTGGGAATTCCAAAGGGTTCTGTCCTCCAAGCATCTTTTTGTGGGTTTGGTGCTGGTGACTGCCTGGCAGCTGAGGTTGGCTGGGCATCCACACCCTTGCCAGGCCTCCAGATCATTTGGGAAGCAGTGCAAGGTCCTAGTCCTGATGACTCCCCAGGCTGGTGATAGTCACCTGCTGGACTCTTCGTGCCTGGAGGTGTTGCTTTTCCACTCCTGCCTCCTCCAAGCTGGCATCAAATTGTACTCCAGAAGAAAGGTTTTCCCCATGAGAACACTCAGACATTGGAATCATCTCCCAGGGGAAGCAGTGGAGTCCCCTTCTTTGGACAGTTTTAATACTCAGCTTGCCAGAATGCTGGCCCAGCTCGTTTCACTCCACCAGCACTTAGGTTGGACCAGATGATCCTTGGGGTCCCTTCCAACCTGGCATTCTGTGTAAGCCCCAGGGGGAAGAGCCAACAGCTACCATGGGGGGTGGGGGGGTAAAGCACCCAAAACCAGGAGATGGGAGACACAAAGGCAGCTTTAAACACGCAGCAGACCCGCAGGCTGGAGCTTAAGCGTGTCAACGTTGGCGTCATGCACGAGAAGCCGGCGGCAGCTCCTGGGCGAGCTTGGGCTGCCACTTGCATTGCACTGCCTCACAGCTGTGGTGGGTTGAAAATTCCCCCTGCCCCGCCCCCCCCCAGCATTAAACTGCCAGAGCAGCTCAGCTGAAAGCAGATGAAAGCTGTATTTACAAGCAAAACTACAAGCTCTAAGGAAATGCAATGGAGGTGTGCAAGATTTACAGCGGATAAACGGCACAAGAACCATCCCCCCCCCAGGCAAAAAAACAGGGCAGCTAATAGCTTCACCTTCCCTGCCCCCTTCCCTCTACCCACCCCTGGACACAAAGGGACAAGAGAAAGAGCAGGGAGTTGTTTTGTTAGGATACTCGGCCACAGCAAAGAACACAGCCAAGGTCAGCAGAGCCAAGCAGAAGCAAGGTAGTGTCTCCCAGAGAGAGGAAGCCAGGCAGAGGGAAAGATAGCATATACAACCCCCACCTTCTTGGTGCTGTGTCCAATGGGACCGTGTAGAACTTAGCATTGTTTTCCTTTTTAGACTAGAATAGAATTAGAACAGAATTAATCAGGTTGGAAAAGACCTTTCAGATCATCCGGTCCAACCTATCCCCCAGCACCATCTGATCAAGTCAACCATGGCACCAAGGGCCTCATTCAGGCTCCTCCTAAACACCTCCAGGGATGGGGACTCCACCACCTCCCTGGGCAGCACATCCCAAGGGCCAAGCTCTCTTTCTGTGTAGAACTTCTTCCTAACCTCCAGCCTAAACCTCCCCTGGCACAGCTCGAGACTGTGTCCTCTTGTTCTGGTGCTGGGGGCCTGGCAGAAGAGACCAACCCCCACCTGGCTACAACCTCCCTTCAGGGAGTAGGGAGAGAGCAAGAAGGTCTCCCTGAGCCTCCTCTTCTCCAGGCTAAGCAAGCCCAGCTCCCTCAGCCTCTCCTCACAGGGCTGTGCCCCAGACCCCTCCCCAGCTTTGTTGCCCTTCTCTGGACACCTTCCAGCATCTTAACATCTTTCCTGACCTGAGGAGCCCAGAGCTGGACACAGGACTCAAGGTGTGGCCTAAGCAGTGCTGAGCACAGGGCACAATGACCTCCCTGCTCCTGCTGGCCACACTGTTCCTGCTGCAGGCCAGGATGCCATTGGCCTTCTTGGCCCCCTGGGCACACTGCAGGCTCCTGTTCAGCTGCTCTCCACCACTCCCCCCAGGTCCCTCTCTGCCTGGCTGCTCTCAGCCACTCTGCCCCCAGCCTGCAGCACTGCCTGGGGTTGTGGCCAATTTATTTACATTCTACTACTTTCTGTTCAGGATCTGTGGAAAATTTTCTAGGCATGACCTGAAACTACCCCAACAACTCACCCAGTGCTAAATCTCTCTGCCACCTCACCCAGCAGTGAGGCACTCATTGCTGTGGTTCTGACTGGCCAGGCAGAAAGGGACCTGGGGGTACTGGTTGATAGTAGGCTGAACAGGAGCCAGCAGTGTGCCCAGGGGGCCAGGAAGGCCAATGGTATCCTGGCCTGCATCAGGAGCAGTGTGGCCAGCAGGAGCAGGGAGCTCATCCTGCCCTGTGCTCAGCACTGGTTAGGCCACACCTTGAGCCCTGTGTCCAGTTCTGGGCTCCTCAGCTTAGGAAAGATGTTGAGTTGCTGGAAGGTGTCCAGAGAAGGGCAACAGAGCTGGGGAGGGGTCTGGGGCACAGCCCTGTGAGGAGAGGCTGAGGGAGCTGGGCTTGCTTAGCCTGGGGAAGAGGAGGCTCAGGGGAGACCTCATTGCTCTCTGCAACTCCCTGCAGGGAGGCTGTACCCAGGTGGGGGTTGGTCTCTTCTGCCAGGCCCCCAGCCCCAGAAGAAGAGGCCACAGTCTCAAGCTGTGCCAGGGGAGGTTGAGGCTGGAGGTGAGGAGAAAGTTCTTCATAGAAAGAGTACTTGGCCCTTGGGATGTGCTGCCCAGGGAGGTGGTGGAGTCCCGTCCCTGGAGGTGTTCAAACAAGGCTTGGATGTGGCACTGGGAGCCATGGTTGGGTCGTCAGGGGGTGTTGGGTGTTAGGTGACAGGTTGGACTTGATGATCTCTGAGGCCTTTTCCAACCTGGTTGCTGATTCTGTGGTTGGTTCTGTGGCTGCTCCCTGACGCCGGCCGTGGAGGGGCGGGGAGGAGCTGGCTGCCCTCTCCCTGCTCCGCTGTGTGCTCCCGAGATGCTGAGGCTGCTGCTCTGCTCTTCCCAGGCCCGGCCCACTTCCCAGCCAGGACTGGCTTCCTGGCCCCTGACCTAAGTCTATCCCATGCTGGTTTGTTGTGCTGAGATGTTTGTGGTGCTGGGTGATAGGTTGGACTTGATGATCTCTGAGGTCTTTTCCAACCTGGTTAATGCTATGACTCCAGTGGCTGGAATAACCATAAGAGCTTCTCTTATTTATTACTGTGCTGTTAGCCTTCCCCCTTCTTCCCCCCTTCTTCCCCCTTCTTCCCCCTTCTTCCCCCTTCCCCCCCTTCTTCCCCCTTCTTCCCCCCTTCCCCCCTTCCCCCTTCTTCCCCCCCTTCTTCCCCCCCTTCTTCCCCCTTCTTCCCCCTTCTTCCCCCCTTCTTCCCCCTTCTTCCCCCTTCTTCCCCCCTTCTTCCCCCCTTCTTCCCCCCTTCTTCCCCCTTCTTCCCCCTTCTCCCCCCCCCCTTCTTCCCCCTTCTTCCCCCCTTCTTCCCCCCTTCTTCCCCCCTTCTTCCCCCCTTCTTCCCCCTTCTTCCCCCTTCTTCCCCCCTTCTTCCCCCTTCTTCCCCCCTTCTTCCCCCCTTCTTCCCCCTTCTTCCCCTTCTTCCCCCCTTCTTCCCCCTTCTTCCCCCCTTCTTCCCCCCTTCTTCCCCCCTTCTTCCCCCTTCTTCCCCCCTTCTTCCCCCCCTTCTTCCCCCTTCTTCCCCCCTTCTTCCCCCTTCTTCCCCTTCTTCCCCCTTCTTCCCCCCTTCTTCCCCCTTCTTCCCCCCTTCTTCCCCCCTTCTTCCCCCTTCTTCCCCCCTTCTTCCCCCTTCTTCCCCCCTTCTTCCCCCTTCTTCCCCCTTCTTCTTCCCCTTCTTCCCCCTTCTTCCCCTTCTTCCCCCCTTCTTCCCCCTTCTTCCCCCCTTCTTCCCCCTTCTTCCCCCTTCTTCCCCTTCTTCCCCCTTCTTCCCCCCTTCTTCTTCCCCCTTCTTCCCCCCTTCTTCCCCCTTCTTCCCCCTTCTTCCCCCCCCCTTCTTCCCCCTTCTTCCCCCTTCTTCCCCCCTTCTTCCCCCTTCTTCCCCCTTCTTCCCCCCTTCTTCCCCCTTCTTCCCCCTTCTTCCCCCTTCTTCCCCCTTCTTCCCCCCTTCTTCCCCCTTCTTCCCCCTTCTTCTTCCCCCTTCTTCCCCCTTCTTCCCCCTTCTTCCCCCCCTTCTTCCCCCCTTCTTCCCCCTTCTTCTTCCCCCCTTCTTCCCCCTTCTTCCCCCCTTCTTCCCCCTTCTTCCCCCTTCTTCCCCCTTCTTCCCCCTTCTTCCCCCTTCTTCCCCCTTCTTCCCCCCTTCTTCCCCCCTTCTTCCCCCTTCTTCCCCCCCTTCTTCCCCCTTCTTCCCCCCTTCTTCCCCCTTCTTCCCCCCTTCTTCCCCCTTCCCCCTTCTTCCCCCCCTTCTTCCCCCCTTCTTCCCCCCTTCTTCCCCCTTCTTCCCCCCTTTCTTCCCCCCTTCTTCCCCCTTCTTCCCCCTTCTTCCCCCTTCTTCCCTTCCCCCTCTTCCCCCCTTCTTCCCCCTTCTTCCCCCTTCTTCCCCCCCTTCTTCCCCCCTTCTTCCCCCTTCTTCCCCCCCTTTCTTCCCCCTTCTTCCCCCCGATGCAGACATCTTTGGGAGAGGAGCAGTACCAGGCCAGCTGGCACCTGGCCAAGGTAGCTGTGGAGAGTCATGGGAAAATGCTTCTAAATGCTGAAAATTAATTTCAAGAGAAACAGAGGGAGAGGGGAAAACCCACTAGGAGGAGGAGGCCGGGGGGGGGGGTGGAAAGGCAAAGCCTTTTTCCCTCCAGTGTAATCTCCTTTGTGACAAACTGGGCAGCAAAGAGATCTTTGAATGATTTCCCCTGTTGCACCCTGGCCAGCCAGTGGGCAACCAGCAGCTGAGTCTTGTTGCTCCTGCTGCTGGTACACTGAAACCTCAGATGCAACCTCACCTGGTTGTGGCCTTCCAAGATCTGAAGGGGGCCTACAAGAAAGCTGGGGAAGGGCTTTTGAGGGTGTCAAATAGTGATAGGAGTGGGGGAGTGGAACAAAGATAGAAATTAGTAGATTCAGACTGGATGTCAGGAAGGAGTTCTTCCCCAGGAGGGTGGTGAGAGCCTGGCACAGGTTGCCCAGGGAGGTGGTGGAAGCCTCATCCCTGGAGGTTTTGATGGGCAGGCTGGAGGTGGCTGTGAGCAAGCTGCTGTGGTGTGAGGTGTCCCTGCCCATGGCAGGGGGTTTGGAACTAGAAGATCCTTGAGGTCCCTTCCAACCCTAACAATTCTATGTGCCAAATACTTGGGTTTGAGTGAATGTGGCCTGGCTTTCTCCTGCTTCCCTTGCAAGTGGAAACCAGGAGTGGTTGTTCTTCCCCATGAGAGTGAAGCCCTGGAATGGGTTGTCCAGGGAGGTGGTTGAGGCCTCATCCCTGGAGGAGTTTAAGCCCAGGCTGGATGAGGCTCTGGCCAGCCTGATCTACTGTGAGGTGTCCCTGCCCATGGCAGGGGTTGGAACTGGATGATCCTTGTGGTCCCTTCCAACCCTGACTGATTCCATGATTGTGAGTGCCTGACACTAGTGGCTGAGTGATGCTGTGAGGCAGTAATCCCTGCTACAAGGTGTTTTGTGCCCTGCTGCACAGAGCAGGCAGCTAAAGAGCCTCTCTGTAGAGCCAGGCCCACTTGTAGTCTCAGAGCAGGAATGTGATGTCTGCACCAGTCCCACTGGCCAGGTTTCAAATTCCAGGCAAACCCCTTGGAGGGGGGTTGGATCTTCCCCAGGGATGCTCAGGCTGTTCCTTGTGGGTGCAACTTGGCCAAACACTTTTTGCTGTGTGCTTTCTGGTGGGAGGCTGTTGCAGGCTGCAGGAAGCTCTGCTGACCTGGGGCCTCCTCTGGTGCCACTTCAGAGTGTTTCCCGTGGGTAGAGCCCAGCTGCCAGCAGGATTCCTGCCCTGTGAAGGGAATGCCAGTGGGGGGGCGGTCAGGGACTGGTGTGGTTTAGCTTTCCAGCCCTCTGTGGGGCCTGCAGAGCCTGGAGTTTGAGGAGGGTGGTGGGGAAATCTGAGGGGCTGGTAGATAGGGCTTCATGGCTGTTGGCACAGGGCTTCTGCCATGGTCCCTGTACCTGTGTTCTGCCAGGTTTGTCCTGCAAGCAGCCAGCTGAGACTGAGCAGGCAAATTGCTCAGTGCTGGGATGGGATGGGATAGGATAGACCAGGTTGGAAGAGACCTTTGAGATCATCCAGTCCAACCTATCACCCAACACCATCTAATCAACTAAACCATGACACTGAGCACCCTGTCCAGTCCCTCCCTAAACGCCGCCTCCTCAGGCCTCAGTGGTGGGGCTTGGTGCTGGAGGTGTTTGGGACAAGGTGTATTTTGTCTGTGAGGATGGTAGCTGGCTGTTGGAGAGCCTGCAAGGTGGAGCTGACCCTCACCTCCCCTCCTTCCATCCCCAGCTGAGTGGTGCCGGCTGGTGCTGACCAGCAGCAGGCTGGTCCCGGGACAGCTGCCCTGCCGTGCTGGGAGGGCAGGGGCTGGATTAGCTTGGGAGATTCCTGGCCCTCTGTGCTCATGCACACTCCTGCAGCTGTGGCACTCCCATCACTGACACCAAAAGGAGACCATGAGCCTTGTGCAGTGGTCTTGTGAGGATTTGTAGAGGGGCAGTGGCAAGATTTGTCCTTTTACAGTCAGGGAGAATCGTTTTGGTTGGCAGAGACCCTTTAAGATCATCCGGTCCAGCCCTTAACCCAGCACTGCCAGGTCACCACTGAACCAAGTCCCTCAGAACCACGTCTCTGTGGTTTTTCAAGCCCTCCAGGGACTGGGACTCCATCCCTGTGCTGGGCAGCCTGTTCCAGGGCTTGACAACCCTTTTGGGGGAAGAAATAGTTCCTCATGTCCAACCTCAACCTCCCCTGGGGCAACTGAGGCCATTGCTTCTTGTTCCTTGGGAGAAGAGAGCAACCCCCACCTGGCTCCAACCTCCTTTCAGGGAGCTGCAGAGAGCCAGAAGGTCTCCCCTCAGCCTCCTCTTCTGAAGACTGGCCAGCCCCAGTTCCCTCAGCTGCTCCTCACAAGACCTGTGCTCTAGACCTTTCACCAGCTTGGTTGCCCTACTCTGGGCCCACTCCAGCCCCTCGACATCCTTCAGGGGCCCAAACCTGCACCTAGCATTTCAGGTGCAGCCTCACCAGCAGCCACAAACTTGTTGCTGGCAAAAATATCTCCAGTGAGCACCTTTGGCTGTTGGGGGTTACAGCCAGGGCTCCTGAGAGACTTTCCCCTCCCAGGCACAGGAAGGGGGCTGGGTTGGGCCCTGGTGAGGGAGGCAGGGATGAAGGAGTGAACTGAAAGCTGCTCAGAGCCGTTTCCTGGCCCTTGCAGGCAGAGCAGCATGACAACAGTGAGTATTTTTAGAGGCCAGCTGCCTGCCACGCAAGAGAAGGAAGGCAGCAGACAGGCAGGAGAGGACTGAGTGATGCTTCCCCCTTTGCCCAGTGTTTTCTTTCCTCCCAGGATGGGGCTGCTGGGGGTGAGGAGTTCCCCCCATCCCCTGCACCTCTTTGCCTGTTTGCTGCCCCGAGAGGCAGCCGGCGTGGTTCTGCCCTCGGCTTTGTGCCTCCCCTCGCAGCTCCCCAGCCTGGGGGGGTGCTGCTGGGGGCTCTGCTGGTGGGGTGGCAGATGATTGCCTCACAGCTTTGGCCTGGTGGGGGTTGGAGGGTTTGGAGAAGCCCTCCTCACCGGCAAGGGAGGGCACAGAGCGTCTGCTGCAGCCGGGGTGGTTGTAATTCAGTTGGGAGCTCTCCCGAGGAGGTGGCGGAGCTGTGAGGGGAATCAGAGCCACGTTTCAATCCGTGCAGCCAAGACCTGTACAGCTGGAGCTGGGGAAAATGGAGGGTGGCTCTAGCCAGAGGGCTTTTAAGCTGCCCTCTGCAGGGAGGGTGAATCATAGAATGGTAGGGGTTGGAAGGCACCTCCAGAGATCATTGAGCCCAACTGCCCTGCAGAATCACCTAGGGCAGGTCACGCAGGGACACAGCCAGATCCAGGGTCTGGGAAAGTCTCTAGAGAAGGAGACTCCACAGCCTCTCTGGGCAGCCTGCTCCAAGGCTTCAGCATTCTCACCCCACAGAAGTTTCTTCTCCTGTTCAGATGGAGCCTCCTGGGATCCAGTTTGTATCCATCGCCCCCTGCCTTATCACAGGGCGCCGTTGCAAAGAGCCTGACCCCTTCTTGTTGACACCTACCCTTCACATGTTTATAGACATTAGTGAGAGCCCTCCTCAGTCTCTTCTTCTCCAGACTAAACAGACCCAGCACTCTCAGCCTTTCCTCATCAGATGTTCTGGTCCCTTCATCATCCTCATGGTCTCCATTGGACACTCTCTGCTGTGTCCCTGTCCCTCTTCAACTGGGGAGCCCAGAACTGGACACAGTACTCCACATGTGGTCTCACTGAGGCAGTCAGTATGGGATGTCACTGAGGCAGTCAGTATGGGATGGGGTTGGGTTTAGGGCCAGGCATCTCTTAAGCTGGTGCTTAAGGATGGGGTGAGTCTGAGCCCTCCCCATCGTTCCAGGTTATCCCCACCTACATCTTGCTGCTTGGAAGCTGTGGTCCATCTGCTTATTTGTTGCAAGGTTGATTTCATAGCCCTCCAAGTCTGCTGTCTGCCTGGATCACCTCCTTCTGAGGGTGCTTGTAGATGCTTTTGATTTCCTTTTGCTCCTCGTCGCCAGGTGTGAAGCAGACAGTGCTCTGCAGCTGGTCCTGGGTGAGTGGCTCCTGGGGAGGGGGACTCTGCTTCCCACTTCCCAGCTCTGGAAGTGCTCCTCTGCTTGTTACTTTGGTGTTTTTCCTGTCTCCTGAGGAAGAGAAATCCCACAGCTGGGAGTTTTGTCCTCTGCAGCCCCACTGCCTCCCTCCTGCTCCCAGCTGGCTGTGAGGCAGTGTGGACTTTCTCATGGCTGAGGGTGGCACACGTTGAAGAGGAGGAGAGGCACTAGCAGAGAAGGTGGCACAGCTGAACAGGGCTTCTCTTACCTGTAGGAGGGCCTGGCATGGACAAGACCCTGCTGCTCCCCAAGGGGGTTCATTCCTCCAAGAGATTGTGCTCTGTGTTTTGAGGGTTCAGCTCCCAGAGCTGGGTCTGCCAGCCACCTCCATGCTGCAGAGGCAGCTGGGGAGTGCATGGAGCAGGGCTGCTCCAGAGCAAGGCATGTGCTGTGGCAGCCTCATCCCTGGCACAGGGCTATCTCCCAAATCATAGAATGGCCCATGGAATGGCTGGGGCTGGAAGGGACCTTAAAGATGACCCAGTTCCAGCCCCCCTGCCATGGCCAGGGACACCTTCCACTAGCCCAGGTTGCTCAAGGCCCTGTCCAACCTGGACAGTGCCATCCTCTGGCTGGAGAAGGGGAGCTCCTGCTGCCTGGCTGAGTGCCGTGGAGCATGCCTCCCCCCTGCACCACACAGAGCAGGGGTGTGTGATCATCCTGCAGATCCACACCTCACTTTCCCTTTTCCTGCTGTCCTGGGAGCCTGGGGCCTTTCCCAGGCAGCCCTTGGTAGGTGCAGACCCTCCTGGGGAGCAGGGAGATGCTCTCTGCCAGGTATTTCTTCCTGCTGCGAGGAGCTGGGGGCAGGTGAGGTTAGGGCTTGCTCTGCAGCATGCTTCTCCCTGGGGCTGATTTTTTTTCCTCCAACAGTGTCTTTCTTCCTGCAGGAACCACTAGTGCTGACTGCCTGGAAGCATTTCACAGCCATGCTCTGCCTGTGGGTGTAGCTGCTGGTGCTTTTAGTGCTCTTTGTTGCCTGCCACTTAATAATTGCCCTTTTTCTCTTCCCCCCCTGCCCCCCTCAAAAAAAAAAAGCAGTGTTCTGTTTTTCCCACACACCCCAGGGGCTGAGGGGTTCTCAGTGATGAAAACCAGTTGCCCCAGTAACTCCTGCCCCCTTGAGCCAGAGAGGAAATGCCATGGGAGAAACCCTCCACCGCTCCGTTCGGGCGGCGCTGCCGTGGGATGCCCAGGGAGGAGCTGTCCCAGGAGCTGGATGGGATCACTTCTCAGCATGGCTGAGGTCAGCACCGGGCTCTGCTCCCTCTGCCAGCATGGCATGTCACCAGGTGTCTCTGGAGCGTCCCTTCATCCCCCCAGTGAGGTCAGCTGAGGCGTGAGGGAGCCTGGGCAGCACCGGGGCACGAGCTCTCTGCTGCGGGCGAACCCTGGGCTCAGAAGGGAGGTAGCCAAGGAGCTGCTGCTTCACCCCACGGGGCTGGATCCAAGTCGTGTTTGGGAGTGGCTCAGGTCAGCCCTTTGGAAAGCAGGAATTCCTCTGGCAGCTCCAGAGCCTCCCCTGTGGATGGCTTAGTCAGGAGTGAGTCACCTCGCCGGCAGGTCCCCTCCTGACGTCTCCTTGCTGCTCCCTCCCAAGCCGAAATGTCTGACTCTTACCCTTTCCACTCCCACTGTGCTGCTGAGGGATCCCTGAGCTCCTTGATTCTGGCACCTGGGATCCCCCCCCTTGCCCTTTTGGCTCTGCTTGCCACCCACTGCAGGGCTTGCAGTTGGGCTTCGTCCTTCACACAAGAAATATTCAGGAGGAAAAGAAAGCAGGCATGCAGGCAAGCCCTTTGGAGAGCCCCAGGCCTGCCTGCAGGATCCTTCTCCTCTCTGGGCAGTGAATTTGAAACCCCAAGCATCCCTTGAGAGGTGAGGGAGCAGCCCCAAGAGCAGCTCTTCTGCACACTGAGCTGGTCCAGCCCGGTTTTGTGACTTGCAGGAGCCCTGAATGAGCTCCTGACTCGGTCAGGTCAAGCCCTGCAGCCCAAGGGCAGCTGTGCACCTGCAGGCTGGCCCAGGGCTCAGGCCCAGCCAGCATGGATTTAGGAAGGGCAGGTCCTGCCTCTCCAAACTGATCTCCTTCTATGCCCAGGTGACTGCTTGGTGGGTGTGGGGCAGGCTGTGGATTTGGTTTACCTGGACTTCAGCAAGGCCTTTGACACCGTCCCCCACAGCAACCTCCTGGCCAAGCTGTCAGCCCCTGGCTGGGACAGCAGCACTCTGAGCTGGGTTAGGAACTGGCTGGAGGCTGAGCCCAGAGAGTGGTGGTGAATGGTGCCACAGCCAGCTGGCAGCCAGGCACCAGTGGTGTGCCCCAGGGATCAGTGCTGGGCCCCAGCCTCTTTAATATCTTCACTGACGATCTGGCTGAGGGGATTGAGACAGTCATCAGCAAATGTGCAGATGACACCAAGCTGGGAGCAGATGTTGGTCAGTCAGAGGACAGAAGGCCTCTGCAGAGGGACCTCGACCGGCTGGACAGATGGGCAGAGGCCAACAGGATGGCATTCAACAAGTCCAAGTGCCAGGGGCTGCACTTTGGCCACAGCAACCCCAGGCAGAGCTACAGGCTGGGGTCAGAGTGGCTGAGAGCTGCCAAACAGAGAGGGCCCTGGGGGTGCTGATTGACAGCTGCCTGAACATGAGCCAGCAGTGTGCCCAGGGGGCCAAGAAGGCCAATGGCATCCTGGCCTGCATTAGGAATAGTGTGGCCAGCAGGAGCAGGGAGGTCATTGTGCCCCTGTGCTCTGCATTGGTTAGGCCACACCTTGAGTCCTGTGTCCAGTTCTGGGCCCCTCAGTTTAAGAAGGACATTGAGACACTTGAAGGTGTCCAGAGAAGGGCAACAAGGCTGGGGAGAGGCCTTGAGCACAGCCCTGTGAGGAGAGGCTGAGGGAGCTGGGGTTGCTTAGCCTGGAGAAGAGGAGGCTCAGGGGAGACCTCATTGATCTCTCCAACTACCTGAAGGGTGGTTGTAGCCAGGTGGGGGTTGGCCTCTTCTCTCTAGCAACCAGCACCAGAACAAGAGGACACAGTCTCAAGCTGTGCCAGGGGAAGTTTAGGCTGGAGGTGAGGAGAAAGTTCTTCACCAAGAGAGTGATTCGCCATTGGGATGTGCTGCCCGGGAGGTGGTGGAGTCACCGTCCCTGGAGGGGTTCAAGAGGGGACTGGATGTGGCACTTGGTGCCATGGTCTAGTCATGGGGTCTGTGGTGCCAGGTTGGACTCGATGATCTTTGAGGTCTCTTCCAACCTTATTGATACTGTGAGACTGTGAAGGGCAGGACTCTGAGGTGTTAATGCCTTCACTGGGCTCTCACCCAGGACCCCTCTGCTTAACTTTGCAGTTCTCCAAGGATGCTAAAATTAGCTTTGGGCTACACACTCTTCCTTATGAAGCCTGTTCCTAGCAGCTGGGGAGTGTTTCTGCAGTGAAGTAGGGCTCACTGGATGCCAGGGTGACCCTGGCAGGTCACCTTTCTCCTCCAGGTTGGGGGAACCTGGCCCTGCAGCATTATCTGGGCTAGAGGAGGGAGATGCTCTCCATCTGTGGTGCAGGCACTTCTGTGCAGAGGAGGGCAGCTGCAGCCAAGGGGCGATGCTCAGACAGGCACAGGGGATGCTCAGGGTGCAGAGGCTGTTTGCATAGCTTCCCTGAGGATCTGTGTGCAAGGAGAGTGGCTCTGGATGTCCTGTGACCACACCTCCAGGCCTCTTTGCCCTCCTGCTTCCCAGCATCCATGAGCTGGATGTGTCTTGCAGGGCTTTGGTGTATCCATCTGCTGAGGCTTGATGACTCTGGGTGCTCTGGAGCAAACATCCCTGTGGGGCTCCCTCTCTCACATCATCTCCCTCTTCCCAGCTCTTTGGCTTCCCTTGGAGCAGCTACTGCAATCTGTTCTGCTTCTTTCCCATCCTCCCCCACCGCCCCCATAAGAAAGCAAGTGGCTATAAAAAGCTCTCTCTGTCTCCTGGCTTGCAGCAAGCCAGCCCTGGGCGGCTGAGGCATGATGCCACTCAGCCCCTCCTGCATCCCTCTGGGCTCTGGAGACTTCTCTGTGGCATATCCGGAGCACCAACAGCTTCTCCTTGCTGCTGTGTCTCCTTTTCCTGGCTGGAGTTGGGTGGGGGTGGGCAGAGGAGTCTCCAAAACCTGATCCCTCAGGCACTAAGGTGGTGCTGGCCTCGGCCAGCTTCACGATCCACGGGCATGTCCCTGCCGCCCTGTGCTGGCACGTGGCCGACCTGACAGCGTGGGGGCTTTGCCAGGAGCCACTGTGAACCAGGGACAGCTTTTCTTAGATGCTGGCCAGGGGCAGCTGCTTTTTGGGGTGCTGCTTCACATGACACGAGTTTATTTTCTCCCCGCTCAGCCAACTGGACTGACTCAGCAAGGCAGTGGTGAGGTGGGCTGGAGCAGGACCATCCCTCTGCCAAGGCAGCAGCCTGTGCTGTTGGGGTTTTTTTTTTTGCCTCCAAGTGGTACCAGCCAGGAATGTCCCAGCTCAGCCATCAGAGACTCGTGGAATTGTTTGGGTTGGAAGAGACCTTTAAGATCATCCAGTCCAGCCCTTAACCCAGCGCTGCCAGGTCACCACTCAACCGAGTCCCTCAGCACCACCTCTGCGGGGCCTTTGAATCCCACCAGGGATGGGGACTCCACCACTGTGCTGGGCAGCCTGTTCCAGGGCTTGACAACCCTTCTGGGGAAGAAATTGTTCCTCACGTCCAGCTGAACCTCTCCTGGCACAGCTTGAGGCCCTTTCCTCTTGTTCTGTTGCTTGTGCTTTGGGAGAAGGGACCAACCCCCAGCTCCTTCAGCTGCTCCTCTCCAGCTCTGTTCTGCAGACCCTTCCCCAGCTTTGCTACCCTTCTCTGAACCCACTCCAGCACCTCACTGTCATCCTTGCAGTAAGAGGCCCAAAAGTAAACCAAATATTTGAGGTGTGGCCTCACCAGTGCCCAGTTCAGGTGAACAATCCCTGCCCAGGTCCTGCTGGCCACACTGTTGCTGACCCAAGCCAGGACAGTGGTGGCCTTCCTGTTCCCCCTGCCTGGCTCACTGTCCAGAGCTGAGTGGCTGGCATCCCCCAGCCCTAGGAAGGTTGGATGTCTTCTTTCCACCCTGGGCCTGTCCTTTATGCTCTTCCCCACCTCCCTGCAGCCTGGAGTCAGGAGGAAGGACTCTCACAGGGTCCTTTTTAGGAGCTGGGAGAGGAGGCCCTGCAGTGCTTCCTGCCTAGGTGTCCCAGCTCCCCTCACCCCCTGTGCTGCACAGGGGCCAAGCCCCTTCACCTGCCAGGGCATTGGGGCTGTGTTGGGCTCCAGCTCCTCCACCTGCCCCTGCAGATGGTGCTGGTTCCTTCTGCAAGGCAAATGGATTTGGGCCTCATCCTGCTGGGTACCATGGCCCCCAGGCACTCAGTGCAGGTGCTTTGCTGGCAGAGGGAGTGTGGTCCTTAGTGGCACAGGTCTTTGGGGCAGCTTTGAGATACCTCCTGGTAGCTCCTGGTGCAAGGTGGCATCACCAGCTGCATGGCTCAGAGACTGGTAGAGCTTCACTTCCTTGGGGAGTGATGCCCTCGGGACAGCCAGCAGGTCCCTGTGGTGCCCAAAGTGCTGGAGGTGTGCTCTGTGCTCTGCATGTGACATCTCCAGGAGGTCAGAATAGAATAGAATAGAATTAACCAGGTTGGAAGAGATCTTTGAGATCATGGAGTCCAACCTATCCCCCAGCACCATCTGATCAACTCAACCATGGCACCAAGGGCCTCATCCAGGCTGTTCCTAAACTCCTCCAGGGATGGGGACTCCACCACCTCCCTGGGCAGCACATCCCAAGGGCCAATCTCTCTTTCACTGAAGAACTTCTTCCTAACCTCCAGCCTAAACCTCACATGGCACAGCTTGAGACTGTGTCCTCTTGTTCTGGTGCTGGGTGCCTGGGAGAAGAGCCCAACCCCCACCTGGCTACAACCTCCCTTCAGGGAGGTGGAGAGAGCAATGAGGTCTCCCCTGAGCCTCCTCTCCAGGCTAAGCAAGCCCAGCTCCCTCAGCCTCTCCTCACAGGGCTGTGCTCCAGACCCCTCCCCAGCTTTGTTGCCCTTCTCTGGACACCTTCCAGCAGCTCAATGTCCTTCTTAAACTGAGGAGCCCAGAACTGGACACAGGACTCAAGGTGAATGTCCTGGCTCTGCAGATAGCCTTTGCTTGGCTGCTGAGGAGGACAACTCCTCTGTGCTGCCTTCCCTCCTGGAACCCATGAAGAGTAAGGGCAATAAACTTAGGAGTCCCTTCACCTTCCCCAGCCCCATGTACTTCTGCCTCACTCTGAGGGGGCTGACAGATGTGGTCTCCTGCCTGATCAGAGGGAATCCAACTCTTCCAGCCTCCACCTGGTGCTGGGGCAGCTGGTGCCATAGGGGAAGCCATGGGAGGAAGTTGGGTGCTCAGGCTTTGCACAGCAAGGAGGAGGTACCAGGACTCTGCTTCACCTGCAAGCTTGGACCAGATATTCCCTGTGTGTCTCTCCTGACTGGGCACATCCTCACCTGGTGGAAGCCAGCTCCCTTGGCTGTGGGCCCAGGATGCTCTCTGGAGACACTGGGCTGTGCAGTGGAGCTTTCCAGCTCTTCCATGGACCTTAAGCAGCCTGGGCTTACCCCTGAGCTCCCTGGTGCCTGGGGGTCCCATGCTGGGGCTGGGCACTGTCAGAGGGACCCCTCCTGGGGCAGGCACCTTTGGGGAGTTGGTGCATGCAGGGCTCCTGTTCAGCCTGGGCAGCTGGGGAGCCCTTGGATGAATGTTTCTCTGTATGGAGTGGGTTGCTGGGCTTCAGAGAATCCCAGCAGGGTGGGGGCTGAAAGGCACCTCTGGAGCTCACCCAGCCCAACCCCACTGCTAAAGCAGGGCACCCACAGCTGCTCGCCCAGGGGCACAAGGGCCAGGAGGGGGTTGGAAGCTCTCCAGACAAGGAGACTCCACAACCTCTCTGGGCAGCCTGCTCCAGGCCTCCAGCACCCTCACACCAAAGAAGTTTCTCCTCCTGTTCACATGGAACCTCCTGGATTCCAGTTTGTGCCTGTTGCCCCTTGTCCTGTCCCTGGGCACCACTGAGCAGAGCCTGGCCGCAGCCTCTTGCCCTCCACTGGTTCTTTAGCCCTTGCTGAGCATTGCTCAGCTGCCCTCTGGGGCTGCTCTTCTCCAGGCTCAACAGCCCCAGGGCTCTCAGCCTTTGCTCCTCACACAGCTGTTCCAGGCCCCTCAGCATCTCTGCAGCCTCTGCTGGACTCTCTCCGGTAGTTCCCTGTCTCTCTTGAGCCCAGAACTTGGAGAGCCCAGAACCAGAGAACCTTGGGGAGCCCAGAACCTGGAGACAGTACTCCAGCTGTAGCCTCACCAGGGCAGAGTAGAAGGGGAAGAGAACCTGTCTGGACTTGCTGGTCACACTCTTCTCAGTGCACCCCAGGAGACCATAGGTGCGCCTGCCCATGAGGGCAGCTTGTCCACCACACTGCCGCCACCTCCTCCACAGAGCTGCTTCCCAGCAGGTCAGCTCCCACCACCACCATCCTGTACTGGTGCAGGGAGTTATTCTTGCCCAGGTACAGGACCCTGCACTTGCCCTTGTTGAGCAGGCTGCAGCTGCTCACTTGGCCTGGGCTGCTGCTGCCCTCTGCCTTCAGGGCACATCCTCCTCCTCCTGTCGCTGGAGGGGTGACACTGCTGCTCTCTGCGTTTCAGCCATCTGCTAAGGGTAGAACTGGCATCTCCCACCCCTGGGGTGATGCCACAGCTCCTGGGGGCAGTGTGGCTTGTCAGCAATCCATCAGGAGGCACACTGAGCTACCAGAAGGTTTGGCAAGGGAATGGGGACGTGGCAAGTGCCTTGCCCTGCAGTCAGAGATGAGCTTGCAGCTCCTGTGGAGCAACATCTCCCCCATCCTCCAGAGGAGCAGCCTCTTCCACCACACTTGTGGTGTGACTGACCCTACTGCAGTGCTCAGAGCCTTCCCCAAGCCTTGCAGCTTGCTGCAGACACCCCTTGTAGACACAAGTGATGGGAATTTCCTATCCCAGCTTCAGAAGCAATTCCTACCGGGCCTGGCCCTGGCTGTGTTTGAGTCTGTGACTACAGAGGGGTCAGAAAGAGCTTCACCCACCTGCCACCCCCAAAGCTGCCCCAGCAGCCCGTGTGGTGGTGCTTTCAGCACCTTGAGGGTTAAGCACAAAGCCTTTTCAGCTTGCAGAGGACCCGGTGGAGGTTTTCAGAGGTTCCCAGCCCTGCTTCACCCAGCTCTCTAAAATTAACCATGTAACCTTCCTAAAAATACTCAGAGGGCAGCAGCCCCTGGGGAGCACAGGCTCTCGCTCGCTCCTGGTTTCTGGACCACGCCATCAGAGAGATGAAGTCACCTGCCAGCCTGTGTCCTGCAGCCCTGGAAAAGCCCTGGGGCTTTCTCAAAAGCCCTCCTGCAAGGATACAAGAGGCCAGGGCAGAGGCTGAACCTGCCCTTTCCAGGCCAGCCCACTTCCCCCAGCACCCTTCTCTCCCTGGCCGGCGCCTGGCAAGAGCTGCAGCCAGCTTGCCAGCCCCAGCCCCGGGGTTCGTGTGCTGCAGGGCAGGAGTCTCCCCGGCTGCCCCGGGAGGGAGGAAGGATCCATGGCCCTTCCCCGGAGCATCCCCGGGGGTGGAGGAGGCCCAGGCAAGGAGGAATCGCGGAGCCCTTCCCCTCTCTCTCTCTCATTCTTTTTCAGGCGTGTGGGAGGAGGGCGGAAAGGGCTGGAGGAGGGAGGGAGGGAGGGAGGGAGCTGAATTTTCCATGAGCAGCTGTCAAAATGTAATCTCCTGCGTCGCTGGGGCTGGCAGCTTAGGCAGGATAAATTACCAGGGATTTCGGGGAGCATGGAAAATACCATGGCCCGGGAGGGGGCTGGCTGCCCGGGGAGGGGCCCTCTCAGCCGTGGGGTCAGCTCTGGAGGCAGGGAGGGGTGGGCGGATGTGGGGGGGGGGGGGGGATGGATGCTCCGAGGTGCTGAGCTCGGTGTGTGCCGCCACCAGGTGCTGTCTGTCCCCTGCTGTCAGTGGCTTTCCATCCAGAGGTCACCTGGGGAAGGGGTGAGAGACCCATCCCTCTTCTCTGCTTCCCCTCTCCACGGCAGGGGGCTCCCCACAGCCCCCACTCCCTGCCCCGGAGAGGGAGGCCAGCAGTTGCTCTTGCAATGCCAAGTGTTTGTGCCGACAGCTGGGGTGCAGGGCAGCTGCCCCCTGCCCCCTCCTCCCCTGGGGGCCCTTGCCCCGACAGCTCCTCACTGCTGCTCAGCCCCAGGAGTTGCCACAACTGCCTGTGCATCACTTGATTTATTTTTCTCCCCCTCCCTCCCCCTTTCATCTTGTGAAATGGAGAGCCAGGAACGTGTGTGTGAGCTGCTGAGCTTGGCTCAGCCCCCAGCCCTGCCTGGCAGCCAGCGGCTGGGGCTGGAGCGTGCCCGGGCAGGGTGCTGGGCGTGGAGCCTGTGCCCCTCAGCCTGTCCCCATGTCCTGGCTATGGGTTCAGCCTGAACCCCTCAGCCTGTCCCCATGTCCTGGCTATGGGGCTGTGGGTTAAGCCTGAACCCCTCTGTCTGTCCCCATGTCCTGGCTATGGGGCTGTGGGTTAAGCCTGGGCCCTCAGCCTGTCCCCATGTCCTTGCTATGGGGCTGTGGGTTGAGCCTGGGCCCCTCAGCCTGTCCCCATGTCCTGGCTATGGGGCTGTGGGTTAAGCCTGGGCCCCTCAGCCTGTCCCCATGTCCTGGCTATGGGGCTGTGGGTTAAGCCTGGGCCCCTCAGCCTGTCCCCATGTCCTGGCTATGGGGCTGTGGGTTGAGCCTGAACCCCTCTGTCTGTCCCTGTGTCCTTACCATGGGGCTGTGGTGGCAGTGGGGGTCCCTGCCCCCCAGCCAGCTGTGGAGGGAGCACTGCAGAGCTGGCTGGTGGTGCTGGCTGTTTATAATGCTGCTAAAGCTGCCCCAGCTAGGAGAGAGGTCTGGAGACAAGGCAGCAGCCACAGCCTGCACAGGGCCCTGCTCTGCTCTCTGGCTCCTGCTGCCTGCACAGGGCCCTGCTCTGCTCTCTGGCTCCTGCTGCCTGCACAGGGCCCTGCTCTGCTCTCTGGCTCCTGCTGCCTGCACAGGGCCCTGCTCTGCTCTCTGGCTCCTGCTGCCTGCACAGGGCCCTGCTCTGCTCTCTGGCTCCTGCTGCCTGCACAGGGCCCTGCTCTGCTCTCTGGCTCCTGCTGCCTGCACAGGGCCCTGCTCTGCTCTCTGGCTCCTGCTGCCTGCACAGGGCCCTGCTCTGTCCTGGCCTCTGTTGCCTGTCGTGCCCCAGCAGCCATGGGCCGGACAGTCTCATCTGGTCCTCCTCTCCCTTTGCCCTGGTTGCACATCTCCTAGGATGCCTTTGGGTGCTGCCAGATCTGGGGCAGCTGTTTAAAATAACACACTGGCACAGAACAAGGGGGGAGCGGAGAGAACGAGGTCTTCCCAGGCGCTGCGCAGGGGATGGAACCTGCCCTCTGCCAATGTCCTGCCCTTAACACTGAGTTCACAGCTCAAACACCTCTTCCAAAGGGAGCCCTCCACAGCTGCCCCTTTCCAGGAGCTTGCTGCTGGAAACCAGCCCCCAGAGCTTTCCCCCAGCAGGGGCTGGCAGCTGTGGTGCTGGCAGACCGACCGCAGGATCGGTTCAGGCAGGGCCGTGCGGGCTGCCAGGGCGCCCAGGGGATGGGGAAGGCGTCTGACAGGGGGAGGCTGGTTGGGTCTTGCAGGAGGCAGGCTGAGAGGCTATCTGAGCCTGCTCTATAAATACACCAGGCAAGCAAACACTTGGGAGGAGGGGAAAAACCCAACTGTTTTCAGCTGCTGGGCACTGCTGCCCCAGGGGATGAATCGGTCAGGAGTAAAATTAGGCTGGAGGGGAGAAGGCAAGTTGGTGCTGCTGCCCTTGAGCCTCTGGCTGCTGGCACTGCCCTTTTGGCCAGGGCTTGGTGCAAAGACCCCACAGCAAAACCTGGCTGAGGTAAAGCCCCAGTCCCTGTGGCTCAGGGGCTCCTTGTTTGAGCAGGTGCCTTTAAAGCCAGGCCCCACCGTCCATAATGCTCATCCTTGCTGTGCCCCTTCTGGGAAATTGGAATGGAATGGAATGGAATGGAATGGAATGGAATGGAATGGAAATGGAATTAACCAGGTTGAAAAGACCTTTGAGATCATCCAGCCCAACCTATCCCCCAGCACCATCTGATCAACTCGGCCATGGCACCAAGTGCCTCATCCAGGCTCTTCCTAAACACCCCCAGGGATGGGGACTCCACCACCTCCCTGGGCAGCACATCCCAAGGGCCAATCTCTCTTTCACTGAAGAACTTCTTCCTAACATCCAGCCTCACCCTCCCCTGGCACAGCTGGAGACTGTGTCCTCTTGTTCTGATGCTGGGTGCCTGGGAGAAGAGCCCAACCCCCACCTGGCTCCAACCTCCCTGCAGGGAGTTGCAGAGAGCAAGAAGGTCTCCCCTGAGCCTCCTCTTCCCCAGGCTAAGCAAGCCCAGCTCCCTCAGCCTCTCCTCACAGGGCTGTGCCCCAGACCCCTCCCCAGCTTTGTTGCCCTTCTCTGGACACCTTCCAGCAGCTCAACATCTTTCCTGACCTGAGGAGCCCAGAACTGGACACAGGACTCAAGGTGTGGCCTGAGCAGTACTGAGCACAGGGCAGGATGAGCTCCCTGCTCCCTCTGGAGGGGCAGGAGGTGGCATCTTTGTCCTAGGCTGTCACCCAGGGAGCTGGGAAGGAATCACAGAATTGTCAGGGTTGGAAGGGACCTCAAGGCTCAGCCAGTTCCAACCCCCTGCCATGGGCAGGGACACCTCACACTAGAGCAGGCTGCTCAGAGCCTCATCCAGCCTGGCCTTAAAACCCTCCAGGGGATGAGGCTTCGGCTAATTGATGTTTAGCACCGCGGCTAATGAGAGGACGCTTGGGTGTCAAGCAGCGTTCCAGGCTGTTTGCAGGGCGGAGGTCTGAGCTGCCTCCCTTTAACGCCACCCACGGCTCTTCCTTCCCAAGGAGTCCGTGCCCTCACCACGGCCACGGGGTGGCAAGCGAGAACCTGATTGATCCTGAGGCGCTCTGTGTGCCTGCCTTCCCCTGCTCGCCCGTCCTCAGCAGCCCTCGCGGGGAGGTGAAGAAGGCACTTGAGCAGCACTGCAGCCGAACCTGGTCTGCCTGGAGCAGGCAGGTCCTTGAATGGGCCTCTCTGCGGGCAGGGAACCGCTGGGTGTTGTGCTGCACCCCCATGGTGCCACACTGCCTGTTCTGATGCCAACGTATGGTGGCACACTGCGTGTTCTGATGCCAATGTATGGTGGCACACTGGGTGTTGTGCTGCACCCCCATGGTGCCACACTGCCTGTTCTGATGCCAACGTATGGTGGCACACTGCGTGTTCTGATGCCAATGTATGGTGGCACACTGCATGTTCTGATGCCAACGTATGGTGGCACACTGCGTGTTGTGCTGCACCCCCATGGTGCCACACTGCCTGTTCTGATGCCAACGTATGGTGGCACACTGCGTGTTCTGATGCCAATGTATGGTGCCACACTGCCTGTTCTGATGCCAACGTATGGTGGCACACTGCGTGTTCTGATGCCAACGTATGGTGGCACACTGCGTGTTCTGATGCCAACGTATGGTGGCACACTGCGTGTTCTGATGCCAACGTATGGTGGCACACTGGGTGTTGTGCTGCACCCCCATGGTGCCACACTGCCTGTTCTGATGCCAACGTATGGTGGCACACTGCGTGTTCTGATGCCAATGTATGGTGGCACACTGCATGTTCTGATGCCAATGTATGGTGGCACACTGCGTGTTCTGATGTCAGTGTATGGTGGCACACTGGGTGTTGTGGTGCACACCCATGGTGGCACACTGCGTGTTCTGATGCCAACGTATGGTGGCACACTGCGTGTTGTGCTGCACCCCCATGGTGCCACACTGCCTGTTCTGATGCCAACGTATGGTGGCACACTGCGTGTTCTGATGCCAACGTATGGTGGCACACTGCATGTTCTGATGCCAACGTATGGTGGCACACTGCGTGTTCTGATGCCAACGTATGGTGGCACACTGCGTGTTCTGATGCCAATGTATGGTGGCACACTGGGTGTTGTGCTGCACCCCATGGTGCCACACTGCCTGTTCTGATGCCAACGTATGGTGGCACACTGCGTGTTCTGATGCCAATGTATGGTGGCACACTGCATGTTCTGATGCCAATGTATGGTGGCACACTGCATGTTCTGATGCCAACGTATGGTGGCACACTGCGTGTTCTGATGCCAATGTATGGTGGCACACTGCATGTTCTGATGCCAACGTATGGTGGCACACTGCGTGTTCTGATGCCAACGTATGGTGGCACACTGCATGTTCTGATGCCAATGTATGGTGGCACACTGCATGTTCTGATGCCAACGTATGGTGGCACACTGCGTGTTCTGATGCCAACCCATGGTGGCACACTGCATGTTCTGATGCCAACGTATGGTGGCACACTGCGTGTTCTGATGCCAATGTATGGTGGCACACTGCATGTTCTGATGCCAACGTATGGTGGCACACTGCGTGTTCTGATGCCAACGTATGGTGGCACACTGGGTGTTGTGCTGCACCCCATGGTGCCACACTGCCTGTTCTGATGCCAACGTATGGTGGCACACTGCGTGTTCTGATGCCAATGTATGGTGGCACACTGCATGTTCTGATGCCAACGTATGGTGGCACACTGCGTGTTCTGATGCCAACGTATGGTGGCACACTGGGTGTTGTGCTGCACCCCCATGGTGCCACACTGCCTGTTCTGATGCCAACGTATGGTGGCACACTGCGTGTTCTGATGCCAATGTATGGTGGCACACTGCATGTTCTGATGCCAACGTATGGTGGCACACTGCGTGTTCTGATGCCAACGTATGGTGGCACACTGCCTGTTCTGATGCCAACGTATGGTGGCACACTGCGTGTTCTGATGCCAATGTATGGTGGCACACTGCATGTTCTGATGCCAACGTATGGTGGCACACTGCGTGTTCTGATGCCAACGTATGGTGGCACACTGGGTGTTGTGGTGCACACCCATGGTGGCACACTGCGTGTTCTGATGCCAACGTATGGTGGCACACTGGGTGTTGTGCTGCACCCCCATGGTGGCACACTGGGTGCTCTGATGCCATGGTGGCACACTGGGTGTTGTGCTGCACACCCATGGTGGCACACTGGGTGCTCTGATGCCATGGTGGCACACTGGGTGTTGTGGTGCACACCCATGGTGGCACACTGGGTGCTCTGGTGCACGCCCATGGTGGCACAGTGGATGTTGTGGTGCACACTCATGGTGGCACACTGGATGTTGTGGTGCACACCCATGGTGCCACACTGGGTGCTCTGATGCCATGGTGGCACACTGGATTTTATGGTGCACACCCATGGTGGCACACTGGATGTTCTGGTGCCATGGTGGCACACTGGATGTTGTGGTGCACGCCCATAGTCCCACACTGCATGTTCTGATGCAAATGTATGGTGGCACACTGCGTGTTCTGATGCCATGGTGGCACACTGGATGCTCTGGTGCACACCCATGGTGGCACACTGGGTTTTATGCTGCACACCCATGGTGGCACACTGGATGTTCTGATGCCAATGTATGGTGGCAGTGGTGGCACACTGGACTGGATGGTTGCACACTGGATGTTCTGGTGCCAGTGTATGGTGGCAGTGGTGGCACACTGGATGTTCTGGTGCCAATGTATGGTGGCAGTGGTGGCACACTGGATGTTGTGGTGCCCACCCATGGTGTCAGTGGTGGCACACACGACCCCAGCTGTGTCAGCCTTGCTGTGCTGGACAGGGACAGACCACATGGCCCTGAACTGGCTGTGGTGGGAGGGCAGGGAGTGCTGGGCAGGCGACCTGGTGGCACTGGGGACGATAGCAGTCTGTGCAGCTTGAGCAGGTGGTGGCACCAGTGAGGTACCCTGGCACCCGCTGGGCATCCTGCAAGCAAAGACGGAGCAGATCTGGGTATCACAGCCGGCTTTACCCCAGAGCCTGGGTCACCAGGCAGGTCCAGCTGGCAAGACAAAAGCAAGCTCTGTCTGGGATGCCATCTTGCATGGCTCCCTGCTCCTGGAGGCTTTTGGCTGGCATCAGAGGGGCGAGCACCCAACCTCCCTGCTGCCAAAAGCTGGAGACATTGGCACTTGGGAGTGCACCGCTCTGCCCCCGCGCTGTCAGCCTCCTTCCTCGCAGCTTTGCTGGCTCAGCCCTGTGGGGCCGAGCTACGGCAGCGCCGCCCTGGCACGGGGACGTGCCCCCTGCCCTCGCCAGCCGCGGGGTGCTGCCCGGCCCGGGCTGCTCCTCGCCCTTTAAGGCCCAGCGGCAGCTGCCGGCCACGTGTGCGCCGCCTTGGCACAGGCCGGGTGCCCTCCGCGTGAGGGGCTGGGGGACGGCGGGCGCCAGCTGGGGTGGCTGTGCCCCGTGGGGTGTCTGTGTGTCCCCCCCCCCAGCGCTGCCGGCGGCTGGCACAGGATGAGCGGGCGCCCGGCGGGCGCTGCGCGGGGTGCGTGCCACCATGCAGGCGGCAGGTGAGGAGCTGCCCTGCCCGGCCGTGCCCTCGGGGGCCGCCCGGGCGGCTGGGGAGGACTCCCTCGTCTCCCGGCCCGCCCGCTGAGAGCTCCTCTCTCTCTCTCTCTCTCCCTCCGCTCTCCCTCGCAGGTTTCAAGTGCCCCATTTGCTCCAAGTCCGTGGCTTCTGACGAGATGGAAATGCACTTTATCATGTGTCTGAGCAAACCTCGCCTCTCCTACAACGGTAAGGGCTGGGGGCCAGGCGCCGCAGGGGCCGCCGCAGCCTGCCTTCCGCCGCGGGAGGGCTCCGGGCAGGCCGCAGGGAGGCTCCCCCCGGCGGCATGGAATCGCAGAGCTGTCAGGGTTGGAAGGGACCTCAGGGATCAGCCGGTTCCAACCCCTCCCCCCGCGCCGCGGGCAGGGACGCCTCGCACTGGAGCAGGTTGCTCAGAGCCACCTCCAGCCTCCAGGGAGGTCTTTAAGGCCAGGTGAGGGCTGGGGGCCAGGCTCCGCAGGGGACGCCGCGTCCTTCCTTCCGCCTCGGGGGGACCTGGGCAGGCCGCACGGGCGAGCGGCCCGGGCAGGGCTTGCCAAGAGGGCTGTGCTCCAGCAGGCTGCTGCTGCTGTGGCTCTGGGGCCCTGCTCTGCTCCCCCGGCGCCGCTCAGCGCTGCTGCTCCTGCTTGGGGTCCTGCTGGGACACAGCTCCCTCGCTGCATTGCTGCTGGCCAGGTGTCACAGAATCCCAGAGGCTGGAAGGGACCTCTGGAGCTCGCCCAGTCCGGCAGGGCACCCACAGCAGCTTGCCCAGGAGCACAGTGGCCAGGGGGGATTGGAATCTCTCCGGAGGTGGAGGCTCCACAGCCTCTCTGGGCAGCCTGCTGTAGTCACCCTCCAAGTGAAGAAGGTTTTTCTCGTGTTCAGATGGAAGAACACAGGTGAGGTCCTGCCCGGGCTGGAGCAGGGGACGTTTGTCCTCCCAGGCTGCCCCTCTGAGAGGAGCAAGGTTTGCTGGGTTGAGCACTGGTCTGCAAGCTCCTGCACCTCCCATCCTCCCTCCTGACCGCTGGCCAGGGAGCGACGCTCATCCTCGCCCTGGTGGTGCTTGCTTGGGTGCCAGGGGTAGGGGACCACCCTGGGCCTCGACCTGACCCCTCCTGCCAGTGTTGCCAGTTGGCTGCCTCATCCTAACTGGCTCCCTGGAGGTGGCCACAGGCTGCCCTCCACCCCAGGAAGGGGAAGGCCGTGGTGGACCCCATCTCAGCACTGCCCTCTCCTCCCCTCCCAGATGACGTGCTGACCAAGGATGCCGGCGAGTGCGTGATCTGCCTGGAGGAGCTGCTGCAGGGGGACACGATAGCCAGGCTGCCCTGCCTCTGCATTTATCACAAAAGGTATGGAAGCTGCCTGGGTGGCAGGGGACAGGCAGGGACATCCCAGGCCTGGTGGTGACACCCTCTCCTC